>JAAGEH010000039.1:4697579-4834988 GCA_011751065.1 Lasiurus cinereus | reverse complement strand
TCTCTCTCTCTCTCTCTCTCTCTCTCTCTCTCTCTCTCTCTCTCTCTCTCTCAGATGGGACCAGGTTTCCAACTGGATGTCTCCTTCCTAAAATAACTTTTCATAGATGACCTCTTAGACAAAGATCTTATAAAACACTGAAATATTTTCTCTGAGTCCCAGGGTAGTCTGATTGTGAAAAGAGGATAACTTACTGGAAATGCTGTTTTTTAAGTGAGATTCTCCATTGGAATCTCACTATTTCATTCAGTCTGTCATACATACCATCATCAAGATGCTGTTGGCTCTTCTACGAAATGTATTTACAAACAAAATCTTGATGGTGTTTCTAAGTATTTTTTAAAGCCCATAATAAATACTCATTATCTGCTAAATTATGTCTTACACTTCTCTGCATAACTCTTTTATCCCTTTTGTGAAAGTAAACTTGATGTACGGTAACCTGCACATGTTTAAAGTATAAACCTTGATGAATTTGGACATGAATATAGATGTGATTTCATTACTACATTCAAGACAATGAACATTTCCATCACCTCCCAAAAGGTTCTGTGACCCTTTGTAATACCTCTCTTCTCACTATTCCTGCCATCCCATGTCCAGGCAAACACTGGTCTGTTTTCTGTCATTACAGGTTAGTTTACATTTTCTAAAATTCTGCATAAAATTAATTTTATGATACGTACTCTTTTCTGTAAGGCTTATTTCTCTCGGAATAATTATTGTGAGATTTATCGGTGTCATAGCCCCTTCCTTTTTTATTGCTGAGTCATATTCCATTGGGAATGAACCAAAATTTGTTGATCCACTTACCTACTGATGGCCATTTGGGTAGTTTTAAGAATTTGGCCTTTACAAATAAAGTTGCTATAAAAATTTCTGTACAAGTTTTTATATGGACATAGATTTTCATTTATCTCAGATAAATATCTAGACATAGAATGGTGGAGTGGTATGGTGTATGTTTTGATTTCTTAAGAAACTGCCAAGCTGTTTTCTAAATAAGTCGTATCAATTTACAGTCCCACAAGCAGTGTATGAGAGTTCCAGCTGCTCTAGAGTCTATTAACATTTCATATAATCTGTCTTTTAAATTTTAGCCATTCTAATGGGTGTGTAGCCATGTTTTATTGTAAATTTAATTTGCATATCTCTAATGATTGATGATGTTGAGAATAATTTCATGTGTTCATTTTCCATCTGTATATCCTACTTGGTAAAGTATCTGTTCAAATATTTGGCCATCTTTTCAATTGAATTATTTGTCTTAATTGTGCATTGTAAGTGTTCTTTATATAGTCTAGATATAAATCTCTTGTCAGATTGTGTTTTGCCAGTATCTTCTCTCATTCTGTGGCTTGCCTTTTTATATTTTTAACATTGTCTGTAGAAGAGCAGAATTTTTTTTTTATCAAGTCCAATTTGTCAACTTTTTCTTTTTCTATCCTAGTATTAAAACCCTTACCAAGGGCCTTAAGATTTACAGTTATGTGTTTTCCTAGAAGTTTAATAGATTGGGCTCTTACATTTAGGTCTATGATCTATTTCTACTTTATTTGCATTCATGGTATGAGGTAAGGATAGAATTTGACTTTTTTATATTCAATTGTTCTGGCATCATTTGCTGCTAGGATTATTCTTTCCCCCTTTGAATTGCCTTGGAACTTCTGTAAAATATCAAATTCCTTTATATATGTGGGTGTGTTTCTGGGCTCTATATTCTATTTCATTATTGTGTATATTTATCTTTATGCCAATGCTGCATTGGCTTGATTACAATAGTTTTACAGCAAGTCTTGAAATCAATTAGTGTTACTCTTCCACTTTGTTCTTTCTCAAGTTTGTTTTAGCTATTCTATGTCCTTTGAATTTCCATATAAATTTTAGAATCAGCTTGCTAGTTTCTACAAAAATTCTATTGGTATTTTGAATTGGATTACATTGAAACTATGGATCAATTTAGAGTCCATGAACATAGTACATCCCTCTCTTTAGTTAGATTTTTTAAAAATTTCTTTCCACATTGCTTTGCAGTTTTCAATATATAGGTACTACTCATCTTTTGTCAGGTTCATCCATATGTGTTTCATATTTTTAATGCTGCTATAAATATATTGTTTTATGAATTTTAATTGCTTATTGTTAGTATATAAAAATACAACTATTTTTTTATATATTGATTAGTATTCTGCAACTTTGTTAAGTTCACTTGTTAATATAAGAAGGACTTTGTGTAGATTCCTTGGGATTTTCTATAAATGATCATGTTCTCTGTGAATAACATTTTTACTTGTTCTTTTCCAAATTCTTTATTTCTTTTTATCTCTCTTTCTCGTATTATTGCTCTGGCTAGGATCTTCAGTTGAATACAAGTGAAAAGAATGAATTATTACCTTCTTAAAGATCTTAGGAGAAAGCATTTATTTTTTCACCACTCAGTATGATGTCAGATGCAATTTTTTCAAGGTGCTCTTTTATATTAATTTCCTGTGGCTGCTGTAACAAATTACCACAAATTTGGTGGCTTAAAATAACATGATTTATTGTCTTGCAGACTGCAGTCAGAAGTCTAAAATCAGTTGTCGTGCGCTAAAATCCAAGTGTTGGCAGGTTAGCAGTCCCTCTGAAGGTTGCTCCGGGGTTAACAGAGGCATGAATTCCCCCAACACATCTGACAAAGTGAGCTCCAAGAACCAAAAAAGAAAACACAAACAAAAAAACAAACAAACAAACAAAAAGGCATATAGTAGTGGTAAGGAGCTAGAAAACTGTGTGTTGAATTGATTAGAGCAAGGATACAGAAATGGGCACCAGCTGGGACAGTTGGTTTTAACTGCACTCTGATAGAAAATGTTCCTTAACTGTGCTTTAAATTCAGGTCTCTACCCAAACCTGGCTACTTCCCTAGAGGTCCCAGAACACTCAGATAGTCACTCTCAGAACCAACTGGTCACTTAGATAGCTTTATAAAATGCTTCGAAAACAGTGTGTAGTATGCACCCACCAGGGAAATTGGCCTTCTCAAATATTCCTGAAGGAAGGGAAAAACAGTACAACCCCTATAAGGGGGAGTGGGATTTGGCAATATCTGACAAAACTATATATGCTTCTACCTTTAATCCAGCAATTCTATTTCTAGGAATCTTCCAAAAGATAGACCCCCATAGATATGAACCAACATACATACACAAGCTTATTCAAGGTGGCATCCCTAGTAATAAAAAAAATTGAAATAATCCAAATAGCCATGGGAGAGTGGCCCAATAAACTACAGTAAACATATAGAGTGGAGTACTTTGCAGCTGTGAAATAAAAAAAAAGAAAGAGAACTGTTTCTGGAAATTGTTGTACCAGTAATTTCTAGGACATGTAAGAGAGAAAAGAAAGATGCAGAATAGGGTATCTGATATACTGCCTTTTGTGCAAGAAAGGTGGGGAAATAGTATATTAATATATTTGTTTAGTTTTGCACAAAGAAATGTAAAATATATATTACAATTTGATTTTAAAAAAAGAAAGGATAAACTAGAAAGTAATAAAAATGGTTATCTATAAGGAATAGGTAGAAATAAGGCTAGAGGCAGTAATGGAAGTAAGATTTCTCTGAATGTACTTTTTTATATAGTTTTGGCTTTAAATGTTGTCAATACTTTATTTATTTTAAAAAATAGAGCCGGAAGAATGAAAAGGACAAACCCTTAGTACTAATAGAAACAAATGAATAAAACTGTATATCCAATTAATAACAGGACCACAAAGAGAAAATAATTATTCAAATATTATTAACATAATACTCTAACCATGGGTTATACTCTAAGGCTATAAAGCACTTCAAAGAAATCTGAAACTTTGGGGAGAAACCAAGATGGCGGTATAGGTGAACACCTAAACTGCTGCCTCCTACAACAATTTCAAAATTACAACTAAAAGACAGAACAGACAACATCCAGAACCACAGGAAAGCTGGCTGAATGAAAATTCTACAACTAAAAGTAAAGAGAGGGACTCACAGAGACTCAGAGGAGCTGTAAAAAAATGAGGTACAGAAACACACTCATGGAGAGGACGGGGGGAGGAGGGTCTGGCTGGCTTCCTCTAGCGGGAGGGAGACAGAAAATCCCAAATGCACTGAACCCCACTTCTGACTGCACTGAACCCTAGTTCCAGGAGAGACTCATACAGGAGAGTCTGGACTGTTGTGAAAAGTAAGGAGTGCATGGAAACTTAGGGGAGCCGCGAAAGACAGAGATCTGGGGGCATGCGAAAGTGCGTGCAAAAGTGTGCACACAGAGCACTGACTGCTGATTTTACCGCTGGCTTTCTCTAGTGGGAGGAAAACAGAATTTCCCAACAGCCCTGAAATCTATGTCTAACTGCACTGAACCCCAGTTTTGGGTGAGACCCTGGGGGACCCAGACTCATGTGGGACCCTAGAGCACAGGGAAACTCAGGGATATCAGAAAGGCAGAGGTCTGGAAGCAAGCACGCATGTAGCAGACACAGCTGATCCTCACAATCAATTGGCTTAGAGGTCAATTCCCCCCAGTGATATCAACAACAATCAAGAATTAACTACAACAAGTTCTCAAAGAGGTGCACCAAGAGTGTTCACCTCAGGTAACTGGGGAAGCAGAGCTACTGGGCCACATAGGACACCTACCACACAAATGTATTCTGCCAACTCAGGGAAGCAGCAAAATACGTGGAGACAAAAGAACAGATTATAAATGAAAGAAATGGAGGAAAACAAACAACTGGATATAGAGTTCAAAATCACGGTTATAAGGTTTTTTAAGAATTTCCTAGAAAAAAATGGATAAATGTAATGAGACCCAAGAGGAGATGAAAAAGGACCAACTAGATGTGAAAAAGGACCAACTAGAAATGAAACATACATTGACTGAAATAAAAAAATATTATACAGAAACCTAACAGCAGACTAAAGGAACACAAGAATCAAGACAAAAATTTGAAATATAAAGAAGCAAAAAACACTCAACTGGAAAAGCAAGAAGAAAAAAGAATCCAAAAATGTGAAGATAGTGTAAGGAGCCTCTGGGACAACTTCAAGTGTACCATCAGAATTATGGGGATGCCAGAAGAAGAGAGAGAGCAAGATACTGAAAATCTATTTGAAGAAATACTGAAAACTTCCCCCACCTGGTGAAAGAAATAGACTTACAAGTCCAGGAAGCACACAGAACCCCAAACAAAAGGAATCCAAAGAGGACCACACCAAGGCACATCATAATTAAAATACCAAGAGCAAAAGACAAAGAGAGAATATTGAAAGCAGCAAGAGAAAAACAGTTAATTACCTACAAGAGAGCACCATACAATTGTCAGCTGATTTCTCATCAGAAACTATGCAGGCCAGATGGGAGTGGCAAGAAATATTTAAAGTGATGAGTAGCAAGAACCTACAACCAAGGTTACTCTACCCAGCAAACCTATCATTCAGAATTGAAGGTCAGATAAAGAGCTTTACAGATAAGAAAAAACTAAAGGAGTTCATCAACACCAAACCAGTATTATATGAAATGCTGAAAGTTATTCTTTAAGAAGAGGAAGAAGAAGAAAATGGTAAAGATAAAAATTATGAACAACAAATACATATCAATAAGTGAATCTAAAAATCAAGTGAATTGAAAATCTGATAATCAGAATAAACTGGTGAATATAATAGAATTAGGGGCATAGAAAGGGAGTGAACTGATAATACTCAGGGAGAAAGAGATGAGAGGCGGTGCAGGGAGAGACTAGACAAAAATCATACACCTATGAATGAGGACAATGCAGGGGGAGGTAAGGGCAGAGGGTGTGAGAGCCAGGTGGAGGGGGGCTATGGGGAAAAAGAGGAACAATTGTAATAATCTGAACAATAAAGATTTATTAAAATAAAAAAAAGAAATCTGAAACTACCAAATAGGTTGATATTTTTAGTAGCAATTTTAATATTAAGGTTGAGACTATTATAAATATGTTTTTATTGATTTTTTTTTTAGAGAGAGAGAAGAAGGGAGAGGTACAGAGAGATAGAAACATCAGTGATGAAAGAGACATCAATTGGTTGCCTCTGGCAAAACCTCTGCTGGAAATCAAGCCTGCAATCCAGGCATGTGCCCTGATCAAGAATCGAACCCAGGACCTCTTCATTCATGGATTGATGCTCAATCGCTGAGCCACCCTAGCCAGGCTGGTTGAGACTATTTTATTTATAATGCTTAATAAGGTAAATAAATAATTATGGTAATGTTATTTGAAAGCAAATTTTCACTGAAAGAAAAAGATAGAATACAAACTAATAAGATAAAATCCTAAATGTTAGATTTGAATTAGAATGATCAATATGAAGCCTTGATTTTTTAAAAATGTTTTTCTCGAAGTCTGAACACTAAAGGCTCTAGGACCTAGTAGTAGTGGTAATGAGCACATCTAACACTGATATCTTGGTTTCAAATACCAATCTTACACTTAAAGAGCCCAGGACTCTGAAGAAACAGCTGATTTGTACAAGATGGGCCTGAACTACCTTCTTGTGCCAGAAAATAAGGAAGTGCTCAAAGACTAATAGAATTATAACAAAAGGACTTGAGAGCTAGTTTGAAAGGATTTCACTGACTAAATCTAGAAAACATCCTATATAATAAAAGGGTAATATGTAAATTAACCCTAAAGGTAGAACAACTGGGAATGACTAGTCTCTATAACGTGCACTGACCACCAGGGGGCAGGCACTCAACACAGGAACTGCCCCCTGGTGATCAGTGCACTTCACAGGGAGAGCTCTGCTCAGTCACAAGTCAAACTGATGGCTGCGAGTGCAGTGATAGTGGCGGGAACCTCTCCTGCCTCCTTGGCAGCACTAAGGATGTCTAACTGATGGCTTAGGCTTACTCCTGCAGTGAATGGACCTAAGCCATCAGTTGGACATCCCCCAAGGGCTGCCAGGAGGATGTCTGACTCTCAGCTTAGGCCTAGGCCTAAGCTGGTAGATGAACATCCCCCAAGGACTCACAGACTGTGAGAAAGTGCAGGCCAGGCTAAGGAAGTGCACGAATTTTTGTGCATCGGGCCTCTAGTTTATCATTAAAAAGGATGAGCATAAAAAGCCCTGGCCAGTGTGGTTCAGGTGGTTAGAGCACCATCCTGTGCATCAGAAGCGTGCTGGTTCAATTTCTGGTCAGAGCACAAACCTAGGTTGCGAGTTGAATCTCTGGTGGTGACATGTATGAGAGACAATGTTCCTCTCATACATTGATTTTTCTTTCTCTCTCTCTCCTCTCTCTCTCTTTCTCTCTCTTGCTCTCTCTCCCCCTTTCCCCTCTCTCTAAAATTCAGTAAAACATATCCTTGGGTGAGGATTTTTTTAAAAAGAATGGGTATAAGTGAATAAAACAATCTGTAAGTCCATAGTGATATTCAAAAAAAAGAGGGAAATGTGGAAGAATTGATAGAGCTTGAATCTACTCAAGCACACATCATCAATGAAGGTAGAACACTGATGAAGATGTGTTATGGAACCAGATAAACGACGGTACCAAAGTAGCCTCCTGCCAATTAGTGATTAAATACAAGAGGAGAAATGTGTCTTTGCCATGGAAAGATCCTGGCCTTCACTACCTATGCTATGTTGACCTAAAAATAGAAAGGCCTTTCAAAGTAAGTTTCAAAGTATATCTATTCCTGATCAAGGCAGAAGCCTGAATAACATTCTAATCAGGAGACAAGGCAATGGATACTTATGAGGAAGGGAAAGGGAGTGATTACATCAACAGAAGGAAGAGCCTGGTCCAGGGAAGAAAAGCTATAAAAACTGGGATGGGCAGGGAGAACAACTGGGGAAGTATATAATGAAACATTAGTTGAGATGAGAAAATAACTGTTGATTTTATTTAGTTGGAATAATGGCATTGTAGTTATATGAAATAATGTTCTTAAAATTCAGAAGTACATGAGGAATAGTGGCAAAATCTCATGATGTCTGTGAATTATTTTTAAATATTTCAGAAAGAGAGCAAATGTTGCAAAATATTACATTTTGAATCTAGATAGTAGATCTAAGAGTGTTTATTATTATTTTAACTTTGTTATATGTTTGACTATTTCAAAATAAAATATTGGAAAAATAGATATGTATCAATTTATATATATATTATAGATTACTAGAGCCCAGTGCATGAAATTTGTGCACTTGGTGGAGCGGGGAGTGGGTCCCTCAGCCTGGCCTGAGTCCTCTCACAGTCCAGGAGCCAGCAGTAGTATATCCGTAGTGCTGCCACGGAGGCAGAAGAGGCTCCTGCCACTGCCACTGGGCTTGCCAGTCATGTTCCCAGCTTCTGGCAGAGCAGCATTCCCCCTGTGGGAGCACACTGAACACCAGGGGGCAGCTCCTATATTGAGCATCTACCCCTGGTGGTTAGTGCACATCATAGCGATTGGTTGTTCTGCTGTTCAGTTGATTTGCATATTAGCCTTTTATTATATAGGATATTAAAATGTATCATCAAAATTGAAATTATAACATATAGCAATTAAATTCTGTATTTGAGAATAGAAAGAATTTTTATAAGAGCAAAGGACACAGCTTGAAGTAAGGCAAAATAATAATTTATTTAAAAACTTCTAAGCACAATTCTTTACCAAGGAACCTAAACATATTTAATACTTATACATGTGCACACACACATACACACATGTGCAGAAACATACACAATCCCTTTTAAAAGCACTTTTTTAATGTGCTTAGGGACCGCCAGTGTGTTGTCAGTTGAAAGAACGTATTTTGTTTGCCAAAACTCTAAAGGACAAAGATTTACTAACACTAGCCTTTTTTGGGCAAGAATTCAACCCTCTATTAGAAACACAGGTAAACATGGCCAGAAGTTGGTTTTGTTTTTTTGTTTTTTTAAATATTTGAATTCTTTGAAATATGGCCATCTGCCGAGAGAAGGAGGCACTGCCCTTGTCCTCACTTTTCTAAAGAGAGAAATCTTTACTTCCTGTCTTAGAAAGTGTTTTCCTGGTCTGCTGACTTGGGCCGATGCAGACCTAAGACCAGAGAAAGTGGCAGGCATCTTGCACCTGCCGGTGAATTCTTCCCAAGGTCTAGGTTCCCAGCCTCAGCTGTACATGAGAATACCCATTTAGCACTAGAATCAATTCCTAGGCTCCACCACAGATTTACTGGCTCAGGATTGGTGACACCATTTCTTTAGTATTTATTATGTGTCCATTGTATGCAAAGGCTTTTGTGCATCCCAGTACTAGGCCAGGGATAGAGTGGTGGGTATTCAAATAGAACTATGATTTGGTCATTGTTCTCAACTAGCTTAGTTCAGGAAGGAAGATAAGAAAGACATACAATTTGTCTAATTTAAGCCATGCAATTAGCACTTGACTGGTTCCTGGTGAAAGTAAGACAGATGCTTGAGATAAGCTGAATCCAATTCAGCCATGGATATCATCTTAATACTGTTAAGAGGTGTGACCTGTCACCTGGTAAAACTGTGAAAAAAAAACATAGAATTTTGTTACCTTAAATCAGGTAGTAAAGTGAAAAAGAGGTTTAGAAAGAATTCCCTGTGGGTAAGGATCAAATAGAAGGGCTCTTCATGCCTGAGAGGAAGATGGTACAGACAGGAGAGCCCAGGCACGCAACTCCCACCAGGCTCTACAGTCAGTGAGCCAGAGCAGGGCAGGAGCGGGGTATGGTTTGCAGTCTGCAGTTAGGGCAGAGAATTCATAAGTGGTTGTGAAATATCTAGAACCCAGGACAGAGGAAAGGGCAAAGAGTTTTCCTGGTTCCCTGTCTTAAAGCTACTCAGGGCCCCAGACAACCGGAGCTTTCTGTTGCCCTTGACTATGCATTCTCACCACACCCCCAGCCTCTGATCACAGTTTCCCTCTGCAGGAACCTGTAAATCCAGTCTCCTCTGCAACCCACTGCGTTCTCTGTCTGCCTGGGCTGAGTTCCTATGATGGCTCCTGCCTGGTCTCCCTGCCTCTCCCTCTAGTCTAGCCCCGTCCCTGCCTCTCTCTCTGACTTCACAGGGCAATCCTGAAGCCTACTCAGTAATATCCCTCCCCCTTTCAATTGTGCCAACTCCTAACTTGCTGTGTTGGCATCTCTAGGGACCTCCACCTTGTCCCTGTGCCGCCTGAGACTCTAAGCTCCTGGAGGCACATCATGTCTGACTGACTGAAAGAAGCCCAGATGTGGCCCTAGACCTCAGATTCCCAAGCACCTTCCCCTCTGTCCATGCCACCTTTTGCTCTTACTTTGAAGGAAGGTGGGTGGGATGTGTACAAACAGGAGGTGTTTGAAGAGAAGAGCTGTGCCGGGGGAACTGCACAATAGAGTCCTAGAAAGATGTGTGGATGGAAGTCTGAGGTATGGATTAGCCTGTGCACACAATGAACATCGCTGAGCAGCTATGGTGATCCACTGCCCGTCATGGTGCTGGGCCCTGGTGACAGAGTCGTCATTCCTACCCAGGGGTGCTGACTAGGGCTCAGGTTCTCTTTGGAGAACTGTATGTCTGTTAACAATTGTGTTCTGTGTACATTCTCACAGTGATCACATGCAATAGATCCATCCCTAGAGGTGGATGGGAAGCAGGGTCACAAAGAGGTGAAGGGTCTGGGTATGAAGAGCCAGGAATTAGAATCTGGACAAGAAACAGGGCTGTCTGGCCCTCAACCCTCAGCTCAGAATCCAGGGCTCAATGTGTTCCCTCAGGTCCATGTACCGCCTGCTACCACTGAGTCCACTTTCTAAGGAGAAGGCTACATCACAGAGAGGCAAGCGTGGGAGCATGTCAGAGCATGATGGGGAGCGGTGGCCGCTCCTGATAGCATGGCCACAGAAGACTTCACTTTGAAGGAGACATTGACCTGAAACCTGAATGATAAAAGAAGTAGCCACCAGCTGGCATGGCTCTGTGGTTGAGCATAGACTCATGAACCAGGAGGTCATGGTTTGATTCCCAGTCAGGGCATGTGCCTAAGTTGCGGGCTTGAACCCCAGTTCAGAGGCAGCCTATCAGTGATTCTCTCTCATCATTGATGCTTCTGTCTCTCTCCCTTCCTCTCTGAAATCAATAAAAAAATATATTTAAAAAAGAAGAATAAGCCACAAAAAGAGCTAAGGAGAGGTGTTCCAGGAAGAGGGAACAGCAGCAAAAGTGAGTCTGGAGCCGGCAAGCTTAGGGAAGGTTCTTCGTATTGCCCCTAAAACCCAGGGACCATGGAGGGCCCTGGAGCAGGGCAGGGCAGTTCGGCCCCAGGCATGTTCTCACTGAGCCAAAGGGACTCACATTTTCTTGGAAGCTGTGGTTCTCAGAGCATTCGGAGTCATCCTGCCAAACTGTGCGGTTCGCCAGCATCTGCCAAGTGCCCCGAGCCAGGCATCGTCTGTAGGCCCTTCCTGGGTTTTCTGAAAGTAAACATAGTTCTGGGGGAAAGGTCGGCCTCCTGAACACGTGGGGAGGCCTGCTCCTCTGCAAAGTTGTGGAAAATCCCAGGGAAATGGAACTTTTACTTCCCCTTGGGGGGCTCATTAGCATCCTTACTGTTTATTTGGGATGGAAAGAAAAACAGGAAAGCCTCTACATTTCCTAAGAAGCCCTGACCCAAACTCTTCATCTTCTCCTCAAACCTGCTCCACCCACAGGTCTTCCTGCCTCCATCATCTCAAGAGGCTGGCCCCAACCTGTTTCCTGTCTGTCATACCTTCATCTGGTCCATCAGCCCATCCTGCTGTCTCTACCTTCCAACACATTCAGAATCGACCACTGTTTTTCACCTCCTGCTACCAACTGCACTGGACCCACCCTCATCTCTCACCTGGATTATTGTGAACCTTTCCAATACTTGTCAACGCCTCCACTATCGTGGCCCACAGTTAGGCCAGCAGTCAGAATGGGCTTAAACACATGTCAGTCACATCAAGGGACACCTCACTCAACGTCATCCCAGGGCACTCAGAAAACAGGTCAGAGTCCCAGGGTCTCCCACAGAATCCTGCAAGGTTCGGCCTTAATGCTCTCTGGCCTAACCTCCTATTGCTTCTCTTCCCCCTTCATTCCAGCTACAGAGGCCTCCTTGCTCTTTGTGGAACACATCAGACCTGCTGCCCAAATAGTGTGCAACTGGCACTTATCAACTCCTTCTGTGCTGAACGCTCTTCCTCTATTGGCTAAAACCCTCACCACCCCCTTTAAGCTTTCATGAAAACATCACCTTGTCATAAAGCCCATTCCCACTTCCCCATCTCTTTCCCTCCCATCTTAGTTAAAACACATCACATTCAAATACTCTCTATACTTTACTTGTTTGTGATGTTTCTTGATTATTGTTTGTCTGTTGGGGGAATATGAGCCCCACAAGGAGAGGAATTGTATTCAGGTTTTGGTCACTAATATATCAAAGCACTGAAAACAATGGCCAGCACACAGTAGGTCTTCAATAACTATTTGTTGAATAAGTAAATGACAATAATGTCACCTGACATGGTGTTCTCCACATCAGCCATAACTGCTCTGTGCTGGAGATGCACGGACAAAGGAGACATAGCTCCAAGTCTAGCAGGTGGAGGAGATGTGCACATACACAAGTTTCTTAGCTGTAAACGCTAAGAAACCTAAGAGGTGGGAGGCATTGCACTTCAAGGAGTATTCAGAAAAATTTTCTAGAAGAATGGAAGTTTCAAGCTGAAGATTAAAGTTGGGTTTATAGACAGAAAAGTGTAGGCAAAGGTACTGGGTGGGAATGGCTGTGCAGGTGTGGGAGCCTGGGAGTTGTTTATTTGGCTGGAGTGTAGTCGGGAGAAAATGCTAGTGAGGTCAGCGGGGCCATTCGATGGAAGGTCTTGAGCACGATTTAGTGGTGTTTGTGATAAGCCAACATAATCCAATGTGCATTTTAGAAAACTCTATGAAGGTGGCTGGAAGGGGGCCAGACCTGAGGCAGGGGACCAGTGAGGATGGGGAGCAATAGCTGAGAGCAAAGATGAGCAGTGGGGGAGGGGAGGGAAAAGGAAGAGGGACCAGGGGACTTGGCTACTAACCAGATGAGGGATGTTAAGGGGGCCAGGTGGAATGAGGGATGGTTTTCTCTATATTTCCCACTCCTCTCTATCCCTCAATACTCACTTCCCCTGATGACAAGTCTTGACTGTTCTACCACTGGTATTTTTAAAACTCTTTGCTATTCTCTCCAACCTCCTGCCTTTGCATGAAACTATACCCTCACCATCTCTTTTTCTGAACCACTGAAGTAGCTTTGCCTCTCTGACTACCTCCATGCCTCAGTCCAATAGCCACAGGCTACCAACATCATCTCCCCACACCACACATCTTATGTCCTTCTCCTGCCTTAACACCTTCAGCAGTTCCACATAATCTTCTCTACAGAGGGAAGTTAAAACCCTTAGTGTAGCATACAGTTTCCTGCTTCATCCTCAGTCTTATGTGCCCTTGCAGCCTGTGTCCACTGCTACAACCTGTATCCACCCTCACTTAGGCTCCATTCTCCCAGTACAACACTCCCTCTCCTATCTTATCTCACAACAATGCTTGTCCATCCCTTCTTCTCTAAACCCCTCCACTGGCTCCACATTTTCCTTTTACTATAAGAATCCATTTGGATTCTTAAGTTTTAATGCACAAAAGATTGAGTGTAAAAGCAACTTCTCACCTTTTGCGAGTCACATTCCCCTTAGCACATTCTAGAAGCCCACACTCATTTTTTTAAGCCTTAACTCTACTTATTTGTAAGTTTGAATTTATGATCACTTTTCACTTCAAGTGAATGGACCTCTGTTTCTAGTTCTCAGGAAGGAACAGGTAGATGGTAGAGCTGGTGTTGGTGGTCTGTTCCACGTGCTCTTAAGGAGACCTTCCCACAGTTGGGCAGGGGAGGAGGTCCAAGGAGCTGGACTCAGTCTCAGCTCTCATTGACGAAGCACCTACTGTGTGGCTGACTTGGTGCATGCCTTCTCACTCCTCAGGATGAACTTAAGAGTTGGCTATTACAGACAAAACCAGAGCTCTGAGGGTTCTGGCAATTTGTCAAAAGTCTGAGTGTAAATAGAGGGAGGGGTCTAACCTTAGAGCTCCTGACTCCCTGTCCAGTGTTCTTCACTCATCACTGAGCTAAACTCTCCGGTCCAGCAAGCTCTCTAGCGTCTTTCTTTTCATCTTCCCTAGAGCCTCACATCCTCATGTCTCCTGGGCTGATTATAGAGAACAGTTTCATGAGCACTCCCACCCAGAAATGCGTCTTCCTTGAAAACTCCCTCTTCACCAGAAGCCTCAAAAAGTTGAAACCAAATTTTAACTGATATGACCATTTCCTGGGCTGAAATTCAATATAAAATATCACCATCTTGCCTTCTCAGAAACCCATTCTCACTTTGTTTTGCCTGGAATTTTGTAACTGCTTATGTTTCTTGAGGATAGTCCTCAAGAGTTCACCTGTTCTTAGATTTGTCCATGGTCTTTGGTCATTGTTCCTCCCTCCTTCCAGTGAAACAACCAAGCGGCTGCTTGCTGGGGCAGGTGGGGTGGAATAGCATCCTGACATCCTAAATAATAGTCACTTCCTTGAAACAGAACCAGGGCAAGCTGAGGGTTAAACTCTCATTCAAGTCTGGTGAGGCTTAAAAACACCAGTTCAGTAGCACTTCCTCCCAATGCAATTGCCAGGGTGGTTTTGATGTTTGACAAGCCAAGGTTGCATGGATGTGAGCATCCCATCTTTTTCCCCTACCTCTTCCTCCTCTGCAGGATAGTGATAATTCTCACTCTCACTGCAGCAAATTTTGTGGAAGCTGGGCCTGGACCCTATCATTTCAAAGAAAAGAGGACTATTATATTAATAGAACATCCAGCACAGAATTGCAGGAAGACAGGAGAAGAAGAGAGAAGACAGGAAATCCTAGAAAGAAACCTTTTGTGGGAGAAGAAGACTTGAGAAAAGCACTTGGTTGGAGCCCTTTCTCTCACTGCTCCCTGGCCCATCTACTTACTAGGAGGACCAGCCCTTAAGGAAACTGTCAGGAAATGGTGAAATGAGACATTACCTTCATTCCACCAAGGTAAGTATGGAGGGCAGGGAACAGAGACATTTCCCGGAGAAGAATGAGGCCAGCATACATACCGATCAAAGGTTCCATTACAAAATATGCCTGCAAAGAGAAGAGGGAGGAATGAACTACAGTGTTGGAGCATCAGGCCAACTGATACAAAGAGGCACTGGGAGACAGGAGCCCATCTTCCTGGCATTAGAAGCTGTAGTCGCCTGCACAGGGACCAGCATGGGCATCCCATTCTCCAGGAAGTCAAGGATGAGGAGCAATATGCAGACAGAATGCTTAGTGCAGCCAAGCACTGTGGCTTTGTCTCACCAGCCTGACTACCGACAGTGGTCTCACCAATTACGTCAATGTGTACGTCACACTGACTTTGGTTTACTTTACATGACTCTCACAGAAACTCTGGGTCAGGAAGCTGCTTGGAGATTCAGCCAGCACCTTGTGTTCCATAACTTCCTAAATACTTGTCAAACCTTCACCAGTTATATCCTGGAACACCCTTACTGTGAAATGGGCAAAAGGACCAGTAGATAAAAGGCATCTGTGGAACTGAAGGTTTTTGTCAGTCATATTTTCCATTTGAATACTAACTTGTAGATTACTATGAAATATTTGGGCCATGTCAGGCTCAGGGGATGATGTATACTGCAGTGCTTGGTGATGAGAGGCTACAGACAGAAGCCTCAGGCTCACAGGCCTCATGGAATCAATTGAAGGGGTTTCAGGATGGACCCCAAAAGTCTATTTTGCAGGCTCCTCATTTCTGAGAACCAAGCACCATCCCCCACTATCTGCTCATGACTAGGCTAGATCTCAGGGTGAACAGTCAGGTTACTAGCTTTGGGATCCTGCAAGCACAGATCTGCTAGGTATGAGCTGGCTCAAGCACCTCGCAGATCTGGCTGCCAGGGGTCAGCACCCCATCTGTGTAAGATGGTGCTGAGCTGCTCAGAGCAGGGCTCCAGTTGAAGAGCACCTGCTCCATGTTGACCTCAGAAAGCAGTATTCCCCAAAGTGGGAAATGCTTCCTGTAACAGGTCAAGCCTCAACTGCTGCCTGCCTGGGCTGAAGGAATCAGTCCAAGGAGAAGGAGATGGCTTGCAGTTTGGCAATGCCTTTGGGTCAGGAAAATGAACAGAGAGTTTACAGTGTCTGTCAGCCTCCAGGGCCTGAATGAAATGATCTGCAGAAAGCCCAGAAAACAAGGAGCTTTCAGCCAGTCCCCGGAACTCAGAGGCAATGAGCCAATGCTCATTATTTTTATTTTTTCTGGACACACCCAATGAGTCAGTATGTGGGCAGAAGAGGCTGTGGACTGACAAAATTTGCCAGAATGCTCTGAACCTGGTGCGGACCTAGATAAAAGAAATGCTGTGACTCAATCCCCACCTGAGATTGAGGACCCCCAGCCTACCCAGCACACACTCAGTAGATTCCCTGGTTAATCTATGACAGTTGCCTAAGTGATGTGATTGGGTGGTGAGTATGCTGTGACATATAGCTTTTATCAAAGATGCCACAAGTATATGTATTCCATCTCACATGCTCTTTTACTGTGACAGGTGGAGGTTCTTCCCTGGAACCTGTGCGAGCCTTTGTAACCGTCTAACCAATCAAACATGGCAGAAGGCACTTCTGAAGTTGGGTCATAAAATGAGACCTGACCTGTGGTCATGCTTGCCCTTGGAACCCAGCCAACGTGCTGTGAGGAAGCCCAGGCCACATGGAGAGGCCACGTGGAACTTTTCTGGCCCACATTCCCAGCTCAACTTTCAGCTGAGAGCCAGTGCCAACCCACAAACATTGGTGGGAATGAGACTTCAAATGATTTCACCCCAGCCTCTGAGTCTTCCAACCACACTCCAGACATTATAGACCAGAACCAAGCCATCCCCTATGTGCTCGGCCTGAGACATAACAAATGATTATTATCATTGTTTAAAGACTCTAAGCTTTGGGACCATTTGTTACACAGCCATAAATAACTAATACATGTGCTTACCAGAAGGTTCTGTGAGTAAGTCTCTCAGGCACTTCTCTTTGTACTGAGCCCACTTTCGAGTTGTCTCCTCAAGGAGAGATCCTGTAACCTGAGCAGAAAACATTGTGTTGACCCTATTTAGCTGCAAGCACAGAGGTGGCCTTGTCATTGTCTCATCCCATGATCCTCAGACCTTCGTGCTGAAGTGCCCATCATGGCCTGCACCAAGAAATAGAATTTGTTTGGCATTTTATGTCCTATTTAAAAGATACATATGAATTTTACATTTATTCCATAATCTAATCATGATGGTTTCAATACAACTATGAAAGGTTTTTTTCAAAGTCTTTAAGAAAGACTTACATTTCAAGAGGATATAATATGTTTATCCTGAATTTTCATACTCTACCAGATGAATAGTTGCCTGCTTTGAAGACCATGCGGATGTCAAAAGAGAGGGGCAGCACACTAAGAGGGCTCAACTTTGTGTCAGAGAAGGGCCAGAGGAGTGGCTCTGCACCACTAGTCTCAGTGGCACCTCACCCCAGCCCAGCCAACCTCAGTGCCTGAAGGTTCCAAGTCAAAGACATTGGGCAGACAGATGCTCTGTTACTGACGGCTTTGGGATTTTTTTTCTTTCTGACATTAAATTCTCTCAGCCTATAGAACCTTAGCTATACAGAATATACTTTTGGGATCCTCTTCATGATTGGATTATCTAACAACTTCTAGTTGTGTGCCACTTCTTTTAAAGGGGTGTTTTCCTTCTTCAATTTACTCATTTTTATTGAGTAGTTGCTGTGTGCCAGGTTTTGTATCAGGGAGGAATCAAAGGTGATAAAAATGAGTAAGACACTCTCTCTGCCCTTAAGGACTTAGACGCTGCTAAAGATAAGACAACCACAGTGGACCCTTGAACAACACAGGCTTAGGGTTCCAACACCACACCACATGCAGTTAGAAATCCATGTATAACTTTTGATTTCCCCAAAACCTAGCTATCCTCTGGTGTCTGCAGAGGATTGGTTCCAGGACCCCCTGCAAATGCCAAACTCTGCAGTTGTTCAAGTCCCCTAAATAAAATGGTGCAAATCAAAGCATATCGCCAGCCATCCACATCCTCAGACTCACACCTGTAGATCAAAAACAGTTAGGTATTTATTTTTTAAATTCACATATAAATGGATCCATGCAGTTCAAACCCATAGTGTTCAAGGCTCGACTGTATATATTGGCTGGCATACAAAGTCAAGTGACATTCTCACCCCGTCATCCTCTGCTTCCAAACAGAATCTTTCCCTAGTGGCTCAGTATTGGCACCATTGTCTCAGTCACAAACCAGAAACCAGGAGTTGTCCTCTCCTCCTCTCCCTCACCTCCACATTCTTTCCTCCTACATTTCTGTCCAACCCTGCCTCCCATTTCCTCCACCTCTGGCCTGGTGCCACTGTCTCCCCTTCCCACTGTTCCAGCAACAGGTCTACAGGGCAGACTGAGCACAGATCTCTCTTGCCCAAAGTCTTGCATCCTTGACCTCATTGACTCAAGATTTCACTCAGCCACCCCAGTCCCAAGATTCTCAACCCCAGTCCTGCTCTTCTACAACTTCGCATCTTTGCATTTCCCACAGGCACTCCCTCCTACCCTCGTCTTCACTTGCCTTGCTCTCTACTCATCTCTCAGCTCCACTCAAGCTTAGTGAGCCCTGGCCACTAAAGTCTTGAGCTGGTAAACCTTTTTTCCAGTGTTTTTTGACCCCACACATGATTGAGTCCTATGGCCCATTACATTTTACTGCCATCAGCGAGTCACTTGTCCGTTGCTTTCACTACCCCATACATTCTGTGAGGGCTGAGATATGCCTTCATCTCTGAGTACAAGGCCCTAGCACAGGGCTGGAGTTATTGTTCTCATTCTCCCACTAAAGAAACAGAGGCAAAGTTGTGGGGTGAGGCGGGGCAGGGGGACATGAACATGGAATCTGGGCTAAGATCAACCTGGTAATCAGTTGGCTTTGAGGCTTTGTCTCCTCTCACGAGGATTACCAAACTCACATGCTCTCTTGGCTGGGTAGATAACCTGAAAGAATGAAGTAGACAGGTACAACAACAGGGAGTGAAGAGCTGTTGTAAATTGTGCAGACATGCCACCTAAAGGTATTCAAACACACACAAACCCTGAACAAAACAAGACCAATAAGAAAAAAATAACAACCCATAAGACAAATAAAACAAATAAACAAAAAACACAACTCTTATGAGCTTATCTGGTAGCCAGTTTTCACTTCCTGAATAATTAGTCCAATCTATACCCATCCTCTGCCCAGCTTGCCCCAACCCCCAATATTATAGCACTCATGATCACGTATGTGAGTAGTTCTTTGCATTTCTTTCAGAGAATCACAGCCAACTTTTTGAAAAACAAATATGGTCATTGTTAGACTAAAAGGTCCCAAACTTTCTCAATTCCTGTTGCCTTTGGTGTCTCAATAATTATTCCATAGCACCTTTATGCTGAAAGAAATATCCAAAGTCCCACTTATTAAGCAGGTAGGTCCAAACAGCTTAGTAAGTACTTACATCCTAACAACTTAGTGCCCACTGAGGATCGCACAACTTCTCAAACTTAAGACTCAGACTGGACACCACCACCTTTGTTCTGCATTGACTTTTGTGCAGTACTTGCTTTTTATCACAGCAACTTCAGAAAACCCAGCTTTGCACAAATACAACATCATCGAAAGGAATGCAGCATGATATAATGTTGAAACCATGAACTACCTTGACCTAGTAATTCACACAGCGTCTGGCAGATGTCAAGAATCACTGCTTCCCTCAAAAAATTAAAATATCTTACAGCACCCCTGTGAACTCACAGCAATGCCCTGGGGCACCTTAGCACACTATTTGGGAACCCTGGGATTAGCCAATAAATAATGATGATAGTGATATTGATGATGAAATAATTGGCATGTATCCCTTGGTTTCAGTTCTTAATGAGTTTTGAATCTCCATTAGTAATATATCTCTCTGGCCCAAGAGGCAAGATGAAAGTTTAACACACTAGGATGTTTTGCATCCTAATAGGACCATAAGTAACTCTATATTGTTTTTACAAGTTTAGCAGAGAAGTTGATAAATTGTAAACTTCCAGAATCTTCCAAATCACAAAAGTCAGACCTTACTTGGTTGAAGGGCTGTGTGTGTTCTTGGGGACCTCACTGGGACCTGACTGAGGAAGAGACAATAAAATCAGTCCTTTATGTGAGATGTCTCTGGATTAACCCTTCCCCATCCCCGGCTCTTCGCCATGACTAATGGCCATGCCCCAAAACAGAAAAAAAGACAAACCATAAGAAACACTGAAACACTGAGTTTGGTCAGTCTAGGAGAGCCAGACAAACTCTGACTGTCTCTCTGGGTGCATGTCCTAAGACACAAGGGGCAAATCCAAATTCAATCACAGCCAGGTCCAAACAGTAACGAGGAAAGGAGGTATGAGTGATGTTTCTTCTGGAAAAGTCCAGCTCAAGTCTGATTCCTCTTTTTCTTGCTTAGGTAATAGCATCAATGACTAATTTGGCTGAGAAGGGATTCAGGGAAACAATATTCTTCCGCTGACTTGCTTTAAATATATCTTCTAATGTTATTTGTTACAAAAGGAACATATGTCATTGTAAATAAAATTAAAGATAAGAAAAAAGGGAGAAGATAAAATCCCAATGCTATTACTCAGAACTTATCGTCTCTGCAAATGGGCATCCTTGTTCTTCTTTTTTTATTTTAACTAAAATGGAAATTGTGTTGTTCTGTGACCTCTTTTTCGCTGGAAGATACATTCTTCTAAAACACCATTTTAATGCTATGATCATTTTCTGGGGATGAATGTGGTATAACTTATTTTTTAAATTCTCTAGCTTTGGACATCTATGTTGCTTTAGCTGTTTGTAATATAAGTGATACTGTAATGAAAATATTGAATTAAACACTTGAGCACATCTTTATTAGGAGAAATTCTTTGAGTTGGAATTTCTGGATCATAAAGTATACATTTTTAGAGGGTTTGCCAAACTATCATCCTCACCAAAAAATTTTTTTGACTTAAAAATATGTACCTTTTTATAATCCCATCAGCCATATAGAAGAGCTACAAACTCACTTCTTGAATAGTCTTTAAGAGTTTGTGCTTTGATACCCAAAGCAATTGCTAATTAGCTTAAATAAGTTGTGAGGAGGGAGAGGAAGAAGAGGACAACAGAACTATTTCTCTACTTGAATTTAGAAACAAAATTATCCCTGAGAATTTCTTATTACATGGATTTTTACAAAGACTTCCTGTCAGAAAACACACCATGGTCATTTATAATCCACGCAGGGAGAGCATCTTGGAGCAAAATTCAGCATGGAAGTCTGCACCATGCCTTGTAATATAAACATGTGGAGAAGAATATGGGCTTTAAGACAGAACCAAGAGGAGGGCCATCGGGATGATAGATACATTGCTGGACAGACAGAGGGAAGAGGCTCTGAAAACAGACTGGGTGGCGGAGGGGGGGCGGGAACATGCTAACAGGAATATAAGTGATTATGAACGTTGGACAAAGGGGTGGCTTTGTCAGTATCATATGCTGGCCTGAGGCCCCGCAGAGTCTGCTGTTTTAACATATAAATATCTGTATGCCAGCAGCTTGCAAGGGATGCTGGGGAAGAAAGGGCGCATTTCCTCAAGCACACAATGGCTCCACGGCTCACGAGCGCCATGATCACCGGTGATCACTTTACTCCTGTGAATCTTCATCTCCCCATCTGTAAAATGGGTTCAGTAATCATCCTTTCTCAGAGGCTCGGTGTGGTTTGAACAAGGTGATTTATGATAAGTGTCAGTTCAGCAGTGCCTATCACCTCGTAGGCTATCAGTGCATAGCTGTGGGTAGAAGGTGAAGAAAACTAGATCATTAGCTGAATCTATTCAGTTTTACTGTGAGATAGAGAATTGAAGCAAGGGCCAGGGTTCTGTGTCAACCTTCCCAGTGGCTCTGTTAGAGGCAGGCCGTGGTTACCTGCCCCTTGGAAATGTTTGAGGCTGCCACCATTCAAGACTTCCTGGAGACCATGGATGGGCTCATGTCTACAGTCTGCTATGAGGTCCTGACGTCAGCTTGGAGAGAACTGGGATGCGAATTCAGTCATGGTGTCCTGCCTGCTTGCACCTGGGCTAGCACCAGAGAAAGTCTGGTCAGTGACCACATGGGAGCTGGCACCCAGCCCTCCCTCTAGGGGGCAGCAGGGATTTAGGACTCCAAGGTGCCCATGGGCCAAAGGAATAAGAGAACATTCTGAAAGGCCCCTCCTTTACTCAGAATGGAACAGGATTCCTTCACATGGCAGCCCAGTATAGCAATGGAACCTTGAAAAGGGAAGGAGCAAAGGTTGGATGAGAAGACAAGCTACCAGAATGCTCAACTGAAGAGAACGGTTACATACATTAAAATACTTCCTTGAAGCCCTTAAACCTCATGCCATGGAGCTACTTTTACTGATGTAGAAAAGCGTTCAACCTCTCCGAGAGTCAGTTATCTCATCTGTAAAATTGTATTAAAGAACTCCCCTCCCAGAGCTGCTGAGACCCTGGCACCGAATCTGCTGCATAGTAAGTGGTCAAAAAACGTTAGCCTGTGTTATTAGCATCATTTGTTAGGAAAAAAAGCATATTGTGAGATAACAGCTATAATTAGATCCTGTGTTGTTGTTTTTAAAAAAGAGATATAAGTAAGTGTGGAATTATGAGCACCAATATGTGAATGAGGGTGACTGCTGAGCTGTATTTATCTTTCTTCGAATTTAATAAATTTACTTTTTAAACAATGAACATCCTATATTTTTATAATGAGAAGGAAAGAAAGGAGGAAAAAGGAAAGAAAAGATTTTTTTTTAAAAAAAGAGCTACCAATTCACCCTACACCCTCACATGTGAGAGGATGATAAAAGCAGACAGGAGGTTATATTCAGCGATTTTAAATGCTATTTAGAGTTCATACTGATGTGGGGAAATGCTTATACTAGGATGAAAAGGTGAACCAGGATGCAATATGTCTTCTGCATCACCATCTCAGCTGTGTCAAAAATGCATAGAGAAAGGATTTGAGGAAAATATGCCAAAATATTCACAGTGATTGCCTCTGATTGCTGAGATTAGATTGTCTTTATACTGTCTTATATTTTTCAAATTGCTCACAAGAGGCCTAGATTGCTTCTGTAATCAGAAAGAATGTACCACCGATAATAATAACAATAATAATAATATAAAAAACTGCTCTTACTTGCTTGACAGAAACCAGAAGCAGCAGAGTGAGGAAGGGCCGCACAGGGGACTGGAGAAAGCGTTTCCCACAGGAGGGGAGAGAGCTGGCCGCCGAGGAGGCAGGGATGTGGGTGGGCAACACGCGGACCCCCAGCCAGGGCCCCGGGGTCCTCCTTCCAGGCACCATCCTGCTCTGTTCCGGCCTCATGTTCCTCGCAGCACTTTCACAAGGGCGGGCACATTTGTCTGACAGTCCAAGATGTACCGCAGGCAGCCTCTTGTCGCATCCCTCCGTGTCCAGCGAGGAAATGTTTGCACAAAGTCTCTCCACACCACGTCAAGAGCGTCTGGACCTGGCTAGACCAATCTACTGACTCTCTGAAGTTTCTCATCAAACGTGGCCAGCCCCGTCTGCGGCCCCCCCCCCCCCCCGGGGGGGGGGGGGGGGGGCGCCGACCTCCCCCGAGTCAGCTGTGTTTTCTGGGACGTCCTCTGCGGAGGCCCAGGAGAAAAAGCTGGTGGCCCGTAGTTCCACCCTCAAGGCCTCGCTGTGGCAGGCTCGGGTTCGAGCTGCTGAGGAACAGCTGGCAGAGAGGATGGGCTAGAGCCAGTTCTGAGGGGGCATCTTCATGATGGAGACAGATTTTGCTAAGGCATTAGGATTGCCCAGGCCAGACTGAGCCCAGCCGCTGAGGTTGTCCAGGCCTCATTGGGCCCTGTCTGTGCCAAGACTTCACAAGAAAACAGCTGCCCGGCCCAGGAGAGCAGCTCCTGACCCAGGGTCTGAAGCAAACACCCAATCAGTGACCGGAGTCCTATCTACACAGTGGCAAAGCAACACGCTGGAAAGTCAGCTACGCGCCCTCCCCCCGCCCCCTTCATTGCCCACTTGTTCTGAGCACATCACTCAGATCACCTGGCAGACCTCTCTCTGGAATACATGAGCCACCAGTTACTCACCACCGCATGTGTGCTTCCCCATCACAATTCACATTTACAAAAGCTTTCACCCAACATCCAATTTCATTCGTCCCCACGATACTCCTGTGAAGGCGTGGTATTTCTCCATTTGACAACTGGAAAACTGAGGTTCAGAGACATTAGGTTACTTGCCCAAGCCACACAACAAGTAAATGGCAGAGCCAAGATACTCCTCCACATTCTCTGACGTAAGTTGCCTTATCTTACCCTAACTCTCTAGGCAGTTCCATTTCTCTAGTGCTCTCATCACTGTGCCTCTCAAAGGCTCTGCGTGGTCCTTCTCACCACACCTCTCCCAGCCCAGCTCTGAGCATCCCCCTCCAAGTCCTCCCAGCCTCCGAAACTGGAGGCCCAGGGGACCACATCCTGACTGGATGAGATGCAGGGCAGCCGGAACTCATCTTGCTCAACTTATTTGAGTGAGTGAATTCTGAACAGTTGAAGAGAAGCAATGAGCAACCCTCCATAGAAATCCTTGTAAGTCTTTGAAACTGCATGGTGCAAGGTTTTTAATCCTTAGCAACAAAAGCTCATAATGAGCAAAGACCCCCCAAATGAACTCTTTAATGATGTGGCCTCTGGAACCAATGTGGTCATCTCTTGGGGACAACAGAGAGCAGGATGAAATGACATAGAAGGAGAGAAATGCCCATATGGTGGGCTCCGGTCCTTTCTGTATGGCTGCAATTATTCTGCAACTGCCCCTTTAAGGTTGGCTTCCAAGTTGCATGCTGGCAAAAAAAACTGCCAGCTTGGTAAGAATCTTCTATTTAATCTCTTTTTCTCAAAAACATCCTTTTCTTTCAGAAGGTGGGGACAAACTCTACTTCCCCCATCCATGGACGGGTGCCATCTAGTGAGAAAACTTGGTAAGGCAGATGCTCACAGCTCCTGGGCTCCTGGCAGCACACCCCCAGCCTTTAGCAGCATGACAGGATAGAGCACTGCTATGAACCCGCATGCCACTGCCTCCTCCCACTCGCCCAGCTGGTACATCCTCAGTAATACCTGAGCGTCTCCAGGAGGTGCCTCATATGCAATCAAGAACCTGTATGTTTCAGATGCCATGAGGAATCTTCCCCGACGCTCCTGCCCTCGCTGCTCCATGAATGCTCTTGGTCCAAGAAGCAGTGTGAGTCTCCCTCACGTCACCGTCCTCCCTGCTGCAGGCCCCTTGGTAATGGCATGAGTGATGGGCCAAGCGTTCTTCCTGAAGCTATAGAGCAGTGGTTCTCCATTTTTCTAATGCCGCACCCCTTTAATACAGTTCCTCATGTTGTGGTGACCCCCAACCATAAAATTATTTTCGTTGCTACTTCATAACTGTAATTTTGCTACTGTTATGAATGGTAATGTAAATATCTGTGTTTTCCGATGGTCTTAGGCGACCCTGCTAGAGTTCTGCCTGGTACCTGGGCCTGAAGCAGGCTGCCTGCACCTCAAGTCTCTGAAAGCCCATCAAAGAGGAAGTCCTCCTTGAGGGGCTGGGCAGGGAGTCATGCAGTCCCCAAGATTCCCCAAATCCAGTGCTAAGGCCCCTGCTTAGTGCAAAAGGCAAAAGTGGGGAGACTATACCCAGAAACCCACCCAAACCACCCCTGATCTTCCCTCAAAAGCTAGCACCCTCCCCAAAGCCAAAAAGTGTAAACAAGCCAACTTCACACCAGATGAACAGGTAAGCAAGTTGTGGTACATCCTGTCAATTGGGTATTACTAAGTCTTAGAAAAGAAGGAAATTCTGACACGAGAAAACACGGAATGGACTGTGAGGACATTATCCTAAGTGAGATAAGCAAGTCATAAAAAGGCAAATTCCACTTATACAGAACAATCTGATTCACAGAGATAGAGAGTGGCATGGTGGTGGCCGGGGGCTGGGGGAGGAGGATGAGGAGTCAGTGTCTCAGTTTCCCGAAGTGAAAGTTCTGGAGATGGATTGCACAGTGTGTATTTCACTACAACTTAAAAAAATGGAAAGCTCTCCTAACCTCTAAGCCCTGGGGAGGACTGTGATGGAGCACACCCAGTCCTGTGCGTTCTCACATGGCTCCTCAAGCCACAGTGCTCACGTGGAGGCCACAGGCTGGCATGCACTGATTCCCCAGGGAGCATCACGGAAGCCTGTGGGCTGCCAGATGACAGGGCTGGGAAGAGTGGGTACCACAACCAGGAGGGGAGGAGGGGCCCCTGTTCATCCTGACATTGCACACCTCACTCAGCCACAGATAGGGCCCGGGGGCAGCAGGCACTGGCCCTCCTCCCCATCTGCCTGGCCCTGGCCTTCTCCCTTACCACCCTGGGCAGCAGGCACTGGTGTGAGGGGACCCGGAGGGTGGCAAGCCGCGGTGCCAGGGACCACGCAGGAGGGTGGCAGGGCAACAGCATGAGGGACAATGAGAGCCGGGCTATGCAATACATTTGGGAGACGGAGGATGACGACAAGTTCACAGAACATAGGCTGCATGCAGGATTCTGGCACTCCTGCGAGAAGGGCCTCGGCTGCATATCTGAGTGTGCCCACAGGTGAGCGTATTCATAGGTAAGCATGCCCACAGGCTCCAGAAGTGGACGCATAGCAGCGTTCATCAGGAGGACCTCTGCACAGGCTGCCTGGGTTCAAATCGCAGCTTGGCCACCAACTGTCTATATGTCTCCTTCAGCAAGTCCCTTCACCTCTCTGAGCCTCAGTTTCCCATCTATGGAATAGAAACAATAGCAGTATAAAGATTATATGGCCATATTCACATAAAACACTTGCAACAGTGCCTGACACGGTGTCAGTATTTATTAAACACTAGAGCCCCATGGATTCATGCACCAGTGGGGTCTCTCAGTCTGGCCTGTAGGGATCCCTGAGGGGCCCCAGATTGCAAGAAGGTGCAGGCCAGGCTGAGGGACCCCACCAGTGCATGATCGGGGCTGGAAGAGATTGCAGGAGGGTTCCAGGGTGTGTCCAGCCCGACTTGCCCAGTCCTGATTAGCCATATCCCAACAGCAAGCTGATCTACTGGTTGAAGTGTCTTCCTCCTAGTGGTCAGTGCATGTCATAGCAACTGGTCAAATGGTTGGACACCTAGCATATTAGGCTGGTATTAGATAGGATAGGATTAGCTTTCAGCATTTGCTAGTGTCACCCAATCCCTGGAGAATAAAAGTGACCTCGCTGGACTCTAACCTGCGTCTCTGCACTATTAGGGACCTAGGAATGGAGATTGTCTTTGAAAACAAACCTTTCCCACCATCCCCCAGGAGCGAACCCCACTGCAGAGCACCTGCCAGAAGCACAGCCCCTGACAAGTTTGACCTTCAGCTCTAGATACCCTTGAAATAACCAGCAAAGGAGAAAACTGAGGCTCAGGGTTTTATGTCCCATAGCGAACAAGCCCATTTCCTTCCCCACAATATGACTCAGCCCAATTCCTCAGCATCTTTTGAATCTTCTGTGGGTTTAACAGGTTGGTGATGAGGGAAATGATGAAGGAAGGGGACAGAGAAGAGGGAGTGAAGGATAGATATTTGGAGCATGTATTTTAGGAAAGAGTGTTCCTACCTCAAAGAGGGGATAGGAGTTAGATTCCTCAGTGATGGGCAGCCTGGCTGCATGCCAGCCAGTGCCTGTGCCTGTGCCCGGGGCCAGGATGCTCTCCCCTTCCCACTGGAAAAGCACCCCTCAGGATGGGAAGGAGAGTACCTCCCTAACCATTTCTCTCTTGACCCCTGGTCATTAGGGTAGGCTCTTGCTCACCTTCACTCTCCCTGTAGCCTCACTGCCTGGCTACATCCCGTCCTCATAGAGTTATTTCATTGCCCTCAGTTCTTTTCTGTCTGGGGTTGTCTGCGTTTCTGATAAGCCTCCCCACACCCCAGGGCCCAGCAAAGGCCTCTGGACCAAATTCACTAAAAACCGCATCCCTATCAGCCACAGGGCCAGGAGGATGAGGCGATGCAAAGGTGAGTGAGCCACCGTGGCGAGACTGAGCTAAAACTAAAACAGGGACAGTGCAGTAATGGCTAGAGCAGGACTCACCATGCTGTGGGAATGGAAGAAGGAAGAGCTGTTGACAGCCCTGGGCCAAGGAGGCTTTCGGGGACAAGGTGGCCTCTGTAGGCCTTGAAGCAGGACTGATTCTAGTGGATGGAAACGGGGCTTGCAGATACGCCAGGGAGGCAGCGGAGCGGGTGAAGGTCTGTGGCCGGGGTTTGTGTGCAAACACACAGCTGGGGAAAGGAGGAAGCTTCAGACAGGTCTATGTCACATGGCTCTCCAGTCACCGGAGAGCTTCTCCTCCCTGCAGCAGAGGTCATGGTCATTCCAGGACAGGGAAGTGAATGGGACCACATCCCCAAGAATGGAAAAGCCAATTGGAAAAAATGAGGAGCATCACCATTTGTAATGTCAGCGAGGCCAGGCGATGGCAGAACCTGAACTGGAGAATACGTTAGAGCAGTGGTCGGCAAACTGCGGCTCACGAGCCACATGCAGCTCACGAGCCGCGGTTTGCCGCTCTGTTAACTAATGACTTTGCCAACCACTGACCTAGACTCTTGATTCCAATAATTACAGGCTGCTGTTGTTCCCTTGTGATTAAGCCCCTATCCTAGTAGTTGGCAAACTCATTAGTCAACAGAGCGGCAAACCACGGCTCGCGAGCCACATGTGGCTCACGAGCTGCAGTTTGCCTACCATTGCGTTAGGGAATTAGGTGGATGGGCGCTGTGCTGCTTCCCGTCACCTGGCAGAAGGAACTTCAGGAAAGGGTGGGACTGGGAACCTAGTCTCTTAGGCAACAGCGAAGCTGCCAGACCAGAAACATCTGCAAGCTGTCCAACTGCATAGGACCAGACGCAGCTGCAAGCTGTCACCTGCATAAGGCACGTGCCTCATCTACACAAACACTGTGAGGTGTGTGATGAAAGAGCTGTGACCCAGGAGCAGGGAGGGTGCTTTCTCGACTTCAAAATGGAGCTGAAAGCCCAGCTAGGGTCTGAGTCGGGTTCTGCCAGGCTCTGTCTCTAGCAACAGGAGTTCCCTGGGTGCTTTTGTCACCCCGGAATGCTCACCACAACCCCTACCTCCTCATGGATCACACACATAAAACTTTCATATGTTGTCAGGGACACACGCTGAAGTCCAGGGAGGGTTGGTGTTCTCAGCGATTCACAGACAAGGCCAAGTGCCATAGAAATAATGTGTGGACGGACCCCTTTCTGATTTAAGTGCATCTCATATCCTTGATGTCAAGCCAGAAAGAAACTTTAATAAGCAACTTGCTGGGTTTCCTAAATGATTACCCCCAGAGATGCCTGTTGAGATATTCTTATAAAATTAAATAAAAAGAGTTTCAATAGTCAAACAAATTTGAAAAATGTCGCCTATCACACTTTCTTCTTGGGAATTCTCAGTGCACATTAATTCATTAAAATGTCTGAGCCCTAGCTGGTTTGGCTCAGTGAATAGAGTGTCGGCCTGCGGATTGAAGGGTCCTGGGTTCAATTCCACTTATGGGCACATGCCCGAGTTGTGGGCTCAATCCCCAATAGGGGGATGCAGGTGGCAGCCAATCAATGATTCTCTCTCATCATTGATGTTTCTCTCCCTCTCTCTCTCTCCTTCTTCCTCCCTCTCTGAAATCAATAAAAATATATTTAAAAAAATAAAATATCTGAGAAGCCCAACAATAAAGAAGCCTGTTACTGTTACACACCCCAGTACTTCCCATATCAGCTGACCATAGGAAACCTGTCCGTGTAAAACATGGGTTAATGTTCTGCGAGCCGTGTTCAGTGAGCTGCTCTTTGGAAAAGGCTGAGAACAACAGATTTATGTTTCTGACTGCGAAGCTGTAGGTAGAAACGCCCCCAATGAAGACCGTACATCCCGATCCTGAGAGAGGAGACATGGAACTCAAACTCCTTAACTCTGAGCCCAGACTTGCCTGTCCCCCAAAATACCCAAAACTAAAGGGCGATTGTCTTATAACTATCAACAAACAAGTTTGTGTCCAACAATCTAAAAAGCCTCTATCACATTTTTACTTGTTTCCTAATACAGAGTCATCCAGGTAAACCAGGGTCTAAGTACTGTCATCATTTATTAAGAAGGAATAAAGGAGGCTATCTTCTCCAGAATGCCTTTCCCCCAGAAAAATATCACCACCTCATGTGCTACCAGATACTCCTACAGCAAAATATTCAAAATTAAAGTGTTTCCACATACTGACTAAAATAATAGCAAACGTATGGGAGAGTAAACATAAGGTACACATCAGAAGATGAGCATAAATGCTCACCAGTGGCCCTGGCCCATGTGGCTGGCTCAGTTGTTTGAGCACCATCCCATGCACCTGAAAAATGGCAGGTTCATGCCCAGTTTTGGACGCATCCCGGGTAGGGGGCATGCAGGAGGTGGATCGGTGTTTCACTCCCATGTAGATGTTTCTCTCTCTCTCCCCTCTTATTTTCTCTCCCTCCCTCTTCCTTCCTCTCTAAAAATCAACAAAACAAAACAAAAATGTGTTTTTAAAATGCTTACAGTAGGTGGTAACAAAAGGGAATGAAATAGGGCTGGCAGGGAATGCCAATGTCCTTGAAATCTCACCCTCGGAGAAAAGCGGACAGCCTCTTGCTCAGCTGAGCCTCTGGCCAGGCGGCTTGTGAGCTTGATGTCGGAGATCCTCTGGCTTTTAGGGGAAGACATCCGGATTTCCAGGTGGAATTCCCCAGCTCCTTGAAAAGATTGCATGGGCCCAAGAAAGCCTGTGTGCAGCTGAATACAGCCGGGCCTGGGGCTGGAGATTACTGCACTCAGACTTCTGCTGTTTCGTCTGATTTCTCCCGAGTGCTGGGAGACTTGGAGGTAAGTGTGAAGGGGCCAGAACAGTGCTTCAAAGAGAGAGGTCAGCAGGAGTAGAGGAGGCAGGGACAGCTGGCCGTAAGGACCCCAGCTGAGCAGGGAGGTCTTGTCTCCCAGGAAGGGACTCCCTGGATACGTTCCCTAGGCCTTGAAAGCTGTTCCTCCCTGGGAATCTTCACCTGAGTGCAACTTCAGAACCGTTTCCACACAAGTCACCCTGAACTGCCCTGCACTTCCTCCCCAATGCCTGACCCCACTAAAGGCACCTCTGACTTTGCCCTCTGAAACGAACAAGTCCCTTAGACAATGAATCAGCTGACAAAGTGCATTGATTTCCGATTCTATGCTGCTCCGCTAAACTCAAAAAGTTTAAGGACAGGGGTACCTGGGCACCCCTTAAATGGTGGGGGAATAAGCAAAGGAGGCAGGACAGAGGCCACCTCTGTGCACTGGGCCACCTCGTGCAGGCTCGCTGGCTGCACCGCATGGCTGGCCAAGCACTGCCAAGCTATGTAGCACCTGCCACTCTGGCTTCATGGGATTTGTGAAGATTTTTCTTTCAATCCTGCTGGACTTGTTCAAAAGAAACACCACTTCTGAGGATTGATGGGCATTAAGGGGTCATTATGTCTCATGATTTTCATCAAGGCTAACCTCACCCTCCTAAGCTATTGCGAATTCTCTTCATCTCCTCGGCAAGCCACTACGCTGTCTCTGCCCTGCCCCTGGCCTGGCCCTGTACCTGGCCCCTGCTCTGTTCTGATAGAAAAGGCAGTCTCTTTGGATACAAGGCAGACAAGTCATCTGTGCACTGCGTGAAAAGGCAGCAGGTGGTGACCCAGAAAAGGCACTGGGTGTCAGGTGAGAAAACCCAGTTTCCATTCCTTGAGCCCCACCATCCGACCTCTAGCACATGGACATTGAACTTGCCTCTTTTATCAGTAATTAGACACAAAAACAAGTGTAAGGCCATTCACAAAATACCCTCCTGTTGGAGGACTTGATTCTACCCATTTTGCAGATGAAGAAAGTGAGGCTCAGAGAGGACAAGAACGTTTCTATGATCACTGAGTATGGCAGAAGCAGGCATAAGTCAGGCCGTGGAATGTAACTGCCACATTCCATCCCCGGGTCCATCTGTTGCTCTCACTTCTGGCCTGACTCACTGGGTGTAATGAGGATTGGATGAGCTGACGTGGAACAAGGGCGGCCTCAGCCCGCAGTGTCCTGTGAGTGCTGAGAGTCTCCCGGTGCTGTGGGGACCTCTCTGATAACATGCAGGAACAGTTTTTTCTTGCTGTGATCATAATACCACCACTGCTGCAAAATCAGAGAATCAACCAGGGAAAATGTCCGATTGCATCAATCCAAAGTTAAATGAACAGCTGTGGGGCTCCTGCAGTTGAGGATTAGCAGCTGGGTCCCTGACTCTGGCCCTCAGCCCCACACACACCCTCCTCTGGCCATTTGTTGGGAACAGCTCTGTGACAGATGAGTTCCTGCTGAACATTTAAGTCAGAAAGCATAGCAGCCAGACAGCCCAATCCAATGGCTGCATCATAACCCAGGCGAGTCCCTCTTCCTCCTACAGCCCAGCAGTGGGCAGTGCAGGAGTGTGAGGAATAGGGCCCATTTGGAGAGGAGGAGCTGGCAAACCTTAGGGTTGACGACCTTTAGGAGACCACCTCAGTAAAGCGAATATCGAAATAAAGCGAGTCACATGATTATTTTTGTTCCCAGGGCATGTAAAAGTTATGTTGACACTATGCCACAGTCCAAGCACGTCAAACTGATGGCCTGCGGGCCGCATGCCTCCTTTATTTGGCATGTGAGCCTTTGATTTTGACATGCTTTCCGTAGTCTATTACATGTGCAATAGCATTAAGTCTTTTTTTTTTTTATTGATTTTTTTACAGAGAGGAAGGGAGAGGGATTAGAAAGTCAGAAACATCGATGAGAGAGAGACATCGATCAGCTGCCTCCTGCACGCCCCACAGTGGAGATGTGCCCGCAAGCAAGGTACATGCCCCCGACCGGAATCAAACCTGGGACCTTTCAGTCCGCAGGCCGACGCTCTACCCACTGAGCCAAACCGGTCTCGGCAGCATTAAGTCTTAAAACACAGTGTACACATTTGTTAAAAACACTTGGTTGTTAAATAATGCTAAGCATCATCTGAGCCTTCAGTGAGTTGTAATCTTTCTGCCGGCAGAAGGTCTTATCTTCAGTCTGGAAAAATCACAGTATCTGCAGAGCACAGTAACTCCAAGCCCCTTAGCGTTTGCATCTAGATCCATTTTAGCTGCTCTCAGCCCAGACTGGAGCAGCTCCCTGTCTCGGGCATTTTCGCTTCCAGACACCTTCCCTACTGTTGCTGGATTGCTGTGGGTCTGTGATGTGGAGGTACAGTGTTGGGCTGGGCCTCCGAAGACCCAAGTTCTAATGCTGAAACTGCCTCTATCTGTGGAGGGAACAACCAGGCAATTTCCCAGGCTTCTCCACTCCAATCTGTGATTCAATTTGGGGCTGAAGTATGGATGGGGAAAAGGGGGTACCCACCTGGGACAGGACCCCACCAGGTGATTTGCTGTGATCTCAACTGTCCATCTGTCACTCACCCCAAATCAGAATTTGGCAAGATCCATACATCAAGTGGATATTCATGGATTGAGCGCTTTCAAAGGAACTACATGGCTAAGGCAGTAAAGCACGCTTTGCGAACCAGTGTGTGCAGCGCACCTCCCAGAAACACAGAATAAGGCTGGTGGTGGCTTTTGCCGGGTCCCTGGTACATGCACAATCAATCCTCCCTTCCCTCTCATTCTCTAGAAATCCTGATGGAATGCAAGTAATTGGGTCACCTAGTAATGGAGATAGTTCTGAATCTGTCCACATTTATTTTAAAAAATCATTACTAACTTTGTTTCTTTCCCTCTAACCAGAAGCAAATTATTTGAGACTCATGTCATAATGGATGCTGTTTGAGAAGCTGAGAAAGACTGGCCTAATGCTGGCAGTATCAGTCTAGATGGGCTTGGTTCTGCTACAGTTAACAAATAACCCCCAAGTCCCAGTAGCTTAAACCAGCAAATTTATTTGTAGCTCGTTCTATATGTGCATTTTGGTGGAAAGGGGATACCTCCTCACTGTAGCCATCAGAGAGGCATCAGTCAGGCGGTGAATCCCTGCTGTGCTTGGTGAGTGTAAATCATCTTTTCTGAGTCTTATCTTCAATGAAGAGAATGGTAAAATCTAATATCTGGGTTTTCATAGCAAAGAGCCAGGCCATGGACTCTTGGAGGCTCCTCCCCAGGGCCTGGCATCTCCCAAGGTCCGTCAAGGTCATGAGTAGGCCTCCTCTGGATGTCTCTTCTAGTTTCAACTGGGTAAATGAGATGTCTGCTAGAATGTTTATAAGTTCAGGTGCATCCTAAGGACTTTAGACATTTCCATTAATATATAAATAATTGCCACCACCAGTTAAGACTTATTTCTATTTGGACCACCAAAGTCACCTCCAGTGGCCACTGCCCACCATACAGTTGTTAAGTTAAAACATATTTGAAATTAGAGTCCCTGAAAAAGAAAGACAAAACAATGAAACAACTAATATTTAAAATTCAAGGAAACTTTCTTGAGAAAAATACCAAATCTATATATCCAAAGCTCCCCCCAAACACCTGGGAAAATAGGCACAGTACCTGCAAGTCCTAGACACATCCTACTAAAACTATTAAAAGAAAAACCCCTCTGGGTCTCCAGGCACAAAGACCAGGTCACTCACACAGGAAAAAAAAATCACATTGGCAATTGACCTCAGTCCCCACTGATAACTGCCATGTGAGTCCAGCGCAGTCAGAACATATGCAGATTTTTGTTTAAAGTATCCTAGTTTTGAAGTGTTAGCAAACAATTCACATTAAAAATGCCAGGATCCTGTGAAGTGAGGAGGGCTGTCTCAAAGGTTTTCTTAGATTTAAACCTGGCTGGTGTTATTCAATGATTAGAACGTCAGCCACACACCAAAGTTTGCAGATTCAATTTCCAGTCAGGGGCATGTACCTGGCTTGCAGGTTTGGTCCCCTGTCAGGGTGAGAGCAGGAAGCAACCAATCAATGCGTCCCTCTCACATCTATGTTTCTCACCTCCCCCCTCTCTCTCTTCCACTCATTCTAAAAATCAATGGAAAAAATATCCTCACGTGAGGATTAACAAAAACAAAAACAAAAAATGTTATCATAGTTTTAAAGCGATTATGTTTTTAAAATGCTTGGCACAGAGTAAAATCCTCAGGCAATGAAGTTATTGTCATTCCATTCTTCCACACAGCTCAGGGGAGAGAGCCTAATAAACACTTCAATGCGGGGAGCCTCAGCCACTGTTTCTCATGGGAAGACCAGCCCATGCCATAGAACTTTTCTCTACCAGCAAGACTCAGCCATGCTGTCCTAGACCACAGGGATCTCTCTGATGTGGGCCTCCAGACTACATCTGCATCTTACAAACACATGTGCATACACTTACCTTTCATCCTGTGCAACAATCCTGGGTTCCTTTCCTCTTTGTGAAATAACTAGCCCACCAGGGTCTAGTGAGCATGCCTGTGTTAGTTACTCACAAGCTTCTTGATTGGCAAGTCATATTCAAATATGACTGGAGCCCAGTCAGGTATGGCTAAGGGGTTGAGTGCCGACCCAAGAACCAAGAGGTCACTGGTTTGATTCCCAGTCAGGGCATATGCCTGGGTTGCAGGCTTGATCCCAAGTAGGAGGTGTGCAGGAGGCTGCCAATCAATGATTCTCTCTCATCATTGATGTTTCCATCTCTTTCTTCCTTTACTTCCTCTCTGAAATCTATCTATATGTATATATATAAACTAGAGGCCCAGTGCATGAAATTCCTGCTCTCAGAGGGGGTCCCTCATTCTAGCCTGCATCCCCTTGCAGTCCGGGAGCCCTTGGGGGATGCCATGAAGGCGGGAGAGGCTCTTGCCACTGCCTCTGCACTCGTCAGCCATGAGCCTGGCTCCGGGTTCCTGGCTGAGTGACTCTCCTCCTGTGGGAGTGCACTGACCACCAGGAGGCAGGGGGCACAGAACGGCAGCTGGCACTCTCAACACACCTTACTGGAACATGAGGCTTTGGAAAATGTTTGGGAAGAGGAAGCTGCTCCCAGCCTTGCGGGGCACGCCCTGGTGAGATTCTCTGAGCACCTGTCCCCAGGCACCCCAGGTAAGGTGTCCGCACGCTAGCCAGTGGCTGCCAGGTCTGCATGGTCAGGCAAGCCGGGCACGTACGTCCACAATGAGCATCTGTGGGGTGGGCTTCAGAAGGCTCCTGGAGAGACTTCCACTCACCAGCTCATCCTGCTCCAAACACCCTCTAATTCTAGCATCTGTGAGATCATGCTTACTGAAGGTATCAGTCATTGACACTCTAGTTTAAATGAGCATCTCTGGCTTTCCTGACCATGAGTTTAATAAGTATAACAAAGAGAGAGGGCACAGGTGAGCACTAAGAGGAAGGAAGAGCAGCTGAAGGATGTAAATGTGTTTCCCACACAGGTCTGGTGACAGAGGAGTCCAGCATGTTTTCCCTTCACTGACACACACAAATGATAGTATGTGTAACTATCCCATTCTTCTTTTTTAATTTTCATCAAAAAGACATGAGCTTAAAAATAAATTTTGTGTTATCTTTTTAATGTTTTTTCCTCTAAATTTTCTAATTTCTATCTATAAGTAAATCAGTTTGCAAGGATAATCAAATGATAAAAGGAGAACAGTCGAATGGAATGTCACCTTATCTCAGTTAAGTGGAGCAACTGTTTGAATGTTTGTGCTTAAATTGCCAGGCACTTTTGCTTCTAAAAATAAACAATGCTAAGCATGCAGTCTGGTTTGAGGCAGTAGGGTACTGCATGTTCCCTAATGTGCTCAGTTACAATATTGTATAAACTTACTTATATTTTAAAGTAACATTTTATTGAGGCCACAGGTTGTTAGACATATAATCTGCAGTTGTGGGGGGTGGGGTGTAGACACCAAATTCTAGCAATACTAGATATGTTCAGATTCATCGCAAAATGTATTTGTGTTTAGTGAACACATCATTTCAGGGAACCTGAATGTTTCAAATAAAATCCCTCCCTCTGCTTATGTGACTGTAACATCCACACTGCCACACATTAAGGGAAAACCCAGTCCCTTCTTCATGTCTGGGCTCCAGTGAGTACCTGCCTAGCACATGATGGACCCAAGGAATTCTGTGTTTTGTTGAACGATGCATATTTAAAGAGGCATAAAATGAAATTTTCCAGAAGAAGCCCAGTCCAGAGAAGGTAAGCTGGGTTCCGGGCCTCTTTTCACCCACAGCAGAAGGGTTTGCTGCCCTCCACAGGGCATGTTCTGGTCTATGACTCATTGCCCTGTATATCTGCATGGGTAGACCCTGTGTTACTATCACAAAACCAAGCCAGAGTCTGAGCCTAGAGAGGACACTCCCTGGAGATGTTTCCAAACACACACTCTGTCAAACAACAGCTGAAGGTGCCCACCCTCTCGGCTGGCACAGGGGGTGCGTGAAGGAAGGAGCCGGGCTCAGTGCCACACTGGGGCAGGCAGGGGCTCAACTGAAAACCCATTCCTTGCCACATCCTCTGAGCTCCCCAGGCACTTTTATTACATTTTTTTTAATGCTGACTTTATCAGAGTTTAACTTTGTAGAAAAAAATACACAAATCTAAATGCAAAGCCTAATGGTTTTCAGTGAGGGTAGCCGTGAAACACACCCCAGCTCAAGAGACACAACCAAGGCATTGCATTTGATCTGTCTTTGCTTTAACACAGACCCAAGCAGTTCATGTGGATGACAGATAAGATAATATATTTACATATTGTCCCCCTCTTGTAGTTTGTAAATTATTTCTCCATGGCAAGAGCTGTTCTTTGAACCCCCAGCATTTAAAAAATGGTTGGTCACACATACACCCACACACACACACACACACACACACACACACACACACACACACTGAGTGGTCAGATTATTATGACCACCCCATCAGTACACGTTTTGCCTTCAATACTGTGTTGATTCTTCTTGGCATTGACTCCACGAGATGTTGAAAGGTGATGCGAGGAATCTGAAACCATGCCTGATGAATAGCACTGTCCAGTTCTGTGAGATTTGATGGTTGTGGAACCAGCTGCCTGATGGCTCTTTTAACTTCGTCCCACAAATGCTCAATTGGATTGAGATCTGGTGATTGTGGGGGACATTGAAGCAAGGTAAAGTCTCCCTCATGTTCTTGGAACCACCCCTGCACAATACAAGCACTGTGGCATGATGCATTGCCTTGTTGGAAGAAGCCATCTCCATTGAGATATGCCATCAACATGATAAGATGAACTTGATCAGCAACAATACTTCAGTATGTTGTGCTATTCAGATGTTGTTCCATACAAATTAAAGGGCCCAAATCTTGCCAGGAAAACATGCCCTAAATCATAACACTTCCCCCACCAGCTTGAAGCATGCATGTGGGGTGCATGCTTTCATACTGTTTCCACAAAATTCTCACTCTGCCATCTGCATGATGCAACTGGACACGTGATTCATCGGACCACATGACTTTTTTCCAATGATCGACTGTCCAATCCTTATGTTCCTATGTGAATTGGAGATGTTTTATCTTGGTAACTGCAGACAGCAAAGGTGTTCGAACAGGCCTTTAGCTTCCAAATCCCATACGATGCAGTGTAGGGCTAATTTGCCTACAAACATCAGGTGGTCATAATAACCTGGCCACTCAGTGTATACCTACCTAGAAGTATGTACATGTGTGTATAGTGAGATAATCTACCTATCAAATGAGTATATGTTAAGGAAATGTGTTTCCTAATAGATCCCAAATCCCCCCTTGTGTCTCTGCCTCAGTCTGGATCACTCCCCGATTCCTGATCCCAGCACCTGTGGGAGGTGGAATTCAGGCTAAAGAAGTCCCCAATAAAGCTAAGGAGGCGTTAGCTCTGTCAAGTAGACTTTTTTTTTTTTTTTTTTTTAGCATTTTGTGGGAAGTAATATGGCTTAGGATCAAGAGCACGGATTCTGGTGTCAGGCTACCTGAATGTAATTCCTAGCTCCTCATCTTGACCTTAAGCAAGTCACTTGTTTCTCTACACCTCAGTTTTCTCATATGTAAAGTAGGAGAACCGCCCTATCTATTTGAAGGGTTATGAGGATTAAATGCATCAGTTTAAGTGAAGATCGTAGAACAATGCTTGCAGCTTAGTAAGCCCAATGGAAGGATTAACTGCTAGTATCTGCCACGTGCAAAGCACTATGTTAGGTCCCTGGAGTGTACAAGGAAACAAGATAGCGTCTGAGCCTTGCCAATGCATTGGGGAAACAATACTGAAACCACAGAGGCCCTGTCCAAGAGACAGCCAGGACCAGCTGAGGGCAAAGTCACCAACCATTTTTAGCCTGGAAGCAATCCATCCTTAGTTAACCCTTCAGGGAATTTTATCAGGTGTCTCTTAAAAGGAGGTGGTCAACCTTCTTTCTGTTCTGGTGGAAGAAAATGCCTATCTGGGGCTGGTTATTCAGATTGTCTGCATATTGCACCAGCAGACGCGGTCGTTTTCAGAGTAGTCATTGTTCTGCAAACAAACCCACCATCAGGAGGATCCACCTCTGGCGTCAAGAACCTTTCCTGCTCAAGAACCTTTCCCTACCAGGCCCAGGGATTCGGGAGGCAAGGAGTGGTGTCTCCTCTTACACGGGGAGTGGCAAGCAAGGGTGGCAGTTGACTCAGCGTGGTTGGGCAAGAATAAATAAGTTGTTTAGAGATGAAGAAGTGAGAAAGCAGCAGCCCCATGCCAGGAAGCCACCTAGTTTTCCAGATTAGTGAATTCAGCCCTAAGCTCACTTTGTGGCTCAGAGTCTGTTTTACGGATTGTTCTCTTGGAATTGACAGCTTAAATGCATTTCTGTCCCCTCTTGGGTGCCACACCTGAGTAGTCTGGGCTGAGTGGGACTTCTCTGAAGATCAGAATAAAGTTAATAGGTCTACCTAGTGAGACTAGACACACTTGTTCATGCAAACATTTTTCACTCATTCATTCAACTTTACACACGTGTACAAAAGTGCCATTTGGGTGTCATGGAGATATGGGCATGACTGAGAACGTACCCCTGCTTTCAAGGAGCCACCTATAGAAATAACTTCATGTTGTGCATCAGGAGGGAGGTTAGGGGAGATTAGAAAACAGCCAAGGTTAAAAAACATTTCCATCAATATTCACTCTTGTTAAATCAGCTACTGCATAGAAAGACAGAAATAAGGTGAGGCACAAAGAATGAGGTGTGTTTTCAAGTTGTCCCATTGAGGCATCCATCTTATATAAAAACTGCTGTTTAAAATGTTATCCTTGCTATTGGCTTTTTTAAATGCTTGCTTGCTTAAATAATAAGGAAAATGAGACTATTCTCACTTCAGAGAGGCCATTAAACCTTCCCTGGACAAAATTATCAGTGCTGGCACCAGGCCAGCTCTTTGGTTGAGGTCTCAAGGCCTCAGCACATAGGGGCCCTTTAAGAACTTGCAAAGGGGTGGAAAACATTCTATATTTGGGAGACAAAGAAGGTAAAAACATATAAATATGGAAAATTTCTGCGTGTTGGGGCCCAGAATTTGAGAAACATTTTCCTCTGGACCCGCGCGTATTAAATGTAACTCCAAACTCTCTGAGCATGGTTTGGTTATTCTGATATTCTGTAACACCATGAAGTAGGAGAGATGTCTTTCACATAGTGACACATGAAAGAGAAGGCAGCAATTTGAAAATAGAACTTGTGAGGTTAGATGAGTCATGAGAATGTCATACAGGATCCATCTGCTTCTTTCTCTCTCTTTACTTTATTTCCTCTTTTCAATTAGGAAATGTTCTAATACATATAAAATAATTTAATAGACATGCATGTACCCACCAGTCATATTTATCAGAAATAAAGACTTTGTCATGGTTGCCAGAGATTTAAAAAATAAATAAATAAAAATAAAAAAATAAATGTGAGATACAACTGATGTCTTGCACCTCTCTCCCCATCTTTTCCTCTTTGCTCTCTCCCAAGAAGTAACCACACTCAACACCTTCTCTTACCTCTACTAGTCACCCCCGCTTGCCACTCCACAGCACTGTACTGGCCTCTCCACTGCTCCTTGAGATACCACACCCACTCTGCCTTAGGATATTTGCATTTGTTGGTCCTTTTGCCTAGAACTTCTGTACCCTATGTAACCTTATCACTTCCTTCAGGCATCTGTTCAAATATCAGCTTTCACCAATATTTTCTCTGGTCTCTTCTGAGAGCAACTTATTCTCAGTTTGCCTCCTCCCTCCTCCTCTTTAACACAAAACTTGTTGCCCCAGATGCTGCAGTACAGTCAGCAGATAGCCAGCTATCAGGGCCTGCAGGAGTCACCTCTGTTAGAGATATTTGATTTTGTACCTAAGCGGGTATATTGCATTAACACTCCATAATACCTATCTGTGCTGACTGACTCCTTTCCTTCCTGCTAAAGGGAAAAGGTGGACCCGGTTTGAAGATGAGGCTATCTGATACACTGGCATCAGCTGGAGGTAGACTGTTTCAGCCAAGGATGGCTCTGACACATGTGGAGAAGGAAAACCTTCTGTGCACAGAATGGTGAGCAATACCTGTTGTCCGCTGTCTTTGGAAGAAAAGGTGGCCTGAGCTACAGATCTATACCAACATAAAGGCAGCTGGTTAATGGGTTGGCAACTGGTCAGAGACTATGGGGGGGCGGGGAAGGATGGTGATGAGGAGATCTGGGGACCAGGTGCATGGATGTTCCTCTTACAATGACACTGAGTATGAACATGTGTGGTCCCATGAGATGTTCTCCAAAAAGGAATCATCACACTGGAGCTCTTATTAATCAGGTAAGCAAGATGGCCAAGGAGATCAGAATCCAAGATGGCGGCATAGGTAAACACCTACACTGCTGCTTCGCACAACAATTTCAAAACTACAACTAAGAGACAGAATGGACATCATCCAGAACCACAGGAAAGCTGGCTGAGTGGAAGTTCTACAACTAGAGGGAAAGAGAGTGGCTCACAGAGACCCAGAGGAGCTGCAAAAAGCTGAGGTACGGAGATGCGTGCACTGAGAGAGCAGGTGCCAGAGTACCTGGCTGGCTTTCTCTGGCAGGAGGGAAACAGAGACTCTCAAAGGCATTGAACCCCTTATCCTATGACACTAAACCCCAGATCAAGCTGAAACTCCTATGGGGAGAGTTTGGACTGTGAAAAGAGAGAGGGGCATGGAAATTTAGGGGTGTCACAAAAGATCAGAGGTCTGGTGGCACGCACAGCACTGCGCGCAGAAGACAGACTGCTGATTGTGGACAGACTGCTAATTATGCCGCTGGCTTTCGTGAGTGGGCGGGAGACAGACCCGCCCAACTGTGCCACTTCTGACTCCACTAAATCCCAGTTTTGGGTGAAACCCTGGGGACCCAGACTCATGTGGTCCTGGAGTGCAGGGGAACTGGAAAAGCAGCGGTCTAGAGGCACTGCATGTGTGCGCACAAGGACTGCTCCAGCGATTACCCAGTCACGTAAGACTCAGGGGTCATGGAGGGCGGGGCCGACTGGAAGGCAAGGCAGTCCCTTAAGCCCTGAGACTCCACCCATGCCAAGCTCAACAGAGAAGCTTCTGTGGTTTTGCAAGTCTGCTATCATAAGGTTGAATGCAACACAGAAGTTCTCGTGGCATAGTGAAAATGCCCAGACAAGGGAAGGGATCACAAACAAAAGAAATGGAGGAAAACAAACGACTGAATATAGAGTTCAAAACCACACTTATAAGGTTTTTCAAGAATATCGTAGAAAAGTTGGATAAAGTTAGCAAGAGCCAAGAGGAGATGAAAAAGGACCAACTAGAGATGCAAAAGATCCAACTAGAGATGGAAAATGGCCAACTAGAGATGGAAAAGGACCATCTAGAAATGGAAACGGTCCAACTAGAAATTAAACATATACTGACTGAAATAAAATATATTATATAGAGTCCTAACAGCAGACTAGAGAAAGGCAAGAGAATCAAGTCAAAAATTTCAAATATAAAGAAGCAGAAAACACTCAACTAGAAAAGCAAGACAAGAAAAGAATCCAAAAATGTGAAGATAATGTAAGGAGCCTCTGGGACAGCTTCAAGTGTACCAACATCAGAATTGTGGGGGTGCCAGAAGAAGAGAGAGAACTGAAAACCTATTTAAAGAAATAATGACTGAAAACTTCCCACATCTGGTAAAAGAAATAGACTTACAAGTCCAGGAAGCACACAGAACCCCATATAAAAGGAATCCAAAGAGGACTACACCAAGACACATCATAATTAAAATACCAAGAGCAAAAGACAAAGAGAGAATATTAAAAGCAGCAAGAGAAAAACAGTTCATTACCTACAAGGGAGTACCCATATGACTGTCAGCTGATTTCTCAACAGGAACGATGCAGGCCAGGTGGGAGTGGCAAGAAATATTCAACGTGATGAATAGCAAGAACCTACACCAAGAATAATCTATCCAGCAAAGCTATTATTCAGAATTGAAGGGCAGATAAAGAGCTTCACAGATAAGAAAAAGCTAAAGGAGTTCATCAACTCCAAACCAGTATTATATGAAATGCTGAAAGGTACTCTTTAAGAAGAGGAAGAAGAAAAAGGTAAAAGACAAAAAATTATGAACAACAAATACATATCTATCAACAAGTGAATCTAAAAATTAAGTGAATTAAAAATTTGATCAACAGAATAAACTGGTGAATATAATAGAATCAGGAGCACAGAAAGGGAGTGATAATTCTTGGGGGGAAAGGGGTGAGGGGTGTACAGGGAGAGACTGGACAAAAATCATACACCTATGGATGAGGTCAATGGGAGGGAGGTAAGGGCAGAGTGAGGGGTGGGAGTCGGGTGGAGGGGAGCTATGGAGGGGAAGAAAGAGAAACAAATGTAATAATCTGAATAATAAAGATTTAATAATAAAAAAAAAAGATGGCCAAGGAGTTGCTATTGGTTGGCCTCTCTTCCCAGCCTGCCCCGTGTTTGCTTAAAGTGGCCATGGCATCAGCTTCTGCAGAGGGAGTTGTCAAGGTGTGCCCTCCTGATGTGGTCCTTTATCACTGGCAGTAGCTGTGACTCTCCATGACAAAAAAAGCCTGCTGGATGCCCACCCCGCCCAAGCTCCACCTCTCACTGGGCTGCAATAACTTTTTCTCTATCCCTTGTCCCATTATTGCTGGCCTCTGGGGACCTCTCAGGCCTCATGTGTTTCCTTAACCCTTCCATAGCCCTGTAGGGTCCTTCCATTAAAGTCTCTCTACTGAGTCGTCCAGGATGACTTTGTTTTCTGCCTGGACACACCTGATTCTCTGGTTCTGTTCTTCTCTTGCAGGACTTACCACCATCTGACTCACTGTATAATTACTTACTTGTGGGTTTATTGTCCAGCTCCCAACACAAGAAGTAAAAAACTACCTTTATTTCATTTATAGTTGTGTTTCTCAGACTTAGAGCACCATCCAGCTCATGGTAGTTGTGCAACAGAATGGTTGAAAAAATAAATGAAAGAATAGAATCTTTGATGATATGTACACACAGATTGAATCATCTTCTGAAACATGAAGCTGAAATCTGGGAATATTTACTAGTCTTTAGGCTCAATGCTGTACAATGATTCATTGTTTTCAGCTGCATAGAAAGCTGCATTCTGAAGGCCTGAATGACTGTGGAAGTGGTGGCTTGTTCTCTGGATACCTGGGCATGGGTGACCATTGTCAGCTGATCTTCAACAGAGAGCCTGCCACCAACACCACAGCAGACCCAGATGCTGCCTCTTCACATAGAAGCCTGTACCTTTGTGGGTTGGTCTTCCAATGAAAGAATTGTACAGTGCTCAATAACAGCAGAGCCACATGTGCACAGTTCGGCTCATGAGCTTCTGGAGGGACTAAACCAACCTTGGCATGGAGACATTGTAATATTAATACTATTTTAAGCCTCCCAATGTAAGCTGTTCCTCAAAAAAATGCTCTTTGGAAGTTTCCTAATTCATAATTTCCATGAAAGTATAATGCCTCCATCCCTGCCTGTGGCTGTGGAGTGAAACCCCGGGACTTAACTCAAGGAATCCTTAACACTAAGAGAGTGGGATGGACTTTACATTTAGCTCTTCATTTTACTCTTTTCAGCCAATGTCTTCTGATGAGAAGTTCATCAGAGCCAACATTTCTTATTCTGTCATCCACAAGGCCTAATATGTTCACATTCAAATAGTGCTTGTGTAACCAAAAGCTATGTGTCTGTAGCAGAACTATCTGTAATAGCCTCATATATCAAACCAGTTGAGTGCCCACTCCTAGAGAAATAAATGTTATATGTGATTTTAGAGAAACCAAGATGGCAGCATAGGTAAACACCTAAACTGCTGCCTCCCACAACGGTTTCAAAACTACAACTAAAAGACAAAACAGATATCATCCAGAACCTTAGGAAGGCTGGCTAAGTGTAAATTCTACAACTAGAAGAAAAGAGAAAAGCACACTTAGACTTACAGGAGCTGTGGAAGGCAGAGATACAGAGGTGCGCATGAGGAGAGGGCTGGCAACTGAGTATGCGGCAGGCTTTCTCAATCGGGAGGGAGACAAAAGCTCCCAACTCCACCCTGAAACTCCTCCCCATCTAAGCTGAACAAAGAAGCTTTTACAAATGAGTGGCCTGGTCCTTTGAATTTTAAACTTACCTAACAAACTGCAGCTGAGTCAGTGAGACCCAGAACATTCAAAAGAAGGCCCAAGGCTCCTCAGTAGCTTGCATTGCTTCACAGGTGGGCCTATCTGGGCACATCTAAAACCCAAACAAAGAAGATAAATCTGTAGATCTCTCCATAGCTCCTGCTGGGTGGCCTCAGGTAGAGGCTGAATTAGCACCTCCTTGGAGATCCAAAAGCCAGTATACCCAAGAGTCAGAGTGGGACCACCCAGATTACAACTCCTCAGATCCATAAGGGACACACTCAGGGGGCAGACTCAGTGAGCATCAAAGCTCCCCTGAAGCAAGTCTTGTCTCATAAGGGTCTTTCCAGCACAGAAGTTCTCCCTTAGTAGACACAGCTGATCCTCACAGCCAATTGGCCTGGAGGTCAATTCCCCCCAGTGATACCAACAACAATCAAGGCTTAACTACAACAAGACTGTGAACACAGCCCACAAAGAGGTACACCAAGAGTGTCTACCTCAGCCCTAACCGGTTTGGTTCAGTGGATAGAGCCTCGGCCTGTGGACTCAAGGGTCCCAGGTTCGATTCTAGTCAAGGGCATGTACCTTGGTTGTGGGCACATCCCCAGTACGAGGCGTGCAGGAAGCAGCTGATCGATATTTCTCTCCCATCGATGTTTCTAACTCTCTATCCCTCTTCCTTCCTCTCTGTAACAAATCAATAAAATGTATTTATAAAAAAAAAAAAGAGTGTCTATCTCAGGTAACTGGGGAGGCTGAGCCACTGGGTCCTATAGGACACCTAGTACACAAAGCCACCCTATCAACTCAGGAAAGCAGCCAAAATGCAGAGACAAAGAAATAGGTCACAAATGAAAGAAATGGAGGAAAGCAAACGACTAGATATAGAGTTCAAAATTACAGTTATAAGGTTTTTCAAGAATTTTCTAGAAAAGGCTGATAAATTTAGCAAGACCCTTGAGGATATGAAAAAGAACCAACTAGAAATTAAGCATACACTGACTGAAATAAAAAATAATATACAGAAATTCAACAGCAGACTAGAGGATTGCAAGAATCAAGTCAAAGATTTGAAATACAAAGAAGCAAAAAACACCCAACTGGAAAAGAAAAAAGAAAAAAGAATCCAAAAATATGAAGATAGTGTAAGGAGCCTCCGGGACACTTCAAGCGTACATCAAAATTATGGGGGTGCCAGAAGAAGAGAGAGAACAAGATACTGAAAACCTTATTGAAGAAATAATGACAGAAAACTTCCCTCACCTGGTGAAAGAAATAGACTTATAAGTCCAGGAAGCACAGAGAAACCTAAACAAAAGGAATCCAAAGAGGACCACACCAAGACACATCATAATTAAAATGCCAAGAGCAAAAGACAGAGAGAATATTAAAAGCAGCAAGAGAAAAACAGTTAGTTGCCTACAAGGGAGCACCCACATGACTGTCAGCTGATTTCTCAACAGAAACGATGCAGGCCAGAAGGGAGTGGCAAGAAATATTCAAAGTAATGAATAGCAAAGAACCTACAACCAAGATTACTCTACTCACCAAAGCTATTATTCAGAATTAAAGGTCAGATAAAGACCTCCATAGATAAGAAAAAGCTAAAGAATTTCATCACTGCCAAACCAGTATTATATGAAATGCTGAAAGGTATTCTTTAAGAAGAGGAAGAAGAAAACAGTAAAGGTGAAAATTATGAACAACAAATATATCTATCAATAAGTGAATATAAAAATCAAGTGAATAAAAAATCTGATGAACAGAATAAACTGGTGAATATAATAGAATTAGGGGCATAGAAAGGGAGTGGACTGACAATACTCAGGAGGGAAAGAAGCATAGGGGGTGCAGGAAGAGAATGGAAAAAAATCATACACTTATGGATGAGGACAGTGGGAGGGGTAAGGGCAGAGGGTGAGGTGGGAACTGGGTGGAGGGGAGATTGGGGGGTGGGGAGAGAACAGGAACAATTGTAATATTCTGAACAATAAAGATTTATTTTTTAAAAATGTAGTACGTGAGGGATCTTCATACAGCGAAATGAAAAATCTCCAACTTCACACAATATGGATGCATCTCATAAACGCAATGTTCAGCAAAAACAGTAATGACTTGTAAATCTATTTAAATAAAAGAAATATTTTAACGCACAAGTAAACCTAATAAATATTTTAAAATGTTAGGAAGCTGTTACCCTTATAGCCTGGAAAGAGTTGTGGTGGGGGCTTGTTGTCAATGTTGTTTCTTTACTTTTTTTATTTCTTATTTTTATTGATTTCAGAGAGAAAAGAGAGGGGAGAGAGAGATAGAAACATCAATAATGACAGAGAATCGTTGATTGGCCGCCTCCTGCACACCCCACACTGGGGATCAAGCCCACAACCCGGGCATGTGCCCTTGACTGGAATCGAATCTGAGACCCTTCAGTCTTCAGGCTGACTTTTAGAGAGAGGAAGAGAGGGAGAGAAACATCAATGTGAGACCACAACACCAATCGGCTGCCTCCTGCACACCCGCACCGGAGACCAAGCCGAAACCCAGGTATGTGCCCTGACTGGGAATCCACCGGCAAGCTTTCATCGCCTAGGGTGATGCCCAACCAACTGAGCCACACTGGCTAGGATCAATGCTCTTTGTCTTCATCTGGGTGCTGATTGCAGGGCCATGTTGTTTATGAAGATTCAGAAAGTACCACACTTAGGATAAGTGCACATTTCTAGTAGATTACAGGTCAATAAAAAGTTGTCAATGAATGCATAAATAAGTGGAACAACAGATCTGTCTCTCTCTCTCTCTCTCTCTCTCTCTCATCAATAAATATATTTTTTAAATTTGTGTGTTTTTTAACAAAAATATTTCTGGTTGGTCTTAATTTCCAAGGAAGAAATGCAGTTTTCCCACCCCGACCCCAGCCCCACCCTGGGCAGTGTTCTGGGCCCCACTTCCTGGTCAGCCCAACAATCCTTCCACACAAGTTAAGGTGTCATTATGATAGGTTTCCTGGTTTTTGATGGTGTGAGTACTTGAATTGGAGATTAGCTATTTATGTCTCCCCATTACTAATCCTTCCGGCTTCTCTTGTAAAATATTTGACACTGGGAATAAATTCTTAATATTTTTAATCATTAAAGATAACAATAGCCCTCTTCTTATGAGATGAGGTCTATTCTAGGTTAATAGGCACCATCTTATTTTTCCTCCCCACAGTCCTGCAAGATAATACTGTGATGCCTGTTGTGAGGAAGCTAAACCTCAGTGAGATGGGTTACCATGATGAATGAGAAATGCTTCCCAAACTCTGCTCTTTCTAATAGTTCCTGTCACACCTCCAAGTGGCTTGTTCTGCAACAGGCTCCATTCCATTTAACAGCTTTTCTATGCTTCTCAGCCCCAGCCAGAATAGGAAGGCCGGATGGCTCGCTGCCAGGCCAGTCTGAGCTACCCAGCAGTTACCAGATAGGAGGGCAATAGGAAGTGAGGGCAAGGATGCTCATGCTGAAATCCCAGGTCCTGCCCCTGGATACCCAGCCTTGAACTGCAGAGGAACCTCCAATAGTCAGGCAAGCGGAGAGCTGTCAGAGTCCTGGCAAGAGCCCTGAAATCAGAGCCGGCCAGCATGTGTCCTAGAATATCAGAACAGACACTAAATATACCCTGAAAGCCCTCCAGTGCACTGAGCCCTATAAATAGCCATTAGGGCCCAAGCAAGTGGCCTTAACACATGGATTTCCTTCCAAAAATGCAGACTTATTTTAATTAAATTTATAATTAACCTTCGGGAGGGCAAGCCCCTGGATTCACATTGCTTTCAGAGATACCGTGAGTAATTTCCTACTTATCAGACTGTGGGGAATTAGCAGGGTGCTCGGCTCAGAAGCAGCCTGGGACTGCACAGAGCCTGGCTCCCTGAGGACACTCAGGGCTTGGTGCATGAGGGCCGGCACCCTGCAGCCCTGAGCCTCCGTGTCTTGGTCAGAAACCCTTTGCAAAGTTATTTCCTTCTTGCCATTTCCCCCAAAACAAGATGGGGGTCACAGCAGTGCTCGCCCTGCCTTTGCTGCTCCTGGGCATCAGCGGCCTTCTCTTCATCTACCAAGAGGTGTCCAGGCTGTGGTCCAAGTCGGCTGTGCAGAACAAAGTGGTGGTGATCACCGATGCCATCTCAGGCCTGGGCAAGGGTAAGCTGCTTTCACCCCCCCATTCGGTCCCACTCCTGCCCCGAGGGATAAGCGGCCGAGGGGTGGGGTGCGGACAAGCCTGCAAGGTGGGTGGGGTCAAGGCCGTGTTCTCTCCTAGCATCTGTCATTAACCAACAGGCCACACATTGTGCAAACCTTCTCTTTTGGAGACTGCAGCTCCCTCACCTGAGAAAGGAGGGCACCGAGATTTTTGCAGATGCAAACTCACAGCCTAAGGGGTCTGGAGGTGTGATTTGTTTTGCCCTCATAGGGTCTCCAGAAATTTTGCAATGGAGAGCCCTCAGCTGGGGCAGTGTGCCGGTTATAAGTCCAGACTTGGGAGCTGATTTCAGTTCCTGGCTCTATGGGTAGTGTTACTTCTCTGCCTTGGATTTCCCATCTGTAAGTTGGGGTACTAGTAATCTTCACCTCACAATATTGTTGTGAGGGACTAATGAATTAATAGACAGAAAGCTCTTAGAGCAGCGGCCAGAGTCATAGTGAGTACTGCTCAAGTGTGAGCGTGGTAAGATGATGGGCGTGCATGCTCTCATGCTCTGGTGTGCTGCACCCCTTCCTCCACCCCTGCCAATCCTCAGGTGCCACACTAGACCTGATTCTCTCAAGCACATTACCTCGTGGCCTTAGACACCTTATGTTTGCAGCCCCTGAATGAGAAGGTGTCGAAGGGCCCTTCCAAGGGTGACATCTGTGGTGTGATGTCCTTAGGCTTGTAAGATTCTGACTCTATTCTTCCTAACCATGGTAGTACAACCCCATACACTACATAGTCTGGGTGTAATTGTTGCTGTTGTTTTGTTATTTTTAATTAGATGAAGAACATACCTGCCCAACATTCATTAGGTCACTAAGCAAGGGTCCATCAAGTCCACTACATCTTGAGAGCTGAGATGTACTGCCCCTTCCAAGGAGTCCCTCTGGGGAGGGGATGCCTAGTCTCCTGCTGAGAATCCTCTCAGAGCCTCATTCTCTTAGGCCACCCCAATGGGAGCCAATCTTCCTGCCTTGACAATGGGCTCCATTTCAGTGGGTGATCAACTGGGGTTCACCATGTAACTTTTTTAAGTGTAAGGCAGATGAACTAGGTTCCCTGTGTATCCCCTATGTGGGTCCCAGAAGCAATTCCCAAAGAGGATAGCCTGCAACCTTACACTCAGGGCTCAAGAGGGAAGAGGCACAACTCCATCACCTACACTGTAGACTCTACAGGAACAAAGCAGGACACACACATTTGTCAACCAGACCAGACACAAGACAATGGGAAGCAACAATTGTCCTGGTGAATTGGAACAAAGACACCCACTTACAGACACTCAAAGTCTTTGGGGAGCCCTTGTTCTTCAAGTAGAATAGGCCCACCTAGCATCAGGCCAGCTGCATGTGAGGCCCCTTTATCGCCAAGTCTTCCCTGATGCCTTGACATTCCCTGAGGAACTGGTTTCTGGGCTCCCAGGGTTCCTCATGAAACACACCCCATTGGTGCCCTCCCCACACTGTGCCGGATCCATGCATTTCTCAGTTGGTCTCTAGATATGAGCTCCCCTGTGCTGGAGACTGTTTTGGTTACCTGAGGTGTCCCCACCACCTAGCTCAAAGCTTGCTGTATAGTAACTACCCCCCAAAATGTGCATGCAAGGACTATCCTCTAAAAGTGGCCATCTGATGAGAGAAGACACTCATTTGGGTATGTCATTATGTATTTGTTTTATTGATTTCTAACTAGATTCTAATCTGATCAGAGAACACACTCTGTGTGATTTCAATTCTTTTGAATTTGTTGAGTGTGTTTTATGGTCCAGAAAGTGAACTGCCTTGGGAAACAGCCCCTGGGAGTGAATGCACATCCTGCTGCTTTGGGTAGAGTGTTCTGCAAATGTGCGTTAGGTCCTGTTGGTCAGTAGGCTGCTCGGTTCCTCTGTATCCTCTCTGGTTTTTTGTCTTACTAGACAGAGCTCCTGTTCTATTTACTGCTGAAAGATGTGCTATAGTAGCCTCTCTATTTTAAAAAAATCTCATTCAGCAATACATTGTACAAATCCAGTGCCCAAGGGAATACACCTCAGGGGCAAAATCAGCATTTTCTGAGGTCCATGCCTATTCTCTGTCGTGACTACTGTCAGTGTTGTTTTTTACTGGATGGTACGGACCTCCTTCCCTACCCTCTGAAAAGAAATGCAAAGCAGAAAAAATTAAGTCCAAGTGTTTAGAAGTAATTTGAGAAGCTGGGTGTATGTGACCTTAAATAAATGTCTAGCCAGAGCATGCTGCTGACCACAGCGATTCTAGCTTCAAAAAGCCTCATTTCGAGGGTCCAAGGCAAGAAGAAGGCAAGAGGCACTGAGCAGATGACACAGGCTGTGCACAGCCCACAGCACAGCCCTTGGCCCAGGGAACCTGACCTCACCCAGTGGAGCAACAAGGAGCTCAGCGCCAAGCTGTTTACTAGGGAAACAGCTGTTTATCAGGATGTCTAACCCTCACGCAAACCCACCACCATTCAGCCAAGTCAAGAATCGAGTGACTTGGTCCCCACTATCTTGCTGCAGCAAGAGTAACACTCAAAATCCTTAACCACTGCACTTCGGAGGGTGTAGCCCGCCCTGTTCATCACCTCTAGGATGCACAATGATTCATCATCAAACATTTCTGAGATCGAGCTGATTGTCTTTCAATCAACAACACTTCACAACATTCACAGACCCATCTGTTTGCATTTTAATGTCTCTGATTTCAGGAAGCATCTTGCAGTCTATGGCATCTTAGATTTGAGGGCTCGACTTACGTTCACTGCCTGAAAGAGAAAAAAGCCTGGTACTCACTTGCTTGACACAGGGTAGATGCTTGCGGGGCTAACCTGAAAAAGAGTAAAAATAAGAACACCTGGGTACACCTGACGCCTTGCATTGGCAAAGACCACTTACCACAGACAGTTTTTGGACTGTGCCTTTGGGGGTTGCTGGACCAAAGCAGCGCTCGCACCGCTGAGCCATCTCCCAGGCTGGGAAAGGCAAGGTGTTAGCAGAGAAGAGAGGAAATGGGATGATGGTAAGGAACACTCCTGGCTGCCCCTCCTCATGAGGTCAAGGCCACAGGTTTGGTCTGGCTCTGGACCACAGGCTTCTCCCCTGCCCTTTGCCCAGCTTGTAAATTTGTCCCATCTTCCTGAGAGGGGAGGGAGGATGGGCAGGTGACAGCTCTCCCCTATAGGCTCCTTTCTCAGCGGGGGGCATGGGCCAAGAGGTGGCCCAGTGTGGGAAATGTCACTGCTTGAGTTAACATCCTGGCTTCATGGGACCTGCTTGAGTTAACATCCTGGCTTCATGGGACCAGCTGTGGACTCGGGGCAATCATTTCATGTCATTGAGCCTCACTTCTCTGGTCTGCTAAATCCTGAACAGCACGGCTGACCGTCGTGGCTGCTCCACACTCAGTGGCTGCCATTTAAATTACAGCTGAGCTGTGAAAGGCTTCCTCCCTCCAAATGAATTCTGTTCTTCTAAAAGCCACAGATATTAAATAAATTTTAAGTAAAAATAACGTAATACATAGAACCCCACCAACTCAGGAACACTCACCCTATTTTCTTCCAGCCCCTTTATGGGTGCTCACAGGTGCAACCAGCAGGAATCAGGGTTGAGGGGGGAATGACTTCTCTGCATCTTGATTTTTTAAAAAGATATTTTGGGTTTTTTTTTTAATGTGTTTTTATTGATTTCAGAGAGGAAGGGAGAGGGTGAGGGAGATAGAAACATCAATGATGAGAGAGAAACATTGATTGGTGCTTCCTGCACACCGTCTACCAGGGACTGGACCCATAACTAGGCATGTGTCCTGACAGTGACTTCCTGGTTCCTCGGTTGTTGCTCAACCACTGAGCCACACCAGCTAGGCTGCATGTTGGTTCTCTTAAAAAGACAGGTAGTGCCAGGACTTTCCTGATACTACTAGTTTATGCAAAATCCTATGGCTATAAAACATAGCATCAGCTCAGAAATGGGATGCTCTCCGATATATTAGTAAACTTGCCAATTCTCATGAAAGCTGAACTTGCTTTCCCCCTTCCGCTCCTCCCGGTAGGGCAGGTTACCTGCCAGTTTGCTGCTCTTCCTGATGCCTCCGGGGAGAAGGGGAGGGGAGGAGGAGGTAGCAGGAGGCAGGAATCAGTCTTACCTGCCTGACACTTGGAAGATGGCACATGTTTAAACCGAGTCTGAGTCTTCCTTTGGGGTAGTGTTGAGTCCAGCAGAGTTCTCCTGGGAACATCCACTCACACTTTCTGTGAAGGGCTGTGCTCTGTTTGCTCAGTCACGGCTCAGCCCGTCTTTGAGGGTCTGCACCACCCGGGCCTTCTGTGTGAGACCCACTACCCCTCCTGCCAACTCCCTTTGGGCAGAATTCAAAGGAGCTCCCAACCAGATACACCCTACCTCTGGTCCACTGTGGCTGTGCGGTGAGGTCTTCAACAATACAAACCCACCCCGTGGGGCAGCCAGCTCTCCCCTCCTCTGCTCTGGGGAGAGTTGGCCCGTGGTCATTTCCATTTGATTCTCAGGTCTGACTCAGACATGGGTCTGGACTCCCAGCTGGAGGGAACTAGGGAGCTGTTGACACAGGCCCACTGGCACCTTCTCTCCAGGAGGGAGAAATGGGCAAATACATAAAAGTTCTTTCCCAAAAAATTCCTTCTTCAAAGATCCCCCTCCTCTTTCTTGATCCATTTGTGTACTATTTTTGGACACAAATGAATCTTTAAAACAGGGTTTAGTCAATTTCTTTGAAAATTCACATCTTAGATTTAACTTTGGAATTGTATACCTATTTGCTCTGGTCAAACTTATAATTAAAATCCTGTTTCCTCAATTTGTCTTAGCCCTAATTTTTATTTATGTTTTCTGATGTAAAGGAAGTTCTTTTGAGGATACAGCTCTATAAGTCATTTTGAGGATACAGTTATGATTTCTTCCTTTGGTGTCATGCTTAAATGATCATTCCCCAGAGGAGAGCTATATATTCATCTCTCCTTCCTTCTAGCTCTTTTATGGTTCTGTTTTTACATTTAATTAGTTAATGCATTGCAGTATATTGCATCTAGACTTTTTTCTCCTTCCAAATAGTTAAGCAGTGGTCCAAATACCCCTAAATAACATGTTCTTTTTATGCTGATTCAACATAACTTCATTAAATACTAAGTTCTTATGAATACATGGCTGTTTTTAATCAAATTTTCCATCTATACTTGAGCTACTGCTTTAATTTTTGTAGCTTTATGATACATTTTAATAATGGATATAATTAGCCTATCCTCATTATTGTTTATCAAAATGTCCATTGCTTTCCTTGCCTTAATTTACTTGCTTATATTTATTGTTCCAAGTTAAGTTTAAGATCTTGCTGTCGCTTTCCAAGGCATGTTAGAACAGTGATTTCCTGCATCAAATCCACTGCAGATGGATTCACATCTTTATTGAACTTCGCCACCCACAATCATATGCCTCTTAATAAAATACCTGCATTTAGAGAAATCTTCTGTTCTCTGTGGTCCTAATAATTCAAGGTGCCATTGTTAACAGTTATGTGGTATTTTGCTTTGGAGTTTTATTGCTTTATTTGATCAGCAGCTGCTAGTTCTCACCCACATTAGCTGTTTGTAGGTTTGAAAGTGGTGACAGGCCCATAGACCTTGTTTGGTGAATCTTCATCCTCATCACACTTTCTGGGCCACGCCCTGGGATGCAGTATGGGACAGTCCTTACTCCTGTGGCCCTGGCAGCTCTGTGGAGCTGGTGTCCGTGCTCACACGTGGCACCCCCATCTCCTTCCTGGCAACCTCCGAGGTCTCTGTGAGTGCCCAAGGGGTGCACTTCCTGAAACCCACGTTGTGGGTGCACCTGTGAGTGGCAATGGTGTATTCTCTGATCCTGACCACCTCGATGGCAGAATGGCCCTTCTCACCTCCCTTTCTTGTGGGAGCCACTCTGGCAGGTGCAGGTAGGGAAGGAAAGCAACACAGTTATTTCTCGATTCAGGTTTTCCTCCATCAGAAGAACTGACCACAGCTTCCCTCCTCCCAGATCTCTCACCTCTCTGCCCCTTTCCCCCGCGCCCCCCCCCCCCACACACACACTGTTCTACACCTCACAGGTCTCAGCTGGTCCTCTCTCTGGCACCTTCTGCCTTCTCCTGCTCCCATCTGGCTTAGGTTGCCTGCTCCAGCACCTCAATCGCGCTCTCTCCAACACCAAGACCCCCTGCCCACCATGCTGTCCCAGCCAACTAACCGTCTGGCTCCCTTCTCTCCCCTGCACTGGCTGCTAAGCTCGCAGGAGATATCACAACCAGGTCACTTTGAGCTGTTATTCCTAGACCCAGCCTCCTGGTGCTGCCCAGCCAACCTGCAGCATTCTGCTTTGTGGGCAATTGGACAGTACCCGCCCCCCATGGTAGATGCTGTGGCTGCCAAGGCTCAAAGACTCACCACCTGTCTGCCTATGGACATTGACTTGCCCAGGAGTTAAACACCCTTTGCACCCACCCCAGAGGGAGACAGTGACTGGTTGGCACAGGTGTAGGAAAGGCTGGTCTGCCTGTCTCCAGGGAGAACAGCTTGCAGTTGGGTTTGCTCCAGAGCCTTCCTTGGATCCAGCCACAGCCGGACTTTACCTGGGACCCCATCCTTGCCTGGCACTACCCTGCAGCCTAACTCTGGTAGGGTTTCCCTGAAAAGCACACTCAGTAAACCCTGGCCACCCCGGTTCTGCTTCCATGTGCCAAACCAAGGGTCAGCCTCATAGGGCTACTGTAAGAATTAAATGTGCTAGTATGTGTACTTCTCCTTTAAGAGTCCCTGGCACAACTAAACTCCCAAGATATGTTAGCTTCCATTGTTCTTAAACAGCAGTGTTATTGCTGCATAAGAACTCGGTGTGTCTAGTTGAGAAAGTCCTGTACTGGGTGAGTTGGGAGTTAGTCCAGAGTCAAATTAACTAGGCAGAAGGCAGGTTTACTCTTTTAATAAAAAGAACCCTAGTTGGAGTATTTATCTACAAAGGCTATGTAAAGAAAACTAGTGCCATTTGGTCCAAAAAATCCATAGGCTGTTCCCAATATCTTTTTTTTTAATATATTTTATTGATTTTTCACAGAGAGGAAGGGTGAGGGATAGAAAGTCAGAAACATGGATGAGAGAGAGACATCGATCAGCCGCCTCCTGAACATCCCATAGTGGAGATGTGCCCGCCACCAAGGTACATGCCTCCGACCGGAATCGAACCCGGGACCTTTCAGTCCGCAGGCTGACGCTCTATCCACTGAGCCACACCGGTCTCGGCTGTTCCCAGTATCTTAAGATTGAGATGTAGTTAGGGCTGTGGTCAGGAGGCCTCGGTGGGCAGGGCCATCGTTCTGTCCAGTTTAAGGAAGAATGTTCTAATAATCAGAGCTCACCTGTGAACAAAAGGCTATTTCCCCCCAGGACGGGCTCCCTGTTACAGGAGGCCAGGGAGGAGGTTGGGAGAAATGACCTCTAAAAGACCCCAGGGTCCTAAGACTTTTAGATTCTTTGAGTCCCCCACCCCCTTTTTTTTCTTTATTGATTAAGGTATGTGTCCTTATCTCCCCTTTGCCTTCTCACCCTCACCCCCCTGGTGTCTGTGTCCATTGGTTAGGCTTCTATGCATGCATACAAGTCCTTTGGTTGATCTCTGAGATTCTTTGAATTTTTGAATTTGCAATGCAGAGGGGCCCACCATCTGTAGCTCCATCCACACAGTGCGCCCTGCCCTCCTTTCTTCTTCCCACAGAGTGCGCCCGAGTGTTCCATACGGGTGGCGCGAGGCTGGTGCTGTGCGGGAAGAACTGGGAGAGGCTAGAGAACCTCTACGATGCCCTGATCAGTGTGGCTGACCCCAGCAAGGTAAGACCTCTAGAGGGCAGCTCGGACAACTCCTGTACTCTTAACCTTCATGGGTTGTTAAAGAGCAGCTCTTTGGTCAAATGGGGGGAAATGTAGTGATAACTTTGGGGGAATGTAAGGCAACCGCCTCACTAATCTTGACACAGCATGTCTGCCAGTCATAAGGGTCAATTCACTGATCACTGGCCAGGCCAAATCATGTCCTCTAGCCCTTGACTCCCACCCCACCCCCATTTAGAGCCAGAAAGGGTCCAGAGGGAGGGTAGGTCATAGGTGTAGTAGCTCAAATGATGTTTTCTTCAAAGAGACCTGGGAGGTGACCATGAATTCCAGTGTCACTGCTGTTCTCACAGCGTCTCTGGGGCGCTGTTTGGGAAATTGCCTTCAGCTCTTTTCAGGATTTTTTAAGTCTTTGCCGGTGATGTTGAACTTGGTTTCTGGAAATAGCCAGCAATAATTCAGACCCAAGTGTGGTATATGAAATGATGGAGCAAACAGGACGGCACATGACCCTTCAAGGTGTGTTTCCCGGGATGTTCTTAGGCAGTGGTCAGCAAACTCATTAGTCAACAGAGCCAAATATCAACAGGACAATGACTGGAATTTCTTTTGAGAGCCAAATTTTTTAAACTTAAACTTCTTCTAACGCCACTTCTTTAACATAGACTCACCTAGGCCATGGTATTTTGTGGAAGAGCCACACTCTAGGGGTCAAATAGCTGCATGTGGCTTGTGAGCCGCAGTTTGCTGACCACGGTTCTTAGGGAATGAGTGAACACAAGGTTCTGAGGGCAATGGTGGGGGAGATGCTGAGTAAACTACACTTGTCTGGCTGATTAGTTACCCACTGGACTTTCCCAAGCCTTTGTCATGCTGATGAGGTACATTGTGTACCTCCTCAAAGAGTATGTGATTTCCCAAACAAATTTGGCCAGGAAACCTTCTTTTCCTGGGTGTATCTCAGGACCACTGTTTGTTAACCACTGAGATTGTTTTTACCTCATGGTATCATCAATTTCCCCATCCTTATCCCTCTAAACATGAATCTCCATGACAGCACGTGACTAGGGCTCGGCATCATGCTTGGCTACAAAGCTGGATGTGGGCAGTCACAAAACAGGCGCCGATGGGAAGTGCCACCTAGGGAATAAAGACAGTAATATCGTAGTAACGCTGCATGATGTCAGGGAGGTACTAGACTTATCGAGAGATCACTTTGTAAGTCATATAATGTCTAGTCATTATGCTATACACCTGAAGTTAATAGAATATTTAATGTCAAGTACAATTGAAAATTAAGGGAAAAAATTTTTTAAGCCAGATGTGGTTTCTAAGCCGTTTTGGAAAGCAATTTCTGGAAAGCTCAGAAACGTTTTGAATACTGGCAGCACCGCTGGAATCAGGACACAGCCTGTGTGAGGGGCCATGTTCACTTGGATCATTCACTGTGGCCCCATGGCCAAAAGCGCAGACTGATGGCTGCATGTTTGCATGTTTGGATTTGTGTTACTGCTGCTGTGGCTCTGGTCCCAAAGGATGCACCCTGCACCACTTTCCTCCCTCCCGTGGTCATTTCTGCTTTTTCCTTACCAGTTTTCAGAGTCATTCCATGTGTCTGAATTTCTGAATTTAAAAAGAGTGGCTCTTCAGTTGAAAGGCCCCAAAGCGTGAAGGGGAGGTGTTGTTCCCACGTGTGTCTTAACTGTCTCTTGGTTCGGCAGACATTCACCCCAAAGCTGGTCTTCTTAGACCTGGCAGACATCAGCTGTGTGCAGGACGTGGCCAAAGAGGTGCTGGGCTGCTACGGCTGCGTGGACATCCTCCTCCACAACGCCAGCGTGAAGGTGAAGGGGCCTGCCGATAAGATCTCCCTGGAGCTGGACAGGAGGATCATGGACGCCAACTACTTTGGGCCCATCACACTGACCAAAGGTCTCGTGAGTTTGACCTTCCTCTAGATTTCTGGGCCTTCCGCTGCAAGAAAGGGCCTTTTATGTAGACAGATGGGCACCCAGTTCTAGAAGAAATCTCCAGCCCTTCAGAAAAATCCCTACTTATTTGGTGAAAGACTTCGACATTCTGACTGTAAATGTTGGTGGGAGGAAAGGGGCTTTGGAAGTATCTTCCTGGTCTAGCCAACCTCCCTCTCTGTGAGGCCCATCCCCAAGCCCTTGCCTCCCCCACCCTCTTATTACATCCATGGCTCTCTTCTGACCCCATCCCATATCTCTGCATATTGTCTTCATGCTCCGCATCGATTTCCACCTATCAGCCTTGCAGATGATCTGCTTCTAAACATGACAGTTTTTGTAAAAGTAGAGCTTCTATTCTCAGTAATGAAAAGGAAAACAGTTTATCCCCGAAGCACAAGAGGACCCAGAATACTGTCGCTCTCTTTGCACGAAACAGGGAGGCCAGGAATCCCTTTTAAGGGTCAAGGGATGGTTCTTGTGTGAGCATTTTTCACTGCTAAGTTCAAATGCAGGTCTGAAGCCGAGGGGTGTTGGGGCTGGAGAGGACATGGGATACAACCAAGACTTGAAGTCCCTTCCTCACAAAAAGGTTAGCAAAGCAGAACCCCAGAGGGAGCAACTAAGCATGGAGAATTTCTACATGTGGGGAGTGGGGTGCTTTGTTGGAGGCTGAGGGAACAGGATTTTGCAGCGAGGATCTCTATGCTGATGGCTATGATGACACCGAAGGGGAAAAATATGTCACGCAAAAAGATGACTTCCCAGAGCGTCTGACATGTGCCCAGAGATAACAAGCACCTCTGGCCCAGCCCCTGGAACACACCATGCCGTGGCCTTCAGTTCACCTCTGGGGGTCAGAGTTCAAGTGAGGAACGCACAGTGGAGTGGGAGACATTCAAGTGAGGAACGCACAGTGGAGTGGGAGAGCCCAGAGCTGGGTGTCTCCCTGGCTGCACCTCTAACTTGCTGAGCCTGGACTCCAAGCCCTGGTCGGGTCTCAGTGGGCCTGCCTCGAACATGCAGGTGCCAGATTCAGTTGGCCATCAGAAAGTTAAGTCTTTTGACTTTTGCCAGATCTTTCTTTCACCTGAATTCTCTCCACTTTAAAGTAATTTATTTTGGGAGGAAATCTTTCTAATACCATCATAAACTAGAAGTCCCTTTCCCCATAAATAGAAGAAAACATGAGATCAAAACAAAGTAGAAAATTCTCTCAAGGGCTGAGGTCTTCCCTCTCTTTATTAAAAGATTAGCACATTAGAACCAACAGCAGACTTCCTACTGGCAGTGAGAGAACTGAAAAGGGGTTACCTCCCTCATTATTGAAATTGTGTCACTGCGCACATGGGCAGGTCATTTAAAGGCACCCGGCAGTTCACCAGTGGAGACCAGCCCACTCTTAGGAAAACTGGACAAGTGATGGCTGAGAGTCCATTCCATACTCATCCTGTCACCAGGGAGACAGAGGAGCCCTAAAGAGATGGGTCTGGGGGAGGTCTGCCTGTTACTGCTGACTTGCTCTCAGATGTTTAACCTTGACCATTGTCCTGTGCTTTCCAGTTCTGCTTCCCAACATGATCTCCCGGAGGACAGGCCAAATCGTGTTAGTGAATAACATCCAAGGCAAGCTCGGAGTCCCATTCCGTACAGCTTGTAAGTTGCCAAGACAGTATGTTCTGTCTTCCCTGTTTTATAGGACAAGAGGTGTGTCAAAGACAAGGTCTATGGTCCCATGAGAGAAGGTCCAAAAGTAAAATGGTCTGTTGCAATTTCTCTCATCCTTTCAGTTCCTATTTTGAGCACCGATAGCCCGAGGGTGGCTACGGTAGACACGGAGACATGAAAGTAAGGGCCCGCTCCCCGGGGGCTCCTGTCTCAGTGTCAGGACAGGCCCTGGATAAACGTGATCAGTGCCAGACGAAGCCCACACTCTGGACAGGGGTGCACAGCCCAGCCCAATCGCCACAGTGACTTTACATTTCACAAAGACAGAGGCATACAATACAAGGGCCTTCCGGGTCGGCTTCCTTCACTCAGCTGGATGTTTCAAGGTTTACTTGTGACATGTGTCAGAGCTTTGTTCCTTTTTATGGCTGAATGCTATTTCGTTGCATGGAGAGGCCACATTTTATGTGTTCACTCATCAGCTGATGGACCTCTGGGTTGTTTCGACTTGGGGCCATTATGAATGATGCTGCTGTGAACATTCATGGACCAGACCTTCTGTAGACACATGTTTGTTTTTTTAAAATATATTTTTATTGATTTCAGAGAAGAAGGGAGAAGGGAGAGATAGAAACATCAATGATGAGAGAAAATCATTGATTGGCTGCCTCCTACACACCTCCTACTGGGGACTGAGCCTGCAACACAGGCATGTTCCCTTGACTGGAATCGAACCTGGGACCCTTCAGTGTGCAGGCTGACACTCTATCCACTGAGCAACACCAGCTAGGGCGACACATGTTTTCATTGCTTGTGTGGGAACTCCTCTAAGGAACTGCCGGACTATTTTCCAAGGCAGCTTTCCCCATTTCACAGCCTTCTGAGCGAGGAAGGGGAGCTCACGTGTGGCCAGGCCCATTAGAGATGTCTCATTCGATCTTCACAACTTGGCAAGGGTCATATCATCCCATATTTTTAAGAATATGTTTTTATTGATTTTTATAGAGAGAGGAAGGGAGGGAGATAGAAACATGGATGAGAGAGAAACATCCACCTCCTGCCTCCTACACGGCCCTTATTGGGGAGCGAGCCTGAAACCCGGGCATGTGCCTTGACCCCAAATCTCTTCATAACCTCTTGATTCATGAGTTGACAATCAACCACTGAGGAACACCAGCCAGGCCCATCCCCATTTTAAAGATAAGGAAACTGAGCCTCAGAAATGTAAATTAATTTTCCCAAGGCTGTGCAGTGGGCAAGTGGGCAACCCCAGCTCTGGCCCATCACAGGGCTGCTTTCCTCCTCCATGAAGTGAGGCCCAGGCCCCTCCCCGCTGAGTTGGTAGGAATGTGTGCTAGGCACCCTGACCCCAAGCTCTCCCGAAAGCGGGGTTGTGCCCTCACCCAGCACTGGCTGCTTTTCTCCCAGATGCTGCCTCCAAGCACGCGGTGCTCGGCTTCTTCGACTGCCTCCGAGCCGAAGTGGAGGAGTATGACGTGGTGGTCAGCACCGTGAGCCCGACTTTCATCCGGTCCTACAATGTGTACCCGGGCCAGGGCAGCTGGGAGGCCTCCATTTGCAAATGTGAGCTTTCCCATGGAAGCCAGAGGAACGGTGGGGAAGGCTGGGGGCAAAGCAGGGGCCATAGGGGGTGCCTTCACGATAGCCTGATTTTATTGGGCCCGGGGGAGAAGAGGGGTGTCTTCCAGAAGCATGAGACTGGGGGATGGGGTCCTTGCACCACCTAATGGCAAGGAGGGGCCCTAAATCTCAGACCAGAGGCACCAGGTTGAGAGAATCCTAACCTGTAGCCCGCAGACCAGGGGCCAGCTGGGCTCAATCACTCACAGGCTCTGTGACTGGCCATGGAGCGACCTGTCTCTGAGCCTCAGTTTCCCAGGTTTGGCCACTGAGAACAGCCTGCTCCCCTTTCCCTAGAAGAATAGAGGCTGAGAGTCTGGAGCCAGGCTGCCTGCATCTGAAGCTTGCCTCTGTCACATGCTAAATGTTTGAGCACAAGCAATTTCCTTCACCTCCTGCCTCAGTTTCCCATCTAAAAAATAAGGGATGTTGCTATCCACCTCATGGAGTCATTGGAGGAATGAGGGCTCTGGCTCCTAGAGGGTTTGGAGCAGGTCCCAGCACATTATTATTGTTAGGCTAGAATGTTCCGCACACTGCCCTCTGCCCAGGGCTGGGTCCACATTAGGGAGTCAGGATGAGCCACGGTGGGAGGTGAGTCCAGGAGGCAAAGCACAGCTTCACAAACAGCAGTGATTGGCAACATCCCCGGAGTTCCCACGGCGCCTTTAGATTTTCCCAGCTCCTTCTCATCCCTCCTACGATTCCTGTGAAGTGAATAGGGCAGGAAGCTGTCCCCACTTTACAGATGAGGAAGCTGAGGTGCAGGGCCTCTGGTCAGTGGAAGGCAGAGCTGCCCTGAACCCCTGACTCCAGGCTCGGCACAAACGGCCCTGTCTTTGGGCGCAGAGGGGCTGACCAGCTTGCTCCTGCTGAGGCTTGAATCTGTGCCCTCCACTGGGGCTCTTTAGTCTTTTCCAGGAAGCTGACCTATGGGGTGCACCCCGTGGATGTGGCCGAGGAGGTGATGCGCACGGTGAGGCGGAAGAAGCAAGAGGTGTTCATGGCTAACCCCATCCCAAAGGCCGCCGTGTATGTGCGTACCTTCTTCCCCGAGTTCTTTTTCGCTGTGGTGGCCTGTGGGGTGAAGGAGAGGCTCAGTGTCCCGGAGGAGGGCTGACACGGAGGGCAGTGGCTCACCTGATGGGAATAAAGGCTTTCCTGCAGGCGCCGGTTCTTCTGTCCTCCTGGCACTGGGAGCCCCACACAACACTCCCCTCCCCCCAACCTGTCCTCCTGATGGGAGATGCTCACCATCCTGGCAAGAATGGCCTGGGGGCCTCTGGGTGTCTCTACTCGACATTCCCAGGACACACTTCCAGAAGCTTCTTGACTCTGTAGGGTAACATCTGAGCAGAAAACAGGAACCAGAGTGGACCTAACACACACACACACACACACACACACACACACAGCCAGACTAGGAACCCACTCAAAAAATCACTCCCATTTTAGTAAGGGCCATTGCTCACCTCAGCCCCCAAGATCGTCAGGGCTTGGCAGCCCTGTAGGCAGCGCTGCCATGAGAAACCTTTAAACCTTTAAACCTGCAGATAATTTTTATGAGCTTATTTGAGCAAACTGATAACAACTGTTGGGAAGCAAAATCTCAACGGAGTGAGAAAGTGCTCCAGAGAATGGCAGCTTTGCACCTTATTTTATACATTACTAGAGACCCGTGCATGAAATTCATGCACTTGGAGGGGGAAAGGGGGACTTCCCCTCAGCCTAACCTGCATACTCTTCAATCCGGGACACCTGGGAAATGTCTGACAATCCTCGACCACTGGCTCCTAATTGCTCATCTGCCTGCCTGCATGGTCACCCCCAAAGCCCCTTTCCTGCCAACCTGGTCACTCCTAACTGCTCCCCTGCTGGCCTGGTCACCCCAACTGCCCCCCACCAGCCTAGTTGCTCCTCACTGTCCCCCATGCCAGCCTAATCACCCCCATCTTCCCCTTCACCAGCCTGGACACCTCTTACTGACCCCCTTATCAGCCTGGTTGCCCTAACTGCCCTCCCGCCCCTGACACTGGCCTGGTTGCCCCACATAGCCTGCTTGTTCAGTCATTTGCCAGTCTAGTCATAGGCAGCCATCTTCTGAGAGCATGAGGGTCAATTTGCACATTACTTCTTTATTGTATAGGATTATTATATAAGATAATCGAAGGAGGAAGTGAAAGGGGTTACATGAAGTCCATTGGTGATAGATCAGGGAGGCGGGGAAATCTCTGAGAATGGATAAAAAGTTAAATGAAGAGACACATACTTCTCTTCTATTGGTAGGTATAGGAGAGTTAGCAGTTAACAATTAACACGATCACAAAGCAATGAGGGGATTTGTGGCCTCTGCTCTGGTGCAGTGAGGGAAAGGGAAGTACCCTGACATCCTAAAGGTATGTCATCACAGATGCAGCAGGACAACAGACAGGCACAGTTAAGGTAAAGACTGACCTTTGTCGGGGAAGATGCCGACTTAGGACACGACCACCTGCCATGACCCGCTTTCAGTCAGGAAGTTTTCATGTCAGACCATCCTATGTGGTTCCTTTAGGTCTCTGAGTGCAAGACCCAGCCGGCAGGCCTCCCCTGAGCTTGTCAGGTGAGCAGGTGGCCCCTCCTTATCCACAAACATTCTGTCAACTGCCTTTTTCAATATGACAGCCCTTAGCCACACGTGGCTGCTGAGCCTCAAAATGCAGCTACGAAACAGGGTTTCTCATTTTGTTTAATTCTAATGAAGTCGAATGGCAACAGCCACAGGTGGCTGGCAGCTCCCGCTGGTAGTGGCGCAGAGCTGATTCTCAGTCCTGGCAGCGCCTCTGTGTGAGCCCGTTCCCTAGACTTCATTGGCCAGAAGAGGGGCCAGGCACCTCTGTTTTTATCAAGTTTCTCACTTGATTCTAAGGGGCAATGAATGCTCAGAACTCCTGCCCCAGGGCATCCACTGCATCCCAGCCTTTGCTTACATCCTCCCTGAACATTGCTTCCCTTGTCATTGATGGGTATCTCTCTTCGTTTAGTTTTTCTTACACAAAACGGTTAGTGATTCTTGGGATGTGGGTAAGTGTGGGTGCACACTTTTTGCATCCATATTGTAACTGCTGATTCAAACCTTTTTCATATGTATAGATGAAAGGGGGCTCAAATTAGCTACTTACAAAACGAACACGCATATGGTACACATATGCACATATATAAATCTTAATTTAGTTTTAAGTATATTTTTATTGATTTCAGAGAGGAAGGGAGAATGAGAGAAACATAGAAACATCCATGATAAGAGAGAATCATTGATTGGCTGCCTTCTGCATGTCCCCCCACTGGGGATCGAGCCCACAATCAGAGCATGTGCCTAGACCAGTAATCACACCACCACCTTCTGGTTCATAGGTCAACACTCAACCTCTGAACCACACTGGCTGGGCTGTAAACCTTATTTAAAAAGCAAAATACAGTGGTACCTCGAGATACGAGTTTAATTCGTTCCGTAACCTTGAGACGTGGGAAACTATGAGATGCTCGAGTCGCGGTAAACTGGTGGGTCATGTGCAGTCGGCCGATCCGCGCGATTACTCCTATCTCAAATGTTGCTCGTATTTCAAAGCAAAAATCGCTCGCTCGACGGCTCATATCTCAAAAATCTCGTATGTTAGGGCACTCATATCTCGAGGTACCACTGTACCTAGGATCACGAGATCACCAAGGAACCTGGCCCACCTGGGGCAAGTCTGATGCTTGGGATGTGGCACCAGAATTCAGGAGTCAGCTAAGCAGCACGCGCGACGGGCCTAAGTATTTTTTGAGAGGTCGTCTTACTGCTATTGAGGGAGTTGGCTGCTAGAGGGGTGCTCAGACCAGCACCATTGGAGGGCAGGTGGGAGTTTAGGGCTGGAGGGGGAACAACAGCAATAAAAAAACACTGCTAACACGTTGTTGTGGCCTGAGACAGAGATGACAGCTTCAGGATGAGAAGGCCTGGAGGCAGGGCCACAGGCAGCCAGTCCTAAGAATGCATTAGGGCTGGGCTCCGGCCAGGCTTGGCCATGACTAAGACTCAGGCGGTGGGATCCTGACCAAGCTCCCCGTGGGGCTCTGGTAGTTTATTGGAGTGGGGCTCAAGGGGTGATCCTTGGATGGGGGTAGGGGATAGACAAGCAGGGAAGGATGGTGTAAGGGATGCATCCACACTGGCACTGAGCTGCATTCTGGGAAGGCAAGAACTTGGAGTTGGAGAAAGGCCTCAGACCCCAGATTCCCTGAAAGGACAGCAAGGAGAGGGAATAAGGATCTCCTATGGTCTTGGCTCTGCTCCGCTGTTCTCCTGCGATCCAGCAGAGGGCGCCCTGTAGCACCACGGTGGGCGTCAAAGACCTGCAGGTAGACCCAGCTTCAGGACTGACTGTCCCACACACCAAAGGTCCTGAAGTTGAATTTCCTGTCCACGAACGTTGGTATCCCTCTCACTGGATGCCCTTATTGGCTTTCAGATGTGCCTGTGTCCACTCATGCTCTGCTGCCACTCAGGATGGGGTATCTCACCAGCCACTAAACAAAAGCCCACGAGGAAAGCTTCAAACATGTGTGAATGTGTGTGTGTGTGTGTGGGGGGGGGGTGTCACTGTGGCTCCAAACCTATTCTATAGCTACTTCTTACCACCAAGACACTGAGTTTAATAGTAATAATCCCACAAGATTATGTGCAGTTCATAATCTCCAATGACTCTCCCCCTCCAAGGTCCCATTTGGTCTTCACATCAACTTTGATTCCCATTTCACAGATGAGGAAACTGAGTGTGTGCATGCTCTGCAATGCTCTAAGCCTTAGGCAGTCTGAGGATGGTGAGCCCTTAGGACACAGGACTGTTCCAGGCCACAGAGCGACACTGCAAAGCTTGACACAGCCCTCGCTACTCCACGTGGGTGGCATAAATATGGTTTTCTGGTTTTTGCTCCCAATATCTACAAAAATCTTTTTAATTGAAAAAGTGAGAAAGCATAAAGAAACAGAAAAACACTCAGGTCCCCAGGCACACCCTGTTCCCATGTGGGCGCTTTCCTGAAGAGCCAGAATCTTCAGAGGTGAAAGCAGCTTCAGGGGCCACCCAGAGTCTGGCTGAGAGAGGATGGCGTCATAGACACCACTGGACAGCTAGTCCGGCTCCAGGGCAGGTCTGTTTGCCCCTCCAGGCCATTACCTCTCCACCTGAGTGTCCAGGAGGACTGCAGCAGAGGGCGCTCTCTCCAGACTGCTGACTGGGTTCAGCCATCGGTGGTTGGGGGGCAGGAAGGGAATGAGGCCCCAGGATTTAGTCCCCTTGTTCCCCCTCCACCAGGCTGCTGTGACATGACTGCAATGCACCTGATCACCACCGCTCCTGTCCCACAGCTGCACCCTCGGTCACACACTCTGGAACTGCTCCTTCCCTTTGCCCTCTCTGATGCCAGGTGGCCATCGCTCCTGGCTGTTCCCCTGGGAGTTGCAGCACCTGGTTGTTTCCCTTGACCTTGACCACACCTCCATTCCTAGCCCTTTTGTTAAGCTCTCCTGGATACCACATGTTATGGGCTGAGTTGTATCCCCCATAAAAAGACATGTTGAAGTCTTAACCCCCAGTGCCTTAGAAATGTCACCTGATTTGGAAATAGGGCCATCGCAGATGTAACTAGTTAACATGAGGTCTTGCTGGGGCATGATGGAGCCCTAATTCAATGGACCAGTGTCCTTATGAGAAGAAAGCCATGTGAAGACAGATACACAGGGAGCAGCCATGTGATAACCAAGACAGAAGTTTACTCCCCACTTAGGAGTTTCAGAAACATCTCACAACAGCACATATTAACCAGCCTGACATGAAACTCCCGCCCCCAACTAAAAAGGTTTGGAAGCCAGAAACAAATATTGCATGAATGCAGTACTCTATTTCCAGCCTACAGCAAGCCAAAAAAAAAAAAAAAAAAAGGCTAAAGATTGCAAGCAAACTACCAAATGCTAGGAAGAGGCAAAGAAGGATTCTCCCCTACAGGTGTCCTGATCTCACTTCGGGCCTTCAGAGCTGTGAGGCAATACATTTCTGTTGTTCTAAGTCACCCAGACTGTGGTGGTTGTTACAGCAGCCATAGGAAACTCATACACCCTATTCGAGTATATCTCTCTTTCCAGCCTGGATCTTGACCGACATGGCCAATATCCAGAAGAATTGTGAGACTCCCTTGGGGAAAGTAAAAAAGAGGAAACAGCATATCTCTCCAGCAGCAGACACAAACATCCTTCTAGGCACACTTCCAGAGCCCATGGTAACAGTTGGTAAGCATCCTTCTAGGGGCACTTCCTGAGCCCACGGTAACAGCTGGCTACATAAGGCATTGGAGAATTAAGCAATTCATCAAAGGGCCTTATATGCTCCAAAATCATGAGTGAGAATTTCAGACACCAAAATAAGCTCCTTTAAGGTAGAACTGTTATCTTCAGAATATTCCAAACAAATCTGTTCAGTGACAAGTGTCTTACTACATATGAGGAGATAGACTACTTGGCTGTGAGGACAGGGCTTATAGGGGGACAATTTTGCTGTGGATAGAGGGTCAGAAACACTGGAGCCTGGTGCCCTGAGAGGGGCAGCCCAATCAGCATGACTGCATCAGCTGGCAGATGTACTAACTAGGAGGCTGCTGCAGTAATGCAGGTGATGGCTAGAGAGGGCCAGGTGGAAGTAGGTAGACATAGATGCAAGCAATGCAACAAATGTGGAGCAAGCAATTGATTGGGAGTGAGGGGTAGGGGGGAGTGAAGTCAAAGACAGGGAGATTTTACAGCAAGCATGTCAAACTCAAAGGCTAACAGGAGCCAAACAAACAAGGTTTAAGTTTATGTGGGCTGCAAAACAAAACAAAATAAAACAAAAGGTTCAATGTTCATAGAAACATAGGACTATTTTGATAGAGACATGCTCTGTTCTCACAGCCTTCCCTACCAACTCCTCTAGAAGGGAAAGCAGCCTCAGAGAAGGGAATCCCAAGGGGCCTCCGGCATGCCTGTTGAAGATGGATCCACCAGGGTCTTTGTGCAATTAGGCCCAGGGCAAGTGCTCCAATTCACGGTGGAGAACCGAGCTAACACTCAGCATACCCAGGGGTATTCTAACGCTGAGACCTTAAAAGGGGTGCACATCTGTGGACACAGGAAGTGAAGTTGAGCTTAGAAAGAGCATGGGTGCTAACCATTACAAATGAGCGTCATCTAAGGAGAAAGAACCAGATGAAGCAGGGAGACTCCCAGACTCCCAGCCACGGCTCCCACATGCCCGGAGCACATCGGCCAGGACAAGAGCAGACCTGGGCTTCTGAAATGCAGACACAGGTCCACTGTGCATACCTGCCCTCGGGTAAGTCAGGCAGCTGGACTCCTGCTTCTCCTCCTGTTATCTCGGGTCTACCTCAGCATCCGTGCTCAAAAGCAAGCAGTCTTTCTCAGTGGGGACATAAAAGAACACCATTCTTTCTTCTTAAGAAAAATAGGTACCAAAGACATACAGTGAGCCATGCATTTTGAGAACTACATTTGGGGAGTCAGTGTCTGGAACCAATGGTTCCCATGAGAAAGGAAGTATTTCTAGAAAGTACAGACTCACCTGGAACCCTGTCAGGCCACAGGCTTGAGGTCCCTCCGCAGCTTCCAGGGGCAGTGACATGGCATTTTTCAGAGTAGCCATTGAGCTGCGTGCAAAGCTCAAGGAGATGGGCGGGCTCAACTCCTAGGCTCTTGCAAGTTCGAGGGACACGGCTAGCGTGAAACCGGAGGAGCTTTCTGTCTTATAAAGCAAGTTATTCTACCCTGACCGGAGTGGCTCAATGGTTGAGCATCAACCTATGAACCAGGAGGTCATGGTTTGATTCCTGGTCAAGGGCACCTGCTCAGTGCCAGTAGGGGGCGTGCAGGAGGCAGCCAATCAATGATTCTCCCCTTCTCCTTTCCTCTCTGAAATCAATAAAAATATATTTTAAAGTAAGTCATTTTAATTAAAAGCTTCTTAAAATTCCAGTAAAACTCGAGTAATGATGGTCTGATATCAACAGCAATGAGCCGAGTAGATACAGCAGAAACAAAACAATACCATTTATAAAACATGAGTAATTCAGTCATTCCCATATTTCAATGACTGGCTTTTATTAACAGTATACACACACCTCATACTTAAACTTTTTTTAAAAAAGAACTTCTTTTTGTCCTAGTATTAAAAGTTACTTTAAATACCTTAAAAATCTTTAATACAATTATTTTGTTATATATTAAATATTCTCTTAACACCTCAATCATCTCTCTCCTAGAATCTTGCCTGTCACTACCACATTTTTTTGACATCTTCAGTGCTTTATCCCAGAGAAACATTAAAAGGAAAAGATTTTTCCTGTTAAGTCAACTACTTAAATTAAAAAAATAATAATAATAGGGAGCAGCCAATGACAATATTTGGTTTGATACAGAATATTTATATTAACTGGGCTTCCCTACAGAGTTATATTGAAAGGTGTGCCCACAATCAATCACTCCTTAAATAATTCCTCAGGTCCTGGAATTATTTAAACAAAACATCAGGTCTTGCCCTGAAATCTTAATGCTGACCCAACAGTACCCTCTAGTGCCCCATGAGGAGAAAAGCAGCCAACAATAAGGGAAGGTGTTTGGAAATCTAGATGTGAAGACCAAAAATATTTTATTTTTCAGGGGTCACAAGACAAGTGGCTTCCCAAAGTCCTGCTCACAAGCCAGGCCGCCTGCAGCTGCTCGGGCAGAGCTGAGATGATACTGGGACGCACCATCAAAAGCTGGATTCTGGTAATGTTTTTTTTCGCCTTAAGGAGAGAGTGTGGTATTTCACCCTCTGCAAGCTGCCAAAAGGGGTGTGCTCCCCAGGAACGCTCCTCTGTGCCATGCTCAGGGCACTGGCCCTAGGGGGCCTGCAAGCCTTGCGCGGGAGGTGCAGAGAGCTGGGCGCAGAGCAGACAGCGCCCTCCAGGTCCCTGGCCAGGCCCTTCGGCACCCTCCTGGAAGAGGACAAGACTGGAGTCTGCTCACCCACCGCTGAGCTCAGTCTGCCACTCCCCATGGAGACTGGGGCCACCTCGGGGGCCATCTCAGCCCTGTCATTCTTCTTTTTCTTCTTCAAAACCACAGACCTCAAAAGGGTGAGGGTTCCCTGTGAGAGTCTCTCTGTCTCAGGGTCCCTTCCCTCTGCTTTTGCCCTGGCCCTGGCGAAGACATTTTGGGGAGCTCTGCCCACAGTACTTGAAGCGTCCTGGGTCCCGACATGGCCACTTCCCTTCCCGTTGGCAGTCCTCTGGCCCTCAAGCTGGGCTTTCTTCTCACTGTGCACTGAGGGTGTGACTGTGAGGAGCACATCAAACTGCTTGGGAAGCCTGATTTCGCGGCCCGCACGTCCCTCCAGCTTCCCCACTGCGTTCAGACCATCCGAGGCTCCAGGGACGGCCCCGTGACTGAGATGGCAGGACACGCCAGCCAGTACTCTCTGGCTGACTTGCTGCTCACTACCTTCACTGTTAGCAGAGGGGGTGGCATTTGACCTCGGCACCGCCAACTTCTCGTCCCCGCCAGCAGCGCCCGTCAGCAGCGGCACGATGGACTGGCTCGTGGACCGAGGCCTCCGTCTGGACTCCAAGTACTCCACCAGCTCGACAGATGCCACAACTGGTTTCTCTCTGTGTCCAAAGGACCACCGGAGGGGCATGGTCCTGAAGGCCCCCTGCTTGGCTCGAGAGGGAGTGGGCCCCTTCATGCTGATGCTTCGGCCTCTCTCTCCCCGGATCAAGGGCCTGAACTCCAGGCCTCCTGAAAGAGATGCCAAGAGCATTAGTGCTCACATACCCCTTCAGCTCAAAAGGAGTCACTCCAATGCCACTGAACTGAGGTGACTGGGCACCTCTGCTGCTGCAGGCGCTGCGCTGGACGCGGACACAGTGTGGGCAGGCCACTGTGGCTGCTGCCTTCAGGAGCATCATGCTCTAGCCCCTATCCCACTCAATCCATTTGCATATTTGAAGCCACAGGGCGAACCAGTGCCCAATAAGGTAGCTAGCCACAGGCCCAGGCAGTGCAGACTCCTGGTAAAGGCCAGTCCCAAGGTGACTAGCCCTACGATTCAACATCACTTTCATTCACCTTTAAATATTTCCTGAAACAACATACTCTGCAAACGTTCTGCTTATTGGATCTGCTTTTCCAGTCCAAATTAGGTGTGATCCCTGTGTGCCAAGCATGACATAGAGTACCCACCCAAGCCCCTACTCTCAGCCTTCGCAGATGCTGTTCACTTGCTGAAGAAGTTGGGGCAACTCTGGCTAGATGCCCATCTTCACCAATGACAACAGCCCCCCAAAGGGAAGCGGAGCCATCCCAATGTGCGAGGTGAGCAGTGGTGGGCAGAGGCCTCTCCTCAGCATCCTCAGCCTACCTGCAACAGGACCAGCCTTCTCCTATCCAGTGCTTTCCCTCTTCCAAGGGTGTCCACTCACTTCTGCACTCAATAAACATTTTTTAAGAGCCTGCTGCAGACTAAGGACAGTTTGCAGTGCTGGGGACACCGCTGTCGAAAAAATACAAAGTGTTCATCCCTTATGGGGTTTGACAGAAAATAAAACTTTATGATCTCATGGGATGTCAGGACAAGAGCTATGAGCAAGAAAGCAGGGAAAATACAGAGCAGTCAGTGAGTGACACCAGAGGATTGATGAGACCTCAGTGCAGAGAATGAAGAAGCCATGTGAAGATCTGGGGAGAACAGGCTCCAGGCAAAGGCAGCTACCAGTGCAAAGGCCCTGGGCACAGGTAAGCTTGGAAGGTCAGGGAGGAAGGAAAGAGGCCGCCATGGCTGGAATCTAGGAAGAAAAGGGGTCTCCCTCTTCTGAGCCCGATCTGCAGAACGAGGCTGGCGAGGAGAAAGGCTAACTCCAGAGCTGAGGCCACTGCCCTTCCCCCACTCTAATAACCACTGCTCAAGAGAAGGTGGAGGGGGGCCCTTTGGGAAAAACAGAAAAGTAATAGCATACACAAGAGGTCCAGCAATGAGATGATCAGAACACGCAATCATCAGAAGAGTCCCTTAATGGAATAGAGCCACCAGAGGAAACAGACAACTTAAAGTTCTTAAGGAGATTCAGGTATAAAACAACAAGAGACTGGAAATATAACTCTCAGATTTTTAAAGTCAGTAAATGAAGACATCCAAGATCCCTTTTGGAACTCAAATTGGTGGCTTGAAATGATCATGGAATGTGTGAGAAGTCCATAATTCTGAAAGCAATGTCTCATACCATGGAGCAAAATGACCAAGAGACAGAAATCTCCGGGAAAAGCTAGGAGACTTCAAGGATGGATCCAGGAGACACAAGAGGCAAATAACAGGAAATGAAAAAGCAGATGAGACAATAATTGGATAACAAAAACTAACATTTCCTGAAAGAAAAGCCTGCATCTGTAGAAGGAAAGGCCTCCCTGATTTCTATGTAAGATTGATGGATAACACACACCCCACGGCACACGCAGGTAGAACTTCTCAACTCCAAGGTCAAAGACAGAATCTGAAAAGCTTCCAGCCAGAAAGAACAAGTGACTCTCACAGGGGGGAAAAAAATGGGTTTCTCACCTGCAGCCGAGGCCTGGTATACCGTCGGAAAACTCCTGCAGACGCCGGGGGGCGGAAAAAAGGACTGCAAGCCAAGAGTCCTCCAAGAGCCAAGCGCATGCACTCCCAAGTGAAAGGAAAGATCTGTGGCTGTGCAGAGTTAGAGGGTACATGACGCACACCCCGAAAGAGCTCTGACCCAACACTCCCGGGCCAGAACTGAGATCTCAAGGCAGCGCTGACAGAACCATCTGAAGCATATTCATTGGATCCTGTGGCCCCTGCACCACCCCACTCATCCACTCACCTGGGGCTCAGATGGGGTGAGACCATCACATAATGTTAAGTCAGGGTGTTTGGAATGGAAAGGTACTTATTGCAAGAGGAGTTCTAGTTACCGTCTGCAAGAATATCACACCATCTCAGCAAATCTGAGAGTTGGGGACTGAGGTTGCGGGGAGAGGGGGGCGCGCCAAGGGCAGACCAGAGGGAACGTGTGAAAGCATCTGAAGCCCTGGCTTGGAAGCGTCATGTAGGCCTCAGGGTCTGGGGAGGAGCGGAGGCAGTGGGGGAAGGGAAGAACTCACAGGAAGTTGTTGGCCTTTCATATCCATGTAATTATAGGAAAAGCCATTTGATTGTGAGTTTTGGGAAATATAAAGCAGCAATTAGCAAGGTGGAAAAGAACAAAACTTCCAAATGAACCAGGGGAGAAAAAGGGAATAAATAACAACACAATCAAATCATTAAAAAAAAATTAATAAAAATAAGAAAAAGGATACAAGTAATAGAAAAAGTTTAAAATAAAAATGAAGTAAAATCGTGCAGTTATTATATTAAATATAAATAAAGTGAACTCTCCCCATCATAAGGTAGGCTCTGAATTTTTGGCACTAAAAGAAAGCAACATAATGTTTATGGAACTGATTAAAACTGGCTCTAAAAGAAATATTCCTAACACAAAAGAAAAGGGTAAAACAATGCCAGGCAAATGCAAACCCAAAGGAGGGATGCTGAGGAATCATTACTCATCTTGAACAAGATGGAATTTAAGGTGAAAGACATTAAGCAGGGTAAAGAGCAACATTATAATGAGAAAAGACACAATTTCTAAAGAAGACTTAACAGTCATCAGCTTACAGACCCTACCACCAAACCAGCTAACCATAAGCTTCTATTTAAAACAAAAGGTATTCAAGTTCTTGGAATACTCCATTAAAACTACAGCTCTACAGAAAGGTGTGCATACACCCCTTTCCTCGCCCAGGCAGACCTACCAAAATTAATTTAAACACATAGGAGAATCGAAGACAACTGTCGACTCACCTAACTTAACAGTTATGACTTAAAGTTCACATCTCTCAAATAGGTGAGGTGTACACTATTTTATACGTGCACAGAACACTTACAAAATAATACTCAGGTACTTACTTGACCACAAGAAGGGCAAGTTTGAGAACCACATTCTTGGATCACAATTCACAAAATTAGAAATAAAGATTAAAAAGGTGACCCCAAAAAATCTTAAGTATTTGAAACTCCCAGATAACCTTTAGATCAAAGAGAAATCACAACTGAAATAACATACTATCTGGAAATCACTGAAAGAGAGAAAAACAAACATTTGAGTTCAATGAAAGCCATGTAACAGTGGCCTTGCAGAGGAGAAGCTCTGAGGAAATACTGTATAAAAGCAATGTATCATCGGGGGCACCTACACTACTGAAAACCCAAGGAAGCTTGAGGCCCAGACCCCCACACTCTCAGGGACCCCAGCAACATTTTATAATGCTCATGTTTTTATAAAAGTTGCAGAAGCAAGCCATGTTTCTATCCTTTCCTTGGACAGCCTCTCTGATACCTGTCCCCAGTGATGTAAGTGCAGTACCACAAGGTCGAAGCCATTCATTTTCATTTAAAATGCCTTGTTATCACAATGTCCCATAACCAGAGCCACTGGGAGGATGACGTTCCCCAGCTATTGGTGTTTCTCTACAGAGGACTGCTGGCATTTGGGAGGGACCGTTCCGGAAAGAACAGCCTCATCCCTGGGCAGGGTGGGACAGTCAGGACCCTGCCTTTGACAGTATGTCTTCTCCCTGCCCTGGCCAAAGTGGTTCAGTTGGCTGTAATATCATCCCATACACCTAAAGGCTTGATTCCAATCAGGGCCCTTACCTACATTTCGGGTTTGATCCCATGTAGGGGTGAATATAGGAGACAGCTGATCAACGTTTCTCTCTTCCTCCCTCTCCCTTCCTCTCTTTCTGGAACCAATGAAAACACATCCTTGGTGAGGATCTCCCACATAGCCCTGGGGAGAAGAGGCAGTACCACTACTGAACACCTATAGGCTAGACTCTTATCTTGCCCAGGTTTAGTATTGCCTCAGAGCAGCGGTTCTCAACCTGGGGGTCGAACGACCCTTTCACAGGGGTTGCCTAAGACCATCGGAAAATGCTGATATTTACATTACGATGCATAACAGTAGCAAAATTTCATGGTTGGGGGTCACCACCACATGAGGAACTGTATGCAAGGGTCGCGGCCTTAGAAAGGTTGACAACCACTGCCTCAGAGCTTCTCAAACAGTGGCCTTGCAGACTAGTGATCCCTTACCCATTCTCACCTTAGCCTCTCAACTGTATGCGACACTGTTGGCCACAATGACCTCTTCTGCATCGGTGGCTCATTCGTACCCAGGCTTCTTCCTGTCTCTCTAGCTCCTCCCAGTTCTTTGCTGGCCTGTCGTCCTGCCCATCCTCCTATGGAGAGCTCCAGGGCTTGTGGAAGGTCTCCACTCCTTCCTGTCTGTGCAGTTCCCCAGGAGAGCTCAGCCAGCCCTGGGCTTTCAAATCCATCCCTGTGCTGACGGTCCAAAGATTTATCCATTTAAACCAGTGGTCGGCAAACTCATTAGTCAACAAAGACAAATATCAACAGTACAACAATTGAAATTTCTTTTGAGAGCCAAATTTTTTAAACTTAAACTTCTTGCCGAAACCGGTTTGGCTCAGTGGATAGAGCGTCAGCCTGCGGACTGAAAGGTCCCAGGTTCGATTCCGGTCAAGGGCATGTACATTGGTTGCGGGCACATCCCCAGTAGAAGGTGTGCAGGAGGCGGCTGATCAATGTCTCTTTCTCATCGATGTTTCTAGCTTTCTATCCCTCTCCCTTCCTCTCAGTGAAAAATCAATAAAATATATTAAAAAAAACACACTTAAACTTCTTCTAAAACCACTTCTTCAAAATAGACTCGCCTAGGCCATGGTATTTTGTGAAAGAGCCACACTCAAAGGGCCAAAGAGCTGCATGTGGTTCACAAGCCACAGTTGGCCAACTACAGCCTTAAACCATCTTGACTTGGAGGTCTTAGAGGACTCTCAAAGTTATCATGTCACAAGTTTCTTGATTCATCTCCAAAATTGACTGTTTCCTACCCAATTCTTTCTCATCTCATTTACTGCACTACTAATCTGATCACCTAATCATGCCAATGCTCACTAAGCAAGGTCCTCCTGGATTACTCCCTCTCTCACATCAGCAAATCCATTAGCTCCATCTTCAAGTATATCCAGGATCTGGCCGTATTTTACCTAACACACTTGCCCAAGCCACCACTCTCGCCTAGACAATAAAGCTCCCAATCGACCTTTCTGTCTTCTACTCTCGCCCCCCTATGATGTATCCTCCATCTGGGAGCCAGAGTAGACTTTTTAAAAATATAAATCAGCTTAGCTGGTGTGGCTCATGACCTATGAACCAGAAGTCATGGTTCAATTCCCAATCAGGGCACATGCCCAGATGGCGGACTCAGTCTCCAGTGTGGGACCTGCAGGAGGCAGACAATCAATGATTCTCTCTCATCATCAATGTTTCTATCTCTCTCTCTCTCCCTCGCCCTTCCTCTCTGAAATAAAAATATATATATTTGAATATATACATGTATATAAACACACACACACACTTATTTATTTATTCTTTTTTTAATTTTAATTTTTTAAATATATTTTATTGATTTTTTAAAGAGAGGAAGGGAGAGGGAGAGGGATAGAGTGCTAGAAACATCGATGAGAGAGAAACAGCGACCAGCTGCCTCCTGTACACCCCTACTGGGGATGTGCCCGCAACCAAGGTACATGCCCCTGATCTGAATCGAACCTGGGACCTTTCAGTCCACAGGCCGATGCTCTATCCACTGAGCCAAACTGGCTAGGGCAATTTATTTATTCTTTTTTAAAATAAGAAGTTTAAAAAGAATTTCTGCTCAAAATTCCCCCAAAGCTACCCACTGCACTTGGGATAAAATGCAACCTTAGTCCATGGGCAAACCTGTCACTGTCCTCATTCACTGTGCTCTGCCACAGCTTGGTGCCTTCCACCCTCCCTCCGGCTCTGGCTCACTCCCAATCTATGCCTCATCCTCACTCGCTCTGTCCAAAGCAGCCTCCTTCATGGAAAGGCCCTCCTTCCTCTCTCCTCACCCCTGCTATGATATCTTCTCTGATGAGTCACCTCCCCCCTTGTCCCTGCGCTACGTCATGTTACCACATTCGTTTCCTTATTTCCGTGTTGTCTTCTCCCTGAGACTACTGGGCTCCACAGAGCAGGAAGGATGAACCTGCTACTACAGAGGACAGGGAGGAGAGACAAGCAAGGGCCGGTCATAGAAGACCCGGTCTGAGAGACAAAGAAGCCTCGCATAATGGTAGACACTGGACACTCAAGGCCAAGAATCCAGCCCTTGTTAAAGAAAATAAAAATAGAATCAGCACATTTAACCAACATGATAAAACGCACCTTTTTCCTGACTGGAGAGGCGGCTTGTGAAAATGAGATGGTCGGGCACCAGGGGATTGGCGGGGCTGGGGGCCGAGCGCCAGGACGACAGGCTTCCCCTCATGCTGCTGGGGTTGCTCCCGAGCCTCAGGAGCCAGTGGTCCGACAAGGAGGAGCTGGTGGAGCCTGTTGGGGAAGAAGAGGGGGAAAGAAAGCGAGCCTTCTCCAGCATCGGGGGTCCCCTCCGAGCTCTGCAAGGCCAGGCTCCCACTCCTGAGCCCTGGAACTGCTGACCAGAGCAGACCCACACAAAGTTCAAGGCCAGAGGAGAAGACTGCAACTGATGAACAGCTGGCCACGCTGAAGGTTTAAGGACAGGCGTTTGGGCATAGAAAAGCAAGTACGTTGATGAGTAAGGAAATGCTTTCCCTGAAATTACTTTTCACCAGCTCCAGTTTTCTAAACATGGCATGCTTTCCATTCTTTCTACAATCGTCTGTGAAGGGAGGACAGACTTTGCATTAGGGTTGATTTAAACCATTTAGGGTGCATCTTAGTTTTATTTGGCTATTTTCCAACAATTGGAGAGAAAAAAATCTGAGCACTGTTTTTTAAAAGCACTTTAATCCCAAAGATAAGGATGGCTAGTTTTCAGAGTGAAATAAGTCACATACAGCCCTAGCTGGTTTGGCTCAGTGGATAGAGCGTCAGCAATATCCTCGGGTTCGATTCCGGCCAAGGGCACATGCCCAGGTTGGGGCTCAATCCCCAGTAGAGGGCGACATGCAGGAGGCAACCGATCAATGATTGTCTCTCATCATTGATGTTTCTATCTCTCTCTCCCTCTCCCCTCCTCTCTGAAATCAATAAAAAATATATTTTTAGAAACAGTCACAAAAAGAAGGTCAACTTTTGATCCTTTTTTCTCTCCTGACTTCTAAGCAAGTTTGAGGTCAGGGTTAGCCAATATACGCATCTCTGGGCAGCAGTTAGGTAAGCAGCTACGTTTCCTATGAAGACCCTGGCACCCTCATGACTGCCCTGCCCTTTCTGACAGGAAAAAACGCAGTCTGCTATTGCACAAACTTAATTAAAAGCTGGCTTGACACAGTGAGACTGGGATTATGAAATCCCAGTCCACCAAGAGTCACCTGCCATGGACATAAAACACTGTTCCCTTCCCCTTTATGAGATTTCAACATGACCATTCCACACCCTTCGAAACAGGATGCCAGCCTGCGGTGTTCAGATCTCTACAACAGCAGCCACCGCTTCCTCTTTCAGACCCTTGCCTCCTGCTCCAGGCCCTGGACGTTGGACTAAGCACCTTCTCAGCTCTGAAAGTGGCTCCCCAACCTCCACCCTTGTCCTGAGCAGCAGCACCCACCTCTCATGGAGCTGCTGGCTGACCAGCAAGGGATGCTGTTCCGTTTTTGATAAAACAGGATGTAAGCCCCTCGGGTGATGACCTCCTCTTCCGGCAGTGACTCCACCATGCTGTCATCATAGCTGTACCATTGGCCATCCAGGGAGTTCCGGCAATAGGCTACAAAGGTCCAAACCCCAACTCGCATTACTGCAGCCCCCCGAAAGCAGGAAGACATACCCTACTGTCAGAGCTTAGAAATGGACAGGTTTGCAACAGAATGAGAAATCTTGGTCCATTTTGGACCAGAAATGAATTTTGTAGAATCCAAAAGGATTGATCAGTGACACACCCAGATGCTTCCTGATAAGGTGTGCTGCGATTTGAACTGGAATTTTACCTTGTAGCCCCTGCTCAAGCACAATCTCCAAAAAAGGGAGCTCCAAGTTACCGAGGCAGGCAATGCTGTCCACGTGCACCCCATTTCTTCTGAAAAGCTTCACAATGCACACCTCTAATTCAGCATGCGATGAGAATATGCAGTTGGATCATGGAATGCTTCTTTCCTACCCAAGAACTGAAGTCCCACATTTAAGAAAATGCTGATAGTCCAGCTGGTGTAGCTAAGTGGTTGAGTGTCAATCTATGAGCCAGGAGGGTTCAATTCCCTGTCAGGACACACGCTCTGGTTGCCAGCTTGATCCCCAATAGGGGGCATGCTGAAGGCAGCTGATCAATGATTCTCTCTCATCATTGATGTTTCTTTCTCTCTCTCCCTCTCTCTCTTCCTCTCTGAAATCAATTTTTTAAAAAAATATCTTTTAAAAAAGAAAATGCTTATAAATAAGGGTCTCACCACTTTCCAAACAAAACAAAATATTCTTCTCCTTTCCCTCCATATCGCAGTAAATGGTACCCAACACACTCATCTGGGATCAGCCAACTTTTCCTATAATGGACCAGACAGAAACTACTTCACAGCACACGTGGTCTCTGCCATATACTCCTCCTCTTTGGCCAGTTTTTAAAATGCGAAAACTATTTCTACCTTATGAGCCGTACAACGGTGCTGGCCTGCATGTGGCCCATGGGCCATTGTTTGCTGACCCCTGCACTCATGCAAGCAGGTACCTCACAGTCCATCTCTGCTCTCCCCTTTCCCTCCCACCCCACACCCAGTTCAGAAGCCACTTTTACTGATTTCACTTCCAGAATGTGTCTTGCATACCTGCTGGTCATCACCCACACACCAGACAACACCATCTCTCACCGAGCCCCAGAAGTATCCTCCTAACGCGAGTTACAATTTCCACTCTCACTCCTCTCTACCTGTTCTCTATGGAGCAGAGCTACTACCTCCCTTTGTTAACAGAATTACACCGTTATTCCTCGGCCTAAAACCCTCAGGGCTTCCCATCACCCTTTAGAATAAACTCTTGTCTGTGGCTTACAGTGCCTTCTCAACCAGCTCCATCTTGTCTGACCTCTGACTCACTACACTTCCGCCGGGACAGGCCTGCATCAGCTCAACCACACCAACACTCTGCCTCTGGCCTCGCACATGCTCACAGTGCGGCCCATCACGCTCCTCCTCGTGTTCCTGGCACAGCTAGTTCCACTCGAAGGAACATCCTCAGAGGCCTCATCTCTATCACAGACACCATTACTCAGCCAGCCACCTTGTCATAAAGCCAGACAGTGAAATGCTAAAGTGGCAGCCCCCTTTTTGTGGTCTGTGTCTGAAATTAGATTGAATTTCCATGAAGGCAGGATTCATAACTGTTTTGTTCATCACTGATGCTCCAGCATCTAGCACAGGGTCTGGCAGAGAATGAGACCTTAATAAATATGTATTTGTCCAATGAATGAATGAGTGATAATCATGGGTTTCTATACAATCTGGGTCTTCCAAATCTCAGATACATTAGACACTACAACAGTGCACCTTTTGAAAAATGAATATTTTAAAGCATTTTTTTAAATGAAATAATGTATGTTCTTTTAGAATAGAACAGACTAAGGTATATGAATATGAACAACTGAACAAGTTATCCAGCTATTTGTTTCTGTCCTTCCATTTGTTTACTTCTCTCAAGTTACTCTTGAAGGTAACAATTAAGTGTATCCTAATGAAATGAAAACATCTGATAGGAATCCAAATCTGATCAGAGCCCTCGTGTTGAAGCACAAATAAGGATAAATGTCATTCTCTTGGTTCTAACAATTACCCTCCTATTCTTGATGTGGTTGAAGATTCGGGCCATAAATAACTTTACATCCCAACCACTCACCACCCACCAAGCTCAACTCTACGGCTTGGACATGGCCTCCGCCCTCTGGCAGATGCCTGGGTGCAGCGAGTGAGAAGCCAGCTCACGTCAAGTGGCCGCACGAGCTCGGTATGGCATTCCAGGGTCCCTCTTCCCAGGGCATTGAGGCCCAGGCCACAGCCATGACACATGGCCATGGCAGCCACCAGCCAAGAGGCAGAGCTCACCTGTGTAATGCCCACCTTGCAGACTGCCGTGGTGGTTGCAGACGGCATACAGGTCGTACAGGAAGTCCAGCGGGTAGCTGGTGGGCAGGCAGGCTGGCTGCTCCCAGGACGGCCAGGGGCCGGGCGCAGGCACGGCCCTAGCACTCCGCTGGGCCACGTGCGGAGCCATGTTGAGGCCGCAGAGTGGGAACTTCACCAGTGTGGAGAGCTTGTTTCTTCTCCCCGCCACCTGACAGAACCTCTTGAGGTGAACAATGAGGATGTCGGGCAGCGTCCACAGACTCAGCTTCACCACACCCTGCTGGAGGGCTTGGCAGTGGGGGCACTTCCACGCATCGTCCTGGGCCAGCTTTAAAGGAAGCCACCTGATGTGAGGCCCCCGCGGCACTGGGCCCCTACCCCCCATAAGGTGACTGGTCCCCCTCCCACCGGACCTGCTCCTCCTTCGTGTAGAACTGAAAGCATTCATCCAAGGTGCAGCTGTGCTGCTGGTGCGCCTGCTGCTGCTGCCACACGCTGTCCGCGTCCTGCACAGGCTCCTCCTGGGGGCTCCCGAACAGGCTGCCGGGGGAGCCGATGCCATAAGGCTTCTCTTTTCCTGAGAGGTCTCTCCTAAGCTCCACTCCCCACCAGCAGGTGGAAGGACGCTCCTGGCGAGGTGAAGGTGCTCCGGGGGCCTCATGCACTGACTCAGCGCTCGCTCTGTTTCCTGACATTCTGTCCTCCTCTCCCATCTCCTCACCTGCCTGCCTCTGCTTCCTTGTCCTAGCAGGGCCCACCACCCAGAAGCAGGTTAATGAACATTCTCGGGCTCAACTGTGGCCTCGTTCAAAGTGCGGCCGATGCACTCGGTGTCACAGAAGTAGCCGAATGCAGTGATTGAGGGCAGGACGACACGGGCTCAAGTCCCAGCCGCAGTGTTAGGCACCCACAGTGTGACACTGAGCAACTGTATGACCTCTCTGGGCCTCAGTTTCCACAAGATAGGTGATATGGCATCCACCTGACACAATGTAATAAAGATTACATAAACTACAAATATGCTAAGTGCTCAGAGCAATGACGGGCACAAGGTGAGGATACATTACATAACAGTCTACTCTAGTGGTCGGCAAACTGCAGCTTGAGAGCCACATGCAGCTCTTTGGCCCCCTGAGTGTGGCTCTTCCACAAAATACCATGGCCTGGGTGAGTCTATTTTGAAGAAGTGGTGTTAGAAGAAGTTTAAGTTTAAAAAATTTGGCTCTCAAAAGAAATTTCAATTATCATACTGTTGCTATTTGGCTCTGTGGACTAATGAGTTTGCCAACCACTGGTCTACTCCAACTGTGACATCACTAGGGCCACCTGCCACCTGCCACCACTTACTATTACAGGCACATCTTGTTTGCACTTCACAGATGTGCTTTTTTACAAATTGAAGGCAAGCCCCTCCACCAGCAAGAATACGACTTGCTTGGTTGCAGGACTCGCTTTGTTGGGGTACTCACTTTGTTGTGGTGGTCTAAACCGAACCTGCAGTATCCCCAAGGTGCGCCTATACTGCCCTTATTGTTTATACACAGACAACTATCACTAGAGTTTCTCAGGGGCATGGCTCACATGGCATCAAGGAGGTAAGCATACTGCCTCAGTCACTGGGGCAATGGGCTCAGGAAGATGCCTGCACAGGCAGGCCCCCTCTCCCGCTGGAGTCAAATCCTGTCAAACTCACCGCTCCTTGGCACAACTATCCCACTCGACAGCCAGCTTGATGTGGGGGGGGCCTCCGGGCCTCCTGGGGTGCAAAGCCCTGAAGGAGAAAACAGGGAGCCCATGAGAAAGCACGCAGCCTCCTTCCCACATCTCTGCAGGGGGTGATGGTCTGCCTACAACCCCAGGACTGAGCTTCCACAATGCAGAGCGCTACCCGAGGACCTGGGAGCTGCTGGCTGCAGAGGCTTCTTCCTAATCTGCCTCCCAACAGGCCCCAGCCACTCACTGGAGCTGGGGAGCTCGGAGGACTGGGAATACGCAAGAACACAGACCAACTCTCCAGGGCATCCCTGCAGGTTGAAGGTTGGTCCCCGCAGGTGGAAGGCTGGTCCCTACAGGTGGAAGGCTGGTCCCTGCAGGTGGATGGCTGATCCCTATAGGTGGAAGGCTGGTCCTGCAGGTGGAAGGCTGATTTCTACAGGTGGATGGCTGGTCTCTGCAGGTGGAAGGCTGGTCCCTGCAGATGGATGGCTGGCAGACTGAGATGTCTCTTCAATTCAGAGGACACATGCTGGGAAGCCTGTGTGCCGCCATAGGTCCAAACCTCTTTCTTTAGGACTAATACAGGCATATCTTGTTTGATTGCACTTCACAGATGGATTTTTTTTACAAATTAAAGGGCCCTCAAATTCCCCATTCCCACAATTGAGAGACCTGCCTTGCTGGAGGTGAGGGTACTTAATTCTACGGAACCCATTCAGAAGCTTGCATTGGACTCATATCTAAGCCACATCCTTTCATCAGTAAAGGGTCATCTAATGCACCTAACATGCTGACCTCTTTCCGCCTCACTCCCCAGACTCCTTTTCCACCAGAGCCTCAGTGTGTGGTGGGAAGGAGACATGGTGTCCTCGGGCTCTGGGCTGTTGTACAAAAGCCTGCAGGCCACACAAAGACAGAAGCTTGCGTGTCATCTGCAGTCTGCTTTTGGTCAAAGAGGAATGAGGACATTATTTGATTTTTATGGCAGGATGTGCTTCCAGGAACACATAGGCGTATTCTCTACCCTGAGGAGCTAAGAGTCTAAGGGGAGAGTCAGAGGAATGCGCTCCAGCTGCTCTGCAGACCAGGGAAGACAACCTGCAGAGGAGGCACCTGATGTCCAGGGGATCGGAGAGGGGAAGGGCCAGAGGTTTGTACAAGCAGAAGGTGGGGGTTGGGGGAAGGGGTGGGCAGGGGGTATGCTAGATGACCATGAGTGGAGGCTGGGTGAGAGAGGGTGGGCCCAGACCTTGGAGAGAGGGAGGGCTTTAAATGCCACCCTTGGAGGTGTGGACTTGACCCTGTGGGCCACCGAAGGGTGCTGATGAATGCATTTGCCGACCGCTGCTCTAGCACATTGCTCCAATACTTCTAAAGCTTCCTCTTGGGTTTTGGTCAGAGACTGGGCCAACCAGCGGGCATTTGTGGAACTCTCTGAGTGCCTCAAGGGGCCTCCACAGCCTCCACCCCACCCCAGGTTCTGGCTCCCTCTCACACGAAGCAGGCCTGGCTGACATTCCTCTTGCCTCCCTAACTCAGTATAGCAGCTACCAGCCAAGGAGGGTGCAAATGGGGTGTAGGGCACAGAACTTCCTAGCTCATCTCTATCCTGATTCCTGGTCTCTTTATAAAAGGAGGGGCCTGTCCCTGTTATAAGTCTGACACCAATTCCAAGTGTATTTTTCCAAACCTCCAACAATGAACTCAGTTCTGACACCCCCCCCGCCCTGGAGAAGCCATAGGCCCCACAAGCTAAAGGCTCAGTCTTATAAGACTGCAAGTCCGTCCCCCACCTCAGACCCAATACCAAGTATGGGTTGCCTGCCACATGGGCTTCTGACCAACTCAATAATCACTTGGAGGGTCCAAGAGTCCCCTCCTTGGGTTCAGTTAATTTGCTTGGAGCAGCTCACAGAACTTAGAGAAACAGTATACAAATTAGATCACCAGTTTATCATAAAAAAGGCTTAACTCCTGGAAGAGACAAGCAGGGCAAGCATATGGGGAGGGGCAGGGAACATCCACACCCTTCCCAGGCTCCACCCTCCCAGCACCTCCATGTGCTCATCAGGCCAAAGCCCCCCAAATGATGTCCTTTCGGTTTCGAGGGAGGCTTCATTACATAGTCATGACTGATTACAGCATTGACTGGTGGGACAGAGTCACCCTCCCCTCCAGCCCCTCTCCGTCTCCCCAAGGTCAGGGGATCCAGCCTCCTCCTTAGATGCTTTCCAAGAGTTGCCTCATTACACACACACACACACTTGGGTGTGGCTGAAAGGGGGTCATTGTGAATAATAACAAGACATCATTGATGCTTTCATCATTTAGGAAATTCTAAGAGTTTTAGGCGCTCTGTGTCATGAGGGTGTTAGGCGCTCTGTGGCAGAACTGGAATCCCCAAATATGTATGTCTTATTATGACCCAAAATATCACAAGGACACTGGACTCAGTCAGCCTTGGCTGACCAAGCCAGGAAATGAGACCCTTTCTGAGGGTCTGTCTGTGGGAAAGGAGCAAAGCTGGCTCTCGGGCCCTGTGCTGGCCCACGGGCTTCTGGGCAAGGCTGTCTCCAGTGTGGGCACCTGGAGAGTCAGGAAGTCAGCACCATGGGTGACACAGCCACACTGATTTCATCCTCAGCCAGAGTCTACAACTGACTACATTTTGGGGCCAATGGCTCAAGTAGAATTCTCCCCTACCCTAGAGAGGGAATTCAGAAACATGACTAATTGAATGAATTTGGGTTTTTCAGTCAGATCTGAGTTCAAATTTGGCTTCGGCCATTAACTAGCTATGTGAGTGTGAGCACGTTAACTGATCTCTGGGAATCTCAGTGTCTCATCTCTGAAGTGAGCACTGTACTTCCTCCCTACATATAAAGACTGCAAGCACTTAAGTGTATAAGGACCTACCTCGGAGGCAGGCATCAGAGCGGTAAGTTACAGAGGGTAGCTACAATTGTAATTAACGGTATTGACACATATCATCAAAGGAGTCTGGACAAATCAGACCGCATTCTTACTCTTACCAAAGCTGGAACATCCTCTTACCTGTCAACTGCCCAGTGACAGAGGGGCCTGCTGTCCTGTGGGGATAAGTAGCTAAGGGCCAGAGACTGCTCCACAACCCGGATGGAGAACAGTGGCCCTGACTTCTGCCAAAACAAAAACGGGGAAGGGGGTCATGAGGCCTGCTATTTTAAATTAAACTCTCAGTGCAAATGCATTACTCAAAAAATGTAAGTCTTTTTGTTTATTGTCTATTTGAATATTCCCTTAATAATTAGTATTCAAAACCTAGATGTGTGAAGGCTTCATCTGCTTTTGTTTCTTCTAACATAGTGATCCAACACTGTCTAACACAGTAAATTTCCCTGAAGGATAAACATGCTGTTCTTAAACAACTCATGTTTCATTGGAACACAAGCTGGCACAGTCACTGGAAAAATAAATCAAGTAAGTTAATTATTAATCAGTAATTTAACTTACTTTAAGAAATTATCATCACCAAATTACCAAAATGAGCCAAGAATCTAAAAGCAAATTAGTGTATATTTTACATTCCAAATGTAAAGTAAGCACCTCAGAACAAGCCACATAAAGAAATACCAGCTATGTTTTATTCTAAGTTCCTAATGCATACTTCTGGTCCCCAAAATACCATCAAACTTCTAAATAAAGACCCAACACATTTCTGCTATTTAACATTGAAATGAATATGATCTATATAAACATTTAAAAAAGATGAATGAAAAAAAGTAAAAGAATGATTTTTCCAACCCAGTTATTCCAGTTCAGGGCCATAGGTGGCAGAGCCTTTGCTGGGAGCTCAGAGCACAAGCTAGGACCCAGGCTGGACAGGACACCCTTCCATCATAGGGTGCTCACAGCGCACTTACACCCACATTCACTCAGACTGGGACAATTCAGACACTCTTCACCTCATGTGCACATCTTTGGGATGTGGGAGAAACCTGCCCCCCCCCCCCGCCCCCCAACACACACACACACATGGAGGGAAGGGAGAAGTGTGCAGACTCCACAGAGACAGTGGCCCCAGCCAGAAATCTTTTTTTTTCATCAATGTTATAATGAAACAATGTTGAGTGATACACTGTTATTTGAGGACCTACTGTGCTTCGTAAGGAGAAGCTAGTTAAACATGAGGGGACTCTTTTTCCTGACTCTCCCAGTTGAGCTTTGCTGGTTGGATGGCAGCACAGCACTCAAAAGAAAGTTTACAAAGTCGCCATAAACATGCCTCGACAAGGATAACTCTCTTCTTTTATAATCCATGCAAGGCAAGCCTGTCCAGCAAATGGGTCATTGTGTAAAGATACTTTCTGGTCCTCTCTCCTTGGCTGGAGACATTTTAGAACCCCTGCTATATGCTCACTATTTTTCATCTTGTCCATTCAAGGATGTGAATTCTGAATGTATTCTTTCCAAATGATTAGCCTATGGAGCCAGTATTGAATATATTACTAAAAGCATTATGAATTACACAGGTGGGCTAGTGTTGGAAGCTCAGTACCAACAATTCAGCATACATTATTCCTACAGAAAATCCTTCCAACCACACGTTTACCAATGACTGGAAAGGCGTCCACAGCTGAGGTGGAGGTGACCTGGAATAGAATTTTGCTGGCACCACCGACTGCTTGATTAGTTTCTACAGTCAAAATGACTGCAGGGTGCAGAGCAGAGGCCCACGTGTATTCAGTGGGGAATGGGCCAGCTGGGCTCAATGTTCACATGAGAGTGGTTCATCCACTTTCAAGAATCAGGGGCACAGGGTTTAGGGGAGGCTGAAGCTATTCCTAGATACCATGACCTACTTAGAGAGAAGCCGTGTTTCTAATTTGGGCTCTGGTAGAGCTGCTGGACAGAACAAGAGCAAAGTCCCTTAGAGCTAATGATGAGTACCAATGTAGAGAAGGTCTTTAACAAAGTGGTATTTGGAGTAAATCCTAAATAAAATGTTTGGCTTTCTCTGAGCACAAAGCAATGTGAATTATGAAGAATTATCATCCCAAATGAAAAGTTCTAAGAGAATAGCTGGGCGGGAGGGGAAAGAGTGGGAGAACAAAGCTAATGATCTGTCCCTAAAAATGTCAACATCTTCCGGGCCAGGCAGCCATGGAAATGATTTCCGATACTATAGGAGCTACAGAAATTGGTTTCAAAATATGTTGTTTTCATTGTAAAGTACCAACCTGAAATAAATAAATGCAAGGCAAAAAGGTGTTTTCCCTTGAGTTTCTCTCTGTTATTCAAAACTAGACAAAACTATTTTAAAATTAGGCTCTATATTTGGACAGGAACATCAATTTTAATATTCCACATAAATTATAGCTGAAGTCCCTTGAAGTTTCTGACGCAAACATAAATGTTACAATTTATTACAATAAGTTGTCCCACGGTAACCCATAAATGTACAAAAGTGAGAAGAATAATATAAACCCCACTCTTTATTCCAATGGTGTTTTGTAAGATTTAACGAGAAAAAAAGCTCTGTCTGTGAAAGGTATTTTGTAAGGCCGTGAAGAGTGAGCCGTTATGGGTCATAAATTGGTTATTTCCTTGCACATAAATCAAAATTATTTTATACAATAATGTGAATACTTATGAATAGCAAACTCTGATTTCTCCTGAGCTACTCCTGCTTTCCTACCCCATCTCTACCCCCTCATAACAGACACACACACACACACTATCCTGTCTCACACACACATGCGTGTGCATGTGCACAAACACACTCACTAACATGCCATATGTGCACACACATGCACTGACCTGCCTCGCACACACATGCACGCCACATACAAACACATACACACACACACACACACGCACTGACCTGCTGTCCCAAGGACTCGCCCTTCATGAGATGGCGGACCTTGCTGAGAACGCACTGCTGGAGCTGGACCCAGGAAATGGTTCTGTCTTCCCTGATCAGGAATGGTGGCCCAAATCTGAAAATCCAAGGTCATCGGGTTATTTCCGCAGAGGAAAAACCAACATACGTGACCTTTGGTCTACCATAGCTCCTCTCCACTGGCTCAGAGCTCAACACCAGGCATAATGTAAAACTGCCCGTCAGAAAACCTGGCTGCCAGTGGAGACACTGAGGTGGAAACAGAGGCCAAGGAGACACGGCAGGGCAAACAGATGCTGCCCATGCTCAGTGGCTGGAAACCTCTCTCCCCATAGAAGAGCGCAGAGCGTTGCAGCCAGAGGAAAGCAGGGCAGAGAGAAAGCCAGAGGAAACCGGCCCAGCTGGCACTGCTGCTTTGTGCATCCGGACTATCCTCATCCCTAGGAAAGGTTTCATGACCCACGCTGCCGGAGATGCTGCAGTGGCTTCCAATGCTGAGTACGCCCGATGGGTCAGTGCCAGCTCAGCCACGGGAACTCCGGGCACATCCCTGACTGCTGACTGTAATGTAACCACACCATACATGGTTTGTGAAGAGTCAGTGGGTTAAGAATGTGAAGCTGCCCTAGCCAGTTTGGCTCAATGGATAGAGCGTCAGCCTGTGGACTGAAAGTCCCAGGTTCGATTGCAATCAATGGCACAGGAACCACTTTCGGACTTGATCCCCAGTAGGAGGTGTGCAGGAGGCAGCCGATCAATGATTTTCTCTCATCATTGATATTTCTATCTCTCTCCCCCTCTCCCTTACTCTCTGAAATTAATAAAAAAAATTTTTTTAAAAAGAATGTGAAGCTGTAGAATAAACTTTTCACAAGTCTCAGGTGCTGTGTGGGGACAGGCAAGCACACTGGGCCACCCACTGTTGTATGGACAGATCGGGTTATTTGCCTTGTCTTCTACTACGTATGAGGCATTCAGATTTCTTCCAACTTTTTATTTAAACAGTGCTTGTTTATAACAGGACATGTACTCTTATACACACACTTTGGGATGCACATGACTAATTGTTCCTTTGGGATAAAGTCCCAGGAATAGAAATGCAAGACCAAAGCTGCCCTCCACAAAAGCACCTGCCCAGAACGAGTTTCGCTAATCTCTAAAATTTGTTTAACAACCTGAAAGATTAAGAATAGCATCTTGCTGTTGCAGTCAGAACTTCTTTTACTAGCACATGAAGCTGCAAATGTTTACTTCAGCTTGTGTTTCTTCTAAAAATGCAGCTCATTTTACGAAAAGAGTATTTCTCTCACTTATCTGAGAGCTAGGTTTTATATGATGGATCTGAATCCTTTATCTGTCACATGATGCCAGTATGTTTCCTCTTTGTGCTTTGCCTTTCAAATTTGCTTTTAGTTCAAAATTGTAAATGTATTTAAAACATTATCCTGTTCTTTTATAGACCCTGACCTAAGGGTTAAAATAGTCCTCACCCAAAGACAAATATACCCCTACATTATCTTCAAGCTATTTTATGGTTTCCTTTGCTATAATTACCTCTCTAACCAATCTGGAATTTACACATGTGAATTTATAGTGGGAGTAAAAAATTTATTATATAAAATTTAAAAAGAAATCAATTAAGTCAGCATTTTATATAGAATAATTCATTCCCTATCTGGTAATATGAAATATATCATTTCTATCATATAATAATACTTAAATATACTTGGCCTAGTCTGTTCCATTGATTTAAATAGCTATTCTTCTACCTCTATCACAATATTTTAATAATCACAACTTCATTCTGTTCTAACAGAACAATATCTCTTATTTCTTTTTCCCTCCCCCCAATATTTTCTGACTATTCTTACAGGCTTATTAGTTCATTTAAATTTTACATGTTATCAATCTAAAACTTTTTTTATTGGAGCCATATATCTTTTAAACATTTTATTTGGACTATATAAGAAAAGTATCTGCTTTTGTATATTAGTTATGTAGCCAGTCAATTTCTAAACTCTTGTGTTAGTTTTAATCATTTTCAAGTTCTTGGTTCTCTGGACAGTGTATCTTCAAATACAGTAGTTGTCATTGTATCTCCTTACAATTACAGAGCTAGTTTCTTTTTCCTTGTCTTACCATACTGCCCAAGCTTTAGTACACAATCCTATCTAAAAGAGTAATATGCAAATTGACTTGCCTTCCTATACCAGCCACACCCACGAGCCATATCCACCAGCCAATCAAGGAGTGAGTATGCAAATTAGCCCCAACCAAGATGGCTATGGCCACAGAGAGAGCAGGAGTGAGGCTTGGGTTTCCCCAGCAATGGAGGAAGCCAAGCTTTCTGCACACTCTGGCCGGCCAAGGCTTCTACTCAATGCTACAAAGTTTCAATTATAGGAGATAAATAAATTCCAACAAAAATGCAGCAGCCACGGAACTGGAGAGAGCCGGAGGCTAGGCTTGCCCCTGGTGATGGAGGAAGCCAACCTTCTGCAGCCATAGCTTGTCTTGGCCTCCTTTAAGGCTAAAAAGTTTCAGTTATAGAAGATAAATAAATCCCAAGGGAGCCAGCAGGAGGCTTGGCTCTGCTCCAGGCTACAAAGTTTCAATTGTAGAATATAAATAAATCCCAGATACCAGAGCCTCCACTTGAATTGCTGGGGGTGGGGGGGAAGGGGGGAGGCAACCTGCATACCACCACAGGCCCCTCACCCAGGCCACCCCATGCCTCAAGGGAATCCCCACCCTGATCCAGGACACCCTCAGGGCAAACCAGCTGGCCCCCACCCATGTAACAGGCCTCTATCCTATCTAATAAAAGAGTAATATGCAGATTGACCATCATTCCAACACATAAGATGGCTGCCCCATGTAGTCAAAGATCCTGCCCCCATGTGGACACAAGATGGCCACCACAAGATGGCCAGTAGGGCAGGGCAGTTGGGAGGGACCAGGCCTGCAAGGGAAGGCAGTTAGGGGTGACCAGACTTGCAGAGGAGGGCAATTAGGGGCAAAGAGGCTGGCAGGTGAACAGTTAGGCATCAATCAGGCTGGCAGGGGAGTGGTTAGGGGGTAATCAGGCTGGCAGGCAGAAGTGGTTAGGGGCAATCAGGAAGGCAGGCAGGCAAGCAGTTGAGAGCCAGCAGTCCTGGATTGTGAGAGGGATGTCTGACTGCCCATTTAGGCCCAATCCTGGGCAGTTGGACATCCCACTAGGGTCCCATATTGGAGAGGGTGCAGGCTGGGCTGAGGGACACCCCCACCCCCATGCACCAATTTCATGCACTGGGCCTCTAGTCTATATATATAAAAGCCCAGTGACCATTACAGTGGAACAACCAAAATGACCAGTGGCTATGATACACACTGTGGCAGCCAACCAGCCTTCTTCTAGGCCCCAATTGTCTCCCCTCCCCCCCCCACTAGCCCAGCCTGATCGACCCCCAATACCCCAAATGGGATGGGGGGTGGCTGCCAACTGTCTGCACCCCTCCTCCCAGCCATCCCAGTCCCTGATTGGCCCCAACACTCCTAAATCACTGCCTGGCTGCCTGGTGCATGTACATTTAGTGAAAGCACAAGAAAATAATTATCAGTCCCTTCTGCCCCCAAACAGGATCTCCAGAGGTCTGATGATACTGCAGCCAAGATGTGGAATTCTCCCTCCACGGCCAATAGCCCTAGGAGACTTTCCAAGTTAGCCTGATTGCCCCTAATGGGATGGAAGCCCTTTGCTGAGGAATGTAGAGAGGCCAGGCGGGAATTTTGGAAAATTGTGGTGCCTGCACATTAGGTGAGCTTTCAATATCTCTTTAAAAGGAGCCGTCCACAGGCTGCCAGGAACAACAGCAAAGAGTAGGTACATTCAAAAACAGAAAAACATTTAAACAAAGAGACATGAAGATCATATTGAGAAGCTGAGGGCAGAGCGAGCCCCAGAAAGAATGCAAAAAATCACTCAAGGGCCATCATCCATCTTGATATAGGTTTGCAAGCAACACATAAACACCTTCATCTCATGGCACATGAAATACAAAACAGTTCTGTTGTGGGTTTTCTTTTGACCATCCTTCAAGTATAATTAGATCCAGCTGAGGGTAATGTATAGCTTCCAGCATTAGACCCCATGGCCAGTCCCGCCCAATGGGCCCCCATCGGGGTGGGCCAGCCAGATCTCACCCATGCACAAACTCATGCACTGGGCCTGTAGTAGACAATAATAATGGTGAAAACAATAATAATTGTCCCTGAAATTAACTTTAAAAGCTTTCAATGTTTAATTGTTAAGGACAATGTTTGCCATCTGCTTAAATTATTCCAGTTCCTATTCCTAATTGATTAACCTTGAAAATGGGTGTTTAATCAAATTAGAATTATTCTAGACAGAATTTCAAGTACACGTCTACACATCCCAGATGTCACGTAAAAAGGATGCAATGAAACGTACCTGCTCGCCTGCTGCCCTGACCCCACCAGGTTACAGCAGAGGATTAGCACCTTGTTGTCCCTGTGGGCAGGCAGGAACAACCGCTGACCTGCACGGGCTTCCAAGCGAGGGGACACGGACAGACCAGGTAAAGGAGCTGGAGAGAGAGAACTACATTTGTATTCTTAAAGGAGCTACTTCGCTGGGTCAAAACTCTGCTTCTCTAGGCCTTCGTTCTCTTAACCACCCTTAGGAGACACTAGTGTACTTAGAGGAAGAGATAGAGGGTTCATGGCACTTGTGCCATTGGCACCTGGCACACGAAGATCATATAAATGTAGAGAATTTGTGTTGTATTCAGCCAGTAATTAAAAAATGAGGGTAGGGATTTTAATGAACACTTTTCAAAGCCAATATGAAAAATACTCCAAATTTATTGTGGATGCTTGTACACCTACCTGATCAGAGCCACAGAATATCTACTGTTCTAGAAAGTCACCATAAGAAGCACACTGAGCAGGTAGGAATCTTTACCTTTGGGGAAGCAGGGGATCTGGACTTTCTTCAATTTCCAGTAGGTTTTGAAAATTTGACTTTTAAGGCACAGATGTGTCACCTATGATTGAATTTGAAATGAGGGCTGTTTCACTGAGCTACAGCATAATCAGGGCCAGTCAATGTCCTTTTCCAGATTTCTTGCCCAGAGTCTCTCTGTTGACCCAGAACCACCATAGACACCTGGTCCCCACACCTGTCACCTAGACTCGCTGAGGATGCAGGGCTTGGGCACAAGATTTATCTGGGGATATGGTGACACTGACACAGGGTCCTTGAATGATTAATTGAGCCAAAATGTTACTGAACTGCAATGCAAGATTATCAGGTATTGGCCATCTTAGCCAATCCAAAGTTTAGGGAAGCCAAGCATCAGAAAGTGGAACTGTTAACAAAACGTCATTGATGACCTCTTTGGCCATCTGCTGCTCCAACTTATAAAATGTTTACTTTAAGCACAGACCTTGAATCTCTGGAGTCTGACAACAAAGACTAACTAGTACCTGTTTCGATTAATGCTCCTCAGAGTGTGCTCTCAGGACAGCAGCATCACCTGGGAACTTGTTTCACTTGAAAATTCTCAGGCCCCACCCCAGGACTAGAGAATTGGAAAGAGACCCTGTGGGTAGGACTCAGAAATCTGCTCAAACAAGCCCTCCAGGTGACTCTGATACTCACGAAGGTCTTGAAAGCCCCTGTATTCATTGAATATTTTAAAGTAATCAACCATCTGTAGGACAAATATCAGCGAAAGTAAGCCTCCAAGTACAAAAACTAAATGTTTTATGCCTCAGGACCCAATGAGTACTCTCTCAAACCTGAAACCCACAATATTCAAGCACTATTGTACCTGCGAGTGTCTCCTGGCCAAGTGGTGGAGGGGCTTGGAAGGCATACACGTTATCTCCCTCTGCTATTATGTTCAGGTCATCTTCATCAAAGAAAGACCGCTGGAAGCCACCGGGGCACAGTTCAACCAGGATCACCTGGAATGAGAAGGATCGTTTTCCATCTTGATTTCTCCAAGGGAACTTAACAAATAAGAAATCTAAAAGCAAAGGGATCAAGAAGTACAAATTTGCCATTACATAATAGTCATGGGGATGTAAAGTGCTGCTTAGGGAATAGAGTCAATAATATTGCAATAACTATGCATTGTGTCAGATGGGTACTAGACTTCTAGGGGTGGGGGTGGGGGGTCACCTCATAAGTTATATAAATATGTAACCACTATGCTGTACACTTAAAACTAATATAATATTGAATATTAAGTATAATTGAAAAAATTTTTAAATTGTTTTTAATAAGAGACTGATAGGTTTTAAATTGTCTTTTACTCTTCACTCCCTTCTAGTTAGTGAGAAATACTACTTATTTATAACAATTATATTAAATACAGACATCTCAACTACAACAATAGAATATCACACTGGACTAGGGAAGGGTGGGGGGGTTGAAAATGTAAACTTTAATACTCAGCTAAAGTATCATGCAAAATGGACATAAAATAAAATCTTCTTCAGATATCCATTGAAAAAATTTCTAAAGTGTACTGCCAACATTTTTAAATTACCACATACATGAAAAATATTTTTATGGAATACTGAGGTAAGCAGAAGAATCTGGTTTTGCAAAGAAAAAGAGGGGTGACTGCATTGAGGGTTCTGAATGCCCCAGTCCCAACTTTGCCACCTCCAGAGCTAAAGGAATCAACATCTCAGTGCATAAAAACCATTCAAGGCACAGTGGCTGAAAATTCTCTTATAAAAGATACATTTCAGGGTAAAAAAAAAAAAAAACCTGAAGCCAGAGCAATACTTGAGTTTTAAGGAGAAACGATAAACCAAAAAAAGGTAAACATTGGTAAATGTAAATATGCAGTGACTAAATAAACTTATAATAACAACTAAACTACTACTACAAGAACAGGGAGGAGGGATTATCATCTACAATGATATCTAAATCAAAAAGGTATAAAGAAAATTAAAGCATGTTGAGATCCTTATGTTGCTTGGGAAAATTAATGTAAGACTTTGTTTATTATGCTCATTGACTTTTTTAAAATATAATTTTATTGATTTCAGAGAAGAAAGGAGAGGGAGTGATAGCTACATCAATGATGAGAGAGAAACATTGATTGGCTGCCTCCTGCATGCCCCTGACTGGGGATCGAGCCTGCAACTCAGGACTGTGCCCTTGATTAGAAACGAACCTGGGACCCTTTAGTCCATAGGCTGACGCACTCTCCATTGAGGCAAACTCGCTAGAGCTGCATGTTGACATCTTAATGATAACCAGGAAAAGCATAGAAATATAATGTATATGTCCCAAACCTGAAGAAATGAAGTGAAGAAAAACTGCTCAATCCAAAAGAAACAAGAAAGAAAGGGAAAAAAAGAAACAAAGGAAAAGTAGGGTAAATAGAAAGCATGAAGTAAGCCCAAATATGTCAATGATCATATATACTATAAATGAATAAATATGCCAGCTAAAACTAAATGTCAGATAGATTTTAAGCTCCAATCAAAGTATGCTCTCCTCACTTAGGAATCCCAAGTGATATGTATCTCCCTGAACAAATAGGTCATACCTGAGAGGAACCAAGACAATGGCATAGGTGAACGCCTAAACTGCTGCCTCACACAACAATTTCAAAACTATAGCTAAAAAACAGAATGGATATCATCCAGAACCACAGGAAAGCAGGCTGAGTGAAAAGTCTCCAACTAGAAGAAAAGAGAGGGGCTCACGGAGACTCAGAGGAGCTTCAAGAAGCTGAGGTACAGAGACATGCATGTGGAGAGGATGGGCGGCAGAGGGTATGGCTGGCTTCCTCTACCAGGAGGAAGACAGAAACTCTCAACTGCACTGGACCCCAGTTCCCAGTGAGACTCATATTGGGGGAATCCGGACTGTCATGAAAAAGGGAGGAGTGCACGGAAACTTAGGGGAGTCATGAAAGGTAGAAGTCTGGAGGCACGCGCAAGTGCTTGCAGAAAGGACTGACTGCTGATTGTGCCGCTGGCTTTGTCTAGTGGGAAGAAGACAGAACCTCCCAGCTGCGCTGAAATTCAGTTCCAACTGCACTGAACCCCAGTTTCGGGTGAGACCCGGGAAAACCAAACTCACGCGGATCCCCCAAGTGCACGGAAACTCAGGGGAGCCAGAAAGGCAGAGGTCTGGAGGCACAAGAGTGCAAGTGCACATAGAGAGGGCTACAGTGATTACCGAGGGACATTGAGACCCAGGGGCAGTATAGGGCAGGGCTGATGGGAAGCCAAGGGTGTCTGCTCAGTCCTGAGACTATGCCCCATTCAAGCTGAACACAGAGGCTTTTGCAATTTTGCAAGTCTTGTATCACAGGCTGACTCTAGCACAAAGTTCTCCTGGTGTAGACACAGCTGATACTCACAACCAATTGGCTTGGAGGTCAATCCCCCAAAGTGATACTAACAACAGTCAAGACTTTGCTACAACAAAGCTGTACACACAGTCCACAAAGTGGTGCACCAAGAGAGTCTACCTCAGGTAACTGGGGAGGCGGAGCTACTGGGCCATATAAGACACCTAGCACACAAAGCTACTCTACCAACTCAGAGAAACAACGAAAATGAGGAGACAAAGGAACAGATCACAAAGGAAAGAAATAAAGGAAAACAAACGACTGGATATAGAGTTCAAAGACTTTTGATCTTTTTTCACGGTTATAAGGTTTTTCAAGAATTTCCTAGAAAAGAAGGATAAATTTAGCGAGGCCCAAGAGGAGATAAAAAAAGAACCAACTAGAAATTAAACATACACTGACTGAATTAAAAAATATTATACAGAGACCTAACAGCAGACGAGAGGAATGCAAGAATCAAGTCAAAAATTTTAAATACAAAGAAGCAGAAAACACTCAACTGGAAAAGAAAAAAGAAAAAATAATCCAAAAATGTGAATATAGCGTAAGGAGCCTCTAGGACAACTTCAAGCATACCAAAATCAGAATTATGGGGGAGCCAGAAGAAGAGAGAGAGCAAGATACTGAAAACCTGTTTGAAGAAATAATGACTGAAAACCTCCCCCACCTGGTGAAAGAAATAGACTTACAAGTCCAGGAAATGCACAGAACCCCAAACAAAAAGAATCCAAAGAGGACCACACCAAGACACATCATAATTAAAATGCAAAGAGCAAAAGACAAAGAAAGACTATTAAAAGCAGCAAGAGAAAAACAGTTAATTACCTAAAAGGGAGCACCTATACAATCGTCAGCTGATTTCTCAACAGAAATGATGCAGGCCAGATGGGAGTGGCAAGAAATATTCAAAGTGATGAATAGCAAGAAACTACAACCAAGATTACTCTACCCAGCAAAGCTATCATTCAGAATTGAAGGGCAGATAAAGAGCTTCACAGATAAGATAAAGCTAAAGGAGTTCATCAACTCCAAACCAGTATTATATGAAATGCTGAAAGGTACTCTTTAAGAGTATGTTTAAGAAGAGGAAGAAGAAGAAAAAGGTAAAGATAAAAATTATGAACAACAAATACATATCTATCAACAAGTGAATCTAAAAATCAAGTGAATTAAAAATCTGATGAACAGAATAAATTGGTGAATATAATAGAATCGGGGGCATAGAAAGGGAGTGAACTGACAATTCTCAGGGAGAAAGGGGTGAGAGGGGTGCAGGGAGAGACTGGACAAAAATCATACACCTAAAGATGAGGACAATGGGGGCGGGGAGGTAAGGGCAGAGGGAGGGGTGGGAGCCTGGTGGAGGGGAGTTATGGGGTGAAAACGAGGAACAATTGTAATAATCTGAACAATAAAAATTTATTAAATTTAAAAAAATCAACAAACGACAAGTGCTGGTGAGGATGTGGAGAAAAGGAACCTTTATGCACTTCTGGTAGGAATGCGGACTGGTGCAGCCACTGTGGAGAACAGTATGGACTTCCTTAAAAAAATTAACAATGGTACTGCTGTTTGACCCAACAAGCCCAGTTCTAGGAATATATCCTAAAAAATCAGAAACACAAACATGAGAGAATATATGTACCCTGTGTTCATAGCAGCGCTAGTTACAATTACCAACATCTAGAAAGAGCCCAGTACTCATTGGTAGCTGAGTGGATAAAAACGCTGGGGGATGCTTCAGTCTGTGTGACTCAGTGAAAAGAGTATTAACCTGCAGACTCAAGGGTCTCAGGTTCTATTCCAGTCAAGGGCATATGCCCATGTTGCAGGCTCAATCCCCAATAGGGAGCATGCAGGAGACAGCCCATCCATTATTCTCTCTCATCATTGATGTTTCTGTCTCTCTCCCTCTTTCTCATGAATAAAAATATATTTAAAAAAGAATACACACACACACACACACACACACACACACACACACACACACACAAAATAGTTTACACCTTTCAAATTCCCCAACAGTCCTTTCATTCTCTTAACTAGTCAAACTCTACCTCTCAGACTTTTGATCTTTTATTACTGACACTAGAGGCCCGATGCACAAAATCAGTGCAAGAGTAGACCTTTGCAGCCCTAGCTGGTTTGGCTCAGTGGATAGAGTGTTGGCAGGTGGAATGAAGGTCCCAGGTTTTATTTCAGTCAAGGGCACATGCCTGGGTTGCAGGCTTGATTCCTAGTAGGGGGCATGCAGGATGTAGCCGGTCAATGATTATCTCTCATCATTGATGTGTCTCTCTCTCTCCCTGGCCCTTCCTCTCTGAAATAAGTAAAAAAATTTTTAAAAAAAGAGTAGTCCTTTGCAGCCACGGCTGCCTCAATCCCTCCCCTCGCAGCCAAGGCAGCTGCTAGATGCCATGGCTGCAGCCCCAGCTTCGTCCTGGAAGGACGTTCAGTCTAATTAGCATAATATCCTTTTATTATTATAGATTTTCCCACCAAGATTCTCACCTACTGTCCTACTCTCTTCTCTCTCATTTTCTAAATAGACCCCCATAGAGCACAAAGTAAGAAACACGGAGTTTTACCCACTTGAGATCCTTATAAAGTGACTACAGGTCAGAGGGACCTGGGTGGAGGCAGGAAGGAGTGATGGAAAGGCTCAGTAATCAAGGATGTACATGAAATCTGTCAACAGATTTTAACCTTAAAGCATGTATACTTTATTGTATGTGTATTATTCCTTAACAAAAAGGTTAAAGGTATATTTTAATTTGAAAAGAAATTCCATGAGGTCTTTAAGGAAGTATAAAATTTCCCTTTTATAATTAAAGAAACAGAAGACCATTTACTTTGTCCAAGGTCAGAACACTAGAAAGTGACTGAATCACAATTAAAGTCCCATTCTGAGCCCTTCCCTTCATGCCACAGTGATTCTCACCACCATCACCTCTACTCCGTCCTTTCATGGGGGGACCCCTGTTACAAGCTCTGTCTTCCAAAGTCACAGAGAATCCAATCTCCCTACCAAGCCTCCTTTTAAAAAGAGGTAGAGCATAGACAACCCCACCTTCCCTCGAACTCCTTTCTCATGTTCCACATCCTCAGTTCCCTCAGTGGTCCTCACATTTAATTGATTTTCCCTTCGATAACCTGACTTATATTCTTGGGAGTGACCATATAGAATAGTGGCTCAGGCTCTGAAATCAAACCATCCGTGTTGAAATCTGGCTCAGCGGTATGACCCTGGGCAAGTCACCCAATAACCTCTCCATGCCTCTTCTTTGCTCAGTGGTAAATGAGGACAACTGCTATATCTACATTATTTCACAGGATGTTGTGAGAATTAAATTGGCTATGGATATAAAGTTCATAGAGTAGTACCCAGCGCTTATTAAGCACTGCTGAGGGGTAGCGATTGTGGAATAACTGTAGTTGCAAACACCACCACTGTCTTGGAAGACAAAGGTGGTGTCTTTTTCTGGTTATTCTATGTAAATGCCCACAGAGGTCAAGACCTAGTCATCACAGATACCAGGGATGACTAATCAAACAGAAACTCATGAATTACATTGGAGTCACCTGAGAACCAGAAATTAGCTAAGCAACCTAGACAGCTGGCTCAGTGAGCACCTCGCCCTCTAGTGACCAGGCCCCAGGTGCTTTCATCAGACCTCATCCACAGGGACGTTGCCTTCCTGGGCCACCATCTTTCTCAGGGCTGCCACTGTGCTGAGGATGGGCACCGCCAGGCCTATCCGCAGAAACCGCTGGCTCTGAGAGGAGAAGACCAAGGTGACACTCAAGAACCTGTAAAAGAGGAAAGAGTCCACATCCTTAAAGGACTGAGATGAACTGTCACCAACACCACTGACAAGTTTAGCACTTGGACTTTTCTCTGCTTCTAGGGCGGGTCACTATATTTCAGGTACACTCTCATCAGGTAGCCCTGGAGAGCCAATTCTCCACAGATACCAGTTGAGTACTTTTCCAGCAAGTTAAAAATAAAAGGCATTTTATTTACACGCTAGCTGGTTGGGCTCAGTGGATAGAGCGTCAGCCTATGGACTGAAGGATCCCAGGTTTGATTCCAGTCAAGGGCACATGCCTAAGTTGCAGGCTAAATCCACAGTGTGAGGTGTGCAGGAGGCAGCCAATCAATGATTCTCTCTCATCATTGATGTTTCTATCTCGCTTGTTCTCTCTCTTCCTCTCTGAAATCAATAAAAATCTATTTTTTTAAAAAGATATTTGATTAATAATCACAACACAGACCTACAGTCTCAAGGTTCTATTTGGTAACTAGATAATCTTCAAGCTTTTCCTTCAGTCTGGTTCAACACTACTGATATGCTGCCCTCCTTCCTTTTTTAAAATTCTCCCTGGGTGACGGATGAGACAAGGCCCTTGGCTAGCCCCACTCCCTACAATCCCCACCAGCTCACTAGGCCTCACTTCTCCAGCTCCCATCTCTCCTGCTCTATAATTACTCAATTCACACATCTAACTAATAGGGCTGGGATTTGAACCAAGGCAGTCAGATCCCAGAGTCAGTAGGCCTAACCAATGTACTATGATGAATCAAGTCAGGAACCTTAACTCACATCTATCTACCAGCAGACATCATCAGATGGTGTCACTGGTGATAGGACAAGCCCCTGTTCCATGTGTGGCATAAACTATTCAGAGTGGAAAAGGATCAAAATGCCAGGAAAGGCTTGATGAGGCTGTAGTGCCTTCAGCTGCATCCTACATATGGAGGATCTCAACAGTCAGAGAGCAAGAGAAATGGTATGGACAGAGGTGGGGAACACAGGAATAAATACCACCATCTAATTTTATTATTATTATTTTTGGTTAATCCTCACCCAAGTAGATTTTTCCATTGACTTTTAGAGAGAGTGGAAAGGATGGGGAGAGACAGAGAGAGAGAAACACTTTTGTGAGAGACACATTGATTGGCTGCCTTCTGCACGTGCCCTGAGTGGGGCTGGGGATTGAGCCTGCAATTGAGGTACCTGCCCTTGACTGGAATCAAACCCAAGACTCTTCAGTCTGCAGGCCGACTCTCTAACCACTGAGCAAAATGGGCAAATGCCACCATCTTGATGCCAGTGAAGGTGAGGCTGACCCTGGCCAGGTGCCTATGGTCACTATGAAGACTTGCGCTGCAGGGAAGTCTGCACTATGTACTTCCTCCTTATATAAAGCTGGGCCCCACATGGCTCTTGCCTAATCCTGACTCTTCTCTTTTCTTTTTCTCATCTCCCCCAATCACCCTTTTTCTTTTTCTTAGCTCCTTAGATAAACCTTTTGCTACCCCTTCACAAAAAGGAGAAAGGAGTGGAAATAAAGCAAGGAAAGGCAGGTGGTGACAGGTTTTCTCTGGGTTGCCCATGTCACTAACTGATACCTACTGGCCCATGACAGCTTCTGACGGGCCAGAGACATAAGCCAGGTGCTGATAAACAAAAGCTAAAAGAGGACACAGTAACCTTTCACTTTATTTGTCACATTCAGTAACTGAATGTCACCCAGCTATAAAGCTGGTTTCTAGGAAAAACACTGGCTGAGAAGTAAGAGAGACAGGTGCACTGGGCCCAGCACTCGCATACCTGGTCTGGCGCAAGGGGATAGGCAGGGACACACACAGGAACGGATCGAAGGTGTTGCTCTGCTTCAGGCAGTGGGGACAGGTCAAGGAAGATCTGTGACAAAGAACAGACATGGACGTGTAATCACACCTGAACTGTCTGGTGGTTGCTCAGAAAGTCACATACAGAATTACCATTGCAATTCCACTCTTAGGTAAATGCCCAAAAGAACTGAAAACAAATATTCAGACAAACACTTGTACACAAATGCTCCTAGCACAGTGGTCAGCAAACTCATTAGTCAACAGAGCCAAATATCAACAGTACAACAATTAAAATTTCTTTTGAGAGCCAAAAACCAACTTCTGTGCATGGGCTACAAAGTTTCAATCGCACTGTACGTGTGCACCCGCACATGGTGTTTTGTGGAAGAGCCATACTCTAGGGGCCAAAGAGCCACATGTGGCTCGCGAGCCGAAATTTGCCATCCACTGTCCTAATAGTATTATTCACAGCAGTCAAAGAATGAAAACATAAGTGACCACAAATGGGTTAATAAACAGAACGTAGTATATCCCCAGCCACAAGTCCTGACAATGCTACTCCGTGGCTGAAACTTTACATTATTTATAGTCTTTAAACCCTTTTAAAGTTAACGCTCCCTCCTTTTAGTGCCTTTGAAAGCAAAGTGCAACTTTCATATTCCACAGGGGTGCTCCAACTTCCTTCCTTAATCACAAAATCCACCATTTCTTCCAAGACATAAGGGATTTCTGGATGCTACATTCCTCATCCCAAAGCTTCACTGACTTCCTTGTGAACATGGAACAGCAGCCCACTGGCAGTCTGCTCTCTCCACGAGACAGCCCAAGGGTTCCTGCCCTGGCTGGTGTGGCTCAGTGGACCGAGCATCTACCCATGCACCAAAGGGTGGCAGGTTTAATTCCCGGTCAAGAGTACATACCTGAGATGGTGGGTTGATCCCTGGCCCCAGTGGGGGCACATATGGGAGGCAACCAATTGATGTGTGTGTCTCTCTCTCCTCATTTCTCTGCACTTTCTCTAAAAATCAATGGAAAAATAATCCTTCTGTGAGGATAACAAACAAAAAAAACCAGGGTTCCCAACTTTGTGGAAAGCATCTGCCCTGCTTGATGGGTTTTCTGGTGAGCAAACAAAATAGAAAAGACAAGGGAAAGGCAAAGACCTGGGACGTTTTCCAGATGTTGCCCGCTGCAACCTAAGTGGTCTGCTCCTAGCATGTCACCCTCCTGGATACAAGCCTACAGACACCAACACTGATTTTAGAAAACAGACCCAAATATTCAATGCTCAATCACTCTCACTGCCTCTGATAAACTGCCCTTCAGGAAAACCATGATAATGATTTGGTAAAAGGCTGTGTTATCAGACATCAAGCTCCTGCCACCAGGGGGACCTGGCACTGTGGGGTCTCGCCACCCCGTTTCTCTTCCAGTCCTTCTCCCATGTCACCCATCACATAACTACACATGGCAGAGGCCTGAAGAATGCATTTGTGTTGTTGGGAAATTTCCAAATCCCTGTCTTACACTTAAGCAAACAAATGGAAAGGAATATTTTGACTTTTTTTTTTTAAATCTACTAAAATTGGCTCAGTGTAGGCCTCTATATTGAGCCATGAATCTCTATCAGAAAGCAAGAGATGTGTGGATTGGAAAAAACATACAAGGGTCTAATTTCATTTTTGAAGGATTGCGGCACAATAACTTACAGAAAGGATGTGAAATACAGCTATTTCTCAGAGGATGAGGATTAATGACAGCGTGGGACCAACAGAGAGGGGTAGGGTCACCCTTACAGAAACTCCAGAAGTTCCCAGTTACCTCTTAGCGGGCCTGAGGGGCCCTGTCACCCTCCAGCACGCTCACACTGTCCTCAGGTTCCCCAGCAGCTCCAGGGGGGGAGGGCAGGAAATCACCGCTGCCCTTCAGTGTGCACTCGCCCATCTCCCTGATGGCTGTCCGGTCATCTGCTTCTGTTGTAACACCCAGCGGTCAGCTGCCACCTCACACTGCTCTGCTCCCCCAGTTCCAAACGCCAGGAATGAGCCCCCAGCTTTGACACTGAACAGCTCACAACTCTGATTCTTCAGGCTGCCAAATGCATACTTCACACCTCAAACCTGGACAGCTTCACCCGCTCACTGGCAGTGCAACTAATGTCTACTCCGCCAACCATAATGATGATGACATGTAAACAAGATCAGTCCTGAGAAAGCCTTCTAACGCTACTCTGCCTGCGACAGGGACCAGACCAGACCGTCTGCACATAAAGTTACGAAGAGCGGGAAGCAATAAACAAGCCCATGTGCACACGCCTGCCCACGCGTGCACACTCCCTCCTTCAGCCAAACCTCAATCCTCATGTATTAAACTTGGAGATGTTTTAGGCTGTGCTCATCATCATACAGAAGAGCTAATTATGTTCCCTCTAGTCCACATCTCCAGCACCTTAAACTTATTCCTCCTCCTGTCTTCCAGCCAAAGTCAAATACTCGGGGGACCACCATTCAGGGAACCAGCATGGGGCGGGCCTCTTCTGATGCCGCAGAAAATCGTTGCTCAGACCTGAGAAGCCCAGCCTGCAGGACATCCCCAGCTAGTATTTTTCTTTACTATAGATTATCAGGCACAAGCCGGTATTTTTCGCTGCCAACAGTACATTTCTGAGCACGAACGCCTTGCTTCCTACTCCTCATCCTACCCAGAGGGCAGTAGCAGTCCTGTGTCTGACTAGCTCAGATGTCAAGCCCTCAGGAATGCTGCCCTGACTCCCTGTGCTGGGCAGGCCCTTGGTGATACTGTGACTTTAATGAGAAATAGATGTTTGGTCTCCACACCTGCTCCTGGCACAGAGCTCCTAAACCCTTGAAATTTCCTGATAAGAGCAACAGTAAGGTGAATCTTCTGTTATTTATAACAAACCCCACAGCCACATGAGTTATGTTATAGAGGTGACTTTTGAAAAGCCCTTAGATAGCCCCAGGATGGGGCTGGTTACCAGAGGGACCAACCATGTGATTAGGTGGCGGAACTTTCAGCCCCTCACCTCCTGGGGAAAGGAAGGTAGGCAGATGCTGAGCTCATGGCTAATGGTCCATAATCTAATCAACCGTGCCTATGTAACAATGCCCCACAAAGCCCTAACAGCACCCAGGTTATGTGGACATGTGGAGGTGCTGCAAGGGGAGGGTGCCCCAAGAGGGCAAGAAGGCCTGCACCTCCCACACAGCCTGCCTATGTAACTCTGCCCTCTGGTTGTCCCTGAGTTGTAGCCTCTTATAGTAAACTCGGAATCTAATAGGTACACTGTTTTCCTGAGTTCTGAGAGTTGCTCCAGCAAACCTTTGGCTCAGAGGGAGGGGTTTTGGGAGCCTCTGACTCATAGCCAGGCAGTCAGAAGCACAGGTGACACAGATGACACTCAGAGAAAAGCACACCTTTGAAAAAGACTGACTGCGACATCCAGATGAAAATGATTTTCCAACCAGTTTGGTGTCCACAATATGAGAGGGCAGTTGCCATGGGACCGAAGTAGCAGCAGCACTTCTCTTGTGACAAGGGGAGTTGGAAAAGCAACTGAAGAGCACGGAAGTACGAAGAAAGCAAAAGCAGGACTTGTGCTTCAGAGATCTCTCAAAGTCAAACCCTTACTATACGTGAGCTCACAAAAAGCCCCCTGACTCTGACTCACCTTCTGAAGCGCCTAGAAGGAATAAATGTTAAAATACATGGGCGAGCATGTCCCTTAGAGGTGGTTCTCCGTAACAATGGGCTCCCCAGATCCGGATCGTTGTGCTCATTCCTGCCTCTAAGCATATTTCATTCTTGCTGACTATGTTCCCTCCCATTTGATCCTAGTCATCTTCAGAGCCCATCCAAAGGCACACCCTCTCTGAAAAGCCCACAGGGGCTTCTCCCCTTTCTGACCTCTCACTGCAATTAGTGCTTTCGTTACAATACGGTAATACCTTATGCTAAGTAAAATGAGACAGAAAAAGCAAATACCATATGATTTCACTTATATGTGGAATCTAAAGAACAAAATAAATGGACAAACAAGACAGAAACAGACTCATAGATACGGATAACAAAATGATGGTGGCCAGTCGGGAGGGAGACTGGGTAACTGGGTGAAAAAGGTGAAGGTATCAAGCTGTACTAGTCAGCCTGGCTGGTGACGCTCAGTGGTTGAGCGCTGACCTATGAACCAGGTCATGGTTTGATTCCAGGATAGTGAACATGTCTGGGTTTTAGGCTCAATCCCCACTGGGGGGTATATGCAAGAGGCAGCCAATCGATTCTCATCACTGATGTTTCTCTCTCTCTCTCCCTCTTCCTTCCTCCCCAAAATCAATAAAAATATTTTTTACAATGTACTAATTAGCCCTTACCAGTTTCTCAGTGGTTAGAGCATCAGCTTGCATACTGAAAGGTGGCAGGTTCGATCCCTAGCCTGGATCAAGGCACACACAGGAGGCAATCAATCAATGTTTCTCTCTCAAATTGATGTTCCTCTTTCAAATGGATGTTTTTCTCTCTCTCCCTGCCTTCTACTCTCTATAGAAATCAATAGAAAAAAATATTCTCAGTTGAGGATTAACAACAACAACAACAACAAAAAGATATACTAATTGGCAATTACAAGAACGTCATGGAAATGTAAGGTACAGCATAGGGAACATAGTCAATAAACTGTAATAACTATGCATGGTGCCAGGTGAGAACTAGCCTTACTGGGGGGATCACTGTGTAAAGTATGTCAATGCCTTCACATGACCACCACTGTACCTGAAACTATTATAAAATAGTTTCCACTGCAATTAAAATGTAAAAAATAAGTTAGTAAATTGCTTTTAAAATCTAGTATGGAATAAAATATGGCTTCATGTTTACCTTTTAAAAAAACCCACTGTAATACTTGAAAATATTCCGCCTTATATAATCTCTGAACGGTCACATATAAAAGCCCAAGGAGAACTTTTCTGAAGTCAAAGGCTATGTAACTATATATTTTTTATGTCCTCTAGGAACCTTGAACTCATAATATCTTTACCTCTAATTGGGTTCTCTGGCAATAAGGAACAAACAGGAAGGGCCTCACCCAGTGCCTGCCTGCTGGGGAGGTCCTGGCCTCCCCACTCACAGTCTGTGGAACCACCCTGGCATCACCCCCTCCTTGCACTCCCTCCTTCAAGAGGAGAAGGGAGGCCCAGAGGCCAGCGAGAAAGAAAGGGAGAAAAACTAAAGGTCAGAGCCGTAGGAGTGAGTGGTTCATTTGGATTAATAATGGGAGAGAGTTGCTTTGTAATCTCAGGGTAAACCTGGTCTTGGGAGGCCGTGCCCAGCATAGAAGTTTGCTGAACTTTTGGGTGACTCTGCACACATACCCTTCTTACCTATATTGTGCCTGGAAGTGGCTTTGCACAAAGCTCTGACCTAGAGAAAGCTGAGCCGATGGTGACAGGTGGTTCTCAGAGGTTTTACTGCCTTCAGGCTGAAGCTGCAAAGAAATGAGGAAAGAAAACCAATTAATACACCTCCCATCGTGCCACCACTTCCAGACCATGGAGTCTCAGCCTCCTCTGGGGCGACGCCAGCTCTTCCCATGCCTGGACTCTGCAGAGCCCGGGCCTTCAATGCTGCCTTTGCCACAACCCCTTGCTCCCTCTGTCTCTTCACCTCCCAAACTCCCCACGGCAGAGACATTGGAAGAGCAGAACTGCAGCATGAACTGGAAGAACACTCACACACACACCCAGCCTTGACAACTACCCGAGTTTACTGCCTTGTTCTTTATCTCCATCCATGGACCTCATGTGACTAGATGCCTCTAAGATGTTTCACTGGGATGCACTGCCGTGACTTCAAACACGTCCATTCACACCAAAGTTCCCACCGACTGAACCTGTCTGTCCACATTTCCCAGTGAGCCAGCCCCACATGACCACCGTCCTTCTCAGACAAACCAGCGCATGCCTTAGACTACTGCATAAGCCTCCTTCTCTCACAGCTGAGTCTACTGCATCCCCCCCTTGCATTCCCTTATGTTTAAGTTGCCCGTTGTTGCTGTAGCAAATCACCACACACTGGTGGCTTAAAACAACAGATGTTTATTCTCTCACAGTTCCCAAGGGCAGACATCCAAAATCAACATCACTAGCCCCAAATCAAGATGTTGGCGAGGCCACACTTCCTCTGGACATTCCTTGACTCTTCCAAGTCGTCGTAGCTACAGGAATTCTGTGGCCTGTGGCCATATCACTGCATCGCCTTCAAAGAGCCAGGAAAAAGGAAGGGTTTGGGGTGAAGGGCAGCAAAGTCTGAAATTTAGTTTAAAATGCATCCAAAATATAAGTTAATGAAACCTGAAGGAGTGATGAGAGAAGGATGAAGAGATGGATAAAATGTGATACAGCAATTTTAATTAAATACAAATTATAGACTCCAGGTGGTAAGTATGAGGTGTTCACTTTATAAGTAATTCAACTTGTCCATATGCTTAAAATTTTGCAAAACAAAACAGTGGGAAGGATAAAAGCAATAAATACTCAGAATGGTTACTCTTACTATTTTAGGAAGCCCCATTTGACCAGAACACAGGATGTGCAAAGGGAAGCAGGAAACAGGGCTGGAGAGCCAGGCAGGAGCCTCGCTGGGCGAGGCCCTCCATGCCCCAGAGAAGACTGTCTGGTTCAGTAAATGGCATAGCACAGGAGTTAAACATTGACCTCGAGGCGCACTGTCTGGGTTCAAACCCCCACACTGGCATTGAGCCGGGGGTTAGTCATCCTTGGGGCTCCCTAATTGTCATAAAGGGGTAGGGAATGATAATGCCTATTTGATGGGACTTTCTTGAGAGGAAACGAGTTAATATAAAACACAACAGTGGCTGGCACAGTAAGCACTGTTTACATGTTGTAGATGGTTTGGAACCTAGTGGCAGCGACATGCCCGGAGGGATGCTCTAACTCGACAGGAGGAAGGAGGGTAAGTCTGAGCTATGACACAGGCTGGGAGGCTCACAGGTCCAGTTGAAATAGGGTGAACTAGAGTAGGAGCTATAAGAAGGAGAAGAAAGGAAGGACTCAGACACCCTGTGCACACAGCTCACAGCTGAGCACCTGATGGGGGAAGAGAGGGAGGAAAGGGAGCAGAACCAGTTCCAAGCTTCGGACACGGAACTTGGCGAATGCCTGTTCCATGAATGAAAGCCAAAGGAAGTGGGTCAGGGAAGGCCATCCCCATCCAGGTGAGACATCTGACAGCAGAGCAGTGAAGGGCTCAGAGCAGAGAGAGCTTGGATGCAGAGTACACATGGTATTTTTGGCTGCCTAGACTCACTCCTCTTCTTGGGGTAGTAGCCCCCCTTTGGGAGGCACTGAGTCTAGTCCATGGGGAGGTGGGCAGGCTCTTTAATTAGGGGCTCTGCTCTCCCTTACCGAAGGGCAGGCACCTGCCCCAAGCTAGACTGAGCTGACGTCCCATAAGCAGAGTGATCAAAGAGCTGGAGACAGTGATGCTGGCAGAGTCCAGGCCAGAATAGCTCCAGCTCTGAGACCTCCCACCCGGAGCTGTCCGGTTCTCAGTGAGCCCAAGCCTAGGTCTTCAGCCTGTCCTGTGGTCCCCATGCCACCCCTTGGCCTTCTCCTTTTTGAGTCAGTTGAACACCCACAGTGACACAAACTGCTTCTGCATCAAGGTGACAAGGTAGCACATTGGGAACAGCAGTGGATGGGATCACCCAGGGGTGGGTGTGGAAGGAGGAAATCCTGAAAGTGGCTGGGGGAGGGGCGTCAGGAGCCCGCACAGAGCATGGACTACAGGTCAGACCAGGCTGGCTTCATCTGCCAGGGCCCTGCACGTGTCTAAGCCTCACTCCACCTCTAAAAGGAATAGGAGTGTGCCATCCACCTCAGAAGGCCATCAATAAAATCAGAAAAGATGACCTATGTATCTTGCCTGGCAGACGGTAGGTGTTTAATATGTGTCAGCTTCCTGTTCCTCTCCCCAGCCCCATCCCTTTCTTCCTCTAGGATAACCTGCTGTGTGCCTCTACAGGAGAGTAAAACAGGCCCTCTCTGCCAGGGAAAAGCAGTTGAGAATCATTAAAGTCACAGAAGAAAGGTGTCCTTATGGTTTCTCCTCATTTCTGTATACCTCACTATATGGCTTTTATATGTTTTGAAGCTGAAATAACCTCAAAGAGAAAGCTGTACAGAGTTACACAGAGAGTCAGTCCCTTTCCAGAAAATGAGGCTTCCTGCCAACCCATCCCAGCAGCCCTTTTCCTTCCCTGCAGCCCCGGCAGCTGGGCCTCCACAGGTGGCCCCGTTTCTGACCACAGACTACATGGGGTGGTGTGGACCTTGGATCAAGAAAAATATCTTGTCTGGTTTCAATCAGGTCAAATCAAGAGCTGAGCAAGCTCCTCACTGTCCAACAGCCTCCTCTACTCTTGCCAGGGAACAAAACCTGCAACCCAGGTACCTGCCCTTGACCAGAAATTGAACCCAAGATCCTTCCATGTGCGGGCCACCACTCTATCCACTGAGCCACACTGAAAAGGGCTGTCATTCATTCTTTACTAGAGGCCCAGTACACAAATTCGTGCATAGATGGGGTCCAGCCAGCCCACCCCAATCAGGGCTATCAGGCCAGCCAGTTGTGGGGAGGGAACATGGGAGGTTGGCTGGCTGGCCCCACTCCTTATTGGGGAGGACTGGAGGTGGGAGAGCTGGAGGGAGGGGCTACAGGCAATTGGCTGGCCCCACCCCCTGGTCAAACTTCTGGTCAAATGGACAATTTGCATATTAGCCTTTTATTATAGATGGGCTCCAGGCAAATAAATGAAAGGATGGGAAGGTAATGGTTGAAAGGCTTAAACACTTCCAAAGGGTGTTTAATTCACAAGTGGGATGGGAATAGTGTCCAGATTTTTAAAAAAACAAACAAACAAACAACAGCAACAACAACAACAAAAAACAGGTAAAGTAGTTCTCATGGCTGCATCTAGGTCAGCTTTGAGACACATTAAAAGAATGCGTGACTGGTTATTTAGCTCAGCTTCTGAGCCCTGTTTTAAATGACAGCAATTTATTCACAGGTATTTTTAGACCCTGGCTCCCTCATGGTGTAATAACTTCACTGGCTTTTACTTCCATGAGGGAGAGGTAAAAGGAGAGCAGGAGAGCAGAACCTGTCATCAACCCTGATGAGCAAAGCACACTGATGGCTCAATGAACTCGGCTCTGACACGAGTCACAGTGTTTTCTCACTCTGAGAGGTCTGGGGTTTCCCCGCCACCTGGAATGCTAAGCACACACATGTAAAGATCATCTACCCTATGTCTTGAGACAAAAAGACTGGGAATCTCTGCTCTGTAGGATGTGTAGCTGAGAAAGCGGTGGTACCCAGGGCCGAAGGTGCACACACTGATGCACAGAATACTGACAACAAGAGATTTTTCAAATGCTAATCCAAAAGGAAACCTCTTCAGTGTATCAGTGGGATTAGAGGATGGAACCGCATCAGAGGAAGTGCATTGCCTAAGAAAGGAGCTAAGAGAAAGGCACAGGGACCCCGCTGTGCATGCAAGCCAAGACACACAGGGATGCAAGACTCTGAAGTTCAAGATTCAGTTTGCAGGAGTTGAGTAAATATTCAAACGAAGAAAAATTCAAGTGCCATGTGTTGTTTCGAGGGACTGACCTGCTGGGACCCTGTCCCTCGGGATGAGTCCTCTGAGTCTTCATGTACCCGATCCAGCAGCCAGAGCAGGAACTCCAGGGCGTCGTGCTGGGAGTGGCCCTGGAACTGGGCGCCATACTTAGAAACAGCATTCTGAAAGGAGAGGAGAAAACTGGAGGGTCACCCTGGCCTCCCACAACCCAATCAGGGCCCATTTGCTCCAGGGCCACCAGCGGTCCCTCTTCATCCTCACCTGGGCCGACAACGTGGAGACAATCTGGGGTAAGAAATGGTCTTTCCTGCTAAAGTGTGCCCTTTGGGGCAAAGTCCCAGGTGCTATAAGGGTTTTCTGTACAGAGAAGGCATCTTGTTCTCCAGAAAGACTGCTAACGTAAGTCCTGTCCTTAGAAACCCTCAGGGTGGTCCCTGTGGAATATTTTGATTCTGTTGACCATCTGTGACCATCTGTCCTCCCTTGATCACTGGGCACCTGCTCCACTGGTCTGTCTATTTACACCTGCAGGTGCATAGCTCCTTGCCTTACCCCTCCCTCAGCAATTTCCTTCTCTCTCATGGCTTCAACTCTCTCTGGCAAAGTGAGGTGGCTTTCCGCAAATACCTTAAACATGCATGTAGTTCTTTCACTGCCTCTTCTCCTATATGTGAAACCAAAGTACAGACTGCTCTTCCTATGGTTGATTGTTTTCAAGCTTCATTCCTTCATGAACTATTCACGGAGGGCTGACCATGTGCACTGGGGACATGACTGTGAGCAGGACAGGAAACCTGCCTCTGGAACACTCCGATCCCCTGCTCCCTTTGTACTGTCCTGTTAAACTGTGTAACAACTATGTCCATGTCTGTGTAAATGCATATTTCAGCTTTATAAAACTTAATTTCAAAGGGTAATATATGCATGTAATTTTAAAAAAGAATTCAAAAAAAATTTTTAAAGGACAGTAATGAAGTGTCTTCCTCCTACTTGTTCTAAATCCCTGCATACCCCTCCCCCCAGGAAGGCTGCTCTGAGTTTCTTAAGCACCTTTCCAGCGATTTTTTTTTTTTAATGCTGAGTGTAAGCGGATATCAATAAACATATCCTGTCTGTGCATGCACACAGTATATGGTGGTCTATCCACCCCTCCCCCCCGGGCTGTTCTCTGCTCACACCCAGCAAAAGGGTGAGACTGAGCAAGACTGTGGGCCCAGAGAAGCCTCACCGCTGCCAATCAAATCCAATGCTCTGGGATCTATTCTTTTTCTTTTGTTTAACTCTTTTTCTTCAATTTCCTTGGAATTTAAAGGAACTTTAGGATGAGATGAAGCAAAATTCAAGATTTCATTCATTGAAATGCTGGTGCTGAGTTTATATGCCAGTCACACTGGTCTGGTTCACTGGAGGGGCTAGTTTGGATCCTTCCCTCCAGCTTCTGTTCCCTTTGTAGGGCTGCCAAATTGAGCGAATCATAAATAAGCAATAAACAATAAATAATGTCTGTAGTATAAATATGTCCCATACAGTATTTGAGGTATTTATATAAAAAAGTCATTTGTATCTGAAGTTCAAATTTAACTGGTGGGCACCATGTATTTTATCTGCCCTCTCCAACCTACATCCCTAGTATCGTCACCTCATGTGTCCCCTGGGGAGCAGCTGGCATTGCCAGCTGGAAACCTCTCAAATCAGCGCCTCCTCTTCATGTCCCCTTTCAGATCCCCTCTCACACCCACATTAGTCAATTGTCAAGCATTCTGAATTCTGACTCCCAAAATCTTTCTGCCCAGTCCCGTTCCCACTGTTGAGTCCTAACTACTGCTTCCCAGCTGGCAATACCTACCTCTGAAGGAGCCCAGTCCTGACAGTCTCCCCTGCCACCCCCTGCCGGCCAAGCAGGGCAGAACTACCTTCCCACAGCTGGATAATGCCATACGTGACTCCAAACCCTTCCTGACTCTCATTTACCACCTGGTCTGGCCGCATCCCTGTCTCTCACAGCTCTCTCATGTGTTTCAAAGCTCCACGTAAAGGAGCCACTCGGGTGCCCCAAACATGCTTGCCAACTTCAAAAGTCTCTCCCTGTATTTCTTCTTCCTCCCATGTGAAACCCATCCTCCTCCTGCTAATCAAGCTAGTCCTTTAAGACTCATCCTCTCTTCAGGTCAGCCTGGCTAGAAAGCCATAACCCCTTTCCAGGAAGCATTTGACAATGAATGTCAGGAAGACAAGCGAGGACCTTAAAAATGTTCCTCTAGAAACACAGTACAGAGCTGACCCTTGAACAGCACAGGTTTGAACTGCATGGGCCCACGTTTAGGCAAGCTTTTTCAAGAAATACTATAAATATATTTTCTCTTCTTACGATTTTCTTAATATTTTATTTCCTCTAGTTTACTTTATTGTAAGAATATCGCATATAATACATTTAACATGCAAAATATGTGTTAATCAACTATTTATGTTATCAGTAAGGCTCTGGTCACTTGTAAGCTATTAGTAGTTAAGTTTTGTGGGAGGCAAAAGCTATACATGAAATGCTGAGACAAGGGAAGGGATCACAAACAAAAGAAATGGAGGAAAAAAACGACTAGATATAGAGTAACGACTAGATATAGAGTTCAAAACCACACTTATAAGGCTTTACAAGAATATGCTAGAAGAGTTGGATAAAGTTAGCGAGAGCCAAGAGGAGATGAAAAAGGACCAACTAGAGACACTGACTGAAATAAAAAATATTATACAGAGTCCTAACAGCAGACTAGAGGAAGGCAAGAATCAAGTAAAAAATTTGAAATATAAAGAAGCAGAAAACATTCAACTGGAAAAGCAAGAAGAGAAAAGAATCCAAAAATGTGAAGATAATGTAAGGAGCCTCTGGGACAGCTTCATGTATACCAACATCAGAATTGTGGGGGTGCCAGAAGAAGAGAGAGAGCAAGATACTGAAAACCTATTTAAAGAAATAATGACTGAAAACTCCCCACATCTGGTAAAAGAAATACAAGTCCAGGAAGCACACAGAACCCCATATAAAAGGAATCCAAAGAGGACCACACCAAGACACATCATAATTAAAATGCCAAGAGCAAAAGACAAAGAGAGAATATTAAAAGCAGCAAGAGAAAAACAATTCATTACCTACAAGGGAGCACCCATACGACTGTCAGCTGATTTCTCAACAGAAACGATGCAGGCCAGATGGGAGTGGCAAGAAATATTCAACGTGATGAATAGCAAGAACCTACAACCAAGAAAAATCTATCCAGCAAAGCTATCATTCAGAATTGAAGGGCAGATAAAGAGTTTCACAGAGAAGAAAAAGCTAAAGGAGTTCATCAACTCCAAACCAGTATTATATGAAATGCTGAAAGGTACTCTTTTAGAAGAGGAAGAAGAAAAAGGTAAAAGACAAAAAATTATGAACAACAAATACATATCTATCAACAAGTGAATCCAAAAATTAAGTGAATTAAAAATTTGATCAACAGAATAAACTGGTGAATATAATAGAATCAGGAGCACAGAAAGGGAGTGGACTGATAATTCTCAGGGGGAATGGGGTGAAGGGTGTACAGGGAGAGACTGGACAAAAATCATACAGCTATGGATGAGGTCAATGGGAGGGAGGTAAGGGCAGAGGGAAGGGTGGGAGCTGGGTGGAGGGGTGCTATGGAGGGAAAAAAAAAACAAATGTAATAATCTGAATAAAGATTTGATTTAAAAAAAAATGGTATACATAGATTTTTTACTGCATTGGGACAGGGGTTGTCACTGGTCCAACCCCAGAGTTGTTTAAGGGTCAACTGTAATTCTACTTTGGGGGATTTAGGCTAAGAAATGAGAGATACAAACAAAGGTATCTCTAATTAGTAACTTGAGGAAAGCCTGTGGCACACTCATATTAGATGGCCTTAAAAAGCTGGGTGGCTCAGCATTGTCCCACACCAAAAATATTTTGGATTCGATTATAGGTCAGGGTACAGACCTAGGGTTCAATCCCTAGTCAGGGCAAACACCAGAGGCAACCAATCAATGTTCTTTCTTTTTCACAATGACATTTCTCTCTCTCTCTCTCTCTCTCTCTCTCTCTCTCTCTCTCTCTTTCTCTCTCTTTCCTCCCCACCCTCTCTTTCTTCCTCTCTCTCTAAAATCAATGAACATATCCCCTTGGGTAAGATTTTTAAAAAATTATGCTTGAAGAAATACTAGTGAAAAAGTAAAATAAACGATCCTGTCATTTAAAAGGGAAGAATGGAAAAATATCTATTAGACATTGTTTTATATATATTTATAGATAGATAAAAGTCCCAAAAATATACAGCAAAATAATAACAAATGGTTGTCATAGAAGAATGAAACCATAGATGTTTTTTTCATTCTCATGTGTATATTTAATTTTTTTTTACAGTGAACTTTTTCTTTATTGTTTCTTTCCCAATTACAGTGGTACCTCGAGATACGAGCGCCCTAACATACGAGATTTTTGAGATACGAGTCGTCAAGTGAGCGATTTTTTGCTTTGAAATACAAGCAACATTTGAGATACGAGTAATCGTGCAGATCGGCCGGCTGCACACGACCCACCAGTTTAATGTGACTCGAGTGTCTCATAGTTTCCCACGCCTCAGTCAGTGTGCTTGTTTACCTCGTTGTCGAAGCATCTTTTGTGCATTTACATACTTTATCACATTTCTTTTTATAACCATGGGTCCGAAGAAAGCGAGTGGAAAGGTCAGTGCTCAGAAGAGGATGATGTCTATTGAATTAAAGCGTGAAATCATAGAAAAATATGAGCAAGGTGTGCAAGTGGCTGACTTGGTGAGGCAATATGGGCGTAGTACTTCAACAATATGCACTGTGCTTAAACAGAAGGAGTCGATAAAGGGTATAACGCCAGCTAAGGGCGTTACAATAATTTCTAAGCTCCCTAGCTCTCTCCATGAAAAGATGGAGAATCTACTGATGGTGTGGGTGACGGAGAAGCAGCTTAAAGAAGATACATTAACACAGGGCATCATATGTGAGACTGCGCGAGCGATTTACGGTGATTTGCTGAAGCAGACCCCGCACACTTTCACGGACGAAGCATCGAAAGACTCATTTAAAGCCAGTAGAGACTGGTTTGATAACTTCAGGAAAAGGTCCGGCATTCACTCCATCGTCAGGCATGGTGAGGCAGCAAGTTCGGATGTGAAGGCAGCTGAGGATTACCTCAAAACTTTTTCTGAACTGATAGAAGCCAAAGGACATATCCCCCAGCAAGTCTTCAACTGTGACGAGACAGGACTTTTCTGGAAGAAGATGCCGGATAGGACTTATATAACGGCAGAGGAGAAGGCGATGCCAGGCCACAAACCCATGAAGGATAGGCTAACTCTCGCACTGTGCGCCAATGCGAGTGGCGACTGCAAGTCAAGCCTCTGCTCGTATACCATTCGGAAAACCCCAGAGTTTTTAAGTCACATAAGATTTTAAAAGATAAACTGCAAGTTATGTGGAGGGCAAACCCGAAGGCATGGGTCAACAGGCAGTTCTTTGTGGAGTGGGTAAACCTGGTTTTCGGCCCTTCTGTTAAGAAATATCTACAGGAAAACAACCTAACCATGCAAGCCCTCCTCGTCCTCCACAATGCTCCCGCTCACCCACCGAACCTCGAATATGAACTCCTCGAAGAGTTCAAGTTTATAAAGGTTGTCTACCTACCTCCCAACACCACTCCTATCCTGCAGCCCATGGATCAGGAGGTGATTTCTAATTTTAAAAAGCTGTACATCAAGCACCTGTTCTGGCGCTGCTTTGAGGTGACGGAGAACACAAACCTCACCCTTCGAGAGTTCTGGAAGAACCACTTTAACATCGTGATATGCCTCAGAATTATTGATCAGGCCTGGCTGGGTGTTACAATGAGGACTTTGATGTCTGCATGGAAGAAGCTGTGGCCTGAGGCCGTAGCCGAAAGGACCTTCAAAGGATTCGAACCCGAGGTGCCAGTGGAGGAGGAGATAGTGTCTTTGGGAAAATCCATGGGCCTGGAGGTGGATGAGAGAGAGATGTGAATGAGCTCGTCGAGGAGGACTCTCTGGAACTCACCACGGAGGAGTTACAAGAGTTGCAGTCTAGCAACATGCGGAGGTTCTCCAAGAAATTGGTTTCGAGGAGGAGCCAGAGGTGGAGGAGATCTCTACAAGTGAGATAAAGGAGATCTTAGGAATGTGGGAGAGGGTGTCACACTTCGTGGAAAAGAAACACCCCGAAAAAGTTGCTACTGGTCGTGCATCGGAGCTGTTCAATGAAACTTGCCTCACCCATTTCAGAAACATTCTGAAAGGGAGGAAGAGGCAAACCTCGTTGGACACGTTTTTTTTTTAAATCGGCCAAAAATGCAAAGACCAGTAGCAATTAAGTTCAGTGAAGATTAGTTAAGTTACATTCAGTTTAGGGATAAAGTGTAGCATTAAGAGTGTAACGAGTAGGTAAATACACTTTATAAAACCAGTTTATTCCTTTACATTCTCTTTTATTATGTTTTTATACAATATTTGTCATTCATAAATACATTTTTCTTATTCATAAACACGTAACAAGAACAACTGGGGTGACATTGTGGGGGCTGGAACGGATTAACAGCATTTCAATTGATTTCAATGGGGAAATTTGCTTTGAGATATGAGCAACTTGATATATGAGCAAGGTTATGGAACAAATTAAACTTGTATCGCAAGGTACCACTGTATAGTAGTATCTGGCAAGTGTTTTCCAAAAATTTTAAATTAACATAGCCTATCAGTTCCTAGAGAGCACATTCTTATAGAAAGTCTAGTGAAATTTAGAGCCACATTAAAGCTAAATACTAACTTAAGAAGAATGAACAAAAATATCTGGTATTTCTGCCCTGCAACATGGCATCGCTCTATTCATGTGCTTTCTCTCTTTCAAACATTGATAATTTTTTAAGTATTTCTTATTAAAGTTATTACTAGTTATTTCATATTTCTGGTTGTATTTATAAATAAAACCTAATTTTTATAATGTTCTAACTGGTAATAAGTGGTTATTGCTCTAGAATTTCTGTCTTGTACCTAATCTCATTAGTGATAGTTGTAATTCAAAATATGAATTTCTAGAGCCATTTGGTAATTTTCTAATATTTCTACTCCATTTCAATTTCATGTGTACTGTTTTGCAAGAAATTTCAGAACATAAACATTATAAAGGCAACATCATTTAAAAAAAAAAAAAAAACATGGCTGGGAGCCCTGGCCAGTGTGGCACAGTGATTAGTATTGGCCAGGGAATGGAGGTTCAATTCCCAGTCAAAAGTATGTACCCTGGCCCCAGTTGGAGTGCATTCAGGAAGCAACCAATTGATGTGTCTATCTCTTTCTCCCCTCTCTCCCTACCTTCCACTCTTTCTAAAAATCATTGGAATAATATCCTCGGTTGAGGAATAAATAAACAAACAAACAAACAAACAGCAGTGCCTTGAGTAATGTATATCACTTGAGACATTCTGTGTCTAAAATCATAGGTCTAAAATTGATTCTTAAGCACATAAGCTAAGATAAATTCCAGGTGGCTGAAATCCTTAATATAACCACAGAAAACTTAGAAACACATAAAATATTTATCAAGGTCTGATATAAATAAATCTAAAATTTCCAGTATCAGGATAGGAAGGAGAGTTTGGAGAAAACATTTGCAAGAAATATGACAATGTTTGAGGAACTTTTAAAAACAACATTAGGATCAAAGCAAAGGAATATTCAAATAACATAAACAGATAATTCCAAGAGCCGCCTTAAAACTAGTAAGAAGCATGGTAAAATACTATATTTTAACTTCTAATAAAAGAAATAACCAAAGTTGTAAAAGCAGAGAGTAAACTGGTGGTTTTGGAGGGCCAAGCGGTGGGGAAATGGAGGTGCTGTTTAAGGGCACAAACTTGCAACTAGTGAAAAAATAAGACCTGCAGACCTAACACCCAGTGCAGTGACTATAGACAACAAAACCTCATTATAAGCACAGCACTTGCTAAGAGACTGGCTTTTAACTATTCCCAACCCTAGATGAAAGGATAATTACCTCATGTGATAAAGATGTTAGCTAATGCTGCTATGGCAATCATCCTATCTAATAAAAGAGTAATATGCAAATTAACCATCACCCCCTTTACACTCACAAGCCACACCCACCAGCCAATCAGAAGTGAGTATGCAAATTAACCCAAACAAGATGGCTGCAGCCATGGAGAGAGCAGGAGGGAGGCTGGGTTTCCCCAGTGATGGGGGAAGTCAAGCTTTCCGCACACACCCTGGCTGGCCCAGGCCTCCACTCAAAGCTACAAAGTTTCAATTATAGAAGATAAATAAATCCCAGCAAAAATGGTAGCAGCCACAGAGCTGGAGAGAGCAGAAAACTAGGTTTGCCCCCGGTAATGGAGGAAGCCAAGCTCCTGCAGCCCTGGCCTGCCTTGGCCTCCGCTTAAGGCTACAAAGTTTCAATTATAGAAGATAAATAAATCCCAAGAGAAATGGCTGCCACCATGGAGCAAGCAGGAGGCTTGGCTCTGCTCCAGGATACAAAGTTTCAATTGTAGAAGTTAAATAAAACCCAGATGCCAGGGCCTCCATTTGGATTGCCAGGGGGCGTGACCGACCTGCAAACCACCATAGGCCCTTCACCTAGGCCGTCCCATGCCCCAAGGGAACCCCCACCCTGGCAAACCAGCTGGCCCCCACCTATGCACCGTGCGTCTATCCTATCTAATAAAAGAGTAATATGCAGATTGACCATCACTCCAACACACAAGATGGCTGCCCCCATGTGGTCAAAGATCCTGCCCCATGTGAACACAAGATGGCCACTACAAGATGGCCAGCAGGGGAGGACAGTTGGGAGGGACCAGGTCTGCAAGGGAGGGCAGTTGGGGGCAATCAAGGCTGCGGGGAGGGCAGTTAGGGATGACCTGGCCTGCAGGGGAGTTAGGGGCAAACAAGCTGACAGGCAATCAGTTAAGCATCAATCAGGCTGGCAGGAGAGTGGTTAGGGGGTGATCAGGCTGACAAGCAGAAGCAGTTAGGGGCAATCAGGAAAGCAGGCAGGAGAGCAGTTGGGAGCCAGCAGTCCTGGATTTTGAGAGGGATGTCCGACTGCCCTTGAGAGGTCCCAGATTGGAGAGGATGCAAGCTGGGTTGAGGGACCCCACCCTGTGCACAAATTTTGTGCACTGGACCTCTAATATATATATATATATATATATATAAAAGCCTAAGCAACCATTATGACCAGATGACTAGCCAGTAGCTATGACATGCACTGACCACCAGGGAGAAGATGCTCACCATAGGAGCTGCCCACTGGTGGTCGGTGCACTCCCACAGCCAACCTACTGTGGTCCCTTCCCCTCTACCACCTCCTTACCCCAAGATTGGACGAGACAGCTGGCCAGGCCGAGGAACCCCACCCGTGCACAAATTTGTACACTGGGCCTCTAGTATTGTAATATAAATGTATCAAACCAATATGATGTACAGTAGTCCTTCCTTATCCTTGGTTTTTCTTTGCATAATTTCAGTTATACAAGGTCAAGCAAAGATGGAAAACATTAAATGGGAATTTTCAAAAATAAACAATCTATAAGTTTTAAATTGTGATCCATTCTGAATAGCATGAGAAATCTTGCACTGTCCTGCTCCATCCGGCCTGGGACATGAATCATCCCTTTGTCCAGTGTCCATGGTATATGTGTTTCCTCCTGTTAGTCTGAGTGGCCTTCTTGGTTATCAGATCGACTGTCTCAGTATCACAGGTCTTGTGATGGTTCTTTTAAAGGCAGGCTACAAAGCCAGGATTTCCAATTGTTTGCATGTGCTTTGAAGCACATCAATGTTTATTATGATTATCTCTAGAGATGGCTGTCTCTAGTGGAGTTCCAGATCATTGTTTACATTTTTGAACTTTTCAATTTTTTATAGCATACACATATTGAACCATATCATCAGAAAAGCAAAGTATTACGAATAATGTAATAAACAGGATCTTTTTAATGTATGTATTCATTTGCTGTTAAAACAAAGAGTGGTACTGCTGTGTGTGGGGAATGGGAGGGATAGGTGACTCAGGGCTCAGGAGGGGTTTGGGTAACTCCTCTCAATTCCTTTCCTTCCTCTGTCTGAAGCTACAAATCCCTCCTGAAGACCAAACTCCTGTATAAAACCTTATGTGGCTTGTCCCCAACCAATTTCCCAGCCTTTCACCCCCAATCACATAGGTTTTCATTAATTCATTTAACCGTTCATTCATTCTGCCTAGCTCCTCAGCTGGAACCTCAGTGATGGGCACTTTCAGTTCCATTCTTCAGTTGACTCTTGTTCCTCCAAAACTCAACTGAAAAGCCGTCCTGCCCCCGTCATATCACAGCCTCCTGCCAGAATTGCCGCAGCTCCCTGTATTTTTATTTTCTAGCACTTCCCACCAGTTCTCATCATGTGCCTAGGTGATTACATCATTACCAACCATCTCTCCCACAGACTGTAAATTCCTGGAGGACAGCCCCAGAATCAGGTTTTATGCTCATCACTCGCATGGCCCATGCACCCGTTACAGTGTCTGGACATTCAAGAAGCACTTGTTAGATTAATGAATATTTTTTCATCTGTAAAACAAGAGGCACTCACCTAGATTTCAATCAGCAAGATTTAAAACCCCAGATTCTGGGATCCTCCACTCTCTCCACTCTTGGAAATTTGCTCTCCAAGGCTGGTTACCCAGAAAGTCCCAGGAAACCCAACATTATATCACCCTCATTGACATTAACAATTTGATTATCCTTCCATTCCCCAAGACTCACCAGGAGCTTCTAGGCCAGTGGTTCTCAACCTTTCTAATGCTGTGACCCTTTAATACAGTTCATGTTGTGGTGACCTCCCAACCATAAAATTATTTTCGTTGCTACTTCAAAACTAATTTTGCTACTGTTAATGAATCATAATGTAAATATTTGTCACAACCCATAGGTTAAGAACCATCATATTTACATTACGATTCATAACAGTAGCAAAATTACAGTTATGAAGTAGCACTGAAAATAATTTTATGGTTGAGGGGTCACCACAACATGAGGAATTGTATTAAAGGGTCGCGGCATTAGAAAGGTTGAGAACCACTGGCCTAGGCTTCAGAGTACCAGAACAGGAGAGAGATAGAACTCCTGGTGAGTTACCAAAGGTGATTAGTAATTTGGAAGGTTTTTTCCAAGCTACTCCTGGAATCGCTCCTATCCCTGCAGTAACTAGATGAGAATGCATCTGGTATGAGAAAAGTACACAAAGGTTACCATCCTCCCTCCCTCTAGGTTTCTGCAGGTGAGGAGGTAAATAATAGAATAAAAAGTTTCCTCCAGGCACTGTTTTAAATGCTGTACATATAACTCACTTAAGCTCCAGAAGGCATGCTGTAATAAGATAGGTACCATTATGGTCCCATTTCACAGATGAGGAAAGCTGGGGCAGAGCAAGATTTGGAAATTTGCTCAAGGACACAAAGCTCTAGAGATCTTGCACTCAATCACTATGTGATACTGCCTCTATTTAAAAAGCAAATGTTGCCAAAAAGAGGTATTAATGACACCAATTTGATCCACTGATTCCTGCAGCACAGTGCTTCACTAGAGAAAGTAGGAGAGTGGAACGTGGGGCTTGGCATCCGGGTGGGTCACGTGACAAGGACTGCTTTCTCAGGCTGAAACTCAACAGCAGTGATGCTTGCGGAATGAACACTGACAGGTTCCCTCTTCCCTTAAGAACAACAATCGCTAGTCTATGGGGAGCTTCAGCTCTCCGCCCAGAGGTGTGGATTTTTTTTTTAGCAGGAAGCAAGTCATGTGCATCAATTATCAGAAACTCTTGAATCCACCTGGGTCCCCAAAACAAACGCCCCGCTTTCACCCCGGGTGAAATGATACACATAACTTCCAAAGAAAGTCGCACAACCTGCAGCATCCCCAGTGAGTAGACCGTGATCCTGGGGACAGTGGATGCAACCCCGCGCTAACGCATCCTAGGGATTTCAATCCCACTAAACATGTTTGCTGGGTGTAAAAATAATAAATTTTTTTTTTAAATAAAGGCTGAACACACTACTCAAATCTGCCAGCTCTCTCCATTCAACCCTTTAAAATAGCTGGGAGGAATTAATTCATAAAGAAAACGTGTGCGAGCTATGGCACAACAAAACAGCTCAAAACTAAGGCGGCAACCCGGGGCGGAATCGGCAAATGCCACCTAAGGAAAGCTCCAGAAAAGCCCTTTCCTGACTGAGCACACTCTTTCCAAGAAGCGAAACCAGAAAGGCCAGGACAAGGTTGCCGCCGCGCGGCAAGGGCAGCCGGCTTCGGGGCGCTGCCTACCTTGAACTCCGCGGAAAGTTGGGGCGTGTATTCCTGCGTCCAGAGCGCGCGCACTAGCGCCGCCAGGTGCTCGGTGACCTCCGCGCGGCCGGGGGCGGCCCGGTAGCGCCCGAGCGCCAGGAACTCCGCCAGCAGGTCGGTGTTGCTGAGACACTGCACCACGGCGTTCATGAAACAGGTGTTGCCGTGGTTCTTCAAACCGAGCGCGCCCGGGGGCCGCGCCCCATCGCCGGCGTGGAGCTGGGGTAGAGATCCAGGCAGGCGGACCTCCTCGGGGCTCCCGAGCGCGGCTGAAGCCGGGGCCGGGGAAGCCGGGGCCGGGGCGCAGGCAAAGCCCCCCTCACCATCGCCATCGCAGTGACGCGGCTGGGGCTGGGGCTCAGACCAGGGTGGCGAATCCTCGGGGCGGGAGCGACTGCCCAGCGCCAACAGGAAGCGGCTGAGCAGGCGGCGCAGGGAACGGCGGCGGCGGGACCGGGGCGCGGGCGGCCCCTCTCCTGCCGCGCCCCCCGGGCCCTGCTCCATGGCTCCTGTCGGTGCGCCTCCCCTAGCGCCGGGCCCCAAGCGGACTCAGGCTAACAGGCCCTTACAGCCCCGAACCGGCAGCCGGGCGCAGGATACCTGAGGGCCAGGTGTGTGCAGACTGGGCGGAGGCGGAGCCAGGGCGGGGCCACCCCGCCCCGCGCGGGAATCCGGCCGCAGGTTCCGCCCCGGGGCAGCGCCGGGCCAGCGTCCTCCGCCCCCGCGGCGCGGACGAGTAAAGAGACACTGGGAGTCATAGAGTTCAAGTCCCTCCCTCCCTCACCTGTTATAAACCACCAGACCCGAATTCAACCTCTGCTCCTTTCCCCTCCCGGCCATCCAGCTGTGGGAAAGAGGAGTGATAATATGAATGCGCCTCGTAAATTGCAAAGCCCTGGCTAGTTTTAAGTGTCTTGTCATTAGGTCCAGGTGAGTACGTTGAAAAGGGAAAAGACGCTGGCGCGGTGGGAGGCGCGCAGCGGGAACTGTGAAGAGACGGGGAGCGCTTTTGTGCACCGCCGGTTCCTCCGCAGGCTCAGGTGTGTGCGTACACGTGGCGCCACTCCTTCCAGTCTGTCTGCGGAGTGAGCAGAGCCTTTCCCCGGACCCGCCACCTTAGGACCGGAATTGGGAGTCGCGTGTTGCTCTGCGTGAAATAACCCGCTGGTTATGGTTTGCCTTTTTAAAACTACAGACTAAGCTAGAATCATTTCCCAAAAACTTACGAGACTGTCATTTGTTTTAACTGGTGGAGAAACGGACTCGGAGGGGTTAAGACAATATACCCAGGTCACAGAAAAATGGAACTCCGCCTGGGGCTGCGGACTGCCTGCCCCACAGGCGGGCTCTTCCAACCTCTGTGCGGTGCAGTATTGGCTTATCAGGAAGTTCTTTGGGTCTCAGATATGCCACCAACGTGCTCACCTGCTCATTCCTTAATGCATAATCCTTGCTGAATTGTTGCCCAATCAGAATTCAGTGGGCTTTGCCCAGCCCTTGATTGCCTGGGTAACTGCGGGACTCCACTCAATCCTGTAACTGTCAGGTTTATAATTAACCAGGCAAAATCTTGCAAATGAATTTCTCGTGGATCTAGCTCAAAAAGAGATCAGTCGTATGCATTATTGCATCAACATCCTGAAATGTTACATATTATTTGATAAGTGATAATCAGGTATTAAATATCCTCCTTGATATATCAAAGAGGCAGCAGCAAATCACTGAATGCAAAAAAAAAAAAAAAGCATTGGTTAAGGATAAAGAATATGCTAAGAACAAAAGACTGTACTGTGCATTGAGGCTTCTGTGTTTCCAGAAAATAATGTTTACCCTCTCTGGGAAAGAATTTGGATGATCAATACACAAGATCCAGTCCCTCCCCCTTCTGATGGTAAACACAGAAAGATTTTATGGCCAACTCCAAAAAAGCACCTATGAAATGTAATCCTTGATAATCACCCCAAGATCCTCAACAACACATTTTCTTGGAGAAAGCCCTGTAATTCATGTTTACCTCTCTCCATATCAGGAATTTTGCTTTAATACACTTTCATTTAATTCTCACAGTGACCTTTGGAGCAGGATTTTATTCTTGCATTACAAAAGAGAAAACAGTGGCTCAGAATAAAAACTAAAAAAGAAAAAAGAAACTAAACTAAAAACAAAACAAAAACTACCCAAGATCCGAATTCAAACACAAGTCTTGCCTGTGCAGCTTGCCCAATGAAATGCTGATTAAGAAGGTGAGCCTGCCTCCTTATTTTTAGAGGACTTCAGCAAAGCCATTTGTGGATGTAGCAGAGGAAGGGCTGTGGGTTTTGCAGAGTTCTAGAAAATAGACTATTACAGGAAACCAGCAATTGGAAGTTTAATCACAATACAAATCTTTAATTACAGCTTGGAAAAATTATTCTTGGACATATTTCCATTTTAATATACAGCTTAAGAATGTCACATTCTATAGAGGAGAGGAGAAACTTAAAGAGGAAATATTTTGAAACTTATAGGTAACACAAAAACACAGATGTGAGAAATCAAAACCAGGAAGATATCTAACTGCAGTGTCGCCAGAACTGTGTAAGATGCTAAGTCAGATCTCCCAGCTTCAGGTGGTAAATGGGCACTTCCACCGGATGATGGCTCCGTCGGCACTTACGCTGACGATGTACTGATTCCCGGGGCTTATCCGCAGGCGTGTGATGGTGCCACTGTGTCCAACCCCAACGTGAGTCACTTCACCCTCATTATAATCCCAAACTTTGACCATGTGATCATTTCCACCTGAAAAAGACATTTATATGGCATGGCTATCCTAGAATACAGAGAAGCAACCCTGATCTCAAAGAACTGGACCATCTTCAACATATTCCCCCTGGGTCAAGTTCAAGAAAGAAAACCTGACTTTATAATAACTCTTCCTGGTTATAGAAGTCTAGGTCTGTTGTAGTAAATTTGAGGGGGGAGGGAGGATGCAAAGCGGTGACATCACCCTTGGTCCTACCACCCAGAAATAACCACTAATAGCACGTTGGTTTCGTTCCTTCCAGTCTTTTCTCTGAAGTGTGCAGGTACACATTTACATCCGTGTATGTGGCAGGGGTCACACCATGTCTGGTTTTATATATTGTTTTCCGTAAATGTTTTTATGAAGCTTTAATTCACTTGGGACTTTTAATGTTCTGAAGAATCAGAGAGCCTGGCAGGAAATAATATTGATGTTGTTCCAATAGGCATATTGTGTGGTAAATGCCCCCTGGAAATACTGATTTAAAAGCCTGGCATTTAAGACTTCAGCAGGAAAGAACAGAACAAGGCACAGTGGACAGCCCAGGCCATTTAAAGTCCCATTTCCATCATGAAGGCCCACCACACACACATACACACACACACACACACACACACACACACACACACACACACAAAAGCCACGGAAGGCTTCCCATTTCTTTGTGCCCCTAAGGCTCCTGGTTTCCTCTCACTAAATGGGACTTTTGCATTTTTTTTTTTCCAACCATGCTGGCTGCAGGGCTACGGCCTGAATCAAACCATGCTGCCCTTTAGACCCTTTTGTGTCCCTTCCAGTCGTTTCCCGCCTGGGAGCTCCATGTTCCTGCCCAAGTCAATCAGGCTTGGTGTTCTTGTCTGACCCCGGGACTGACCTGTGACAAAGTGCACTCCTTCCAGTGAGATATCCATACCATTGATGGACCCAGACAAGGAGCCTTCCAGCTCTCTGATGACTGACCCGTCATATACCTCCCAGTAGACAATCTGGAATTCAGAGAGAAGCCTTAGGCGGAATTCGGCTCAGTGGAATCATCCACATCCATGCGCAGGCTAACAAAAGGTGGCTCTGCTTTCTGTAGAAGGCTCTACTTTATATAGAAGGATGCCATGTCGGCTGATACTATAAATAGGCTAAAGCAGGGGGTGGAGAAATCACATTCATATTTTTAGTATCAGTTTTTAAATTTGCATCCTATTTAGAGAGATGGCAATAGGCTGGAAACCCAGATTGCGACAGAAATGCTTTTGATCAGACAAAGCAGATTGAGTCTGAACTAAGCTGTAAAGAAAGGAAAAAGCAACAGCCACTACCTGCACTTCCCCTCTTCTGCTCACAGCAGGAGTGGGAGTGACAGGCCTGGGGGAAGGGAAGTGTTTCCTTCCTTCAGCTGGGATGAGCATCTCAGCCTTTCAGAAAGTCCTGGAGCCTGGACTCAGTGGATGGAGTGAAGGGTCCCAGGTTCGATTCCAGTCAGGGGCATGTGCCTTGGTTGCAGGCACATCTCCAGTGTGGGGCGTGCAGGAGGCAGCTGATGATGTCTCTCTGTCGTCGATGTTTCTAGCTCTCTATCCTTCTCCCTTCCTCTCTGTAAAAAATTCAATAAAATATATTTAAAAAAGAAAAGAAAGTCCTGGAGAAGGCCAGGCTGTACCCCACCCTTAGTCCCAACTTTCTGTTCTGCCTCAAAGCAATTAAGCTTTCCACAGGGTGGGGTTTTAAAGACAAACTGTTACTATTGGCCCCTCCTGGGGAGGGAAACTAAGATAGGGGGTGGGATGGGGGGCTTTGGGAGGACAGGGGGGGGCGGGGAGACAGGAGCTCAAGGAGAGAAATTTTTCTCTAAATAGATGGATTTTATACTTTTTGAACTTTGAAACATAAATGTACAGCCTATTCGAAACTCAAATTTCTTTCTAAACAAAGAGCTCTTGACTAGGAATCAGGAGTGTGAACTTGGGCATGCATTTCACTTTTCGGTTTCCTGTTGATGGAAACTTGCTGTGTTCCAGTCATTGTGCGGGGAATCTATAATCCTCTGAATCTAGCTAGAAACTGTGTAGGAGATATATATATATAGCCGTATAATTTCATCTGATGTTTGATCACTTTAAATAAAGTTCTGCTTTCACAGGCAAAGCATAAAGAACTAGAAAAAGCACGCCAAGAATCCTTGTTCTCAGGAAGCACACCCATACAAGTCCTTTGTTCTCGGTTACCAGCATTCTTGGCCAAAGAAGTCTGAGCGGGCCTCTCCTGAGAGTTCCAGCAGGCCTCGGGCTTTCCTGGACACCCCCAACTTGGGACAGGTCTTCCCCGAGATCTGAGCATAGCTGGGTCCTTTGATCACTTGGGCCTCAGCTCAAATGTCACCTCCTTAAGGAGGCCTTCATTGACCCTCTAGCTAAAGCAGCTTTCTTCCTCCTCTATCATAGAACCCGTTCTAATTTCTTTCCCTATAACTTGTTCTGTTCTCTTTTCCTATAACTTGTCCTGTTTTCTTTTTAGCTCTTTCACCATCTCATATCATCCTGTTCACTTATTACTCATTGCTTATTCATATGTTTGTTTACATGTATACCGTCCAATTCCATCCCCTCCTGCCCCAAATAAACATATAAAGTAAGTAAGTGGCATGACAGCAAGGACACTGTCATGTCCCCAGCCCTTGGAATAGTTTTGCAGATATATGATTTAAACATTCTGGTAAATATTCTAATAAGAGAAAAAGACTGTTCATATACTAAAACTAAAATATAGTAGTAAATCTCTCACTGATTTAGAAAGTTAAGGAACCATATATCAAAGCATTTATAGTGACATTGTGGTATGCTCCCTACTATCCACCCCACCCCAGTCCCAAGAGGAAGCCCACATAGACCACAAGTCAAACAGGATGTTAGAGGATGGGCAGGCATAAGCCAGTTTGGGCCAATGAGATACAAAGAACTAACAAATCCTGAATGGACCAGGCAGCATTTCTGGGGTTTTTATAAAAAAGTATCTCTGGACAGTAGTCCCCAATGACCTGGGCAACTTAAAACAGGTAAAAGCCCCACTCCTGGAGTCCAATTCAGGTGATGTGGGATGGGAGAGGCACTTTTAGTATTGTTACCCCTACAATCTTGTTATACATTTACCTCACCAACTTTCTCTGTGGCTAGGAAAAGATAAACATGCAACCCCCTCTTCATTGATCTCAGAGTCTGAATTAAAAGAATCAAAATCCATGCATTGGATGTACAGATCTGATCAGATCTGATTTGGCCAGCAGGGCGGATGGCACCCCAGTATCCTTGCCCTTCCATGTGTCTCTCTGCTGAAGCCTCTTACTTCTCCAAGGAGAAATGTCCCCCCCAAAATAATCTTCACCCGAGGACATGTACTCTCCAACTTAAAAGATTTTTAATATATTGATGAAGCAGAGCAATGAGAGGAGATGAGGAGCTCTAGTGTCATTCCACTTGAACTTGGTCAAAGTGACAACTGATTTGGGCACAGCAATTCCTTTCTGGCCTCAGAAACTTCCTAAAAATAAAAACCAATATATATGGAGTATCCCTCCAGGCACAGGCACCCTGCTATTAGCATTATATGCGAGCCTGGCTTTAATCTTCACAGAAGCTCTATGAGGTTGGTGGCCCAATCATTTCCATTTTACAGATGAGGAAGTGATAGTACAAAAGATAACATAGCACTTCCTAAGTGACACTCTGATCAACAGCAAAGACCATCATTTGCACTGGTATGTCCGGAGCCTGCACCCTCAGCCACAACACTTTGCTTTTCTCTTGTACCAGAAAGATCTCAACCCCTACCAGGAGTGCTTACCTTCCTGTCTGTCCCACTGGTGATGAGCTGGAACTCTTCAGGGTGGTAACAAACGCACTTGAATAAGGTATTGGCCAGGATCATCTGATTCCTCCTAAGGTGTCTGAAAAATAGATTCAAAAACTGTAAAACTCGACTTTCTCTTCCCTGGAAAACTTATTTACTGTTCAAACCGGATTTGGTGCAAGCTTAGATTAGGGTTGGTTCCTTCATTCCAAACAGATATCCTCTGACTCTGCTCACTCCACTTCCACATTTCCCCACTGCACCAATGGGGAGTCAGAGAAGAAATAAATGGCTTCTGATCGCTCTACTGCTACTTTAAGTAAGATGTCTACACTTCATTTGAATCTTCGTTCAAGCTCAACAAAATGATGGCATTGTTAGGTGTGTAAGTGCCACTCAGTCCTCTCTATCACAGGTACCTACACAAGGTCCCAAATGATGCAAGTGCCATCCGTGCTGGCTGTGATACACTCCTCGTCATTCCTCTTCACCCGAATGCAGGACACGGAGGACTTGTGCTCCTTCAGGGCCTCCTCCAGCTTCTGGGTTTGGCAGCCTATCTGCCACACCCTCACCTGGAAGTCACAAAGCATAGGCTCTCAATACACACCCGGACTTTCGAAGGGATAAAATAAATTCTAAGAACTTGCCCATCTCTGCTCTGTTTGTCTTCTCCTCCCCTCAGTTGAGTGGGGTGGGAGTATGGAGTTGTAGGCCGAGAATATTCTTCCATGGAGCCAGGAAAATGCTCCCAATGAGCTTGCACCTACTTCTACTTTCAGGGATGAGAAATTTACTCAATTCCTGCTACTAAAAACAATAATGCAAGGGCTGCTGCTAACCCAAGTGAGAGAATATAGCTACTCATTTCTTCTGAGCATTGCTCTCAAATGTCTGGTGTCAGGAAATCTCATGGGTACTCAGAGACATATTTAAATTTTCACATCAGCTGCTCAATTTTAATCATTTAAAAATCCATGAGTCTCCATTCCATCAAGGCCAATACCCACTTTAAAAAGAATTTTTATTTTTATTTTAGAGAGAAAAGAAGGGAGAGGGAGAGAGAGATAGAAATATTGATGGGAGAGAGAAGCATTGATTGGCTGCCTCCTGCACACTCCCTATTGGGGAGGTCGAGCCTGCAACCCAGCCATGTGACCTGACTAGGAATCAAACCAGTGACCTCTTGGTGCTTTGGTACATGGGTCTACGCCCAACCACTGGGCTCCACTTTTTATTAAAAAAAAATACTTTATTAAATACATATTTGCTATCCTGAAGTGAAATACATAGGTAATACAATAACTACGTACACATTTTCTAAATAGTTCATATGAGGCCCTAACTGTAATAAAAAAGCAAAGTGACTTAGTTATTATTGTATGTCCAGTAATGGATAAGTGCTCTCTTACAATTGTACCTGAAAACATAATAATATAGTCAGATGTTTATATCTACTAAGTAAGCGAGTGGTTGGCAAACTCATTAGTCAACAGAGCCAAATATCAATAGAATAACTATTGAAAATTCTTCTGAGAGCTGAAAACTGACTTCTGCGCATGGGCCATGAAGTTTTAATTGCACTGTATGTGCGCACCCACACGTGGTATTTTGTGGAAGATCCACACTCAAGGGGCAAAAGAGCAGCATGTGGCTTGCGAGCCGCAGTTTGCTGACCACGGGTCTAGGTGGACATGACTAAAAGCTGGTGTTAGGATAAGTAAGTTATTTGTACCTGATGAGAGGAAAGTAACCTAAATGAAGAAAAATATTCTAAACAACTTTCTCAGTAAAGAAAATTAGGAAGCATCAGGTATCCCAAGTGAACTGAGTCATATGTTTTTTACAGCGTCCAAGTAACAGCCCGAGGTTGAAATATGGGATGGGATAATAACTTTTGCCAAAGAAAACAAGTCTCCAATCTTGAAATCCCACTCGTGCGGAGGTATGCATGTGGTCTCTTTCTATGCTGTGGGTCCTGACCAAACAGCACTTTGGAGGTACTGGCATCAGCCCTTGAGTTGTGGGATTGCAGGGGTAGTTTGGGTATGCTTGGGGGAAGGAGATAAAGTGGTGGGATTGGGATCTTCACAACTCAGACAATGGCTATTTACCAGTGAAAATGGAAGTGCTGAAGTATTTTAGCAACTGCTGCATTCATGCCAGTGCACACTTGCTGGCCAGCAGCCCTGGTCTGTGGTACTTCCCAAGACCTTGAAGACTGTGTTTTGGAAGGGAAGTTCTGAAATAGCTGTGGGGGATGGCAGGAAAAGTTGACATTGTCAGAAGATTGCTGAGCAGGGCAGTAACTGGAACGTGTCATTTCCTCCTGCAGCTCTCAGCTCAGGTTCAGGCACCTTGAATGTAGATGGTCTGGTCCAAGCCAAGTCTGGGCTTCAGCCAGGCAGATGCCACAAATGGCTGAGGGAGTAAGCAAGGAAGCTGAGGGTGTCAGCAACAGAGTGTGAAGGGAGTCAAGCCATGAGGCAGGTGACAGGCAGAGCCCTGAAATAGTCTAGGGATGGCTGTGTCCCTAGAGCACCTGAAGAGTAGCTGGTGCAGGTGGAGGTGTGCTCTGGATGAATATGCACACCAGAATTTGAATACTTAGTTTAAATAGTGTGTGAAATAGCTCACTGACAGGAGCACTGTTATCTTCACATTACCACAGGAAATGAAGCACTGAGAGGTTAAAGAACTTCCCCCAGTTCTCACCCCTGGGATGGGGTGGAAGTGAAATCTGAGCACAGGCAGCATGACACCAGCATCTAAGCGCTCAGCCACTCATCTGGCCCAAACTCTACTAAAGGCTACATCTCAGGCAGTATCTTTCTTCTCCCTGATGCCATTCCTCTGATAGCATGGAGAAAAAGAAGGCAAAGAAAATGTCCCATGTCAAAAAAGGGAAGGCTGTGGGATAAGAAAACAGCTGGGGAGTAAGGGAGGGAGACACTGAGATGAATGTCTGAGTGAGAGATGCTATAGGCTCATCAAAATGATGGAAGGAAGAAGTCAAGTGTAGTCATTTCAAAATAATGGTCTAAACATCTAGGCAGTTTAAAGAATTAATTCTAAAAATTAATTCTAATATTTCCTTTAGAAGATAAGATAAAGCCCTAACTAAGTGGCTCAGCTAGTGAGAGAGTCATCCTGTACACCAAAGGTTTGCAGGTTCCATTCCCAGTCAGGGCACATACCTAGGTTGCTATTCCATCCCAAGTTGGGGTGCAAACAGGAGGCAACTGATAGATGTTTTTCTCTAACATCTCTCTCTCTCTCTCTCTCTCTCTCTCTCTCTCTCTCTCTCTCTCTC
>JAAGEH010000039.1:4623307-4697569 GCA_011751065.1 Lasiurus cinereus | reverse complement strand
CTCTCTCTCTCTCTCTCTCTCTCTCTCTCTCTCTCTCTCTCTCTCTCCTGCTCCCTTCATCTCTCTCTCAAATCAGTGAACAGACCTTCAGGTGAGGATAAAATAAAGATAAATAAATACATACATAAAAGATAAGATAAAGACAATTTACGTAATTGTGGTCTTTGAAGGGAGGAAAAAATATGTATCCCAAAACTCAGGCAAAACACAACTTGGATTCATAGCTCAATTCCATAAAAACACTTTCATGTCTGTAGGTTAAATGTTCTTTCTGAGAACAAATGTATTTTTATAAGAATTTATATTATTTGAATTTGAACTTATGGTGTAGTTTAAGGTTTCATCAAAATTTTAATTTAGTCCTGCTTAACTCGTAGAGCAGGTTAAAAAAAAATCAAATAATAAGGCAGTCACACTAAATTGAGGGCTATTTTTAAAAAGACTCTACCTCTCCTTCCCCACCACCACTGATGATCCTTTTACAGTCACTGGTGGTAGTGATGGCCGTCACGCCGATCCTGTGGGCATTGTTAATGGCATACATCAAGCGGCCTGTCTCTGGGGCGAAGGCTCGGATTTTACCGTCATCCCAGGCTGGCATCAAAGGAAAACAAAAGGCAGGCAAGATCAGTATATCATACTCTCTCTCTGCAGACTGTGGCTCTCCTAAATCTTAAGGTTAACTCAGGATTGGGGAGCAGTAGTGGTGATGGAGGAAAGAGGCCAGTCCCCCACCAATTGCTAGGAATCCTATCACCTTTTCCCCTGACTCCCCAGACTGGTTACACCTGGCTGAGGGAAATGAGTGGCCTTAGTTGAATCTGCCTCCATGTACACCCTACTTCGATGGAGAGAAGTTGGAATGGGGAGGAAGGAGGGAGACCAGCTCCCACTCTCCCATGAGCTGCAAAACTTGTACATTCAGCTAGCTGTTGAATACAGCACCTGGGTTGCATAATTTACCATCCCCAAATAAATGTTGGCTTCTCACCCCTCCCACATCTTTAAACCCCAGTGCTCTTTCCTCGATTCCCACTATCTTCCCTATCTCAATAAATCTTGCCACCCAAGAACTCAAGCCAAGAACTTCAGAGTCATTCTTGATTTCTCACTATTCTGTCCACCCAACATCTAACTCATTGGCAAGTCCCATCAGCTCTACAGTTAAACACTCTGAATCTGAACTCATCCACTGGGACCACCTATATCTAAGCCATTAGCACATCTCTCCTGGGGTATTATAACAGCTTCTTCCCTGGCCTTATACTCTTGCTCCCCTACAATCAATTATATGTGCAGGGCAAACCTCTTTAAACCATGTTACCTCCTGGGATCAAGAACTTCTAAAACCTTCAACCTTCTCTACTACCACTCCCCTGAATGTGACCCCAACATTACCTACTAAGATCCAGACACATTGGTCATATTTCTAGTCCTCAAGTACACCAACCTATTTCCCACTTCAAGGTCTTTGTTCTTGCTGCCCCTCTGACTAGAATGTTCTTCCTCCACATTCTTTAAATGGCTGGCTCCTTCCCATCATCTTTAGAGTCACCTCTTGACCTTAGCAATGTTAAATGGGATGCTCTCAGCAGATCCCATTTCATCAAAAACTTGAGGAAGTGAGGGGGAGAAGGAAGGAATCATGAAGCTATTTGGGAAAGAAACATTCCAGGAAGACTGGACAGCCAGACCAAACCTCCTATATGCAGTGTGTGTGAAGAACAGCAGAGAGACAAGTATGGCTAGTGGGGGTGACTGGGAAGAGACAAAGTCAGAGATAAGAAGGTGAAGGTTGGGGAGGTGAGAAGGTCATGTAGGGCTTTTTAGGCAATTTCAGGGACTTTGTACTTTATTCTATAAAAGTAAAATACCTTTGAAGCCTAGACATGGCATGATCTGACTTTAACTTTAAAAGCAGATTTCTGGCTACTGTGTTGAGAATAGACTGAGGGAGAAGGGTGGTGGGCAGGGGCAAAAGTAGGCAGACCTGGTAGGAAGCTACAAGAGTAACCTAGGAGAGAGATGATGGTGACTGAGACAAAGGTGAAGATGATGAGAAGTGATGGAATCTTGGATATACTCTGAAGAGGGAATCACTTGGCAAATTAATGTGGGATATAAGAGAAAGAGGAGGTGATGATGACCTGAGTGTTGTTAGCTTGGAGTGTAATGTAAGCCAGGAACTCCTGGTGGCCTCTATGTGGAGAAAGAACATGCCTAAGGAAGAGGCCAACATGGAGGCAACTGAGCCAAGAAAAGAGGAAGGAGATGGATTTCTAATGTCACTACCTGACTAGCTACGCCTAAAGACCCACTTGACTCTTCACTGATATCAACCACTGAGTCTACTTTTTGATGACCGAGGAAAATTTGACATGGATTGTAATAATAAGATATTATTATTTGATAGGAAAATACAGTGGTACCTCGAGATACGAGTGCCCTAACATACGAGATTTTTGAGATACGAGCCGTCGAGTGAGCGATTTTTGCTTTGAAATACCAGCAACATTTGAGATAGGAGTAATCGTGTGGATCGGCCAGCTGCACAGGACCCACCAGTTTACCGAGACTCGAGCGTCTCATAGTTTCCCACGCCTCAAGGTTACGGAACGAATTAAACTCGTATCTCGAGGTACCACTGTATTATTTTTAGAGATGGATACTGAAATATTTATAAATGAAATATTGTTATCCCTATAATGTATGTTAAAATATTTTGGCATAAAATAACCAAATTAAAAATAAATTTTCTTTGGGATATAAATTAAAGTAAGGATTTTATCCTTTGAATAAGTGCCTTGCACTCACTAAGGGCTCAAACCCATTCTGTAATCAAATTGCTAAATTTCCCTGCTAATGCGAAAGCTACATGCTATGTGTAGCAATTTGGGAGAAGACAGATTTGGTGCTTCCTAGCTCAGAAAGTCCGCCAGCTGGAAGAGAATGCCAAAGAGAGGCTAGATTAGAAGCAAGGAGGGGTGGGTAGGCAGCGGGAGGCTGTTTCAGGTTGTGCACACGTACAGACTAGTATATGATGAGAATGACAAGATCCAGAGCCACAGCCAGAGCTGGATGCCACATTTTAATATGTTGACATTACCAGAAATGAGGCTCTTGCCATCTCTCATGAAATCAATGCTGTGGCAGGTCATGTTGGGTACGGTGATCCGCAGCAGCTCCCTGTTGGACAGTGTGTGCCACACTCTGATGTCTTCCTTGGCACAGGTGGCAAATAGTTCAGCAGTGCCACTGAAAAGAAACCGCCAAGAGACTATGACATGCAGCCATAACAGATGCACAGTGTTTCTTAGATGTATGTTTGGCACTAAAATGTGTTTCATAGGATAGCAGAAAGGATGCCTTTTAAGCACCAGTTATCTCAAGGCTTGATGGTCTTACAGGTTTCTTATGTAAAACTAGAGTCCTGGTGCACAAATTCATGCATGGGTGGGGTCCAGCCCACCCTGATCAGGGGCGGGGCTGGCTGGGGTAAGGAGCCATGGGTGGTTGGTTGGCCGTCCAGCCTCATCCCCTGGTCAAAAACTCGGTCAAGGGGACAATTTGCATATTAGCTTTTTATTACATAGGATGGCATCTGATGCCCACAAATCATCTGTGAATGATCTTCTGTAGTCCTTTCCCTCAAGGAAGGGTTAGGACAAGGAAAATGTCAATAAAGAAGTCTTTTGATGTCCTGGTAGACTGGAGGTTAGTAGGTAACATTTCTTGAAATAGAATACATCAAAAAATATTTATATTAAAAGAGGCTAAATAAAACATATTCTATAAAGTAAATAATCATTAAAATTTCAAAGAAGAAAATGAAAAGGGTGCTAGAATTCATATTTGCAAATAATTCAAAACACTTTTTTCTTAGTTATGAGAAAATATAAGATTGTGAACAAGGAAGAGAATCTCAGAGTAATTGGTCCATTAGATTTGTGTATTTTTTTAAGGACAACTTATAAATAGATTAAAAATACCAATATGTAAAGAAGTGCAGATTCTTCCAATTTGGCTATGAAAAAGGAGTCAGATTGGGGCACAAAAGAGAAAAAAACCATAACCTATTATGACTTATTATGTTAATAGATATTAAAGTGTATTAATAAAGTTAAATATCTTTGCACACTACACCAAGTCTTCATATTCTTATTGTTTTTAGGGCTGAAAATATTTTCCTCTTCTACTTACAATGGAAAGACAATATCCTCTACAGCCTCAAAGTGACAAGTGGCAATGAGAGTCTCTTTGAAATCTGTGAAGTTGACACGATAAATGTATGACTCTTCTGTTCCTACAAAAAACTGGTGTCCTTCCCCTCGGAGTGTGATAGAGGTGATACAACCTTGTAACTGGATTTTCCTTTGAGGAGAAGCAAAAAGGTAAAGCAGAGTCACTTAACAATAATTTATTTACCATCTGAAGCATTACAGAGGACACAAACCAAGCACATGACCTGGGAAATGACTTCAAGGAGGTGACACATTTAGAAAGGCAGGAAGTACAATATTGGGTACCCAGGGTTAAGCATATGTTACAACAGGAAATCTTCATCAGTTGGATATAGTTTGAAATGGGTTGTGCAATGTGGTAAGAGTTCAATAGAGGGGATGTTCCAGACAAACATATAGGCACAAATGACCATGGCAGTTAAATACTTCATGAATCCATTTTTCAGAAATGATCCTAAAGTCTGGAGGGCAGAAGGGACCCTTATGTCAAAGGATGTTATTATAAAAAATGAAAAATTGGAAGCAATTTTTACTTTGTTCATTGATATGTCCCAAGCACCTAAATAACTAATTATTATGGAATAGTTAGATGACCTATGAGATAGCAAAAAGAATATTGCCTAGTCATTAAAATCATGTATAACAGATTATGGAGTTTATGTATATAAATTATCAAAAAAAATTTAAAGATTATATAGTAACACTAGAAGCTCGGTGCCTGAAAATTCATGCACTGGAAGGGAGGGTCCCTCAGCCTGGCCTTCCCCCTCTCACAGTCCAGGAGCCCTCAGGGACAGGAGGTGACCCAGCAATTGGAAGAAGGCAAGACCCCATCACACCTCTGCTGCTGCCACTGCTGGCAGCGCAAGCCTCAGCTGGCCCTGGTTACCTGAGACTTGGGTGGCCCTGGGTGGCTGGGCATCCAACATCCAAGCCTTGCTGTGCCTTGGGCTGGCCCTAGGCAGCTAGGGGGCTGAGGGGACTGCAGGACTCTAGGGGCAGGTGCATAGAGTGGCTGGACCTGCCTGGGGGCAGGCCGGGCTGTGCCACATGCCTGCACCTCAGTAGGGCTGAGCGGACTGGGCACTGCCATCTTGTGGCTGTGGGTGCCACCATCTTTGAGGGTGTGTTAGTCAATTAGCATATTCCCTCCTTATTGGCTGTGGGTGCCACCATCTTTGTGAGGGTGTGACAGTCAATTAGCAATTTCCCTCTTTATTAGATAGGATTCATAAAGATTTTTACTGTTTTTTATACTGTTTTCATTAAGTAAAATATCAGAATATAAAATTTTATATACCAAATAAGCACAATGATTTTAAAAGTTACATGAATAACACAGATAAGAAGAAAATGCTAATCATGGCATCTGGGTTCCCTAGAGGATAAGGTGAAACCCAGGCTACAGGGTCAAGGCCAATGGTCTGTTTTAGCACACTGCTCATCCCATGACTTCTTGTGTGAGCATGTTCTCAAACCCAAGGAGGCAGAAATCATGGCATACAGTTGGAGCCTATGCTTTGCACAGGGTTATTTTGGGGACAGTTAGAGAACCAACCTTGTGGTAATTGCTCGGAGTCTATCTTCATATAATGGGAACATTTGTGCATTAAAAGTAAGAGGTTAAATAATTAAGGGGTTAATTTTCTATTTTCACTTCATGTATCCAGAATCCACCCAACATGGTTCTTAAGTTGCCTCCCTTCCTTTTTCCCTTCATAAAAATACATAACTGGTTCAAACACAGTCTCAATAAAACCTGTGCTGAGCTCTGGATTTCAAATTGCAACCTGTTCCTGCCTCCCATTAAGCCCTAATCCCCCTAACCTTACATCCTCCCCTATTTATATCCAATGTTCTGATCCCCCTTCAGTGCCATATACACTGTACTTGTTTCATAGTTGTCTTTTCCCTCCTTCTAGAATGTAAGCTCCATACAGGCAGGGGTTTTTTTCTTCTTCTTCATTTACTTTGTTCATTGATATGTCCCAAGCACCTAGAATAACACCTGGTACATATTCTTAGTACAGATTTATGCCAACTAAAACAATTGATGTTCATTTCTACAATGTGTAAGGAACTATTCCTGACTCCCAAGTAGTTATCAAGGAGCATGTCTGGGATTCTGGCTTTTGTTGAAGCTAATTTAAATTCTGCCTCTGCTCCTCTGACGTTGTCATTCCAACAAGATCACACCCCTCTCTGAGGAAAAACCAAGATGGTGGCGTCGGTAAACACATAAACTGAAACAATTTCAACATTACAACTAAAAGACAAAACGGACATCATCCAGAACCACAGAAAGGCTGGCTGAGTGGAAATTCTACAACTAGAAGGAAAGAGAAAAGCACACTGCGACTCAGAGGAGCTGCAGGAGGCAGAGGTACTGAGACGCGCGCACAGAGAGCTCTGGTAACTGAGTGTGCAGTTGGCTTTCTCAAGTGGGAGGGAGACAAAAGCTCCCAATGGCTCTGAACTCCAGTTCTGGCAAGACTCTGGGGACCCAAGCTCATTCAGGGTGGCTTTCTCTCAGAGGTGCTTGCAGTGATTACCATAGGACACTGAGACACAGGAGCCTATTAGGGTAAGGCTGATGGGGAACCAATGTTGTGTGCTCTGCCCTGAGACTCCACCCCATCCAAGCTGAGCACAGAGGCTTTTGCAAGTCTTGTATCATAAGGGTGTCTCCAGCACAGAAGTTCTCCCAGCATAGATACAGCTGATCCTCACAGCCAATTGACCTGAAGATCAATTCCCCCCAGTGATACCAACAACAATCAAGGCTTAACTACAACAAGACTGTGCACATAGCCCACAAAGGGGTGCACCAAGGGTGTCCACATCAGGTAACTGGGGAAGCTGAGCCACTGGGCCCTATAAGACACCTAGCACACAAAACCTCTCTATCAACTCAGGGAAACAGCCAAAATGTGGAAACAAAGAAACAGATCACAATGAAAGAAAGGGAGGAAAGCAAATGACTTCAAAAGCACGGTCATAAGGTTTTCTAAGAATTTCCTAGAAAAGAAGGATAAATTTAGCAAAACCCAAGAGGAGATGAAAAAGGACCAACTAAAAATTAAGCATACATTGACTGAAATAAAAAATATCATACAGAGATCTAACAGCAGACTAGAGGATTGCAAGAATCAAGTCAAAGATTTGAAATACAAAGAAGCAAAAAACACTCAACCTGAAAAGAAAAAAGAAAAAAAAATCCAAAAATGTGAAGATAGTGTAAGGAGCCTCTGGGACAACTTCAAGCGCACCAATATCAGAAATATGGGGGAGCCAGAAGAAGAGAGAGAGCAAGATACTGAAAACCTATTTAAAGAAATAATGACTGAAAACTTCCCCCACCTGGTGAAAGAAATAATTTACAAGTCCAGGAAGTGCACAGAACCCCAAACAAAAGGAATCCAAAGAGGACCACACAAAGACACATCATAATTAAAATGCAAAGAGCAAAAGACAAAGAGAGAATATTAAAAGCAGCAAGAGAAAAGCAAGTAGTTACCTACAAGGGAGCACCCATACGACTGCCAGCTGATTTCTCAACAGAAATGATGCAGGCCAGATGGGAGTGGCAAGAAATATTTAAAGTGATGAATAGCAAGAACTTACAACCAAGACTACTCTACCCAGCAAAGCTATCATTCAGAATTGAAGGTCAGATAAAGAGTTTCACAGATAAGAAAAAGCTAAAGGAGTTCATCACCACCAAACCAATATTACATGAAATGCTGAAAAATATTCTTTAAGAAGAGGAAGAGCCCTAACGGGTTTGGCTCAGTGGATAGAGGGTAGGCCTGTGGACTGAAAGGTCCCAGGTTCAATTCTGGTCAAGGGCATGTACCTTGGTTGCGGGCATATCCCCAGTGGGGGGGAGGTGCAGGAGGCAGCTGATAGATGTTCCTCTCTCATCGATGTTTCTAACTCTCTATCTGTCGCCCTTCATCTCTGTAAAAATCAATAAAATATATTTTTAAAAAAGAAGAGGAAGAAGAAAAAGGTAAAGATAAAAATTATGAACAACAAATAGGTATCTATCAACAAGTTAATCTAAAAATCAAGTGAATAAAAAATCTGGTGAATATAATAGAATCAGGGGCATAGAAAGAGAGTAGACTGACAATACTCAGGGGGAAAGGGGTGTGGTGGGTGTGGGAAGAGACTGGACAAAAACCATACACCTATGGATGGGGACAGTGCAGGGATAAGGGCAGAGGGTAGGGTGGGAACTGGGTAGAGGGGAGCTATGGGGGCAAAAAGAGGAACAATTGTAAAATCTGAACAATAAAGATTTATTACATTTTTTTTTAAAAAGAGCACACCCCTCTCTAAGTGTCTTTACAAAACCTATGAGATACTTTACTTTATCTGGACCATAAAGTGCTTGTATATTTTCTTATATTATAGTGACTTTTTCATATGATATAGTAGAGGCCTGATGTACAAAATTCGTGCAAGGGGCTCAGCCCTTGCAGGCCCTCGCAGCCCTGGCTTCGTCTGTATGCTCATTGGAAGGATGTCTGGGCAGTCGTTCTGCTGTTCAGTCTAATTAGCGTATCAGCTTTTTATGATATAGGGTATCCTCAAAAATGCACATATGCACTTTGAATAATTGTAAAGGCAGCATTTATTACAATACATTTCGTTTTCAAAATTGAGCTACCAGCTGTTAAGTGTATATACATTTTTGGGGGACACACTGTATAAATATACGTTATCCCCAAATCAGACTGTAAGTTCTGGAAGGCAAAGGCCATTCCTTAGCTTCTTTATCTTTTAATAACATCTAGCACATTGAGTTGAATGGAAGAGGTGCTCAACAAATACTTGTTAATAACAATGTATAAAGTTTCATTTCATTTTCTTTTATTTAGATAAGCCAAGTAAAGTACATAGCACAGTATCTGGTACAGAGAAATAGATAGTAAATGTTGGCTACTTTTATTAGAACTTGTATTCAAATGCATTAACTACTGACATAATAGTCAAGGGGTACATAATGGATACTTATTGCATAAAGATATTTCATTGAATAAGCCAATTTTGAAAGTTTGAAATTTGAGGTTATTTGTTGAATAAGTTTATAATAGCTTATTAATGCTGTCATAGCTCAGTGTATTAACTAAATAAAAACGTGTGTGTATTAGAAGAGAAGTATTTCCCTGGGTAACAGTGGACTACTTTGGTTTGATTCAACTTAAGTTATTATCATTTCATTAGCACAGAAACAGCCATCTACTGTGATGTACCAGCAAAATGAAATTCCTTAACCAAATATCACTTTGCCAATATTAGTTTTTTTGGGCTTTAAGCAAACCTCCCTGTGGTGGGTCTCTCTCCACCCCAACTTGTGGGACCTGGAACTTACTTGAGGGGTTTGTAGCTGGGGCTTTTACAGAAGACCAGCAATCCGGTTCCAGAGCCCACCAATAACCCCCCCATCTTCAGGCACTTGATCGCTGTCACTCCCTAGGGGGAGAGAAAGCATCATGAAAAAGGCCAATTGTGTTCATCTTTAAGACAATGCATGACCTGACACAATGGGCAGGGCCAGAGTCATGTCAATGCTGCCATACATGGCGTGGATGAAGCTCCTCTAGGGGTTGTCTATGATGCACTCTGGGGCTGGCCATAAGGGCTCAGTGCCAACAATGCGTTCCTGTGTGGGAAGTAGCTTCCTAGTCCTGCAAGGAGCAGATTTCCTCCCTTTAAAACACCTGTGCATTGAAAATATACTAAAAAATCAACACTTTATATCCACTCAGATGAAGGTAGAGCAGAAGGACAAGCACAGCCCCAGCAGCATTTGTTCCTCAGGTGCCACTGTCTTCACTTGACACTTGTAATGCAGAGAGACCATGCAGGACATCCAGAGAAGACTTCATATTTTCTGGTGACTCTATCTTATGATCTAAAGTATATAATCTTACAAATAACAGAGAGCATTTATATTCAAAGTCATCTTCAGAGTTTAGGGATGTATGATGGCCATTTTGTAGCACCTACTATAAAACTCTAATTTAAAAATGTGGCCCTAATCGGTTTGGCTCAGTGGATAGAACGTTAGCCTGTGGACTCAAGGGTCCCAGGTTTGATTCTGGTCTAGGGCATGTACCTTGGTTTCAGGCACATCCCTGGTAGAGGATGTGCAGGAGACGGCTGATAGATGTTTTTCTCTCATCGATGTTTCTAACTCTATCCCTCTCCCTTTCTCCCTGTAAAAAATCAATAAAATATAAAAAAATAAATAAGAGAATTGTTTTAAAAAATGTGCTTGACCAGTATTACATTTTTAAACTTTCAATAATAATACAGCTCATTACTTATGTCTTAAACAAATTTGAATATTATAAAACAAGTATTATGTTCTTTCAAGTTACATTAAATTGAATTTTGCCTCTTCTGGTTCAAAAGTGACTTCATGATGTTGGAGAAGAGAAACCAAGGCTCAAGAATATGAAGGTATGAACCAAAAGTGCCACAGCAGGACAATAGGGTACATGACTGGCCGATGAAGATACAGCCCTATACATCTTCTTAGCATTTGTTCAGGGACTTGGGGAAGAAAGAGATAAAGAGCTCAACAGAGCCTCAAAGTTACATATATGTGATTTCTAAATAAAAACTTTGAAATTATAGATGATATTGTCCAAGTGACAGGTTTGGGGGCTGTCTGGTTTGTATCTCAGTTCTAATCCTTGCTAGCCATGAGATCCTAAATGGTAAGTGCCTCAGTTTCCTCATCTGTAAAGAGTGGATAAAAAGGGTACTTATTTTATTAGACTGTGATAAGGATCAAATGAGATAAACCAAGGGAAATGTTTTTAAGGTTATTGTTACAATCATCACATCATCATCATCTTCTTTTTCATTGTAGTACTGTCTGCCTAATAGGCCCACTTGAAACCATTTTAATTTTTTACCTTTTTTAACTATAGAACAAAGATTTAGGTAGAATTTCAAAATGGATATCAAGATCACTTGATGTTCCAACCAAATGTCTTCAGTGATACCTCCTAACCCTTTGTTCCCATAACAATGATTTTCTTTTCACTAGCACTAAAGGCATATGGAATCATTGCTTTGTGGAATCCACCATCAGGTCTGAATGGTTGGGAGTGAAAGTGTTCCTAGTGCCGCTATGGATAGCATCTACGTGACGAAGGTTAGAGGGACACTAAGACAGCCAGTATCTTTTCTAGGGAGGCACTTAGATCCCAAGTGCTGGAGAAAAGGTGCCCAGCAGTTTTCATATTGTGTTCTATAGAGTCCTTTGGGAGTGTCTCTGGAGTTGGAACTGGCAGCACTCTCAGCCTTGCCTTCTTTAACCTGATCTGTTTTGTCTTCATCTATTTAATATATTGGAATACCTCTCCTAATAATAATTTGAAAAAAAAACATTATCTAGACTACATTTCAACCTTCTGTAGGATTATTTCTAAACTCCTTTCTACTTATATCTTCTATTTGTGTGCATTGCTTCAAAATTTTGAATATTAAATGATTATGTGATTAAGAAAACTCTGACATGGCCTGGTTAGAGTGTTGTCCCATACACCAAAAGGTTGCCGGTTAGATCTCCAGTGGGGACTGGTATGGGAGGCAATTGATTGATGTTTCTGTCTTTCAATCTCTCTCGCTTCCTCTCTCTCTCACCCTTCCTTCCCCCCACCCCCATTCCTCTTTCTCTAAAAATCAATAAAAACATATCGTTGGGTAAGGATTAAAAAACAGCACAGAACACTCTGACATATTCCCAGGAACAGTGAATTATTTTAAAGCTTTTTGAGAATGTCTGATGGAAGCTATCTAAGTTTAGTTAGAATTATCTGTTCCATTATCAGACATGACATAAGCAGGTGCACAAGCTTTCAAATTCAAAGTTGAGTAGAAACAGCCCTTGTACCTTTCTGGAGGTACTAGGAATAGCAGCATTCACTCTATAAAGTTATCCTTTGATTGTAGACTTTTTATTTTGGTTAAATATCAATATCTCTCACTGGACTTTTTATCAGAATTGTTAGGAATTCTGCAAATATAAACAACAGACAATTTCTAGGTCTTCTTGTGACTTATAATATAGATGGCCAAAGTTGAAATCTAAGATCTAGTTATTAGATTTAAAAGGTTATATGTACATATAGTCTTATAGATCAAAGAACACGCTTCTCTTGCATATGGCAACAGGCAGTCTGCCCACAGGCTGGGACCAATGTGATTACAAATCACAAGCCCCAGGTCATGTGTTTTGAAGATGGGAAAAAGGTGTGGTTCTGATGCCCTAATTGAGGACACCTACGAATACTTTTGCTCTGAATATAAACAGAGATGAGGGCCTAAGAACTAGTCCATGCAGCTTGCAAATTTAGATGTGGCCTTCGGTAAATCCACAGACTCTTCCTTAATTAGAGTCTGCATGGGCAGCGAATAGAAGAAATCAATGAAAACAGCAAAGCAGAGCAGACTGTGGTCTCCACTCACCAGACTGAATTTGTCCTTCACGGGGCCGGTGTCTGCCATCAGTTTAGTCCTAGGGTTCATTTTTAGAATATCTCCAGTTGTGGTGCCAAGGTAGAAGAAGCTGTCATCACTGGCCATCTGGGGATCAGAGGACAAAGAATCCTGAACACCTGGCTTTCCTCAGTGATGCCCATTAGCTTGGTCAGGGATGGGATAAGCTTTCTCTGAAACACCAAGACCTATAAAGATACACATGGCTACTTCTATTTTCTCAGATCCAAAGGTGGGTAAGAAAAGCTTGAGGCTGAACTCAGAACTGGCGGAAATATTAGACTGCATTTAGCTTGTGCATTTCACAAGAAGTATACTGGTGTCTGAGGTTAGTGTGCATGCCCTGTGGGCTCCATCTCCTGAGACTCCTCCAAAGGGCTCCTAGGTTGCAGCTGTACTCCTCCAAAGAGAACAGGCATTTGCTATATCTCCTATTTTCCAAAGGCTACATCATAAAATGACTATGCGTTAGACAAGAGGAACAAGTCAATGGAGAGTGGAGTTACAAGTCTGCATGTATAAATCCACATTGAAAACATATGAATCATTCCTCTTTATGCCAAGACTGCATTTCAATAATTACTTGCATGGTTAGAAACCTTATTTCCAGTGGCAGAGATAACCTAAGTGGCACAGTGAGGTGACTTCTGGCTACACTGCTTCCCTCCGTGTGGCAGCCCAAGTCCCAGTACAACAAGACCCACCCGGTGTTGTGTCTGGTCTAGTCGAACTCCTCTCTGACTTTTGACAGGAGCTCTAGAATGGAGACTCTCCCTCACCTGTGCCTCCTCACTCACTATCTCATATGTCCAGACCTATCCTCCATACCCAAGCCCAGGGTACATGTACACACACACACACACACACACACACACACACACACACATACACACACACCTCGGTTAGTGCAGTTAACAGGAACTTGCACTAATAGTTCCTTAAAACAACACAAAGTAATACTTACTGTAATACACATGACTATCCTTTTCATCTGTCCTGTGAGGCACTCAGTTGGCCAGATTTTTCTATTTGGGAGATCCAGTTCCCATACTCGAATTGTCCCACTACAGAAAAGAAATTCACAATCAAGTGGGTGCCCATTTAACAACCACCTCGTCTCTTCTGTTTCCTATATGTCTTGAAGGTGAGGAGAAGAGTACTAGATACATTTGAGGGTTTCTTATAGTCTAGTGCTCTACCAAATATCTTCCATTTGATGGTCACAACCACCTTGCAGGGAAGGATTATAATCCCACAACTCTCCAAATGAGAAAAGGCAGAGGCTGCACACCCCAGAGCAAGGACTCACAGCTGGCTCTCTCACTTAGAAGCAAACACTCTGCCCACTAGAATGAAAATAGAAATATATACAAATAAACAAGAAAACAAAGAGCGAACCAGAGTTCATAGTTGTTGATCTGTGAGGAAGTTTTTTAAAAGGAAGAACTTCATTATAGGGGGTCCTGTCTTCAAGGAAGGAGAAATGAGACTAAGCCCAACAAAATCAGCACCTAATATAAGACCTGGCATACAGGTGATAGTTCATCATTGTATGTTGAGTTCATCTGAATTAATAATTGTATAAATATATCATCAACATCACAAGGACTTTAGCTAATATCTTAAGACAGAAAATATTTAAAAATCTATTGATCAAATTCGGTTTTCCTTTAGCCCTCAGAGTTATTCCCATAATTAAGTGTTCAATAAGTATTTTGAATGTATTTTCTAAACTGAAAAAAAAAGCTTTTCCATGGCCTTTCTGCTAGCTGGCATTTGGATGCTGAAATATTGGGATTTACAGGATATCTCTTGGAGACAATTGGATGGAACACCTGAAATTGAGAGCCCAGTGTAAGGGTGCCATACCATACTTCAGAGTGCTTTTTCTCAGTTCTCAGGGTCAAATGAAATTAAGGCAGATCTACATTAGAGATTGTCCTAAAAACTTTTGTTTTGACTCAAATTCAAGTTTGATTCCTGAAGAAATGTTGTCCTCAGATGTCAGAATCGGTTGATGCTGGAAGAATCCAAGATGGCGGCATAGGTAAACACCTACACTGCTGCCTCGCACAACAATTTCAAAACTACAACTAAAAGACAAAATGGACATCATTCAGAACCACAGGAAAGCTGGCTGAGTGGAAATTCTACAACTAGAAGGAAAGAGAAGAGATCACAGAGCCCCTGAGGAGCTGCAAAAAGCTGAGGTATGGAGATGCACACATGGAGAGAGCAGGTGTCAGAGAACCTGGCTGGCTTTCTCTGGCGGTAGGGAGATGGAGACTCTCAAAGGCATTGAACTCCTTATCCTACGACACTAAACCCCAGATCCAGCCCAAACTCAAATGGGGGGAGTTTGGACTGTGAAGGGGGAGAAGTGCACGGAAATTTAGGGGAGTCGCAAAAGATCAGAGGTCTGGTGGCCTGTACGGCACTTCGGGCGGAGGACCGACTGCTGATTGTGCCGCTGGCTTTCACGAGTGGGCGGGAGACAGACCCTCCCAACGGTGCCACTTCTAACTCCACTAAACCCTAGTTTTGGGCGAAACCCTGGGGACCCAGACTCGTGTGGTCCCTGAATGCAGGGGAGCCGGAGGGGCAGCAGTCTAGAGTCACTGCAAGAGAGCGCGACCACACAGGGACTGCTCCAGCAATTACCCAGTCACGTGAGACTCAGAGGCCGTGGAGGGCGGGGCTGACTGGAAGGCAAGGCAGACCCTTAAGCCCTGAGACTCCACCCATCCCAAACTCAACAGAGAGGCTTTTGCAGTTTTGCAACTCTTGTATCATAAGGCTGAATCCAACACAGAAGTTCTCCTGGCATAGTGAAAATGCCGAGACAAGGGAAGGGATCACAAACAAAAGAAATGGAGGAAAACAAACGACTGGATATAGAGTTCAAAACCATGCTTTTAAGGTTTTTCAAGAATATCCTAGAAAAGTTGGATAAAGTTAGGGAGACCCAAGAAGAGATGAAAAAGGACCAACTAGAGATGAAAAAGGACCAACTAGAGATGGAAAAGGACCAACTAGAATTTAACATACACTGACTGAAATAAAAAAATATTATACAGACACCTAACAGCAGACTAGAGGAAGGCAAGAATCAAGTAAAAAATTTGAAATATAAAGAAGCAGAAAACACTCAACTGGAAGGGCAAGAAGAGAAAAGAATCCAAAAATGTGAAGATGGTGTAAGGAGCCTCTGGGACAGCTTCATGTGTACCAACATCAGAATTGTGGGGGTGCCAGAAGAAGAGAGAGAGCAAGATACTGAAAACCTATTTAAAGAAATAATGACTGAAAACTTCCTACATCTGGTAAAAGAAATAAACTTACAAGTCCAGGAAGCACACAGAACCCCATATAAAAGGAATCCAAAGAGGACCACACCAAGACACATCATAATTAAAATGCCAAGAGCAAAAGACAAAGAGAGAATATTAAAAGCAGCAAGAGAAAAACAATTCATTACCTACAAGGGAGCACCCATACGACTGTCAGCTGATTTCTCAACAGAAACGATGCAGGCCAGATGGGAGTGGCAAGAAATATTCAAGGTGATGAATAGCAAACCAAGAATACTTTTTCCAGCAAAGCTATCATTCAGAATTGAAGGGCAGATAAAGACCTTCACAGAGAAGAAAAAGCTAAAGGAGTTCATCAATTCCAAACCAGTATTATATGAAATGCTGAAAGGTACTCTTTTAGCAGAGGAAGAAGAAAAAGGTAAAAGACAAAATATCATGAGCAACAAATACATATCTATCAACAAGTGAATCTAAAAATTAAGTGAATTAAAAGTTTGATGAAGAGAATAAACTGGTGAATATAATAGAATCAGGAGCACAGAAAGGGAGTGGACTGATAATTCTCAGGGGGAAAGGGGTGAGGGGTGTACAGGGAGAGACTGGACAAAAATCATACACCTATGGGTGAAGTCAATGGGAGGGAGGTAAGGGCAGAGGAAAGGGTGGGAGTCGGGTGGAGGGAGCTATGGAGGGGAAAAAAGAGAAACCAATGTAATAATCTGAATAATAAAGATTTAATTAAAAAAATAAGATTATAGAGTTAAAAAAAAAAGAATCAGTTGATGCTTACAGCTTATGCATCTGCCTAGGAGCAGAGCAACCCCATTGCATAAAGGCCTTGTCCACCGGCTAAAACCTGAACAGAGCTGAAGACCTTCATCGTCACCAGCCCCTGGATACAGGGTGGGATGTAGTCATCTGGTTTAGGGTCTGAGTACTGCCCTAGTCAGATTCGTTCCTTAGGGGCTAGCTATTATCCCAGCCAGTCTTGTCATGGCTTCTGAAAAAGCCCTTCCTCATTGCTATGGGGAACAAATGTGTGCCATGTGTCACCATGTGGCGACAGAAATTGGTACAGGTGTAGAGCAGCACAAATGCTTGACTCTGGGGGAAAAGCAGGCGACACTATGTCTCTCTCTGGACAGGAAGCCATAGGTGGACAAGAAAGATAGTTCTAGTCACATAGACTTCCATATACTTCCACCAACATTCACAGATGTTTGACCTTTGAACTGACATATGGCATGAAATAGGATGTTTTCATATAGGCTGGTGAGTCTGTAAATTAATTTTTGTGGTTAGGCAGATGCTGGCCTCTGTTCAGGAGTTGATCCCCTACTGGAAAGGATCTCATATAGCTACTAGTCAAACCCTTGAAACTTCCTGGAACGGTTCATTCTCAAACTATCATTTCATGAAACCTAATTCAAAAGCAGGTGGGGAAAAAATCACCCAGTAAGTGACTCTGCAAAACTCTCTGGGAGCACGGATTGTAAGTGATGTGTTATCAGTAACACCTGCACCAGAACTGAAAATTGATTTAGCAGATAAACAGAATATTTTTTTCTGGGAAGCACAGAATTTTCAAATGATCATATTTAAGACTTCAGGATATGTTTCTAAGATCGAAAACATGTTCCCCCACACTGTAATGACCATGTTTTCTGTATAGGCAAATAAAGTGGCTTATGGGTCTTGCATCCCCAACTGCAGATGCGTACTTTCCAGCGGTGACAAACATCTCGTCACAGCCCCTTGAGAAGATCACTGCGGTGGCATTGCCCACATTGAGGCCTGCTGCAGAACTACCACAGATGGCGTCTCTCTTGGCTATACTCCATACCACCACGCTGCCAAAATGAGAGGGACAAAAAAGTCAGAGGAAGACAGACTTGTAAAATAAGAAACAGTTCTTTCAACAGTTCTAGAAAAAAGGAAAAAAAAAGGTTACTTACAAAGGAACAAAAAAATTACACTGATCTACCCCCCTCACTGACATGTCCTCGATCATACTGGATCTGAGAAGACGAATAAGTGACACCAACACTTTTTATAAAGGAAAATTATTATGAGGTTATTAAAAACTAGCAAGTGCAACAATCAAATCTGATGCTATGATAAAGACGTTTTCAGACATTCAAGGCATAAAAGTTATCCCCCATTTATACCATGTAAAAGACTCCCTTGGGAAAGTTTTTCAGAAAAAAAAGAAAAAGCAATAAAGGGGATGACCTAAAATAGTATTCTCAAAGTTGAACGTGTATCAGAATCACTTGAGGGCCTGTTAAAGCAGAGTGCTAGGACCCATCCTCAAGCTTCTGGTCAGTATATATCCAAATATTACAGAAATAGAATACAAATGTTACAAAGCTTGTCAATGTAAAACATGCCTATTTATATTCCCCAAATTGTATACATGTAGAACGTGTGATTACAGGTAATCTAAAATCAAGGTCTAACCAAGATTTCCAAGAATGGAGAGGTAGAAGACACTATAAGAGCCATACTTTTTTTTTTTCCTTAGTAAGAAATTGATAGTTACCATCTAACATGGGATATTTGAGAGGCATATCACTTAAAAGATTATACTGATAACTAGATCAACAACAACAACAACAAAAACCCCTCTTAAAACCAAGTACCTTATGCCTAAGAGAATAAAAGCATGTGTACATACAAAATCTTTTTAAAATATATTTTATTTATTTATTTATTTATTTATTTATTTATTTATTTTACAGAGAGGAAGAGAGAGGGATAGAGAGTCAGAAACATCGATGAGAGAGAAACATCAATCAGCTGCCTCCTGCACACCCCCCACTGGGGATATGCCACAACCAAGGTACATGCCCCTGACTGGAATTAAACTTGGGATGCCCCCAGTCCGCAGGCTGACGCTCTATCCACTGAGCCAAACTGGTCAGGGCTGTACATATAAAATATTATACATGAATGTTCATAGCAGCATTTAATAAATGAGTAATACAGTGATACCTCGAGATACGAGTTTAATTCCTTCCTTAACCTTGCTCGTATATCAAGTTGCTCGTATCTCAAAGCAAATTTCCCCAATGAAATCAATTGAAATGCCATTAATCCATTCCAGCCCCCAAAATGTTACCCCAGTTGTTCTTGTTACTTGTTTTTGAATAAGAAAAATGTATTTATAAATGACAAATATTGTATAAAAACATAATAAAAGAGAATGTAAAGGAATAAACTGGTTTTATAAAGTGTATTTACCTACTCGTTACACTCTTAATGCTACACTTTATCCCTAAACTGAATGTAACTTAACTAATCTTCACTGAACTTAATTGCTACTGGTCTTTGCATTTTTGGCCGATTTAAAAAAAAACGTGCCCAACGAGGTTTGCCTCTTCCTCCCTTTCAGAATGTTTCTGAAATGGGTGAGGCAAGTTTCATTGAACAGCTCCGATGCACGACCAGTAGCAACTTTTTCGGGGTGTTTCTTTTCCACGAAGTGTGACACCCTCTCCCACATTCCTAAGATCTCCTTTATCTCACTTGTAGAGATCTCCTCCACCTCTGGCTCCTCCTCGAAACCAAAAAATTGGAGAACCTCCGCATGTTGCTGAGACTGCAACTCTTGTAACTCCTCCATGGTGAGTTCCAGAGAGTGCTCCTCGATGAGCTCATTCACATCTCTCTCTCATCCTACCTCCAGGCCCATGGATTTTCCCAGAGACACTATCTCCTCCTCCACTGGCACCTCGGGTTCGAATCCTTTGAAGGTCCTTTCGGCTACGGCCTCAGGCCACAGCTTCTTCCATGCAGACATCAAAGTCCTCATTGTAACACCCAGCCAGGCCTGATCAATAATTCTGAGGCATATCATGATGTTAAAGTGGTTCTTCCAGAACTCTCAAAGGGTGAGGTTTGTGTTCTCCGTCACCTCAAAGCAGCGCCGGAACAGGTGCTTGATGTACAGCTTTTTAAAATTAGAAATCACCTCCTGATCCATGGGCTGCAGGATAGGAGTGGTGTTGGGAGGTAGGTAGACAACCTTTATAAACTTGAACTCTTTGAGGAGTTCATCTTCGAGGTTCGGTGGGTGAGCAGGAGCATTGTGGAGGACGAGGAGGGCTTGCATGGTTAGGTTCTTTTCCTGTAGATATTTCTTTTTTTTTTTTTTAGTTAAATCTTTATTATTCAGATTATTACATTTGTTTCTCTTTTTTCCCCCTCCATAGCACCCCTCCACCCAGCTCCCACCCCTCCCTCTGCCCTTAGCTCCCTCCCATTGATCTCATCCATAGGTGTATGATTTTTGTCCAGTCTCTCCCTGTACACCCCTCACCCCTTTCCCCCTGAGAATTATCAGTCCACTCCCTTTCTGTGCTCCTGATTCTATTATATTCACCAGTTTATTCTGTTCATCAAATTTTTAATTCACTTAATTTTTAAATTCACTTGTTGATAGATATGTATTTGTTGTTCATAATTTTTTGTCTTTTACCTTTTTCTTCTTCCTCTGCTAAAAGAGTACCTTTCAGCATTTCATATAATACTGGTTTGGAATTGATGAACTCCTTTAGCTTTTTCTTCTCTGTGAAGCTCTTTATCGGCCCTTCAATTCTGAATGATAGCTTTGCTGGATAGATTATTCTTGGTTGTAGGTTCTTGCTATTCATCACGTTGAATATTTCTTGCCACTCCCATCTGGCCTGCATCGTTTCTGTTGAGAAATCAGCTGACAGTCGTATGGGTGCTCCCTTGTAGGTAATGCACTGTTTTTCTCTTGCTGCTTTTAATATTCTCTCTTTGTCTTTTGCTCTTGGTATTTTAATTATGATGTGTCTTGGTGTGGTCCTCTTTGGATTCCTTTTATATGGGGTTCTGTGTGCTTCCTGGACTTGTAAGTCTATTTCTTTTACCAGATGTGGGAAGTTTTCAGTCATTATTTCTTTAAATAGGTTTTCAGTATCTTGCTCTCTCTCTTCTTCTGGCACCCCCACAATTCTGATGTTGGTGCGCTTGAAACTGTCCCAGAGTCTGCTTACATTATGTTCACATTTTTGGATTCTTTTCTCTTCTTGCTTTTCCAGTTGAATGTTGTCTGCTTCTTTATATTTCAAATTTTTTACTTGATTCTTGCCTTTCTCTAGTCTGCTGTTAGGACTCCGTATAATACTTTTTATTTCAGTCAGTGTAAATTTAATTTCTATTTGGTCCTTTATCATCTTTAGTAGGACCTTTTCCATCTCTAGTTGGCTCTTTTGCATCTCTAGTTGGTCCTTTTTCATCTCCTCTTGGCTCTCGCTAAATTTATCCATCTTTTCTAGCATATTCTTGAATAACCTTATAAGCGTGGTTTTGAACTCTATATCCAGTCGTTTTTTTTCCTCCATTTCTTTTGTTTGTGATCCCTTCCCTTGTCTCAGCATTTTTACTATGCCCGGGAAACTTCTGTGTTGAATTCAGCCTTATGATACCAGACACAAAGCCACAGAAGCCTCTGTTGAGCTTGGGAGGGGTGGAGTCTCAGGGCTTCAGGGACCGCCTTGCCTTCCAGTTGGCCCCGCCCTCCACAGCCTCTGAGTCTCACGTGACTGGGTAATGGCTGGAGTGGTCCTTGTGCGCGCCTGCAGTGCCTCTAACCGCTGCCTTTCCGGCTTCCCTGCGCACCAGGACCACACGAGTCTAGGTCCCAGGGTTTTGCCCGAAACAGGGGCCCAGTGGACTCAGAAGTGGCACAGTTGGGAGGGTCTGTCTCCCGCCCACTTGGGAAAGCCAGCAGCACAATCAGCAATCTGTCTTTCGCACAGCACCATGCGCGTGCGCGACCAGACTTGATCTTTTGCGACTCCCCTAAATTTCCGTGCACCTCTCCCTTTTCACAGTCCAACCTGCCCCCATATGAGTTTTGGCTGGATCTGGGGTTTAGTGTCATAAGATAAGGGGTTCAATGCCGTTGGGAGTCTCCGTTTCCCTCCCGCCAGAGAAAGCCAGCCAGGTTCTCAGGCACCAGCTCTCTCCGCGCGCTTGTCTCTGTACCCCAGCTTTTTGCAGCTCCTCTGGGTTTCTGTGAGCCCCTCTCTTTCCTTCTAGCTGTAGAACTTACACTCGGCCAGCTTTCCTGTGGTTCTGGATGATGTCGGTTCTGTCTTTTAGTTGTAGTTTTGAAATTGTTGTGCGAGGCAGCAGTGTAGGTGTTTACCTATGCCACCATCTTGGATTCTCTTGTGTAGATATTTCTTAACAGAAGGGCCGAAAACCAGATTTACCCACTCCACAAAGAACTGCCTGGTGACCCATGCCTTTGGGTTTGCCCTCCACATAACTTGCAGTTTATCTTTTAAAATCTTATGTGACTTAAAAACTCTGGGGTTTTCTGAATGGTATAGGAGCAGAGGCTTGATCTTGCAGTCGCCACTCGCATTGGCGCACAGTGTGAGAGTTAGCCTATCCTTCATTGGTTTGTGGCCTGGCATCGCCTTCTCCTCTGCCGTTATATAAGTCTTATTCAGCATCTTCTTCCAGAAAAGCTCTGTCTTGTCACAGTTGAAGATTTGCTGGGGGATACATCCTTTGGCTTCTATCAGTTCAGAAAAAGTTTTGAGGTAATCCTCAGCTGCCTTCACATCCGAACTTGCTGCCTCACCATGCCTGACGATGGAGTGAATGTCAGACCTTTTCCTGAAGTTATCAAACCAGCCTCTACTGGCTTAATATGAGTCTTTCGATGCTTCGTCCGTGAAAGTGTGCGGGGTCTGCTTCAGCAAATCACCGTAAATCGCTCGCGCAGTCTCACATATGATGCCCTGTGTTAATGTATCTCCTTTAAGCTGCTTCTCCATCACCATACCATCAGTAGATTCTCCATATTTTCATGGAGAGAGCTACGGAGCTTAGAAATTATTGTAATGCCCTTAGCTGGCATTATACCCTTTATCGACTCCTTCTGTTTAAGCACAGTGCATATCGTTGAAGTACTACGCCCGTATTACCTCACCAAGTCAGCCACTTGCACACCTTGCTCATATTTTTCTATGATTTCATGCTTTAATTCAATAGACATCATCCTCTTCTGAGCACTGACCTTTCCACTCGCTTTCTTCGGACCCATGGTTATAAAAAGAAATGTGATAAAGTATGTAAATGCACAAAAGATGCTTTGGCCACGAGGTAAACAAGCACACTGACTGAGGCGTGGGAAACTATGAGACACTCGAGTCACATTAAACTGGTGGGTCGTGTGCAGCCGGCCGATCTGCACGATTACTCGTATCTCAAATGTTGCTCGTATTTCAAAGCAAAAAATCGCTCACTTGACTGCTCATATCTCAAAAATCTCGTATGTTAGGGCACTCGTATCTTGAGGTACCACTGTATACAAATTAACCATCACTCTGCTACACCCACAAGCCATGGCCACCAGCCAATCAGGAGCAAGTTTGCAAATTAACCCAACCAAGATGGCTGCGGCCATGGAGCGAGCAGGAGGCTTGGGTTTCCCCAGCAATGGAGGAAGCCAAACTTTCAGCCTCCACTCAAGGCTACAAAGTTTCAATTATAGAAGATAAATAAATCACAACAAACATGGCAGCAGCCATTAAGCTGGAGAGAGCAGGAGGCTTGAGTTGTCCCTGGTGAGGGAGGAAGCCAAAGTTCTGCAACTCTGGCCAGCCTTGGCCTGGTTCAAGGCTACAAAGTTTCAATTATAGAAGATAAATAAGTCCCAGATACAAGAGCCTCCACTTGGGTTGCCAGGGGGAAGTGGGGGGGCGTAGCGGGCCTGTAAACCACCACATGCCCCTTGCCCAGGCCACTCCATGCCCTAAGGGAACCCCAACCCTGATTTAGGACACCCTTCAGGGCAAACCAGCTGGCCCCCACCCGTGCACCAGGTCTCTATCCTATCTAATAAATGAGTAATATGCAAATTGATCATCATTCCAACACACAATATGGCTGCCCCATGTGGACACGAGATGGCCACCACAAGATGGCCAGCAGGGGAGGGCATTTGGGAGGGACCAGGCCTGAAAGGGAGGGCAGTTGGGGGCGATCAAGCCTGCAAGAGAAGGCAAGTTAGGGGTGACCAGGTTGGCAGAGGAGGGAAGTTGGGGTTGACTGGGCCTGCAGGGAACGGCAGTTGGAGGGGACCCAGGCCTACAGGGGAAGGCAGTTGGGGGTGACCAGGCCTGCAGGGGAGGGCAGTTAGGGGCAAACAGGTTGTCAGGGAAGCAGTTAGGCATCAATCAGGCTGGCAGGGAGTGGTTAGGGGGTGATCAGACTGGCAGGCAGAAGTGGTTAGGGGCCATCAGGAAGGCAGGCAGATGAGCAGTTGGGATCTAGCAGTCCTGGATTGTGAGAGGGATGTCCGACTGCCCATTTAGGCCAAAACCTACCAAGATTGAGCCTAAACGGGTAGTTGGACATCCCTCGAGTGGTTCCAGATTGGAGAGGGTGCAGACTGGGGTGAGGGACACCCCAACCTCTGTGCACGAATTTCTTGTACCAGGCCTCTAGTCTATAGTAATAAAAGGGTAATATACTAATTAGACCGGACATCCTTCTTGATAAAGCCAGGGCTGGAGGGAAGCCAGCTCTGGTCCTGGGTGTCTGCGGGCAGCAGAAGGAAGGAAGCAGCCTTGTCCCAGGTGCCGGAGGGAAGCTGGTTCCAGCAGCTGGGGGAAGGAAGACCTATTCTTACATGAATTTTCTTGTATTGGGCCTCTAGTTATTAATAATAGCCTAAAAGTGGAAAAGAGCCAAAAATTCACCAACTGATGAATGGATAAAGAAAAAGTGGTATATCCATACAATGGAATATTATTTGACAACAAAAAGAATGAGGAAGTGACACATGCCACAATATGGATGAGCCTTGAAAACATGCTTCAATAAAGTAATCCAGTCACAAAAGGCCACATATTGTATGACTCCATTTATTGGAAACATGCAGAGCAGGCACATCTATAGAGACAGAAAGTAGATTAGTGTAGAGGCTCCCTGGGAAGGCATATGGGCATTTTTTAAATTATTGTCAGCTGAGTCCTAGGCAACAGGCAGAGCTGCCTCTTGGATACACATTAACCAAAGAGGCAATGTGTTATCAGTACTGACTCTTACCTTTGCCCAGGTGTCTGGTAATGTGTTTTTGATATGTAAATCCAGTCAAGCACTAGAAATGCTTGGGTCTACTCAAGAATGCAAGTAATCTCCTTTGACCCTAACTTTTGGTGAAACTTCCTGGTATTTGGGGGTATAAAATAACCTTGCTGTATCAGTTCTGGGTCCCTGTCCCTTGATTAGAGAGGACGAAGGTCCCACCTGGCCCCAGCTTTTCCTTCTATTTTGTGTCTTGTCTCTTTCTTTCTTTTATTTCTCAATCCCCAGCTCCTCTACTCAGGAACTGGACCCACTTTCTGTCCCTGCTGGGCTCGGAAAGAGAGAAATACAGATTAGAGATTGCCTGGGCTGAGAGGGTAGCGGTGGAGCAGAAATGAGGAGTGACCGCTAATGGGCATGGTATTTCTTTTTGGGGTGTTGACAATGTTCTAAAGTTGATTGTGATGATGGTTACAAAACACAGCATGTAAAAAATTCCTTGGGGAAGTATTTTAGCAGAAAAACCCACAAAAACACAAAACCACTCAATTGTATACCTTCAATGGATGAATTATATGTATGGTACGTGAAATATATTTCAATAGAGCTGTAAAGGAAGAACCCAAGTGCTCGGGAGAGTGGAGTTCTTCTTGGTAGAGGGAATATGTATTTTGAATCCATCTGCATAGTTGGAAAACATACTTTCTTTATAAACCATGGATCTGTATAGTTTTATTTTTTCAAAAAGGAAGTTTAAAGTGTAAAATGAAGTAAAAGGTAGTGCCAGAGAGAGAGTTGGCTGAGTAAATTCCAGCACATCCGTGCAGTGGAATACTGTGCAGTCATTGTAAAGAATGTGGCATATGTCTATGTGTGCACACCCAGAATATGTTCTTCGTGTCAAGTTAATAAAAAAGCAGGGTGCATTACAATATTGATATGTGATAATATTCGTGCAAAAAAAGGTTCATAAGTAGTTTACAAAATATTTTTAAAAGCATGCACATCCAAACTTGTCAAATGTCTATTACAGTCCCCAACACCCCTTCTGTTCCTCATCTTGTGTGTAGAATCCAGGTGGTTTGGGTAGAAGGGACCCTGCCACAGGTTCAGATTTGACCCAGGATTATCCAAAACCAATCCTCAGAACCTTGTCTTCCTCACCACCATGGCTATTCAGGGGTGGGTATATTGCATGTTCTTGCCTAGCAAGGTTTGTTTTCCTTTCTTTCTTTCTTTGGAAAAGATGGAAAAGAAATTTGCTGTAGAATGTTTTTCTCAATATCCCCCAACCTTCTGCAAGCAAATTTTAGATAGCCTAAATCAAACTTAAAATGACAGAGGAGACAAACAATTTGTAGATTACATTTGGCTAAAGGGCCATCTTTTTCTCCCCCTAGGTCTAACCTGGGCATTTTTCTGGCAGAAAGACATGGAAGTGGAAGGGGCCTCACTGCCAAGCTCCAGGGATCTCTGGGGTGAGACAAGGCATCAGTAGCTGGGTGATTTCCTTGGGTGATTCCCATGTGCACCCATAGCTGAAAGCATCTGCTTTAAAGTTAAACTAAGAATAGTGATTGATGATTTCTGGGTACATTTCTTATCACAGTCCAATGGGTGTGGCCCAGGAAAGGTGTAACTACTCAACAAGGGAAAGGAATAACTATTAAAGGTGGAAATCTCATTAAAACTCTGTGGACTTGCTGTTCAAATCTGGTATACACACAGAGCTATCACTATATCAGTACCTCAAGTCTGGTATACATATAGAACTATCACTTATATCACTGCATCAAGTCTGGTATACACACAGAGCTATCACTGTATCACTACACATAAAAGTAAATTTCATTTTTTTAATCTCATTTGTAATATACCATGGAGGTCAAACAAGAAATACCTTGTATTGACTCCACCAAAGTATTGAATTCTGCGCACACCTCAGGTGTTGTTTTTCTTCTTCTCCAGGCTGTTTACATAGGCATATGGACTGCACTGATTGTTCCTCCTAATTCAGTGTTTTACAACCCCCCCCCCCCATTTCATGTGTATGTATTCTCAGCCTGCTCATTTGACTATGAGTTCCTTGAGGGCAAAGGTCATGTCTTGGCGAGGCAAGCTAATAATGCTGCCTTTGGCGTCGCACCACCAGGGTTTGCCTCTCAGCTCTGCTACTTACCAGCTGGTAGCTTTTTAGTTCCTCCTGGTCACAACAGCTCCCATCTCCTGGAGTCGCTGTGAGGCTTAAATGCGATACCACAGTTCAAGTGCAGCACACGCCTGGCACAGATAAGTGCTCACAAAAATCAGCTGTTGCCTTTGATGCTGCTGCTGCTAAGAATGATGGTGATGTCACCTGTTTCTTTTATTTTTTTAAATAGCAATGATTCTAGAATTTAGATGCACATTAGAATCATGTGGGAAGCTTTTATTGCTCCCAAACGCCAGGCCAATCAAAGCTGACTGTCTGCAGGTGGAGCCAGGCACTGGTAATTTTCTAAAGCTCCTCAGCGCATTTCAATGCCCAGCCAGAGTCCTGTGGCATTTTCTTCATAGGCTTTTACACAACATGGAATGTTAGAGGGGAAAGGGTGCTTGGCATGTCTAGAAACATGTCTGCTGGAACATAACTAAGCATGTTTAGTTTGTTACCTTCCATCATCTGGGCCTCCGAGTGATACCAAGTACAGATCATTTGGTGAAAAGGCCAGATCTTCAATTTTGCCCTTGTGGAGTGACATTCGAGCAATCAGCTCCCTTTTCTTGTAATCCCACAAAATGATATCTGCCTGGGAGAAAGAATACACAGTCAGGTCACAGACAGGCCTTCAAGAACCCGAGGAGACAGCTACCCCCCTCAGCGAAGAATAATAGCAATGTCACTTTTCTAGAAAGTACATCATGTCCTACAAGCACCACAGCAACAAAATGGAAATGGTTTTAAAAGGTGACTCTTACTCCAGCAGCATTTGGTGTAAGAACAACAGGTTCCTTCCCTCTGGGCCTGACAGGATGAAAAGGAGCTCAAGGAGAGTCAAGAGGGAGAGGAGGAAGGTTACACACGCATGTCTGCACAGAGCTAACCTACTAGTAGGTGGGGCAGGTTTGCTAGGCAGGCACCTCTAAATTGACTCACAGTGAGCTGCTTTCAGTTTGTTCACCTTGAAGCCCATGAATGTGACCTGTCCTGAGGCAATGTACACCCCGCTCTTGGAGACGTTCACACAGGAGACATTGTTGCCATGACCATGCAGGAAACTCTGTTGCTTTGTATTTATCGCCTGAATGAGGACTGTGCAACCCAGAGGGAAAATCAAGTGTTCCTGGTCAGGGTGGCATTTCAGACCAGTGGGCACATGTCCTAAAGGAGAGAGATTAAAAATAATCAGGAGGTACAGAAGTGGTTGGTAATAAAAAAAAATGAGTGCAAAGGAAAACATTTTTTATATAAGCCTTAGTTCAACGAAAATACGTGATGGGTAATAGGTAATTTTAGTCCACTGACAAGGTCAGTCTAGTGTATGACTTCTCAAACTGTAATGTGCATATACTCCCCAGGTGCCTGGTTGAAAGGTAGGTTCTGGTTTTGGGTCTGGGGCAGGACAGAGATATCCCCTTTTCTGACAAGCTGCCAAGTGCTGCCAATGCTGAGGCTAGTCTAAGAACCTCACTTTGAACAGCAAGGCCCTCGGGCCAATTCTTGTGATTCTAAGGAGCAAGAATGCCTGAGGCACAAACAGCCAGCCTGTCTGGTAAGTTCATTCTCTTGAGAACACAGACACTGGAGAAACGTGAATTCACGGCCCTGAGCACAAGTTTGGTAAAGATAACATTCTGGCTTCAGTCCTAAGTCTCTACCAGGCACTTTGAAGAAGCCCCAGACCTCTCACAGGAAGATGCCATCTTCCAGCTATTTGCCAAAAATCATGTCAACAATTTCAAACCTTTGCAATATGTTTTTATTATTATTATTATTATTATTATTATTATTATTATTATTATTGACTAGAGGCCCAGTGTATGAAATTCATGCACGGGAGAGTAGGGGGTGCCCCACAACCCAGCCTGCATCCTCTCCAATCTGGGACCCTTCGAGGGATGTCCAACTGCCCATTTAGGCCTGATCCTACTGGAAATCCTTCAGGGCAAACCAGCTGACCCCCACCCCCCCCTGTGCAACAGTCCTGTAACCTATCTAATAAAAGAGTAACCCTTCCTCCTCTCCCTCTTGACTCTCCTTGAGCTCCTTTTCATCCTGTCAGGCCCAGAGGGAAGGAACCTGGTGTTCTCCTTCTGGGATCATGCCTAAATGGGCAGTTGGACATCCCTCTCACAATCCAGGACTGCTGGCTCCCAACTGCTTGCCTGCCTGCCTTCCTGATTGCCCCTAACCACTTCTGCCTGCCAGCCTGATCACCCCCTAACCACTGCCCTGCCAGCCTGATTGCCCATAACTGCCCTCCTCTGCAGGCCTGGTTCCCCCTAACTGTTCTCCCCTGTAGGCATAAGTCTCCCCCAACTGCCCTTTTCTGCAGGCCTGATCATCCACAACTGCCCTCCCTTTCAGGCCTGGTCCCTCCCAATGCCCTTTTCTTCTGACAATCTTGTGGCAGTTGTCTTGTGTCCACATGGGGGCAGCCATCTTGTGTGTTGGAGTGATAGTCAATTTGCATATTACTCTTTTATTAGATAGGATAGAGGCCTGTTGCACAGGTGGGGGTGGGGGCCAGCTGGTTTGCCCTGAAGGATTTCCTGGATCAGGGTGGGGGTTCCCTTGGGGCATGGGGCAGCCTGGGCCAGGGGCCTGTGGTGGTTTGCAGGTCTGCTACACCCCCAGCGACCCAAGTGGAGGCTCTGGTATCTGGGATTTATTCCTATAAATTGAAACTTTGTAACCTTGAGTGGAGGCCTAGGCCAGCCAGGGTGTACAGAAAGCTTGCCTTCCTCCATTGCCGGGAAAACCCAAGCCTCCTTCTTGCTCCATGGCCGCAGCCATCTTGGTTTGGTTAATTTGCATACTCACTCCTGATTGGCTGGTGGGCATGGCCCGTGGGTGTAGCAGAGTGATGGTTAATTTGCATATTGGTCTTTTATAAGATAGGATTATTTTTAGAGAGAGAGAGGGAAAGACAGAGAAACATTGTTTGTTGTTCCACGTATTTATGCATTCATTGGTTGCTTCTTATATGTTCTCTGAACAGAAATTAAACCTGCAACCTTGATGTTTTGGGAGGACATTTTAACCAACTAAATGATCCAGCCAGGTCTTTGTAGTATGTTTAAATATGAAATAGACACAAGTCCCCCTTATCACTCACTTTGGTTAGGATTTGTTTTAGTTCTTCTTCATAGTTATTTTACAATATAAGCTTTAAATTCAGCTTGACTTGTTAAAAAGTCATTTTTCATGGGATGTATTGAATGTATAGGTTAATTTAAGGAAAGATCATTTCCATAATGACACATTATGTCTCTTTTCTAAAAAGAGGGTATGTTTTCCATATTCTCCTTTTATGTGCTTCACCCTGTAGGATTTGCAATTTTTCTTTGGAAAGATCTCACACATTTCTTATTACAGTTATTCCTGGATACTTCAAAATCTTATTTATTGATATGTATTTCCATTCTCCAACAAAAGTGCCATATTTATTAATGTAGCTTTATGGTCTTTTAATAAATTTGTCTGTTATATTTAACTCCCTCTGGAATTTATTTTGGTGCAGAGTGTGATTTCAGTAACTAAATAGATTTCCTTTTTGCTCAAGTGGCCAAATGTATTTACCGAGTAAATTATTTCTTTCATTTTGTTATTGTTCCTTTTTTATGTAATAAGTTCTCATAATACTAAGCTTTATGTCTGGGGGTGATCTATTCCTATTAAAATGTGTATTTGTTTATTTCTAATTGCAAGCTCCTTATAAATAATCATATGGCTATCCACATGAAAAAAGTAAAATAAGATCTGTACTTCCCACCATCCACAAACAATACATTCCAGGTAGATCAAGGATCTAAGTGTGAAAAATAAGACTCAAATTATATACAAGTTGTAGGAAAAGAATTCTTAAACCTAACACCAAAAGAGCCAATCCTAACAGAAAATGCCAGTATTTGCATCCAATCAATGTTGCTGTCTCTCTCTCATTGATGTTTCTATCTCTCTCTCCCTCTCCTTTCCTCTCTCTCAAATCTAAAATCAATAAAAATATATTTTAAAAAATGAACAATCCAATGGTAACACCTCTATCTAGTTCCAAAACATTTCCAGACTGTAACTTTTTAAACCAATTTTTTATAAAAATTTTTTTTAATATATATTTTATTGATTTTTTACAGAGAGGAAGGGAGAGGGATAGTTAGAAACATCTATGAGAGAGAAACATTGATCGGCTGCCTCCTGCATATTCTCCACTGGGGATGTTCGTGCAACCAAGGTACATGCCCTTGACTGGAAGCAACCCACAAGTTGAGAACTGCTGCTGTAGAGCCTAAGACTATCAGAAAACATAGATATTTACATTATAATTCATTAACAGTAGCAAAATTACAGTTATGAAGTAGCACCAGAAGTAATTTTATGGTTGGAGGTCATCACAACATGAGGAACTGTATTAAAGGGTCGTGGCATTAGAAAGGTCTACAGGCTATAGTTTGCAGACTTCTGGTCTATTTTGGTAACCTTGATATTTGTAGTTTAAGAACTCTTTGCATAATAGGAAAAGCACAGGCTTATCTACTGCAGGTCACTAGCTTCCTTTACCAGTCAGTTGGTGAATGTGACTATTCTTGTGTCAATACCAAACTCTCAATACCTATCCTATACAATAATCCTATATAATAATCCTATCTGATAAAGAGGGAATATGCTAATTGACCATCACTCCATTACAAAGATGGCTGCACCCAGACCTGAGGCCAATTTCCCATAAGGAGCCATAAAGAGCAATCAGCAGGGACCTGAGGCTACGCCCTCCCTTCCCCCACGGGGCTTGACAGGGATCTCAGGCCACACCCCTCACCTGGTAGGGCTTGACAGGGGACCTCAAAGTGCACTTCTCTTCCTGGTGCTGGGCTAGGGGACCTCAGGCTGCTCCTCCCCTCCCGCAGCACCAGGCTGGGGGACCTCAGGCTGTGCCCCCCACCAGGTGGGGCTTGACAGTGGACTTCAAGCCATGCCCTCCCACCCAGCAGGGCTTGATGGGAGACCTCAGGTCATGCCCCCTTTCCTGGTGCCAGACCAGGGGACCTGAGGCTAGGGCCCCTGCTCTGTGGGGCTTGACAAGGGTGGGACTGGCTGGGTCTAGATCTAGCCCATGGGTGGGGGGCAGCCCCGTCTGGATCTCACGTGATTTTGAGGCAGATGTGGGTGGGAGGGAACTTGACTCTGGGTCCCCCTTTTAATGTGCACAAATTTCATGCACTGGGCCACTAGAAGCCTTATAAAATGCTTTTATAAGCAACACAACTATATTTGGTTTGCTTACATAATAAATTCCCATTCAAATAAAATACCTAAAAAAGTCAAGTACAGTTAAACATTTACTCCCTCAAGTTAAAACTCATAAACTATAATGTGAAACTACAATGAGTTCTAGTGTCATAATGATAAAAGGGGCTTTACTTTTGTTTGCTTCTAATTTATTTCCATGTGGAGACTAAACTCAATTACCTGGTATTTAAGGCCTCTAAAATCTAATCCCAGGTTCTTTCCTGGGTTATCCTGTCCTCCCTGACCCTGAAGCCACACCACACCTTTGCCATTCTCCAACCAGTCCCCACATGCTCTACCTTCCTTCTTTGCTCACCGTTTCCTCCTGCCTGGAATGTTCTGCTCCTCAGTCTTTACTCTAACTCCTACCCAGCTTTAACGACTACTTGAATTAACCCTTCCTTGACCTCCCAAACTTTCATAAAGCTTGCTTATTTTTTTTATGAGTAGTGTTATAGAATTTTTAACATTTTTGCCATCATTATTCTGAACTCTATGTCAAATAAATTTCATATCTCCATTTCATTTATCTCTTCTTCTGGAGAATTCTCTCTTTCTTTCTCTATTATTATTATTATTATTATTATTATTATTATTATTATTATTATTTTGTCTCCCCATTTTGGCTGCTTGTTTGGTTTTGTGTCTAGGTGTTAGGTAGATTTGCTATGACTCCCAGTCTCTAGCTCAGGACAGTTATATGCTGTTTCTGCCCCGAGTACCCTGGTTAGGGCTATCAGTAATCCACAGCTTGTGGCTCCCTGTTCTGGAGCTGCATGCCTTTGGAAAGGACCAATATGTGCACCAGAGTCTGCTTTTCCTACACCTGGGCCCTGAAGGAGATCAGGCAAAGACTCAGATCCTGCAGTCTGATTATTAGCCTTAATTGGCCTTAGAGCAAGCATGTCAAACTTGAGGCCCACAGGCCACATGCGGCCTACAATAAATATTTTTATGGCCCACCCAATATAACGGTATGTCAGAAATGTTTTAATACAAATTTCATAGCTTAATTTTTACAATATCCTGTTATACATAATTATTAATAATGAACCACAACTTTCGCTAATGACTGATTATTATCATCGTGTTGCATTCATTTCCCTTACGTGCCTTACGTGCAGCGCACCATTTCTCTCCACTAATACTAGTACTAGCAGTGAATATTTTAGCAGTCGATTGCCATGTTATTAGTTTTGAACTGGCTTGTTTGGTGTGTGCAACAGGAAATATTTCGCTTTCAGAGAACAAGAAAATAGTTTTTTTTTGTGTTGTGCAATTATTCAGTGTTTAGTAAGTTAATGTTTAAGAAAAAATATTAATTTTTATTAAAATGTTCTATATTTTATGTTAACAATGACTCACTCAGCCCTTTGTATTCAGCATGTCTCTATGGAAATAAACCTACATTTCTATGAAAATTGAAGCTTTTGTTTTTTGCGGCCCACATACACTTACATCTTGCTTATTTGGCCCGTGTTAGCCTTTTGAGTTTGACATGCTTGCAGAAGGAGATCAAGCAAAGGCTCAAAGCCTCCAGAGAGAATCGCCTTTGCCTGTAGTCTGATTGTTATCAGCCTTGATTGGACTACAGGGTGGATGACTGTCTTTCCCCCAGGTCAAAACCTCCTAACCTGTTTCCCCGAAAGTAAGACATCCCCCGAAAATAATACCTACTTCCAGTTTTGCCTCTCGCTTTAATATAAGGCATCTGCCTGAAAACAAGACCTCCCTGATAAATAAGGCCTCCTCCAATAAATAAGGCCTCCCCAGAATATAAGGCCCCCAAAGCTACTCCTGATTTAAAGAGATCTCGAACTGCCTGAACAGATCCTGCTGCGCTGCGGCCAATCAGTGAGCTGGTTTGTGATGACAACTACTACCATATACAGGTAATAAATTTCCTCTTTTTTTGTTTTTTTGTTCAACAATAAATGTTTCCCGTATTCTTCTTCATGAAAAAATAAGATATCCCCTGAAAATAAGACCTAGCGCATCTTTGGGAGCAAAAATTAATATAAGACACTGTCTTATTTTCAGGGAAACGGGGTAGTTAGCAAAAATCACAGGAGAAAGATGTCCTTGTCTCTGTGCAGGCTCTATTTCCAGTGCTTGGTTATCAGAGTTCTCTCCAGCTAGTCTTCAGCTGATTTTTCAGGCTGGTTTTTCTGTATTTTAGTTGTCTTCCTGGGAGAGTATCAGTGTAGCTTCCACTTACTCCATGGTCATTTTTAATCCTCTTAAATATTTTTTTTCATTAAAGACAAAAATACAAGAAAACCCAGTAACTTTCTACCAAGTAAATAAACCAATTCCACTGAGACCTGGATAAAGAGGTAGATTATTACCAAGTGCCTTTGCCCAGTTTACATTTCCCCAAAGGTAACTGCTGTTTTGACTTCTATGTTTGTAAGTGAATTTTCCTCATTTTAGAACTTTATGTGAATCGAATTATACAATATTGCACTCTTTTACATTTAGATTTTTTCATTCAACATTATGTTTGTAAGATCTAGCCATGCTGTATGTAATAAATAGTTCATTCTTTTCTATTGCTGCACAGCAGTCTATTGTGTAAATATACCGCAATTTATTTGTCCTTCTACTTTTGATGAACATTTGGTTGTTTTCAATTTCCAGTGGTTTGAAATAATGCTAAAAAATGACAAAAAAAAAAGAAATAATGCTACTATAATATTCGCCTGCTTTTTGGGTACACATTTCTGTTCCATGTCAGGTATAGCATTTGGAGGGTACATCAAACATCTGTAAAATGTACTCAGACATTACCCTAAGGAAAAAAGAGTAAAAAGGTTACCTAAGCAGATAAATGTTCTTTGTAGCATTTAAAAATAAATGTAGAAAATGAAAATCATCCTAAATTCTTACGAACAGGGCATTGTTCTTATAAATTGTAGCATATCTTTGCAACAGAATATTATATTAAAGTATTAAAAATTATGGCATAGAGTATATTTACTGCTAAGGAAAGATTTATATGGCATACTGTTAAGTAGAATTCTTGTTATAAGAGTTATTACATATGTCTGGATCAATTTTTATTAAAAAAACACCATATTTATATGTAAGTGATATATGTGTTTATGTGAAAGGATCACAGCAAAATTTGAACAGTGATATTTTGGGAAATGTAATAATGGCTGATTTCTTTTTGTGGTTTCACTGCATTTTTCTTTTTTACAAACTCTTTTTAAGTATGGCTATGAATTTGTCCTTGTGTTTACAGTGAATAGCACACTACTTGGCATGTGGTGGTTCTAAATAAATGTATATTTGACTAGGTGAGAATATAAATTGTCACAAAATCAACAAGATGTTAAATTAATTTGGGACATTTAAAAAGGCCAAGATATCCAGGCTGGCGTGGCTCAGTCCTTGAGTGTTGACCTATTAACCAGGAGGTCATGGTTCAATTACCAGTTAGGCAACTTGCCCCGGGGTTGCAGGCTTCATCCCAGTGTGGGGCATGCAGGAGACAGCCAACCAATGATTCACTGTCATCATTGATGTTTCCATTTCTCTCTCCCCTTTCCTTTTCTCTCTGAAATCAATAAAATATATATTTAAAAATAAATAAATAAAGTAAAAAGGCCAAGATAATTAGTAACTAATTGCCATGGGAGACACTGGGATGTAATTTGCTGTAGATTTACTCTTGGAGTGCTACAGAACAGCACGACTTCGGTTGCAGAGCTCTATATTTGAGGCTCTACACTGGTCACCAGTGTGACCCTTTGCACAAACTGCAGATCACTTACTTCCTTTACCGATGATTTTGGAACCAGCTCTAAAGATGGTCCATACCTCAGATGTATTAAGTGCCCACTTTCTTTTTCTTTTTTCTTTTTAAATATTTTTATTGACTTCAGAGAGGAAGGGAGAGGGAGAGAGAGAAACATCAATAATGAGAGGGAACCATTGACCTAACAGAGAACCATTGATCAGCTGCCTCTGCCTGGCCCCTACTGGGGATCCAGCCCATAATCTGGGCATGTACACTTGACCAGAATCGAACCCAGGACCCTTCAGTGTGCAGGCTGAAGGTCTATCCACTGAGCCAAACCAGTTAATACTAAGTGCCCACTTTCTATAAGAGATGGTTACATTAAAATGAAGATAAGATAAAGAGCCATGTCCTAGAATGCTCTTAAAATCTTGGTCATTGATTGTTCTGTATGTACAATTTTACATTTTTAAAGTTTCCAGACATTACAATATACTTTTTAAAATCTTGCTTTTAAGAAATGTGATTCATTGCTTTTTTCATCTTTCAGAAAAAACAAAATAATTTCTCCTCCTAATGTCCAAAATAATAGGCAGTTGTAAGTAAGGATTTGGGCAGAACAACTGGCCCCCTCTAACCAAAGTCTCTCTCCCCTTCAGTTCCCCTTGGCGTCTTTTTTGGCTTCTGTTGTGGTCTGACGTCCTCACCAATAGAATCCTTATTTCGAGTTAAAGCACAGGATCATCCCCTAAAGCGGTGCTTATGTATACAGCAGTTGGGAAGTTGGAAGTTACTTGGTCCCAGGGGACATCATGGGCTGGGTAATCCAGTAGTTACTGAGGCTGAGGGGACAGCTTTTGGAACTACATGAGGGTTAGAGCCAGGGAAGGCTGATCTGGTGAGAGAAGGGTTACAACACGTTTATTCATTTTTATAGCCTTGTGAAGAGACATTTGGTCCCTTTAGGACATGCTGGCAATAACCATCCGGTTCATTGAGACTTGGAGCAAAGAACTGACTCTCTTTAAGGCTTTTGTGCCAGAGAAGCTGTTCTCCCTCCACCCTCCAACCGGCCCCCATATATGGCCCTGGCCAAAGCTCATGTCAGCATCCCACCTGTCTGCTAGGTACCACCCGCTGTCTCACTGCTCCTGTTAGCACTACACATTCCAGGGTTCCCACACCACCCAGCCCAGATACATTCATGGCCTCACCATTGAAGCCGATCACAGCCTGAAGCTCCAGCTCAGCCACATCGGCTGCTTCGGCCACCTCGGGCTTGGGCGAAATTTGATTCTCCATCAGGCGGAGACACCTCTCACTTCTCTCTCAACCTCCTGGATATATAGCGTCTTCTGGTCGTTATGGTAACGGACGTGCGCATGCGCATCAGGTTCACGCCCGCGCTAAATCTAGCCAGCGGAGTTCAAATTCGCGCAAGCTCTTTTGCAAATAGGGAGAGGGCTTCTTTTTCCTAGTTTTCTGCAAATTTAGGGGGTACCAAATGCACAGGAAGAATTACTCTTTCCCTCATGTAAAGAGTCTGTGATCTTTTTTTGATAACTATATAATCAAGTACTTATTGGCATTTAAAAATTAATCAAACTAAGGATTTCTTCTGATGGGGAGATTGCCATAAAATAATATATAATTAATACTTCAGGTCGCTAGTTTGAAGCTGGGTAAAAAGAGTTTAAGCTTTATTGAGGTATAATTTACATATCATAAAATTCACTTAAAGTGAGTTTTAGTGAACTTACACACTTGTGTAATTATTACCACGATCGTTTTTGTTTTAAGCAGGACACAATTTTCTGTTAACAGCAGGAGGTTTATAGACACTTCCACTAGCAGGGAAAATGATTACATTTCGTTCAACAATTTTATTTTATTTTTTAAAAATATATTTTATTGATTTTTACAGAGAGGAAGGGAGAGTTAGAAACATCCATGAGAGAGACATCTATCAGCCGCTCTCTGCACGCCCCCTACTGGGCATGTGCCCACAACCAAGGTACATGCCTTTGACCGGAATCGAACCTGGGACCCTTCAGTCCACAGGCCGATGCTCTATCCACTGAGCCAAACCGGTGTCGGCTCGCTCAACAGTTTTATTTTAAGTGTACCCAGCTGTTCACTTCTCCTAGCGGAAGCAGATTGCTCCAACCTGCTGTTCCTCGGCGGAGCGTTGTCCTTTATCCCAGTGTCTAACACCTGCTTACTGTATATTCACTGGGCAAATTGCAGGTTCCGGCGCGTTAGGGTCGGAGCGCGGGGTATGACCCGCGCGGGCCGCCGTAGTCCGCTGCTGCGGGCAGGAAGTGTCCGGGAGCGGCGGAGACAGCACCATGGCTCCGGACCCCTGGTGAGTCCCGCGTGGCGGCGGCCTCGCCAGTGGGGTCTTGGAGGGTAGCCGGGTTTCCGGGAAGCAGGCGACCGCTGGGCATTGCGGCTGAAGGCCTTTAGAGATAAGAGGAGGGGCCGCAAGGACTCTTCCGCTGCCGACCGGGTCTCTGCCACATCCCGCCACCCCTCGGTGTTGCAGGAATGGCCGGGGCCGGAGACCAATGAGCCCCTCGGAGCTGAGGGCTCGTTCTGAAATCTGTACCCGCCGCTCGCCGCGGGGATTTCCCGCTTCCCTTGCTGTGGAGCTGGCTGATGCGGGCTTCGCTGGACTCCTGTGAAAGTGCATCGAAGTAACCTTTCTGTGGGATGCCTGGCCCCTTATTTCACAAGTTTAGGATCATCGTCACCAGCCAGTTAGTAACCTCTTGGCAGTAGGACCCACGTCTGTGAGTCCTTAAAAAAACTTGTAGGAATCTGGGAGGGCAATTACGCATTCGTTTATAAGGTATTTTACCCTTACCCGATTCAATATCATGAAGACTCTACCGCAACAACCCTTGCAGAAAAACAATAGCTGTTTAATTGTTTATTTTATTCAACAATTAAATCCTCAAGGACTGAATGACGAAAGACTCAGGTCTGATCCCAAGGAACATATTGCCATAGTTTATCAGACTTGAGCCTTTTTATGTAATAATTAAAAACATTACAGTTCTGTAAAGTTCTTTTTGGAGTATATGTCTTATGTTGACATCTCTAATTATAGTTTGTAATTGCTTAAGCCTGGTCATTAGAATGGATTGCAAGATCAAAGTTAGGACTACCTACGATCTAGATATCTGGGACAATGGCTTGATTTAACACTTTTTTCCCATCTATTTTTAACAATTGTATACACTCCTATAGAAAATTTAGAAAATGCTGAATATTTGTAGAGGAAAAATTTTTACATCTTTAGCTGTCATTTGGAATAGTAGCCATTATTGATTTTTAAAATGATTTTATTACTTTATCATATACATAAAGTAATAAAATCATATTACTTATAACACATATATAATGTGAACGAATATTTCTCCATATTAAATATTTACTGAAAATACATTTTCTTGTTGCATAATAATGCCATGAATAACCATATCTTGTTTAATTATTACCCTCTTTGTATCTGTAATATTAGGGTATTTTTTTGTTTTTGTTTTGAATTATAAAAACTATCCCTTTGTTCCATCTCTTATTTCCTTGGCTTACTTCTTAGAAGTAAAACTCTTGGATCCAAGGGGCTGAGCATGTTTAAGGCCCTTGATAACATCTTGCTAAATTGCTCTCTACCTCCTGAAAGCTGACTTTCTTACTTTACACATAAGGTGGGATGTAAAGCTCAGAGATAAGGGCCCCAGGTTATCCATTTAGATTGGTGGAAGCTATCACTGGACTCGAAGCCTCTCCCACAGTTAATGTTGAAAAAAATTTATAATTTTCCTGTTACTCTCAAGTAACTTGACTCAGTGGCTTTCTCATTTGACTGTTGAAAGAAGCAATGGGGGAACTTGGCTGTGGAGCATCAGTTACCTTGCAAAATGGGTTGCTGATCTGGAGGTTAGAAAGGAGTATGCAATGGGACTTTGAAAATCCTATGAAAACAGACTTGACTGTGGCTTTGCCTCATGCTATTGAAAGTCATAGGTCAATGATGCTTCACTCCTGAGTAGTGTTCTAGCATTTAGAAATGGAATACAGCAGTTACTGTCTTATGGCATATCGAAGCAAGTGGTAGGTAAGCTCAGTTTAATACAAGTACCGAGTGGTCATTGTCTTTGAACTGGCTCTTTACTAAAGTTATTTAGCTTTACTGCTAGGGCAACTTATTTGTTGATGATACACCATTTCTGGAAAAAGCCCTTTATACTCATAACCCAATTTCTGGAATTATCAATATTTTGCTATTTTTGTTTCATTTCTTTTTTTTCTGAGTGTGTTTTATTGTGTTATACATATATCAATTTAGCCATGCATTCAGTGTTTTTGTGCTAGAAGAAGGCCCAGTGCATAGTCTGGAAATTTCTTTTATTATCTCTCTTCCAGTTTTTTCAGTCTCTTTCATGTCATCGCTTACGCCTGAAAACTAATCATCTCCTTTTTCTTCACTCCTTATAGCATCAGATTAGTCACTAACCTTTTTTTTTCCTTTTAAATCTCTTTTATGCTGTCCATTTCTACTATAATGCAGTCCTTTATAGCCTTATGCCTTGCAGAGAGTCAGTACTGGTGACTGGTTATGTAATTGAACAACTTAGAAGTCTTGTACAGGTCTCCTGTCACTTTCTCTCCTTCCCAACAGCTTATTAAAATGGAGTTCAGGTTAATTTTCCTAAACTAGTACTTGAGGCACTTGTATGCTTGATTCGGTGATGGGGTTTCATTACTACCAGGCCAGTGGTTCCCAAATTTTGCTCCAGATTGGAACCACCTGGAAGCTTTTACAACTCGTCCTATCCAGGGCAAACCACATACCGATTTAACCAGAATGTTGTGGGGAGAGTAAGGAGTTGGTGGTGATTGTTTGTGTGTGTGTGTGTGTGTGTGTTTTTTTTTAAGATTCTGCATTTAGCCGAAACCGGTTTGGCTCAGTGGATAGAGCAGCAGCCTACGGACTGAAGGGTCCCAGGTTTGATTCCAGTCGAGGGTACATATCTTGGTTGAGGACACATCCCCGGTGGGGGGTGTGCAAGAGGCAGCTGATCAATGTTTCTCTCTCATTGATGTTTCTAGCTCTCTCTCTCTCTCTCTCTCTCTCTCTCTCTCTCTCTCTCTCTCTCTCCCTTCTTTCTGTAAAAAATCAATAAAATATATTTAAAAAAAGATTCACATTTATTCAATATGAAGCAAAGTTTCAGAACCACTGCTCTTTATAACTAAATTTGGATTGCGGGTGAGACCCCTGGGATTTTGATCTTCAGCATTTCACTTAACCTCATCAGTGCCTTGCTTTATGTGTGAAAGTAATACCTATAACTCTGAAATTCTCTTATAAATCTTATCTGATTAGGCTGGTGTTCTAGGCTCTTCAGAAACTAGCTTCTCCTTTTTATCACTTTAAATTTTACCTTTCTACCCAGGGCCATCATTCAACTGAAGGGCCAGACACATGTTGTTCCTTTCGTCTTCTGCTCCTTGTGTCTTTTGCCATTTTCTAAAATGTGCCCCTGGCATCTGTCTGAATGAGAGGCTTGCTTTAGCTTGTTGCCTCAGCCTGAGATGTAGCCTTTGGCCTCAAGCTGTCAGGTCTGAGTGCCTTGATGACAGTAATTTCTTTGGCTTCGGAACTCCAGAAATACCATTTATACCCCGAATTTTTGTGGGAGATAATATTGTATCTTATTATTTATTGATTTTCATATGTGTGTTCTGGAACCACAGAGCCAGATCTAAGCTCCTCTTCAAAAAAATTTTTTTTTCATTTTTGATATTTTAAGCTTTTATTGAATTTATTGGGGTGACAGCTATAATAATAAGAGCATAATATGCTAATTAGACCAGGCATCCTTCCGGACATCCTTCTGGACTCTGGATGACCTTCTGGATGAAGCCAGGCTGAAGCAAGCCACCATGGCTGCGAGGCCCAAGGCAAGCCACCAAGGCAAGCTGCACCAGCTGTAAGGGCTGAGCCCCTTGCACAAATTTCATGCATTGGGCCTCTAGTTGGTTAATAAAATTATATAGGTTTCAGGTGTGCAGTTCTATACTACATCATTGTTATAGTGTATTTATTCAGTATTCACTACACAAAGTCAAATCTCCTTCTGTCACTATTGATTCCCTGTCTACCACTCTTTTGCTTTCTCTCACACCCCTTCCCTTTGGTAATCCCATGTGGCCTGTGTCTATGAGTATTCCCCCCCACCCCCCTTAATCCTGTCACCTTTGTTACCTAGCTCTGAAACCCCTCTCTCCCTCCTGACAGCTGTTAGTCTGTTCTCTGTATCTATGAGTCTGTTTCTGTTTTGTCAGTTTATTTTGCTCACTAGATTCCACATTTAAGTGAAATCATAGGGTACTTGCCTGTCTCTGAACGGCTTATTTCATTTAGCACAATGTTCTCCTGGTCAATCTATGCTGTCACAAAAGGTAAGATTGCCTTCTTTTTTTATGGCCAAGTAGTATTCCATTGTGTAAATGTACTCCTGCTATTTTTTTTTTTTTATCCACTCTTCTTCTGGGCAGCTTCCAAATCTTAGCTATGGCAAATAATGCTGCAATGAAAATAGGGGTGCATATATTCTTTCTGATTAGTGTTTTGAATGTCTTTAGATATATTCCCCAAAGTAGAATCACTGGGTCATAAGGCAGTTCCATTTTTAATTTCTTTGAAGAAACTCCATACTGTTTTCCACAGCGCCTGTACCATATTGAATTCCCACAAACAGTTATTGAGGGTTCCCTTTTCTGCACATCCTCTCCAGCATTTATTACTTGTCTTGTTGATAGTACCCAATCTAACATGACATTGTGTGAGGTAGTATCTCATTGTAGTTTCGATTTGCATTTCCCTTATACCAAGTGAAGTTGATCATTCTTTTATTTCCCATTTAACAAATCTTTATTGTTCAGATTATTACATTTGTTTCTCTTCCCCCCACTCCATAACTCCCCTCCACCTGGCTCCCACCCCTCCCTCTATCCTTACCTCCCCTGCATTGTCCTCATCCATAGGTGTATGATTTTTGTCCAGTCTCTCCCTGCACCTCCTCATCCCTTTCCTCCTGAGAATTATATCCACTCCCTTTCTATGCTCCTGATTCTATTATATTCACCAGTTTATTCTGTTCATCAAATTTTTAATTCACTTAATTTTTAGATTCACTTGTTGATAGGTATGTATTTGTTGTTCATAGTTTTTATCTTTACCTTTTTCTTCTTCCTCTTAAAGAGTACCTTTTAACATTTCATATAATACTGGTTTGGAGTTGATGAGTTCCTTTAGCTTTTTCTTATCTGTGAAGCTCTTTATCTGCCCTTCAATTCTGAATGATAGCTTTGCTGGGTAGAGTAATCTTGGTTGTAGGTTCTTGCTATTCATCACGTTGAATATTTCTTGCCACTCCCATCTGGCCTGCATCGTTTCTGTTGAGAAATCAGCTGACAGTCGTATGGGTGCTCCCTTGTAGGTAATGCACTGTTTTTCTCTTACTGCTTTTAATATTCTCTCTTTTTCTTTTGTTCTTGGTATTTTAATTATGATGTGTCTTGGTGTAGTCCTCTTTGGATTCCTTTTATATGGGGTTCTGTGTGCTTCCTGGACTTGTAAGTCTATTTCTTTTACCAGATGTGGGAAGTTTTCAGTCATTATTTCTTCAAATAGGTTTTCAGTATCTTGCTCTCTCTCTTCTTCTGGCACCCCCATAATTCTGATGTTGGTACACTTGAAGTTGTCTCAGAGGTTCCTTACACTATCTTCACATTTTTGGATTATTTTTTCTTCTTGCTTCTCCAGTTGAGTGTTTTCTGCTTCTTTATATTTCAAATTTTTTACTTGATTCTTGCCTTCCTCTAGCCTTCTGTTAGGTCTCTGTATAATATTTTTTATTTCAGTCAGTGTATGTTTAATTTCTAGTTGGTCCTTTTTCATCTCTTGGGTCTCGCTAAATTTATCCTTCTTTTCTAGGAAATTTTTGAAAAACCTTATAAGCGTGGTTTTGAACTCTATATCCAGTTGTTTGTTTTTCTCTATTTCTTTTGTTTGTGACCTGTTCTTTTGTCTCCTCATTTTCACTATGCCGGGAAAACTTCTGTGTTGGAATCAGCCTTATGATACAAGACTTGCAAAACTGCAAAAGCCTCTCTGTTAAGCTTGGATGGGGTGGAGTCTCAGGGCTTAGTAGACGGCCTTGGCTTCCAGTCAGTCCTGCCCTACGCGGCCCCTGAGTCTCAAGTGTCTCTCGGTAATCATTGCAGTCTCTCTGTGCGCACACGTGCACTTAGACCTCTGCCTTGCAAGCTCCCCTGCGCTCTGAGATCTATATGAATCTGGGTTCCCAGGGTCTCGCCTGAAACTGGGATTCATTGCAGTCAGAAGTGGAGTTCAGTGCAGTTGGGAGGCTCTGTCTCCTGCCCACTAGAGAAAGCCAGCGGTACAATCAGCAGTCTGTCTTTTGTGCACAGTGGTGTGCGTGCCCCCAAACCTCTGCCCTTTCGCGGCTCCCCTAAATTTCAGTGCACACCTCCCTTTTCACAGTCCAGACTCCCCCCGTATGAGTGTTGCCCGGGACTGGGGTTCAGTGTCGTAGGATAAGGGGTTCAGTGCAGTTGGGAGTCTCCGTCTCCCTCCCACCAGAGAAAGCCAGCCAGGCACTCCTCCGCTTGCTCTCTCCATGCGCGTGTCTGTTCCTCAGCTTTTTGCAGCTCCTCTGAGTCTCCGTGAGCCCCTCTCTTTCCTTCTAGTTGTAGAATTTCCACTCAGCCAACTTTCCTGTGGTTCTGGATGATGTCTGTTCTGTCTTTTAGTTGTAGTTTTAGCTTGTTGCCTCAGCCTAAGGCAGCAGTTTAGGTGTTCACCTCTGCTACCATCTTTTCATATATCTGTTGGTCATTTCTGTGTCTTCTTGGGAAAAATGTCTGTTCAAGTCCTCTTCCCATTGAATTGTTTGTTTTTAGTTGTTGAGTTGTATGTATAGGTTATTTTGTTTTTTTAAAAATATATTTTATTGATTTTTTAGAAAGGAAGGGAGAGAGTCAGAAACATCAATGAGAGAGAAACATCAATCAGCTGTCTCCTACACAACCCTCAGTGGGGATGTGGCCGCAACCAAGGTACATGCCCTTGACCAGAATTGAACCCGGGACCTTTCACTCCACAGGCCAACCCTCTATCCACTGAGCCACACTGGTTTTGGCTGAGTTATTATTATTTTTTTATATATATTTTAGATATTAGCCACCCTTATTGGAGTATTGTTTGCAAATATTTTCTCTCATTTAGTTGGTTGTGTTTTGTTTTGTTGGTTTCTTTAGCTGTGCAGAAATTTTTTAGTTTGATACTGTCCCATGCATTTATTTTTGCTTTTAATTTCCTTGCCTTTGGGGTCAAATTCACAAAACCTTCTCTGAGACTAAGATTTATAAGTTTAGTACCTGTGTTTTCTTCCATGTATTTTATTGTTTCAGGTCTTATATTTAGGTCTTTGATCCATTTCGAGTTAATTTTTGTGCATAGTGTCAAATAGCAGTGTGGTTTTAGCCTTTTGCATGCAGCTTTCCAGTTTTTCCCAACACTATTTATTGAAGAGGCTTTCCTTTCTCCATTGAATGGTTTTGACTCTCTTGTCAAAAATTAGCAGCCCACATACATATGGATTCATTTCTGGGCTCTCAATTTTATTCAATTTTTCTGTGTCTTTTTTTTATTTATTATTGTAGCTTTGTAGTATAATTTGAAGGCAGGGAATGTGATACCTCCACTAAACTGTTCTTTTTATAAATGACTAGAGACCTGATACACGAAATTTGTGCAAGAGTAGGGCTTCTTTTCTGGCTGCTGATACCAGCTTCCCTCTGGCACCCAGGACCAGGACTTCCCTCCGGCTACTGGCAGTCATGCAGGACCCAGGCTTCCCTCCTAGCCCCAGCTTCGTCCGGAAGGTCGGCTTGCAGGACATCCGGTCTGATTAGCATATTACAGTTTTATTATTATAGAAGATATTGTGGAGAGAAAAAGGGGAAATGTAGCAAAGCTGGGACTGGATCCAATTTTCCTTTTGAGTCTCCCTCCTATTTTCTTAATAATGCATGTCTTGAATCACCTGCTCTATTTTGATATACATGAAAAAAAATTCATATATATATATATATATATATAGTATAAAATATATAATGCATAAATTTCTTTTAAAGTACCTTAAATGTTTTACTCCTTTTATAACTTCGATATAGGTTCTCCACATATGATTCTACTTGTCAAATTGCACAAGAGATTGCTGAGAAAATTCAACAAAGAAACCAGTATGAAAGAAATGGTGAAAGTACAACCAAGGTATGACCAGGAGGGAATTACTAGTAGTACTGCAAATGATTTGTTTGAGCTTTGAGGTCTGAAAACCCCCCTATTTCTGAGGGTTTGTCTGTGTGTGTATGTGTACATGTATAATGGCCTACATGTTTATTTGTTGCATTGACATTACAACCAAATAGTTAATAGTTACTTAACCACTGACACTAAATGAAGCATGACATTTCTTTAATTTCTCCTGTTTTATCTTAAAAGTTTCTAACCATTTTAGTCTAGTTCTAGAGTTGCTACACTTTCCCCACCCCAGATAGTAACTCTTTTAGGTTTTTAGGACTAGAGGCAACATCCTCATTTCTTTAAGTATTCATTCTCACCAAAAGAATAATAGTCTTTTTTTATATGTTACATTTAAAAATGTAAAACTTGATTCTCTTTTTTTCTTTGTCTTATGCTATCCTTTGTTTCTGTTTATATTCACTTTTAGGGTTTACTTCCCCCCCCTCTCCCCACCTTGTTGATTTAATTTTAAATATGTAAAACATTTACATTGTTAAAAAGTCAAAATTTTACACAAAAGTACACTCAAAGTTTTGTTTCCATCTCAGTCTCTCGCTCTTTCTTCACCTACTTTCTATAGGTAAGTGTTTTCATTAATTTCTGATTTATTCTTCCTGTATTAATTTTTGCAGAAATAAGCATTTTTCTCTGTGTGTATTTTTCTCTTCCTTTTAAACAAAATGCTCTTTTGTATCTTGCTCTATTGTAGAAATCTCTCTATTAATTCATTAGGGCTGTATAATATTCTAGTGGGCATTTAGATTGTTTCCAGCCTGTTGCTGTTATGAATAATGTTGCAATTAATAGCTTTGTGCTTTTTTTCTTTGTATTTTTACAAGTGTCTTGTAAGAGTGAATTCTTAGAACCAAGGTATATGTGATTTTTTTAAAAAATATTTTTTCCATTGATTCTCCCCCTCTCCCCCCGTCTCCTCCCCAGAGAGAATGGAAGGAAGCGGGAAAGAGAGAGAATAATAGTTTTGCAGCTTTTTTTTTTTTGCATTTGAAATTAAGGAGATGGTAAGGAAGATTGGAGGAATCAAGGCAGGGATTGGATTATAGGATAGTTAATAAGGTTAATTGCTGTCTTGAGGATAATACCCACTTCCAGGGGTATTCTGGTATTTTTTTAAAAATATGTTTTTATTGATTTTTAGAGAGAGAAAGAGAAAGAGAGAGGGATAGAGAGACAGAAATATCAATGAGAGAGAAACAGTTCAGCTGCCTCTTGTACACCTCCTACTGGGGCTCGAGCCCACAATCTGGGAATGTGCCCTGACCAGGAATTGAACTGGTGACCTCTTGGTTCCTAGGTCAATGCTCAACCATTGAGCCATACCAGCCGGGCTTACTTATGGTAATTTAAAGGTGTGTTAACTTAGATGAACAAGAACAATGGGCAGAGCATACGTAAAACCTTTTACTAAAGAAAGAGCAGGTCTTGGGCCTGACTACTGCTATGACCTGCCCAACTAGGAATTTATGATCAGATCACCCTGTGAAGTTATTTTGCATAGAACACCCTTTTTTTTTTTTTTTTTTTATCCACAATTCTCCGTTTTGGTCATAAATCAGCCTTTTGGTTGAGAATAGTGTGGTCTCAGATCTAGGAAGGTTCATTCCTAGTAAGTTTCAGTATCCACATCATCTTGTTGACCATTAGGGATAGGGCAATGCTGTTACCATGGGATCTGAGTGGAGGCCTAATTTCTCCCCAAAAGGAAGGGTAGGTAAATAGGAGGCAGTCAGGTCTTACAGCCTTCTCTGCAAAAAACAAAACAAAACACCCTGAATCAGTTCTGTACTGTGAATTATCATGATCCAGGTTTTGCCATCTATCTCATTCATGTATTTGGTATCTTGTATAACATTTACATAAGCAGTAAAAGAGTATTAACAGTTATCTCATACATGTTCAATAATCATAAACAAATTATATAGAACAAAAAGATCAAGTATACATATTATTATGACTAGTATTATTAGCAGACAGGCAAAGACAAACAATTGGTTTCTGAGTTTGATGTCAATATATAGGCCCTGTTGATGTGTTTGGATAGCCATCTACCTCTGTCTACCTATTAAGCTTTCCTTCTGCTTTTATTTTTTTAAACACATAAATCTTCATAATAGTTGCGTTTTATTTTGGTGTGTGTGGTAGGGATCTGATTTTCCCCCTTTTGATAAATTATTAATTACCACTCCCCCCAAACATATGAAATATTCTGTATCTCATTCACTGAACTTTAACACAATTACACTATTTATGGACCTTCTGATCTATTTCACTAATGAAATTGTTAGCAGCTGCCAACATCATACTCTTGTAGTTTTTAATAAAGATTTATTATCTAATTGTTTAATGCCCTGGTATTCTACCTGTTCATGAATTTTCTATATTTTTCTTCATTTATCGTGATCTTTCACAACTTCATGAAAAAGAACTTCGTGCTGTGCCTTTACCATAATTACCACTTCCTGTCCTATAAAAAAACTCCAAATGGGATTTTTGAACAGATTAAATTGGAGAGCATTTATATTTTTTTACAATATTGAGTCTGTCCTTTTACTCATTCCTTCAGCAATATTTCCTGCAGTTACTATAGGCCAGGTACTGTGCTAAATAATTTTTAGATTGTATTGATATTGTTAATAATGTCTTAAAATAATAATTAAAATATTCTCCCTAGCTGTTATTGAATTTAGGAATGTCCTTGATTTTTTATTTTAGTTTTGATCAGCATAATGAATTTTTCCCTATTTCTATTAATCTTTCAGTTCTCTTAACTTTTCCAAATAGACTATTAATAATCTGAATAATAATAATTATATCTCCTTTCTAGCCCTAATGTATTTCTTTAACTTGTCTTACTGCATTGGTTAGAACTTCTAGACCAAAGTTAAATAATATTGCAATTAAGGCAATAGTGTTTCATTCATAGTTTTCTTTCTTTGTTTTGTTTTTACATATTTCTCTCATACTGTATTAATCATATTTTTCTGTTTTTAATCAGTAACACTATTTGCTTTATTATTAGATTTTCTCATAACAAACTAATCTTAAATTACTAGTGTAAATTTTACATGGTGATGGTCTATTGTAATATTTAATGGAATTCTGAATTTGCTTTGCTAATATTTTAAAAAGACTTTTACATTTGTAACCCTTAATGGAGATTGCCATGTGGTTTCCCTTTTCCATTATCTCTGTTAGTGCTTGTTATCAGAGTGGGTAAGCTTAAACTATGAATTAGGCATTTCTTCTTTTTCTATTCTTTGTACAGTTTCTATTAAATTATGATAATATAAGTTTTTTTCCTGACTACAAAAGTAATCATTTTCCCACTACTTACATAACTACTCTTGCCATTTTAATGTATTTAGTTCCTGGATTGTTTTTTTCATGTGTAGGTGACATTGTGTTTTATGACTTGATTTTTTCTCCTTTAATAAATTATGATGGATGGCTTTCTATGTCAACATTTTTATTTCAGTCGTACTTTTTAGTGACTACATACTCTTTCACCTCTTGAATGTTTTTCTTTTTTAATACAGAAAGCTTCACAAATTTTCGCGTCCTCCTTGCACAGGGGCCATGCTAATCTTCTCTGTATCATTCCACTTTTAGTGTATGTGCTGCCCTGGTGAGCACTATCTCTTGAATACTTTTGATCTCTAACTTTGTAGACTCTTCTTAGGCCTGGTGTGTGTGTGTGTGTGTGTGTGTGTGTGTGTGTGTGTGTGTGTGTTTGCTTTTTTTGTTTGTTTATTTAGCTCTTTACTTCGTGAATGGGAAGAAATATCTTCTCCTCGGAGTTTCTCCATAAACATTGTAGGTGGTTTTTCTGTGGTCCCTAGAGATAATAGAATAGTTAAGGTTAGACTTTTCTTGGCTGTCGATTCTTTGAAGGTTGCTTCATGTGGGTAGCTTTTGGCCAGTTTCTGGGGTTCTGCTGTTAATCTGAGGAGGGAACTCCTGCTTCCACTACAGTTGTATAATTACCATTTTTAATACGACAGCAAATGTAACCTGTTATAGTCTGTCTTTTGAAACATATCTCTTTTGAGTATGTCTTTTGAAATCATATGATTTCATTCATAGTTGACTATGTTTAATTTATGTGGGCAATTTTATTTTTCACATTTCTAAGTTCCTAAGAAGCTCTCTCTCTCTCCACTCCTCCTCCATCCTTTAAGGTAGCACTGATACTCACAAAAATTTCCTCTGGGTTTATAGAATGATTGGAAAAAATTCACACAATTCTGGAAAAAGAGCAATGTATGGTTAACATTCCTCGTGTGTAGAAAGAGCACACTGCTATAAAACTCTTAAATGCGTTTTACCTAGTAAGATGGTGGGTTCTCATTGGGGAGAATGAAGCCTGGAGAACACCGTCTCCTGTGTGGCTCCAAGGACAGACGAGATCAGAGGGTTGATTCTCAGGGGACAGAAGTCAGTAGATGGTGTGATCAAAGTGACAGTTTCCAGTCAATGCCCGTGTTAGACATGACTGCCTTACCACCTACCTGCTCAGGTTGTAGTGACCATTAAGATTCTGTCATCCCTGAGGCTGTCATTGGGAGGATGGCTAAGGGTCTCTTCCAGTCCTCCCTTGATTGAATCATAGCACATGAAGCAGCGTTTACATGATACTTTTAGAGGATTCGCTTTGTTTGGGACTGGCATACTTAGGATGTGTTCTTTTCTTTTCAGCTTACCGTGACAATCAGAGCTTTGTTGCAGAATCTGAAGGAAAAGATTGCCCTTTTGAAGGACTTAATGCTAAGAGCTGTGTCAACACATCAGATGTATCCATGTAAACATTTCCACCTCTCTTCTAGAGTGGAAGGAAAAATAGTCTTATTTTAAGAAAGGAAGGAATCTGGGCCACCCAAATTTTTCCACAGCTTAAGGAAGACCTGCTTTCCAAAATATCCCTCTAATGTTGATTTCTATTTTAAGTGTCTGTTACATGTTTTACAGTAAATATGCTAGCGAAGCAAGACATACTGAAGGAATTAACTTATTTGGGTGTAGTCCTTAGCATGCAGGAAGTGAACGCTTTCTGTCAGTGCTGTGTTTGCATAGAACCTTGTGCTATTTACTACCTGTCTAGACTGCCTTGAAGGCCAGTACCAGTAGAAACCATACTTGTCCCTCCCCACCCCCCGTTTATAGATTATTGGGATGTAACTTATTTGCCTTATTATGTTTCATACTGTACAGACACTAACTCTGGTTTGGGAATTTTGTGGGGGGGGGCGTGGGAGGACAGTTGCTTGAAGCAAGTTGAGTCATCATCTCAACTTCCACCAACACTGTCAAGGATTAAGAATATATATATATATATATTTTAGAAATTCATAATCTGGTCACTTTAGCAAAATACATGTGACCTATTAACTAAATGAATCCTTTAAACCTGTTTATATTGGTTTGGAAATTGACCTCAAACTAGTCCTCTCTTCATTTCTTTAAATTGTCAGTAGTTCATACCCCAAACCCAAATTGTACTATCTCAGGAAATAGTTGTTACTGCACAGTTTTAAATAGGGAAAAATACAGTTTTTTAGATAAAACAATAGAAAATGTTTTAAAATATATTTTCCTTCAAGTGTAACCCCCTTTATATTACCAGGGAGGTTCGTTTAGATTAGTTGCATGATTTTTCATATATTTAGTTATTAACCCACTAAGGTTTCAGAATAAAAATTTAATTTCAATAAGTAAGCGGGGTGTTATTTTTAACTAGATAGGAATATTCTGATATTTAGTTTTAACTTTACCTTCCATCTGGTATCATTTTTTACTTACTGCACAGTTAATCTACTATATGCAGAGTTTTTATTTTATCAAAATCAACAAGTCTTAATAAATAGCTCTCAAGTAGTTTTAGATTGGTAGGGCAATTTTTTCCACTTTAGTACTAAGTACTAGGAAATCTGAACATGAGGTCAAGGTGTGAAATTTCATTTTGTTGTTATTTAAAGCACATATATTTGAAAAGTAACTAAGTATTATTACACAAGGCAATAATAACTATGTATTTGCTAACTTCCATTAAGGTAACTGATTATTATTCATCTAATAATACTTATGTGCAAAGCATGTAAGGCACAAAGGATTCAAATTAAAAACTTATACTTGTCTCTGTTAATAATTTTTGGTAGTTGTTAATTATAGAGAGTAGTAAGCATTCCACACTAATAATTGACTTTGTTTTTCTACATGCTTACAGTCTGACCATCTCTTGAAATTTCTTAGACTTTGGTTTTGTGGTGATCTAAGAATTGCTGATTAAGTACTAAGCATTTAAAATTACCAAATGGAATTATTAAGCAACATTATGAAAACATTTAAAGATCTTAATGTGGATAATTTAGAATTTCCTAGGAAAACTATAAAACTCAACTGGAATAAAACAGCTTTCTTTAAAATCATATATATATGTTTATATAATATATATATATTTATTACATACACACACACACACATATATATATATATATATATATATATATATATATACATACACATATACATACATATATATATTTCAAACAAATGGGTCTGTATCTCCTGGGATAAAACCAATAATAAGGATGAAATTTATGTAATCCACCCCATGGATTTAGACTACTTTATTAGTCTAAAGTAGTAGCTTGTGCACAAAATTTGTACACTTGGGGTGGGGTAGGGTTCCCCCAGCATGGCCTGTGCTCTGTCACAGTGTGGGAGCCCATTGCCCCAAAGAGGTAGGCCTCATCCACCCACCTGGGGCTCCTTGATGGATTGCCCCAAAGAGGTAGGCTGGAGCTGGGGGAGCCTGCAGACCCCCAGCTGGGACGGGCCTGTGGCAGAGGGGCCTCTCTGTGCACCTTTGGACCCCAGGCACAGGTGCGAAGAGAGGCCTCTTTGCTGCGGTCCCGCCCCCATCCCCAATGCTGCCAGTCCCTGTGGCCGTCCCCCCTACCCCCACACACACCTGCTGTGCATGCAGCCTGCTAATGGGTTGTTACTGTGACAGGTCCTGACCAATTTGCATATTACCCTGTTATTAGTATAGATAAACTCATATTGTCAGTTTGTTTGGATGGCTCCTTCCCTTCCTTACAAAGTATTGCACAATACCCGGAGGCACTGATGCAGTTGGAGAGATAACCCAGCCTTACAGCAGAGGTTTTCATATTGAGGAGAGGCACTTTTGAAATTTTTAATAATGTACCCTGGACCTCATAGCTGTGAAATGGAAGAGAAGAGCTAAGATGCAAACGCAGGGCTGTCTGGCCTCAAAGCCAGTTGTTTAAAAGCTGACTTCCAATTGCGTAGAGATTACACAGTCAACTGTCACGTGGTATGTCTTCAACTAGAATTCCCTGTTCACTGGTGCACTGCTGCAGTGCCAAGACAAATCCTTACGGTGCAGATGCTCCAGACCCTTCTTCATCATCACAAAGATTAAGCAGTATTCTCTGTGGCTTATTAGGTATCCTTAATCATGTTGTAATTTTTAGAAAAATTTTTATTGTAAATCACCAATAGAGTGACTTTTTAATCCTGTTTTCAGGGCATAATTAATGATCGGTGACTGCTTAAATGTGAATATTAGAATTCCACATATTTCCTTACTTTGTCAGGTAGTTGAGAGTTTATGTGGTACTTTACTGAGTGAATTTATGCCCTTCTGCATTTGTGATGCTTTCCAAAGAATACTAGGAGTTGCCAGAAAGGTAAGTCTTATGAAAATGCCTTCCAAACAATGAAATTCATGGAGTTCAGGCAAAAGATGTTATTGCTTTTTCCCGAAAAAGTATTTTTCTTCTGGCAAGAATAAATGTGAAATTAAAATGAAGGTTCTGTGCTTTTGAATTGGTTAGTTTGCAATTCATAAACCAAAGTCCTGCAGCCAGAGAGTTTAAATTGCTGAAAGATATTAGCTTCTATTCACAGAGCTTCTTTGAGATGGAATTTTAATAGCCTCACCAGTTGAGAGAGGTGTGTGCTACAGGAGCTGCATGTGTAATTGCAGATGGCACTCAGATTTCTTTTCGTGGCGCTTGGGTTTTCAAGGGTGGCATGTAAAGTGAATTTTAAAATCTCTTTACAAAGGGATTCAGTATCAAAAGATGTTTTGGTGTCCTGGGAGATGTTTTGTAGAATAATTTTTACAAATCTATGAGTGACTTTTCTCTGCTTTGTATTATTTTTTGGGAAAAGGGTAGGTGGAGAGGTAGATGGAAGGATAGATGCAGCAGTCACCTAACACACCCCATAAGGTAGGTGCAGAGAGGCCAACCGGAGAGTTCAGTGCCAGCCCCGCGTGGCTCCAGTGGCAGCGCAGTGGTTCTCAGACCTTGCACCTGCCCGTTGCTACTTTCACGGTGCCTAGCGAAGTGAGAAAAATAAAGACCAGATCGTGTTTGTCAGTAGAAATCTTTTGGTTTATAGTCTGTTACACGGTTCTTCCATTTTTTAGTGTTAAAATCTTTTCATCATGATAGTAAAAGCAGTTTTGTCTGTTGTAGTTTTTTCTGAATAACCATACACGGCAAAATGTATAGTTGGTAACTTCATATAAGTCTTCCTCCTCCTCCCGTTTGTGTGGAAGTGTTTCTGCTCCATGAAATCCAAGTCTGGACACCGCTGGAGAAGTAGGAGCAACACTGGCTTTGTGGCCAGACGGAACTGAGATGGAAGACTAGCTCTGCCACTCCCGCCAGGCCAAGGAGCAGTGTAGCTGTTCTCGATCTGTTTCATTCTGTAGAGTAGGAATGATCAGAGCTTGCAAGGCTGTTGTGAACATTGAAGAAGATATATTTAAAGCACCTCACAGGATTAGATCCCCATGTGGTGGATGTAGAATAAAAGATAGTTAACAGCACTTTCTGTGTAACTTTGGACAGGTTACTTAATCTCTTTGTACCTCGTTTTTCTCGTCAGTGGAAAAAAAAAAAGGGATAACAAAAGTAGACCTGGTTTATAGGATTGTTGTGAGGATTAAATTATATGAGTAGAAGGTGGTTTGCATATAATAAGCCCTCCTTGAGAATTAGCTGCTACTCATTATTTTATTCTTTTTCAAAAACTATTTTCGTATTGATTTCCGAGAGGAAGGAAGAGGGAGAGAGAGAAACATCAACAATAAGAGAGTATCATTGATTGACTGCCTCCTGCATACCCCACACTATGGATCAAGCCCACAAAGAGAGTTGTACTGCTTTTGAAATTGATGTTCTCTAAGTAAATTAGTCCATTCCTAATTACTTTAAATTTGTATCTAGTGTCGGCTGAATTTTAAAACTTGTCTTTATTATTTTTATGATTAAACGTACTTTCTTTCTACATACTACTTTTGTTAGTTTTTACCAGGTGCTCTGATCAGGAATGGAACCATGACCTCTAGGTTCATAGGTCAATGCTCAACCAGTGAGCCATGCTGGCCGGGCCATTATTTTATTACTAGAGACCTGACACATGAAAGTTCATTCAAGAGTACACCTTCTTTCCCCTGGCGGCCGGCATCACCTTCCCTCTGACACCCAGGACGGGCTGCTTCCCTCTGGTCGCTGCCGCCAGCAGGTGCCTGGGAACCTGAGCTGCTTCGCTCTGGCCGTGGCTTCCTCTAGAAGGATGTTAGGAATGACACTTGGAAGGATGGTTGGTCTAATTAGCATATTATCCTTTTATTATTATAGATTGTAAAAGTTACAGCTACCACCAGCCACTTCCTTGTCCTTCCTTACTCTGTCCCCACACCCCAAACTAGCATGATTCAATATGATCAATGCCTAGATCAGCGGTCACCAGCCGGTGGTCTTCAGACCACTGGGGGGTCTGTGAGGTCCGAAAGGTTGGTGACTGCTGGTTTACAGAAACCTTTGGAGCAGCGGTTGCCAACTGGTAGCCCGTGGACCTCTGGTGGTCATGAGGTTTGAAAAGTTGGTGACCCTTGGCCCAGGTGATTCTTTAGCTTCTTGTTAACAACCCCTACTTCTGTTCCCCTCATCTCCTTATGCTCTGTTCTCTGAATAGATTAAAATAAAGAGGTGGAGTATTGGCTAGTTTTCCCAGACTTCCAGGGAGTCTCTGGGAATATTCTGAATTAATAGTACCAGTTTTGTTACTGTCTTTAACAGGATGCTAAGAAGGGGCAAAATTCAATGCATAGTGCTGGGAACCTCAGGGTAGAGCAGAATGCTTTGGTGATAAGCCCAGCAGGTGTGATGGGAAGGCCATGACTTAGACCAGAAAGAGCTGTTCTAGCCCAGCACTGCCATCACCAATCACGGGACTTAGCCCTCAAGTCCTGGTCAGGACAGGGGCGTTGGAACAGGGACCTCTGAGGCCTCTTCTAGCATTCACTGTCTGTAACTGTTCTTCAGTTACTAGTCTACAAAACATACTCACCGAGTTGTACAGCTCTGAGTAAATCAGTCCATTCTTAACTACTTTAAATCTGTAACTAATGTCTGCTAAATTTTAAAATGTTTCTTTGTTATTTTTATGATTAAGAGTACTTTCTCCCTGCCAACTTCTTTTTGTTAGTTTTTATCAGTGTCTCTGCTCTTTTCTTCATCCCCATCCTATTGCCCATCGTTCTCCATAGTTAACAGTGTTGATAGTTGATAGTTGGTACCTGTCATCCATGCTTTTCTAGGCATGAACAAATGTCTGTATGGATGAAAATACAAAAATCTTTTGACTATAAAGATATAATATACATATGGTTTTGAAACAATTTTATTAATTAGCACATGGCAGAGTCAAACATAGAAACAGTATTCAATGAACAGTAAGTTCCTCTCACCCTGAACTACCAACTCCCTCTCCTTAGCTGTTTGCATATCCTTCCAGGAGTTTCCTGTGTATATACAAACATAAATGTGGCTATCTGATTTTTTTAATACAGTGGGAATATACTCTTTACTGTTTAGCTCTTTGCTACTGCTGCTTTTTTAATTTTAATTTTTTGGTTTAATGCTGCATTTTGTAGATGATTCCATATCAAATAATTCACAGGAGCACTTAGTAAGTGCTCAGACATGTTAATTATGATTATCATTGGTACATAAGGAGCTTCCCTGGATTTCTGGGGGGGTTTGCAAAGCATTCCATTATGTAGGTGCACTAGTTTCTTATTAATGAACTTCAGGATGTTTCCAGAATCTATACTAATAAAAGGGCAATATGCTAATTAGACCAGATGTCTTTTGGACAACCATTCGCATGCCCTTCCCGACAAAGCCAGGCCCTGGCAAAGCTGCCCACCCTGAAGTCCCGGGGGCACCAGCACCTGCAGCTGGGGCTGCAGCCTGGGAGAGGGAGAAGCCACCGCCCACATCCCAGGTGCCTCTGGCTGCAGCCCGGGCGAAGGTGCCTGCCCACCGTCCCCTGTGGCTGTGCTGGCCTGGGTGAAGCTGGCTCAGGTCCTGGGTGGCTATGGCCAGCCAGAGGGAGGGAAGCCCTGGTCCTGAGTCCCAGGTGCAGGACCAAGACCAAGGCGGTTAGGGGCGATCTGGCCAGCAGGGGAGCAGTTAGGGGCGATCAGGCAGACAGGCAGAGGTGGATAGGGGCAATCAGGCAGGCAGGCAGATGGGTTAGGGGTAATCAGGCAGGCAGGCAAGCAGTTAGGAGCCAGCGTTCCTGGATTGCGAGAGACAATTGGACATCTCCCGTAGGGTCCTGGATTGAAGAGGGTGCAGTCTGAGGGATCATTTCTCCCCTCTCCCCCATGTGCATGAATTTCATGCACCAGGCCTCTAGTCTACTGTAATAAGTAATGCTGCATGACTATCTTTCTTGCTGAGTCTGTATAGATTTGTGGATATATCTGCAGGATGAATTCCTTTTGAAAGAATGTGCCATTTAAATTTTGTTAGGTATTTGGATGACATTATGACAATTGGTTGAATCTGTTTACATTCCTGACAAGCATGTCTGAGAATCCTGATTCCTGCCTGCTTTCTAGAGTTGCCTTTCCATGGTTCCCTGCAGATAGCTGAAATTGCTATATCATTTCAATTCTTATTTCTCTTTCTCATGCAGAACAAAATGTTTTTCCTTTGATTAGAGTTATTAGTGTGGTTTTTTTTTTATGTGTGTGTGTGCTCTGTTATGTCTTTTGCCTTTATAAATTTGCCACTATTAATTTGTAACTTGTAGTTTTTTTGGCAGATATTTAAAATTTTTATGTAGCCAGATTTATCTTTTCCTTCATGCCTCTAGGTTTTCAGTCCAGAAAGATGTTTACTACTCTAAGATTATTAAAAAGCTCTTCTATGTTTTCTTCTAAGGATACTCCTGTCATTTTACTTTTTATGTTTAAATCCTTGAGCCAGTTAAATCTGTGTTTAATTATAACATTGGATTATAGTTCAGCTTATGTTTGCTTGGGTGTTGGATGCTGAAAACCACAGGTTGGCAGAATAAGTTGAGCATAGTATTGTGATATAATTAATAGTTTACACAATTTAAAATTCCTGTTTTGTCCTATGTAATTCATGTTATAGCTTTGTCATTTCTGTTTTTGTTTTCCGAGGAACTTCCTTTAGATAGAAGAAAAGCCTTCTGCTTTATTGACTACCACTAATTTGAAGCACATCACTATTTATTCTTGATGTTGCTGATGTTTGGCCCTTTTATTAAGACATAAGAAGCATTTAACCCACTGTATCTTAGAGCTGCTTCTTTATAGTCTCTATGATGGGTACTTAGTGAATACAGTCAAGAAGGAAATGGAAAAGTGGTGGTAGTAATTTTACTCAGAAAAGCATGGCATTCTAGAATGTTGAGAGAATTCATTTATAATTACTTTTTATATGTAAGGCCACTAACACTGCTTAGCTACATTGGTTTAGGAGATGTATGACTTTTCTAACTACTACCTGTTTTGGAGGAAATTTTTACAGGTTTATTACTGTTTTACTAGCTAGTCAGCTCGTTGTATTCAAAATAAGCAACACAAGCTGTAGATTCACTGGGCCACAGTTTTTTCCTTATTCACTAGGCATTGGTGATACTACTACTTGATTTTGCCAATTCCTTAGAATTTGGGTGGCCTAAATGCAGCGTTGCTGTCTCTCTTATAAAGAAAAGAATCTGTAAGTCCAATGCAGCTGTCTCACTAGCGATTTCTAGAGCAAGGTGTGGTGGCCTGGGCTTTGAGTCACCAGTGTTTCAACTTTAGGAAGACAAAGGGCATTTAATAGAAAAGCAAAAGCCAGATAAAACCTAGCATGTTGAGCTGGCTTACCTTTTTGCTTGCTTTTTGTGTATATTACCATATATGTCCTTTCAAAGGTGTTCTTTAGCTTGTTCCACTCGTTCTCTTTATCAACAGTTTCTTTATTTTGTTTTTTAAAAGACACGTGGACACACACACACACAGACACACACACACACACACACACACACACACACACACACACACACACCCTAGAGGAACTCATGCAGTTTGCTTCAAGAAAGCTAGTATATAAAACTTTGTATTTAATCCTGACTTATTTTTTAGCCATAATATGAATTGTGCTGGAAAAGAGGTTAGAGTTTACCTGTCATTACATAGAAACACATCATGGTTCAAAATCATAGATAGTGTTCAAAATAGGACTTCTAGGTTTCCTAGTCTAGCATGCTTATTAGTAGATCAACAGATTAAAATATGATTGTCTCCTTATAATTTTATTCTTTTTAAAATATATTTTATTGATTTTTTACAGAGAGAAAGGGAGAGGGATAGAGAGTTAGAAACATCGATGAAAGAGACATCGATCAGCTGCCTCCTGCACGCTCCCCACTGGGGGATGTGCCGGAAACCAAGGCACATGCCCCTGACCTGAATCAAACCTGGGACCTTTCAGTCCGCAGGCCGACACTCTATCCACTGAGCCAAACCAGTTTTGGCTCCTTGTAATTTTCTTTAAAGATCATGCAATGTATTTAAATAATGAACGGATGGTAACAATGTTTAGAGCAAATCTGTTGCATAAAGTGACACTTTAAAAAATTTATTCCAGGTGTTCTTAGGTGTTAACTTGAAAGGAAGAAGGCAATTCTGGAACCTTTTCTTCTTCTTCTTTTTTTTTTTTAACAGAGTATTTAGCATTGAAGTCAAGGAAAATACCCTTGACCATTAACAGCTGTAACTGAAAACCTGGTGAATCTCTTGAGTCTCTGCTGGGCAGGAATGATCATTTCAGTGTTGGTCACTGGGAGGAAAATACTGTTCACATACTGCATTCCTCAGTGAGGGGTCCATTCCAGTGTTTGTAGGTCCCCTGTGAGGGCCAGTCGAGGTCCTTTACTTGAATGACTGTGAAATTGAAGGTCAGAACAGGAGAAGAAGGGTGCTTCAAATCTCTTATGGACAGGATGGACTAGAGTCCAAGCAGTCAGCTCAATTAACATGATAGGTAGAATGAGGTCATTAACGCACTGTTGGACCTTAACGAGATGTTTGCAGAACACAGCTTGAAGGGGACCGAAGACAGAACCTACTGGATGATCTTGTAACCCGAGAGAGACTACTTCTGGCATCCTTTAAGAACGAGGGTGCAGAGCCCGATCTCATCAGGTATGGTGTTTCCATTTACAGGGTTATGTGGTGGGGGAAGGTTTATTTGCAAAGAACAGCTATATTCTGAATGGCTTCATTCCTTTAACTAGTAAAATATATTCTGTTCATTTATAGTGTATTCCTATTGTATCTGTTCAGTTATGTTTTCATGAATTTTCTAAGTTTTGTGCACCAGGTATGTTCAGCTGGATCCCATCTCAGAGGAAAGGTATTTAGGTAGAACGCAGGCAGTCAGCACCTTTCTTTTGCATGCCTTGTTGAGCTTTACACTGTTAGCTGCCTTTTAAACTCCCAAAGTCACATACTTTTCTGGGGAAATGTTTCTGTTTTCAATTGGCACCTTGAAAAAACTGTCCTCGTAAGATGCAGTCTGAGGTTCGTGGAGTAGAACAGGTAGATTCTTTTTGTGGTGGAGTGTTTCTTGGGGTGGTGGTGGGGCCTGTGTCCCACTTGGGGGAAGTTGAGTGTTGCTTTGTGGGTGCCAACTCTGCAGTGTGTTTCTCACTACATGTCATGGCAGCTCCTGCATTGTGTGTCTGCCCCCTGGTGATCAGTGCACATCATAGCACTGATGGTCGGATATTTAGCATATTAGCCATATATATATATACTAGAGGCCCAGTGCACAAAATTCCTCACGGGGCAGGGTATCCCTCAGCTCAGCCTGCACCTTCTCCAATCTAGGACCCCTCAAAGGATATTTGACTACCCATTTAGGCCAGATCCTATTGAGAGCCGGGCCTAAACAGGCAGTTGGACATCTCTCTCACAATCCAGGATTGCTGGCTTCCAACTGCTTGCCTGCCTGCCTTCCTGATTGCCGCTAACCGCTCCTGCCTGCCAGCCTGATCACCCCCTAACCACTCCCCTGCCAGCCTGATTGATGCCTAACTGCTCCCCTGCCAGGCTGTTTACCCCTAACTGCCCTCCCCTGCAGGCCTGGTCACCCTAACTGCTCTCCCTTTCAGGCCTGGTCACATATAATTGCCCTCCCTGCAGGCCTAGTCTCCTCCAACTGCCCTTCCCTGCAGGCCTGGATGCCCTCAACTTCTCTCCTCTGCCAGCCTGGTCACCCCTAACCTCCTTCCCTTGCAGGTTTGACCGCCCCCAACTGCCCTCCCTTGCAGGCCTGGTCCCTTCCAACTGCCCTCCCTTCCTCGCCATCTTGTGGTGGCCATCTTGTGTCCACATGAGGGCAGTTATCTTTGACCACATGAGGGCAGCCATCTTGTGTGTTGGAATGATGGTCGATTTACATGTTATTCTTTTATTAGATAGGATAGAGGCCTGCTGCACGGGTGGGGGCCAGCTGGTTTTTCCTGAAGGGTATCTCAGATCAGGGTGGGGGTTCCTTTGGGGCATGGGGTGGCCTGGGTGAGGGGCCTGTAGTGGTATGCAGGCTGACCATGCCCCTCGGTGACCCAAGTGGAGGCCCTGGTATCTGGGACTTATTTATCTTCTATAATTAAAAATTTGTAGCCTTGAGTAGAGGCCAAGGCAGGCCAGGGCTGCTGAAACTTAGCTTCCTCCATTGTTGGGGAAACCCAAATCTCCTGCTCTCTCTGTGGCTGCAACCATCTTAGTTGGGTTAATTTACATATTCACTCCTGATTGGCTGGTGGGTGTGACTTGTGGGTATAGCAGAGGTACAGTCAATTTGCATATTACTCTTTTATTAGATAGGACTAGAGGCCCGGTGCATGAATTTGTGCATGGGTACAGTCTGATAGGGGCTGATTGGGCTGGCCAGGGGGAGGTGACATGGAAGGTTGGCTGGTCGAACTCCAGTAGAGGGGACAATTTGCATATTAGCCTTTTATTATATAGGAGGATATATATATATCTGTGTTTGTGTGTGTGTGTGTATTGATTTCAGAGAGGAAGGGAGAGGGAGATAGAAACATCAATGTTGAGACAGAATCATTGATAAGCTGCCTCCTTTCTGCCCCCCACTGGGCATGTGTCCTGAATAGGAATTGAACTGTGACCTCATAGTTCATAGGTCAACATTCAGCCACTGAGCAACACCAGCTCAGGCTCTTCAGTTCTTTCTGTGGAGTGATTTAGAAATGCAGAATCTCAGATCTCACCCCAGTTCTACCTAGTTGCAGTTTAACAAGACCCTCATATGATTTGGATGCACTGTAGATTTTGAAAGATACTGCTTTATATTATTATTAATTGTGACATTTTGCATTAAAATCACTCAAGAGACATATAAGAAATAAAGAAGAAGAAAGAGAGAGAAAGAGAAAAGAAAAGGAATACAATTGTCTGGACTATATACTTGCAGAGTGTGAATTAATAGTCTGGTGAGAGGCCTGAGTGGCAATCATGCTGGGTACCTCAGGTGATCCTAACAGGGCAGGTTAGAGCCTTGCTTTGTGTCATGGACACCAGTAACAAGAGCTAATAGCTTATGTCTGCTACTTGATTTCTGTGTGCCAGGCACCATGCTAAGCTCTTTTAAGAACCTTCCTCAGGAGATCTTTATTACATCCCATTTCGCAGAAGAGGAATTGAGGCTCAAAGGAGTCAAATAACTTGCACAGACTGTAAAACAAATCAGTCTCAGAGTTTGGATTTCCTCTACTAGTAGATCTTTGTGTCTTCAGATGGGCACTCAACCACTGTGCATGAAAAGCTGGACTAAGAGTTGGAATGATCCAGCTCTGTTGCTTATTAGTTACCCAGTTATCTGGGCTTCAAAATCATTGACCTTGAAACTGGTATCTGTGTTCTGCCTCTTTTCTGTTGTTGTGTGAACCAGATGAGGCGATTCTTGTGTGAAGCTCTAAAATATTTACAAACGTAAGACATTATTCTTGGAGTATTGTGTACTGTTAGGGTAGGAGGGGATTGAGGGCTTCATGCTGCCTCCTTTGTTTCCAGGATACCTTTTGTCCTTGTTGCATCCCCTGAGTGCTGGAGTCCTGGCCTCCATGTCCAATCCTGTTCCATGCTCTGCTCCTGGTCCTCTGCCCTCCCATTCTCCCTTTGCGAATCTTGTTCTGTTCCATTTCCTCATTGCTCAGCTTGCCGCTTGTTTTCTTATTAAATAGCTATACATTCATTCTCACAGTAGAATCCATGGCTGGCCGCTTGTTTTCTTATTAAATAGCTATACATTCATTTCCTCAAAGACAGAGCTGAGGGGTATTTTAGCTAAATCCTCCTTGAGCCTAAAGGAAATTAACTGATAGAAGGGTTTTAGGGAATATGGCAGATTGGTGGCAGAAGTGTTTGGGATGGAGATCTATTGAGACCTCTGAAGTCCATTCACTAGGCCTGCCCCCTGTTCTTCCTGTGTTTAAAGCTAGTGCACATGGTGGGCCTAAAGGTCTTACTTGGTGAGCAGCTGGGGTGGCATGGGGATGAACAAGAATCTATGAAGCAATGATAATCAATGTCTTGAGGGATGGAATAATTTAGGAAACCAGCCAGGCTTTTTTCCATGCTCCAAGATGAAACTGAGGATAGCACCAGTGTAGACTTACTAGAGCAGTGGTCCTCAACCTTTTGGACCTCATGGACTACCAGTTGGCGACCACTGTACTAGAGTCAAGCAGTGCAAAGGACAGATGAGTAAATGAATAAATGTTCGAGTTAAAGTAGGTGGCTACAAGTAGATTAGATTTGAGGTCAGAGTTTCTGATCTTTGACTTTATTCACTTGCCTATGTCAGAGTATTGTTTTTGCCTTTTTTTTTAACCCCTTAACCCCACATTTAAGCCTTCTCTTCCATCCCCAACTTCTTATACCCCGATCATTCTTCTGCTTGGACCTAGCATTCTGAGGATTAAATTCAGTTGTAGACATGACCGTTCAACCTTCCCTCTTGCCTCCTGATTGCCAGGTTGCCTAATCATTTCTGATTCCAATTTTTCAGGGCCCCTCAGCTCTGTCTTTGAGGAAGCCTCATTCCCTTTTCTGGTGTGCCTGGTATTTCCAGTAACTTAAAAAGACTTCCTCAGTCCTCCTCACGGTCACTTTCTACTTTTGGCTCCTCCAGGGTTTTTGTTTGCTTCTCTAATCTCTGGATTTCTCCCACATTTTTGTTTGATTTTATAATTCTTGATATGAATGTGGGCTGCCTTGTTACTGGGCAGGAGGGTGGTAGTGTCAAATGTCTTTCCTTTAGGTCCTGACCTATAGAAACACATGGCCAGAAAGTCTTGTCAGCAGTCTAAAATGTTGTAGACATGCTGTCTATGGCACATTTGTCATTAATACTAGGTCAGTGGTCGGCAAACTGTGGCTCTCGAACCATATGTGGCTCTTTGGCCCCTTGAGTGTGGCTTTTCCACAAAATACCACGTGTGGTATGCATGTACAGTGCTATTGAAACCTCATGGTCCATACGCAGAAGTAGGTTTTCGGCTCTCAAAAGAAATTTCAATCGTTGTACTGTTGATATTTGGCTCTGTTGACTAATGCGTTTGCTGACCACTGTGCTAGGTTATCACTGCAGGACATTTACTGTTGGAGAATGGGGGTTCATCTGCTAATCAGTATTTCAAAGCCTCGTGATGACTGGCAGCAGTCCCCCAGATCAGTCTGCCTGACCAGGACTTACTGGGAACCTTTTGATTCTCTGTCCTCCTGGAGCTCTGACTTCTTTCTCTTTTTCCTGTTTCCTTTCTGTACTCCTACTCCTCTCCCACTCCTGTCCAAACCCTTCGCCTCCTTTCTGTCTTCCCCATCCCTTGTTCCCAGGAGTCCTTCTGTATCCCCCTACTCTTCCTTTTTCTTCCTCCTCAGAGGTGGCCTTGTTAAGGAGCAAAGAGTATTGTGAAATTTCAGCTTGGATTAACATTTTCTTTAGATAGACATTCACGTGGCAATCACATAATTGCATGTGTAGCTGTCATGTGATAGGATGTTAGTTTTACTTATGGATTACTGGCCATTATTCGGAAGCAGAGAGCCTTGATGTGAAACCATGGTCTAAAGAAGCAATGGTTGACTAATTTAGGGCATTTGGAAACTTGTTAAAGACGTTTCTGCATGACAGTGTCTCTTAGAAGATAAGCCATGACTTCTGAAGGAATGACACAGCTTCTGATTGAAAACCTTACTGCCCCTTACATTTGAGAGTGTTGTTGAGTCTCACAATTACCTAAATCTTTGTCTGTAAAAAGGAAAAAAAAATCACCACATACTCCACTGCCTGTGACCATCTCAATATTAAGTGATTAACTGGGCTATAGTGGGTGGCTAATAGGCTAACCTTGAATCTTCACACCACCAACTATATGAAGGATTATAGGAAATAAGAAGTTATTTAGAGGTTAAGATGGTAGTTATTTGTCAGGAATGGTATATTATCAAGCACACTAATTGCTAAAATTTAAAGAGTAGACAATGCTAATGAAATGTAAACATTTCATTTAAATTTAATTTATATTTTTCTACTAGATATTTGAGCTGCTAAAAAAGGTATGATACTTCCAATATATATTTCATGTCACAATCAAGGTAGACAGGAAAAAAATTAACATTAAATATTGCATCAAAAGTACTGTCCTCTCCCATTTTAAACCATTAAATATTTTATTGCAATTTTAAGCTTGGTTTATAAGAAGCATAATTTATATCTGATAGTACTGAGATTTTCTAAAGAATTATTGATTTATACTTTGTGTTGCTTAAAGTTATTAACACATAACCAGCCTACTCTTCTAGAAGTAGGAAATTGCTAAAAAATATCCACCTGCATCATTAGCCTGCTTGTGTCAAACAATGGATAAGCGGTAATAATTTATCTTATGTTCTAGAAATAAACTCGTTTCCTGGGTTTTCTGACGTGTAAAGGATGTGCTAAATCAGAAAGGCTTTGTTTTCTCTGTTTCATTGAATATAAGGATAGTTGAACCAAGGTTATGTTAAGTATAATCAAGAACATTAAAATTTCCTACTAATTTAATAAAAAATAGTTAAGGTAGCAAAAATGCTGTGGTAAATAGAAACTTTCTTTCATTAAGTGGATATTTATTGAGTGCCTACTATGTACCAAGCAATAGTACTGGAAATGTGGTAGCAAAACGACTAAAACAACAAAAACATCTATTTTATGCATTTGAGCTGTATACAGTACAGTGAGAGAGACAGACATGAATTAAAGAATGATACAAGTAAGTGCAGCAGAAAAGTACTGTATGTTGAGTTAATATCAGTGGGGAGCTAATTTACCTGGGAAGCAAAGCCTAGCACAGTTCTTGATAGATATTTGCTCAATGAAAAAAAACAAAAACAAAAAACAAAAAACTACTTTGTTTTCTATATCTTTCATAACACCTAGCACAGAGTTGGGTATATGCTGGTAATAGGCCATCAGTATATTTTTGTTGATTGAAAGGTTGAGTCAGGATATGATAGGCTGGGCTCTGGCAACAAACCCACCCTGGGAATCTCAAGAGTTTCTCCCATGAAGGCTTTATTTTGCCTGCCTCCTGTAAAGCCTGGTGGTGCTCCAGGCAGCTGCCTTCCAGACATGACTCAGCTGGTTTGACTCAGTGGCTAGAGCATCAGCCTGGGGAGTGAAGGGTCCACGTTTGAGTTCGATTCTGTTCAAGGGCACATACTTTGGTTGCAGGCTACTCCCCAGCCCGGGCCCCTGGTTGGGGCTTGTGCAGAAGGCAAACAATTGATGTTTCTCTCTGTCTTTCCCTCTCTTCCATTTTCTCTAAAAACCAATGGAAAAAGAAGATGTGATTTGGGGATTTAGATTGTTCTGACCTTATGGCTGCGCTATCTTGACCCAAGGCTTCATGTTCACTATGACATGAGAAGAGAGAGGGAATGGAGCATTCGTATCCACTTATATGCTGTAGCCTGGAATTTTCATAACTACAGCTCATTGGCCATAACCAGTTGCATAGCTTCAACTTAACTGCAAAGAAGGCTAGAAAATGTAGTCTTTGCCTGTGTTCACGAAGAGGAAAATGAAATGGGACTTGAAAAAGCATATTGCTTTGTCTCTGCCTCACTGATTATTTGGGTAGTTTGGTGGAACAGTAGGTACTTTGGTGCAGTCTAATTACCTTCTTAGTCAGCAAAGATTGGAATCAGGAGTTAATAGAGGCAATTGTCGTAAGCTGCGAGGCAACTCTGGTAGGACTTGTTCATTTTTCATAATGCTCATTCTGAAAGAGTTCAGTCAGGTAGGGGAAACATAAGCAAAAACAAAAAATCCACAGCACAAAAGAAATTTAAGTGCAAAAGGGGAAGTGCAATGAAGACTGCAAGGGAGTTGGTCTCAGAGAGAGGAGGAGGACTAGTAAAGCATGCAGAGTGTCTGAAAAAGAACACGGAGCTTACTGTTTTTCACCCCTCTGCCCAGCCAGGCATTGTGTGGTTCAGCTACCATGCTAGTGTAGCAGTAAGGATGCCCTCAGCTGCAAGTAATAGCTAACCCTGCTCAAAATGATGGAAATAGGAAAACCAGCCTATCTAATAAATTGGAAATAAGCTAATTGACCATCATGCCCTCACAAAATGGCAGTGCCCACAACCAATAGAGAGAGAATATGCTAATTGATTGCCATACCCTCACAGAAATGGTGGTGCCCACAGCCATAAGATGGCAGTGCCCAGTCCCCTCAGCCCCACCTTGTCCAGCGGAGTTCCTTAGTCCCCGCAGTCCCAACTCATCCAACTTTAGTCCCCCAGTCCCCTCAGCCCTGCCTCATCCAGCTTCAGTCCCCCAGTCCCCTCAGCCCTGCAAGGAAAGGCAGTTGGAGGCGATCAGGCTAGCAGGGGAGGGCAGTTGGGGATGATCATGCTGGCAGAGGAGCAGTTAGGCATCAATCAGGCCATCAGGGGAGTGGTTAGGGGGCTATCAGACTGGCATGCAGAGTGGTTAGGGGCAATCAGGCAGGCAGGCAGGCGAGCAGTTGCGAGCCAGCAGTCCTGGATTGTGAGAGGGATGTCCTACTGCCGGTTTAGGGGATCAGGCCTAAACTGGCAGTTGGACACCCCCTAAGGAGTCCCAGGTTAGAGAGGGTGCAGGCTGGGCTGAGCAACACCACCTGCCTCCCTGTGCATGAATTTCATGTGCCAGGCCTCTATTTTTCATATAAGAACGTCCAAATTAGAGAATTGAGAGAGATGGTTAACTCTACAGCCCAGTGATGTTTCCACAGACCCAGGTCTTCACTGTTGGTGTGTTATCTTTATCTTCAGACCCTCTTCTCTCAGACATACTACAAAAAACAATAAGAGAGGAAGACCGGTATACTTTGCATAGTAATAGGTTCACATGCTAAGAAATATTAAAAGCCTGTAATAGTATTCAGTCAAAAGCCTCCCTCTCGCTGTGTTCCCCACTCCTTGTACATATGTATTACTGTTAATGTTTGGCATATCCTTCCAGGATTCTCATAAGTATTTGCTGGAAAATATGAATATATTGTTTTATTTCCTGCTATATTTTTTAAAGTTTTAAAAAATATATGGTGTGGGTTTTTTTATTAAATTGATTTCAGAGAGAAGAAGGGGAGGGAGAGATGGAAACATCAATAATGAAAGAGAGTCATTGATACAGTGGTACCTTGAGATACGAGTGCCCTAACATACGAGATTTTTGAGATACGAGCCGTCAAGCGAGCGATTTTTGCTTTGAAATATGAGCAACAGTTGAGATATGAGTATTGCGCGGATTGGCCAGCTGCACATGACCCACCAGTTTACCGTGACTCGAGCGTCTCATAGTTTCCCATGCCTCAAGGTTATGGAACGAATTAAACTCGTATCTCGAGGTACCACTGTAGTTGCCTCCTACACACCCCCACTGGGCATCTAGCCTGCAACCTGGGCATGTGCCCTGACTGGGAATTGCACGGGACATTCTGGTTTGTCAGTCGACACTCAGCCATTGAGCCATGCTAGCCAGACTTTCCGGCCATCTTTTACACAAATGATAGCATATTATACATACAATTCTACATCATTCTTTTGTCACCTAATCAGATATCTTGGAGATCTTCCTAAAGCAGCTCATAGGGGTTTTTTTTTTCCAGTTCAAATTTTATTTGCATACAAAAATATATTATAATGAGGAAAGCATATCACTGTTTCCAACTATATATAATTACTTAGAAATATTTTTATAAAAGCACTTTAAATTACATGAAAGCTATCTTTTTTTTTAAAATTTTTATTGTGTTACATGTATACATATCTCTCCATTACCCTCCTTCCCTCCCAGGCATACCTCAACCCCCCAATGTCTATGTTCATTGGTTATGCTTATCTGCATGCATACAAGTCCTTTGGTTGATCTCTTATCTACCCCACCTCTCATTAATCTTCCTGCTATAATTTGACAGTCTGTTTGATGCTTTACTGCCTCTGTATCTATCCTTTTGTTCATCAGTTTACAATGTTCTTTATTATCCACAAATGAGTGAGATCATGTGGTGCTTCTCCTTCATTGACTGGCTTATTTCACTAAGCATAAGGCTCTCCAGTTCCATCCAGGTTGCTGCAAATGGTAAGAATTCCTTCTTTTTAATGGCAGTATAGAATTCCATTGTGTAGATGTACCACAGTTTTCTGATCCACTCCTCTGCTGACGGGCACCTAGGCTGTTTCCAAATTGTAGCTATTGTAAATTGCGCTGCTATGAACATAGGGGTGCATAAATCCTTTCTGATTGGTGTTTGTAATTTCTTAGGATAAATTCCTAAGAGTGGGATTGCTGGGTCAAATGGGAGATCCATTTTTAATTTTTTGAGGAAACTTCATACTGTTCTCCACAGTGGCTGTACCAGTCTGCATTCCCACCAACAGTGCACAAGGGTTCCTTTTTCTCCACATCCTCGCCAATACTTGTTGTTTGTTGATTTGTTGATGATTGCCGTTCTGACAGGTGTAAGATGGTATTGCATTGTCGTTTTGATTTGCATCTCTCGGATAATTAGTGACTTTGAACATGTTTTCATATGTCTCTTGGCCTTCCTTCTGTCATCTTTCGAAAAGGTTCTATTTAGGTCTGTTGCCCATTTTTTTATTGGATCATTTATCTTCCTTTTATTAAGTTATGTAAGTTGCCTGTAGATGTTGGAGATTAACATTTGCAAATATGTTCTCCCATACAGTGGTCTTTCTTATTGTTTTGTTGATGGTTTGTTTTACTGTGCAAAAGCTTTTTATTTTGATGTAGTCCCATTTGTTTATTTTTTCTTTAGCTTCCATTGCCTTTGGAGCAGTATCAGTGAAGAAGTTCTTTTGGCATACGTCTGAGATTGTGCTGCCTGTGGATTCCTCTAGTATTTTTATGGTTTCCCTTCTAATGTTTAAGTCCTGTATCCATTTTGAGTTTATTTTTGTATTTGGTGTAAGTTGGTGGTTCAGTTTCAATTTTTTGCATGTATCTGTCCAATTTTCCCAACACCATTTATTGAAGAGGCTATCTTGGCTCCATTGAATGTTCATGCCTCCTTTGTCAAATATTAATTGAGCATAGTGGTTTGGGTGGATATCTGGGTTCTCTATTCTATTCCATTGGTCTATATGTCTGTTCTTGTGCCAGTACCAGGCTGTTTTGAGAACAGTTGCTTTGTAGTATAGCTTGAAGTCTGGTATTGAGATCCCACCTACTTTATTCTTCTTTCTCAGAATTGCTGTAGCTATCCGTGGTCTTTTTTTGTTCCAGATGAATCTATGAAGAATTCTTTGTAGGTCTGTGAAATATGTCGTTGGTATTTTAATGGGTAGTGCGTTGAATCTGTAGATTGCTTTGGGTAGTATGGACATTTTAATGATGTTGATTCTCCCAATCCATGAGCATGGTATGCTCTTCCATCTCTTAACATCTTCCTCTATCTCTTTTTTCAGTGTCCTGGTGGTCAGTGCACTCCCACAGCAATTCCTGCAGCCGGCCAACCTCCCACAGTCCCTCCCCTGGCTGACCAGCCCCTATCAGCCCTGATTGGGACTGGGCAGGATGCCCCTGCTTGTCCCCAATTGCTGGCCAGTCTGAGGGACCCTACCTGTGCATGAATTCATGCACTGGGCCTCTCGTGGATGTAATAAAAAGCAAGGTTATTGAGGTGGAAATCATGACTGTATAGATGGTTATTGGCTTTTTTATATCTTGATTATAGATTCATTATTCATTGACACCCTTAAACAGTATTTTAATGCCAGATTTGGATTTTTGTAGGTCAGCTGGCAATTTCTACTGTAAAATTTTTTACACTAGAGTTTAAACACTGTAGTGTTTAATTCTACTTACTGCCAGCTTATAATTTTATTTAACTAGATTTTGCATCTTTATCCATAGAACAGTGATAATTTTCACAATTTATTGAATATTTTAGTGCATTTAATCTTTATTTTATAAAATGAGTGTGAATGGAAATACATACTAAAGGGACAAAACTGTAGAATTGATACAAAGATGGTCAGTGGGCTTGCTGAGTGCCTACGTGCACATTCATAACCTCAGTTGGGCACTTATTGGATTTGTCATGTAAGTGTGCTTGGTTGTGCATAGCAGAGTGAAAGATGGAAAATAATGTCAAAAAAGGCACAGCTCTGCCCTGGCTGGTTTTTCTTAGTGGTTAGAGCATTGGCCTGCAGACCAAAGGATTGCGGGTTCAGATTCCTGGGCACGTGCCTCAGTTGCAGGCTCGATCCCTGGCCCATTTGGGTGCGAGGCAACCAATCGATGTGTGTGTCTCACATTGATGTATATCTCTTTCTCCCCTTCCTCTCTTCTCTCCTCTCTTAAAAAAAATTTTTTTTAATTGAAAAAATATTCTCAGGTGAGGATAAAAAAAAGGTAACATCTCTGGCACTAGAAACTCCCTGGTAATATGTAATCAAACTGTTGACATTTGCTCATTCTATTTTAAAATATGTTTTCAGGAGTGCGTTGTGTAATAAAGTAAGTAGCTGCTTTTAATAAATGGTAATTATTGGGTTTCTTAACATTTATTTTGTAGTTGAACTTTAATTGCTAACCAGCAGATGGCTCTCAGTCACCATAAATTTTGCAGAGTAGCTAATTCACTTTTCACTTAGAATTCTCATGTTTTTGTATATCACCCTTCCTGCCCTTCTTCTGGTACCATGACAATCACACTTAGGTACAGTGATCTGGTTTTATTTGCTTGATTTTTGGATTGCGGCATGGCTCTCTGAAATAGCAAACCAGACTTTCTCAATGTTGGAGGCCAAAATAATGACTTTGTGGCATTTCCGTGTTTCTGTGAACTCTTTGGTTAAGTTTTTACTTTAATGTTCAAATGTTTTATTGGTAAATTTGGCCAGCAATGAATAGGGACAAAATGGGATTTATTTAAAATTAGAAAAATACTTTATTACAGAAGATTTTATTTTTATTAATTTTTTATACATATCTCCCCATTGCCCCCTCCCTCCCAGGCATACCCCAACCCCCCAGTGTCTATGTTCATTGGTTATGCTTATATGCATGCATACAAGTCCTTTGATTGATCTCTTATCTATCTCACCTAACTTTAATCTTCCTGCTGTAATTTCACAGTCTGTTTGAAGCTTTACTGCCTCTGTATCTATCCTTTTGTTCATCAGTTTATAATGTTCTTTTTTTTTTTTTAATTAATTTTTTATACATATCTTCCCATTGCCCTCCTCCCTCCCAGGCATACCCCAACCCCCCAGTGTCTGTGTTCATTGGTTATGATTATATGCATAGATACAAGTCCTTTGATTGATCTCTTATTTACCTCACCTAACTTTAATCATCCTGCTGTAATTTCACAGTCTGTTTGAAGCTTTACTGTCTCTGTATCTATCCTTTTGTTCATCAGTTTATAATGTTCTTTATTATCCTCCAATGAGTGCGATCATGTGTCTGCATTCCCACCAACAGTGCACAAGGGTTCCTTTTTCTCCGCAT
>JAAGEH010000039.1:4579251-4618307 GCA_011751065.1 Lasiurus cinereus | reverse complement strand
AGCATGCTGTTTAGTCTCCATGTGTTTGATTTCTTTCTATTGTTTTTATTATAGTTGATTTCCAGTTTTATGCCACTGTGGTCTGAGAAAATGCTTGATATGATTTCTATCTTCTTGAATTTGAAGAGACTTTTCTTATGACCCAACATATGATCTATCTTTGAAAATGACCCATGTGCACTGGAGAAGAATGTATATTCTGTGGCTTTGGGGTGAAATGTTCTGAAGATGTCAATTAATTCCATCTGGTCTAGTGAGTCATTTAGGATTGATGTTTCTTTGCTAATTTTTTGTTTAGAGGATTTGTCCAATGGTGACAGTGGGGTATTAAAGTCTCCTACTATGATTGTATTGCTGTCAATCTCTCCCTTAATGTCCTCCAAGAGTTTTTTTATGTATTTAGGTGCTCCTATATTGGGCGCATATATGTTTACCAGAGTTATTTCTTCTTGTTGGATTGTTCCCTTTAGTATTATGAAGTGGCCTTCTTTATCTCTTGTTATGTCCTTCGCTTTGAGATCTAATTTGTCAGATATAAGTATTGCAACCCCAGCTTTTTTTTCATTTCCATTTGCCTGAAGTACATGTTCCATCCCTTCACCCTCAATCTGTGTGCGTCTCTTTTCCTGAGGTGGGTTTCTTGCAGACAGCAGATATATGGATCATGTTTTCTTATCCAATCGGTTACCCTATGTCTTTTGATTGGAGCATTTAATCCGTTTACATTTAAAGTTATTATTGATAAGTACTTATCTGTTGCCATTTTTAGTCCTTACCCCCGAGTTCCTTCTTCGCTTCCTCTTTCTTTTTATTACAGCAGACCTTTTAACATTTCTTGCATTGCTGGTTTGGTGGTAATATATTCCCTTAGTCCTTTTTTGTCTGTGAAGCTTTTGATTTCACCTTCAATTTTGATTGAGAGTCTTGCAGGGTACAGTATTCTTGGATTCAGACCCTTCCTTTGCATGACTTTGTATATTTCATTCCATTCTCTTCTGGCCTGACGAGTTTCTGTTGAGAAGTCAGTAGCTAGTCTTATGGGGGTTCCTTTGTAGGTAACTTTCTGTTTCTCTCTGGCTGCTTTTAAGATTCTTACTTTGTCGTCCGTGTTTGCCAATTTAATTATAATGTGCCTCGGTGTCGGTTTGTTGGGGTTCATTTTGCTTGGGACTCTGTGAGCTTCTTGGATTTGTGTGGGTTTTTTCTTTTCTATATTGGGGAAATTTTCTGTCATTATTTCTTCAAACACGTTCTCTAATCCTTGTTCAGTTTCCACTCTTTCTGGAACCCCAATTATGCGGATGTTATTTTGTTTCATGTTATCCCAAAGTTCCCTTAGACTCTCCTCTTGCTTTTTAACTTTTTTTTCTAGAAGCTGCTGTACTTGGGTATTTTTTCCTACCGTGTCTTCTAGCTCACTGATGCGGTCCTCTGCTTCTTCTAGTCTACTTTTGATGCTTTCTATTGAGTTCTTTATAGCAGTGATGTCATTATTCATTTCTTCTTGTTTATTCTGCACCTCCTCTAGTTTCTTCTGCATTTCTTCTTGTTTATTCAGCACCTCCTCTAGTTTCTTCTGCATTTCTTCTTCACGCTTCTTCGCCTCCTCTAGGTTCTTATTCGTTACCTCTTGGCTCTTACTCATATTGTCAAATTTGTCTTCCAATCTTTTCAACCACATTATGATAATTTCTCTGAACTCTTTCTCTGGTAGGCTTATTTGTGGCTCTATTTTGTTTACTTCCTTTTCTGGTGAAACCTGCCTTTCTGTCTTTTGTGGGCTGTTTCTTTTTCTGACCATGGTCTTTCTTCTCTGGGTGTCTGGTTATGTAGTGCTCTCTCCTACGTTGACTGAAAGGCACAAACTACAACACGACCAGGTACAGCACACAAGGCACTGAGTAGAAATGTATTCAAGATGTTAATAATCACAAATAAGGTGACCACCAATGAAGGGCAAATTAGGGGTAGATAGAGAAAGAAGAAGAGGAAAATGAGGAAGAAAGAAAAGAAAGAAGTGCCAAAATCAAATTGGGAGAGGGAGAGAAAAAATAAATAAATAAATGAACAATAAAATAAAATAAAATAAGAAAATAAAAAGGTGAAAAAGGAGAAGAAAAGAGGAAGAGAAAAAAGTCAGAGAGAAAAGAAAGTGTATAAGAGAGAAAAGAGGAACAAAATATAGATGTCAGGAGAGAAGTTCAATAGAACAGTCACTAATCCCAATAAAGGCCAGCAACCAGTACCTAGATATTGATTCAAATTGCAAATAGCAACTGGTATCGAGGGAGATGAGGGAAAAGAGAGGTAGAAAACAAAGCAAGCAAAAAGCAAAATAAAACAAGTAGAATAAACTAAAACAATCTCTCAAAAAAAAATTTCAAAAGATCGATATAATCACTTTTCAGGCAAATAGCAATAAAAGGACATCGAGAAAAAACAACTTTTTGGCTAGTGAAGACAAGAGGGGAGAGGTTTGTGTGGACTTGTAGTAGGGGATTTGAAATTAGATATATAAATGGGGTGAAATTTTAACCAGGTAAAGAGAAAAATAGGGAGAATCAAAAGTTGGAAAAGGGAAAGAGAGACAAGACAGCAAAATGGGGAAAGTTAGGAGGAAAGTGTTGGCATAAAGGTGGAGTTGAGTTGGAGTAAAATTATGCTAAAGGGAAGATGAAAATAGAATGTAGAACTCTAATCCCGAAATAAAATAAATAGAAAACAAAATGACACTTTTTTTTCCAAAAACGGTAAATTACTAGTAGTAATTAATAATACTAGTTTAAAACAAAAATGTAATAATTATAAAGGTAAAATCAATTGAGGCAGAAAGAAAAAAAATATTCTTTTAATTAAAATATGTGAAAATGAAAAATAAAGAATTAAAAATTAAAAAAAAAGAAAAAAGGAAAAATAAAAAAAAAGAAGAAGAAAAATAGAATGGTCCTTCACTTCCACTATTATTCTGCTTGACACACAGAGTAGGGGAGGTATTGCAGTTCCCTGTGTTCCCCTCTTGGTGTTTTAATGTCTTTATTCTCTTGTGGTTATGCGAGAGTCAATTTGTGTGTCATCCATTGGGTGGCAGTGTTTCGGAATTGATCTCTGAGACAAAGCACAGGACCTCTCTTGGCTGTGCTCAGATCCTGCTACTCTGTGGTTCCCAAAACCAGTTTGTGGGGGTTTTGCAGCCTGGACACTGCAATAACTCCCAGGTTGTCCCTCTGCCCCAGAGAAAAAGAAAAAAAAAAAAAGAAAAAAAAAAAAAGAGTCGTTTTCTGGAGCTCTCCTCCGTCAACAGCTCAGAGGGTCTGCCTTCACACTCAGGGATCACGTCCTGACCACCTCCGTGGGCCTCTCCAGAGGCAGCTTTCCCGCAGCCCGGCTCCCACAGTGCGCGTCTCTGCCCTGCGGGGGTAGGAGACCGCACCCTGGCCCAGGCTAAGTCTGACCCTTCCGCGCACGCGCGCAGTGTGGATCTCTGAATCCTCCGCCTGCGCGTCTGTGCCGCCTGGGAAGCCGCGCTCTGGGTCCTGGCTGCTCTGTGGGTGCCTCCGTCAGCCGCAGCTTTCAGACCTCGGCAGACATCCACCTCCCCCTTAAGTCAGGCGCAGTCTGACCTTTCCATGTGCTCTGTGGATCTCTGGTTCCGCCGCGTGTCTGCGCCGATTGGAGAGCGGAGTTCTGGGTCCCCGGGTTCCTGGGTGCTCGATGGGTGCCCAGCCGAAGGCTTCAGACCGCCGCAGACATCCACCTCCCACTGCAAGATGGCTCGGGCTCCGCTTTCGCGCTGGTGGCTCCGGCAGACAAAAACCCCGTGGCAGTGGGGCTGCCTGGCCGGGAGAGCCCCTTCCAGCAGTTCTCCGCCTTCCCCTGGGGGACAACTGACTCCTAGCTTGCCAACAAACACTCCCAATGCAACTCTCAGCCGCTCTCTCTCCCTCTGCCCAGCGACAAAGCTCCAGACGCGTCCGTCTACTCCGCCGCCATTTTCTCCTCCCTGTCAGCTGATTTCTTAACAGAAACTATCTATTACAGAAGATTTTAAAGATGCTATGGTGAGAATGTCCTTGGGTGATATGTAAGATATTTTTCTTGCTTGAGTTCTTATTGTTCTGGACTAATACACAATAAAGATTATTCATTCAATTTAACAACAACAACAAAAAGTTATTTCGAGTACTTACTTGCAAAAGTCACAGTTTAGGTGTTTGTTGTCCCTGAAATATCAACCCTGTGAGGTCAGGTGTTTGTCCTTCTGTTCCCTTCCAAACCTGGCATATGGAAGGTCCTCAACTCTGTATTTGTGGATGGACAGGCGGATGGGATACAGAAAAGAATAGGACAGAGTACTGGACTGAATGAAGACTTTAGTCATCTAGTAAACATGGCTACAAGTAGACAGCCATACACAGATCATGATCTTAAAGGAACAGTTTTACTTTAGGGTTGTACTAGGAACTATGTTGAAGTTGGAGAAAATTCTGAAAGAAAATGGAACTTTCCCTTTCCCCAAGTTGTGTTAGTTCCCCCAAGTCACCCAGTATGGCAGCCTGTGTCACCTATATCCAAGTCTGTTCATCAACACTTGTGGGATTTTCCTCCGAGTCACTGTGTGAATCGTCATTTTCCTGCTGTTCCTTGTCATTCCCCTTGTCCATACCCTCATCACCTTCGGCCCAGAGGACACTCGCCCCAGCCCACCTCTGACTGTGCTCTCCTCAGTGTGCATCTTGCTGCCAGATTTTCCTTAAAGAATCGATGTCAGTGAATCTATTTCTGATTGAAATTTGAGCCTCTGCATCTCTGGAATCACAGAAAGAAACTACCAAGATAAAATTTTGAAAAAGCAGTTCCCCGATCTTCCTAACCCTAACTTCCAGCCTCTCTGCAGTCTGTGAATACTCACCAAGATATTTTTCAGATAGAACAGACATTTTCTATAATCACTTTGACTTCTTTTTGAAATGGTAAGCAAAGCTAAAGAAAGCTGCTTCTCGGAATTCACCGCCTTTCCCATTCCATATCAGTAGATAAGCACACCCTCCCTGCGAACTCTTAACAGCTTCAACTACATTTGTTCACAGAAAAAAGCACATTATATTCCCTCCCTACCCCCCTCCCAACTCCCCCCCTCCCGCTCCGAGTCATGGATTATAATTTAAAAATGAACATCATTTGCTTGGGGGGATGCAGTATTTTTATATCTTTAGAAGTGACTACAATTTTTTGGTAAAATCTTTATGACATATCTAATCTATTTATTAATTGTGGCATTTATTTGATAAGTGCCATTTTTTAGATAAGTTGCATCTTGAAAGAATATGGATAGAAGTTATTAATTTATTTAAAAGAACATTAGGAGTCTATCCTAACCTCAGGAGGAGAGTTTTTAGCATTTCCTTTCTTTAACTTACTTTTCAAAGGAAAAACACTCCTCCATTGTCTTTCCAAATGTGGGCTGGAGCAACCAAGTGTTTTAGTGACAGAATTCCCTTTCTAGTAACACTAGTGGCTTGGTGCACGAAATTCGTGCACAATAAAAGGAGATTAATTAGAGGAAATAATTTAATATTGCTATTTGCCTTTTTTCTATAATAGAAGTATCAGAGATGAAAGAAAATTAGTAAAATGTATATGAAAACCTTCCTCCTGTCAGAGTCGGGAGCACATCACAGAACCTAGAGTCAAGTCCCTGCCTACCCACATGTGCCTCAAAATCACATGAGACCCAGACCCAGTTGGCCCCCCTTATTGGGCTAGATCCAGACCTGGCCAGTCTCACCCTTGTCAAGCCCCACTGTGGAGGGGGCGTAGCCTCAGGTCCCCTGGCTTGGCACCAGGACTGAGCCCAGACCAGGGCGAGGAACCTGCCTTGAGGTCCCCCCTCAAGCCTTGCTGGGTGGGGGGGGGCGTGGCCTCAGGTCCCTGGCCTGGCACTGGGGTGGGGAGGGTGCAGCCGGAGGTCCCCCATCCTGATGCCAGGGTGGGGGGCGCTGCCTGAGATCCCCTGTCAAGCCCCTCGGGGATGGGGGAGGGCGTAGCTTCAGGTCCCCGCTGATTGCTTGTTAAGGCACCATATGGAAACTTGGCCTCAGCTGTGGGTGCAGCCATCTTTGTGATGGAGTGATGTTAATTAGCATATTCCCTCTATTAGATAGGATTCTCTGCATTCACTCTAAAATCTGAAAGGCGGGCATCAGTTGGTTTATTTTGCTTTTTTTAGTAAAACAAAAACAAAAACACTCTCAGCCAGCCAGTATGGCTCAGTGATGAACCAGGAGGTTGTGGTTTGATTCTTGGTCAGGACACATGCCCAGGCTGTGGGCTCAATCCCCCGTGTGGGACGTGCAGGAGGCAGCTGGTCAATGATTCTTTCTCATCACTGATGTTTCTCTCTCCCTCTCCCTCTTCTTTCCTCTCTGAAATCAATAAAATATATTTAAAAAAGAAAAACTCGTGATAAAAATGTTAACTACCCCTCTCATCTTATCTCTCTTGCTTAATCAGCTCAGTGATTTTCCTATCCTGTTTCAAGAACACGCACTGAAGGCTTCCTGTCTAGCATGCGCAGAAGTACACTTACTTGGCACTAGTGGTATAAACAAGAGTGTCATGTGGCCGCTCTCCTTACAGAGTGCGTAATTTAGGAAGGGAGACAGATGAGCAAATAACTAACTACAATCTTGCTTGATAAATTCCACATGGGAGGTTTCGAACAAAGTGCCAGGGGAGCACCAGGGAGTGATTGATTTGAGGGAAGGAGGTGGGGACGGGAATCAGGAAAGACTAAACAGCAGAAGTGCCTTTGGAGTTGGGCCTTACAGGATGAATAGAATTTTGCCAGAGGGACAAAGGGGTGGGAATGGGGATCTTCCAGACTCATGAAAAAACATGAGTGTGTGAAAGTTGGTGCCTTTGTCTCAGAAGTGGTGAGCAGTCTGTGGGCTGGAGGAAGAGCAGGGCATGGAAGAGGTGTTGGCAGATGATGCTGCAGAGATCAGTGGGGCCATATTGTAAAGCTTAAACCTGATCTGTACCTTCTAGGGAATTGTGAAAGTTTGAAAACAGGGAAATGTTGTGGCGAGACTCCACTTTAGAAAGAGTTTTGGCCACAGAGGCGGAGATGGTTTGAATGAGGATGACTGGGAACAGGGAGACCTGTCAGAAGGCTATGACCATCTTTTACATGCAAGCTGATGAGGGCCGTGCCAGTGGGGATGGCAGTGAGGGCACATACTTGAAGACCACTTCTGAGGAAGGCCTCGGACATTGAGAGGATGTGGGGTTAGGGAGGGGCAGGTTTGGATGATTGGGAACATAGTGATGGTGCTAACCAGAACAGAGAGCAGAGGAGGAAAACAGCTTTGGGGTAAAAGTAATGAATTGGATTTTGGATATATTGGATTTGGAGTGGAATATCAGTTGGAGTTTCCTAAACAAAAAGCAATAAATGCAGATATAGAGCCTGTAGGAAGGTATCAGGGATAGAGATAACTGGGACATCCTTGAAATGGTAGTCAGTTAAGCTGAGGGTGGAAAGATATGCCTCACCAGGGTTCTATATGTGGGGGTTCCTTTTAACTATTTATGTGCTTTCCTTCTTCCACCCCCTCATTAAAACATGGTTTTTCATTTACGGTTTACATTCAATAGTATTTTTATTTGTTTCAGGTGTACAGCATAATAGTTATACAAGCATATACTTCACAAAGCATTTCCTCTGGTACTTCCAGTACCCATCTAGCATCATACATAGTTATTATAATGCTAGAGGCCTGGTGCATGAAAATTCCTGCACTGGAGAGGGGTCTCTCAGCCCAGCTTGTCCCCTCTCACAGTCCAGGAGCCCTCAGGGGCAGGAGACAACCCAGCGATCAGGGCAAGGTGATGCCCCCATCATACCTATGCTGCTGCCACTGCCGGCAGCACAAGCCTTGGCCTGGCCCTGGTTACCTGAGCCTCTTGCAGCACTGGGTGGCTGGGGGGGCGGTGAGGGAACTGGGGAACTCCAGAGGTAGGTGCGTAGCCTTGCCATGCTCCCACCACCCCAGCAGGGCTGAGGGGACTGGGCGCTACCTTCTTGTGGCTGTGGGTGTTGCCATCTTTGAGGGTGGAGCAGACATTAGCATATTCCCTCCTTACTGTGGGTGCTGCCATGGCAACAGCATGAGGGTCAGTTAGCATATTTCCTCTTTATTAGATAGGACTAGAGGCACGAAATTGTGCATGATAGGGTATCTAGGTCTGGCTTCTCCGCCTCCCCAATTCCTCCTTTCCTCGCTCCCTCAGCGCCCCATTGCCACTGCTGATCCCATGTTCCACGCTGCCTCTTGGTGGTCAGCACATGTCATAGGAAGTGATCAAAATTCCTCTCTCTTGGTTGAACTCCCAAGCGGACAATTTGCATATTAGCTGCATATATATATATATATATATATATATATATATATATATTTATTATTGACTATATTTCCTAGGCTATACTTTACATCCTGGACTATTTTATTACTACCATTTTGCACTTCTTAATCCCTTCACCTTTTCTTTTTCTTTTTTTTTTTTTAAATAAATCTTTATTGTTCAGATTATTACAGTTGTTTCTCTTTTTTCCCACCATAGCTCTCCCTAACCCGGTTCCCACCCCACCCTCTGCCCTTACCCTCCATCTCTCTGTCCTCATCCATAGGTGTACAATTTTTGTCCAGTCTCTTCCCGCATCCCCACACTCCTTTTCCTCCAAGAATTGTTAGTTCACTCCCTTTCTATGCCCTGATTCTATTATATTCACCAGTTTATTCTGTTCACCAGAGTTTTTATTCACTTGGTTTTTAGATTCACTTGTTGATAGATATGTATTTGTTGTTCATAATTTTTATCTTTACCTTTTTCTTCTTCTTCCTCTTCTTAAAGAGTACCTTTCAGCATTTCATATAATACTGGTTTGGTGTTGATGAACTCCATTAGCTTTTTCTTATCTGTGAAGCTCCTTATCTGCCCTTCAATTCTGATTGATAGCTTTGCTGGGTAGAGTAATCTTGGTTGTAGGTTCTTGCTATTCATCACTTTGAATATTTTTTGCCCACTCCCTTCTGGCCTGCATAGTTTCTGTTGAGAAATCAGCTGACAGTCGTGTAGGTGCTCCCTTGTAGGCAACTAACTGTTTTTCTCTTGCTGCTTTTAATATTTTCTCTTTGTCTTTTGCTCTTGGCATTTTAATTATGATGTGTCTTGGTGTGGTCCTCTTTGGGTTTCTTTTGTTTGGGTTTCTGTGTGCTTCCTGGACTTGTAAGTCTATTTCTTTCACCTGGTGGGGGAAGTTTTCTGCCATTATTTCTTCAAATAGGTTTTCAGTATCTTGCTCTCTCTCTTCTTCTGGCACCTTCATAATTCGGATGTTGATACGCTTGAAATTGTCTCAGAGACTCCTTACACTATCTTCATATTTTTGGATTATTTTTTCTTTTTGGGTTGGGTGTTTTTTGCTTCTTTGTATTTCAAATCTTTGACTTGATTTTTGTGATTTTCTCTTCTGCTGTTAGGTCTCTGTATAATATTTTTTATTTCAGTCAGTGTATGTTTAATTTCTAGTTGGTCCTTTTTCATATCCTTGAGGGTCTCACTAAATTTATCAGCCTTTTCTAAAAAATTTTTGAAAAACCTTATAATCATGGTTTTGAACTCTATATTCAGTCATTTGCTTTTCTCCATTTCTTTCATTTGTGACCTGTTTCTTTGTCTCTGCATTTTGGCTGCTTCGCTGCATTGACAGAGTAGCTTTGTGTGTTAGGTGTCCTATAGGGCAGAGTGGCCCAGCCTCCCCAGTTACCTGAGGTGGACACTCTTGGTGGAATCCTTTGAGGGCTGTGTGCATAGTCTTGTTGTAGTAAAGCCTTGATTGTTGTTGTTATCACTGGGAGGAATTGACCTTAGGCCATTTGGCTGTAAGGATCAGCTGTGTCCACAATGAGAGAACTTCTGTGCTAGAGACATCCTTATGAGATAAGACTTACTTCAATGGAGCTTTGGTGCTCAATAAGTCTTCCCCCTGAGTGTATCCCTTATGGATCTGAAGAGTTGTAATCTGGATGATCTTACTCTGACCCCTGGGTACACTTGGATCTCGAAGGAGGTGCTAATTTAGCCTTTACCTGCGGCCACCCAGCAGGAGCTATGGAGAGATCTGCAGATTCCTCGTTTTTGTTTGGGTTTGGAGTTGCCCAGATGAGGCCTAGCTGTGAAGAAATGCAAGCTGCTATGGGGCTTTGGGCCTCCTTTTGGAAGTTCTGGGTCTCACTGACTCAGTGGCAGTTTGTTAAGTAAGTTTAGAATTCATTGCATTTATATACAAAAGCCTCTGTGCTCAGTTTGGATGGGCCTGAGTCTCAGGGTGGAACAAACAGCAATGGCTTCCTGTCCCAGCCCTGCCCTATCGAATCTCAGTGTTCCATGATAATCACTGCAAGCACTTCTGAGAGAAAGCTGCCCTTGAGTTTCGCCCACTGCCAGACATTCCAGTTTCTCCCCGTATGAGTCTGGGTCCCCAGAGTCTCACCCAGAACTGGAGTTCAGAGCAGTCGGGAGCTTTTGGCTCCCTCCTAATTGAGAAAGCCCTCTGTGTACTCAGTTGCTAGTCCTCTCTTCACGCACACCTCTGTGCCTCTGCCTTCTGCAGCTCCTGTAAGTCTCCGTGTGCTTTTCTCTTTCCTTCTAGTTGTAGGATTTCCACTAGGCCAGCCTTCCTGTGTTTCTGGATGATGTCTGTTTTGTTTTTTAGTTGTAGTTTTGAAATTGTTGTGCGAGGCAGCAGTTCAGGTGCTTACCTATGTTGCCATCTTGTTTTCTCCCCTTCACATTTTTCACCCACCCAGTCTCCTATCCCTTCTCCACTCTGAAACCTTAGTCCATTCTCTTATTTGTGAGTCTGTTTTTATTTTCTTTCTTTGTTTGTTTTGTTCCTTATATTCCACCTTCTGATATTGCCCTGCTAGGGAAGGAAGCATGCCCCTCTCCCACCCCTAATTAAGAATCCACCACCACAGTGATTCAAAAGAAAGTGCTGCTGAGTTTGTGTTGGGGCCTAAAAAGTGTTTAATCACTGCTATCTCCTGTTCTTACACCCTGAAATCACTGGAACCAATACAATTGCCCAGAGAGAGACAATATAGTGAAAAGAGAAAGTCTAAATAGAATTCCTGAAGAACAGGAATATTTAAGGGACAGTTGAGAAATTCCAGAGAAAGCTCTCTCAGTGGGAGAGAGTGGGATGGAAGAAACTAGGGAAGTGGAGGTTCATAGTTAAGAGAATAAAGTGAGCCATGACACATGAGGCTAGAAGAGGGGCAAGTGACACTTGGGAGGAGATTTGGCAGTAAGATTGTCAGAGAAGAATTTTAGTAGAGTAATGGGGCAGAAGTTGATTGCAGTGGATTGAAGAATGAACTGTGAGGCTCAAGAAGTAGAATTGATGAGCAAAGTTCATTGTTTCAGGAAGTTGGGCTGTGAATAAGAAAAAGTTTTTCCTTGAGGATTTATAGCATGGCTAAAATGACAAGATTCTAAAAGAGTGTGATGACAAAAGTGACTAGGATAACAGAAAGAGGCTCACAGTGGCTACCTACTTTGGAATCAATACTCTTAGATCCAGCCCCTCAAATTTCACCCACTCTCCCCTGCCATCCCACTATATATATGGCCTATATTTCCTACCCTGGAGATTCCATTCATGTCCTTACCCTTTCTTGGAATGCCTTACCATCTCTATCTCTCTGAATAGCTAAACCTACCCATTCTTTAAAGCTATCCAGAGACTCCTTGCCTTTCTGAAACCTTTCCTGAGGTGGTAGAAAGTGCCTTGAGTTAAGAGTCAGAAGCTGTACATTGAATATTTAGCTTTGCCACTAAGTGTGTGACCTGGAGGAAGTCACTCTGATGTTTCTTTATCTTGGTTTTCTTTTCTTTTTAAATATATTTTTTATTGATTTTAGAGATGAAGGCAGAGGGAGAAAGAGAAACATCAGTGATGAGGGATCATTGATGGGCTGCCTTCTGCATGCTCACACAGGGTTTTGAGTCCACAACTCAGGCATTTGCCCTGACAGGGAATTGAACCATGATCTCCTGGTTCTTTTCAGTTTGGTTCATAGGTTGATGTTCAACTATTGAGTCATGCCAGCAGGACTACCTTAGTTTTTTTATCAGTAATACCAACTCTGACTTACACATAGGCTTGTGTACAATTCAAATGAAATAATGTTTGTGAAATGCCTTTGAAATTACAAAACACAGCACCAGCATATCCTATCTAATAAAAGAGTAATATGCAAATTGACCGTACCTCCACTATACCCACCAGCCATGCCCACCAGCCTCACCCACCAGCAAATCAGAGTGAGTATGCAAATTAACCTAAACAAGATGGCTATGGCCACAGAGAGAGCAGGAGAGAGGCTTGGGTTGCTGCCGGGTGTGGCCAGCCTGCAAACCACCACAGGCCCCTCACCCAGGCCACTTCATGCCCCAAGGGAACACACACCCTGACCCAGGGCACCCTTCAGGGCAAACCAGCTGGCTCCCGCCCATGCACCAGGTCTCTATCTTATCTAATAAAAGAGTAATATGCAGATTGACTATCACTTCAACACACAAGATGACTGCCCCCATGTGGTCAAAAGATCCTGCCCCCATGTGGACACAAGATTGCCACCATAAGGTGGCCAGAGTGGGAAGGCAGTTGGGAGGGACCGGTCCTGCAATGAAGGGTAGTTGTGGGCGATCAAGCCTGGAGGGAAGGGCAGTTAGAGGTGACCAGGCCAGCAGAGGAGGACAGTTGGGGGTGACTGGGCCTGCAGGGAAGGGCAGTTGAGGGGGGACCCAGGCCTGCAGGGGAGTGGTTAGGGTGTGATTAGGCTGGCAGGCAGAAATGGTCAGGAAGGCAGGCAGGTGAGCAGTTGGGATCTAGCAGTCAAGGTAGGATCGGGCCTAAACAGGCAGTTGGACATCCCTCAAGGGGTTCCAAATTGGAGAGGGAGCAGGCTCGGCTGAAGGACACCTCTCCCCATGCACAAATTTTGTGCACCAGGCTTCTAGTGATACTATAATTTCCTGACTACGCTTGTTAATTTCATTCTTTTAGTTATGTTTTTTGCTGAATTAATTAATTCATTCAGCCATTTTTTCAGTGTCTATTATGCCAGGCACTGAGGATATAGTACAAACAAGGCAGTCTCTATCATTATGGAGCTTGTAGTTTTGTGTAGGAGACAGAAAATCATCAACTATATATCATATAATAGTAGGTGGTTTAAATACTATAAAGAAAATACAGCAGGATGGGGGGAGGGCTGAGTTATAGGGAGGGTACTGTTTTAGAGTGGTCAGGGAAACCTGTCTGAGATGACATTTCAGCAAAGTAGAATGAATAAGGTAGCAAGGCCACATAACCCTGGGTTGGGGGTGGAGGAGGACAGGGAGGTGTGCCTTAGCCCTGGTAGGTTGGAGGGGACAGTGGGTGCAAAGTCCCTGAGATATTAATGTGCTCAGTGTATTCTAGAGACAGCAAGGAAACTAGTGTTATAGTAAAGATGTGGTTTAAAGGTGGATGGGAAGAGAAGAGGAAGCAGGTCTATTTTTACAGTGATCACTCTGGCAGCTCTTTGGGAAGTAGATTGTAGAGGCTACAGTGGAAGCAGGAGGCAGGAGCAGTAGGGCAGAAAAAACAGAGTAAAGGAGAAATCATCAGATTTTAGATAAGTTTTGAAGGATTTCCAATGTGCTAGATGTGTGGGGTAGGAGAGAGAGAGAGTTAGAGATCATTCCAGGTTGTTTGGCCTGAGGCCATGGGTCTGTGGTGAAAATAGAAAGACTGGGAGAGAGGAGAATGGATTATGTGGGAATTTTTTTTTTCTGTTCTTATTTATGCAGTTTAATACTTAATGAGAAAAATTTTAATTAAAGCAGTAAGGATCTTATAGATCATCTAATTCGGTGATGTCCAATGATAGAAAATTATTTTCTGTAGGAGTAAAGGGAATGCCTGGCTCCCCCACCAAGATGAATCTTCCCCACTCACCTCCCAAACCACTATTAATGACTGTTAATGAGGGTGTCTTGTTCCTCAAGCATTTGACCAGAACTTCTGAAAACCATTGACCTACTTAGTTCACTTGTTTATGGTCTGAGGAGGTTGTTGGAAGTGCCCAGGGATACAAAGCTGCAGTTTTCGTACTTCAGTTAGTAATTGCTTTATGTGTGGTTAGTTTTTCTTTTCAGTTTGATTGTAAACTCCTTGAAAACCAGAAGTATGTCTTAAATTCTTCCATATTTTCTTTCTACCTAAGAGAATACTGAGTAATAGTAGGCATCAGCCCAAACATTAAGTTGAGCATAAAACCCTCAAGAAAAGAAAATCAAGTCTCTGCATAGTGATGCCTGTCATCTGACCCGCTTCCTTAGTAAATGGTGGCCATTGCTGGATTTCCCCCATGTTTGGGGCATCAGCAAAAGACAAACACCAGAAGAAAAGAGAGAGCGGTAGTTCCGCCTTGAAAAACGTACCAGGAGTTTTGGAATCAGATAACCGAGAAAGAATGCTTTAGGGAATCATTTTTACTTCATTTTACTATTGCTGGTATAGTAAGAGTAATACCAAGATAAATTTGTTATTGCTTAGAACTTTTTCAAAGCTTTGTGCTTTGTTTTTTTAATTTTTAATTTTATTTTTAGAGAGAGGAAAAAAGAGAGAGAGAAACAGTATTTTGAGAAAAAAAGCGATGGGTTGTCTCCCTTACTCTTCCTGACTGAGGATTGAACCCACCACCTTTCGGTATACTAGGACTAACTATGCTGCAAACAGCTGAGCTCTCTGAGGCGGATGTTATCATATTGTTGGTGGGGGGTGAAGCTGAGAGCTGTTTACTCTGTGTTGGGAAGCTGTATGCAGTCCCATCACGGATGATTTTCAGTTCCTGTCTTCTGCCTAGTAGACATTTACATGAAAATTTAAAGAATAAGGTAGCAGTTATTTGAAGACAGTGAAAGAGATGGGAAAAGAAAGGGCTAGAAGAATCACAGGCAATGTTAGTGAATAAATTGTCTAGAGCTTGCATGTAAATTGTCACTACTCCTACCTCTATATTGCCATCATCATTTTTTATGAATTCTGTGAACTCTAAAGTGAGTGACTATTCACATCTGGATTGAAGTGGTCAGAGATGGTTTCATGAGCAAGATGGTCCTTGGGGCTTGGACAGTGTGGGCAGGTGGGAACACAAGAAGGGATACTCGAGATGAGAAGAACCCTATAAACATGGGACTGAGGCTGGGAGCATGTGTATCCCGGTCTTCAGACAGCAAGGAGACCAACATGTCTGGCGCAGAAGGGGCATGTGGTTTTTTAGAGGGAGAGAGATTAAGGTCGATAATTCAGAATTTATTATGTTATGAATGCTACATTACATTCATAAAATTGGATTTGAAACTCTGCATATATGTCTGTCTGTGAGCTACGAAATACCCATTAATAGAAAATTATATGGCAATTTTTTAATGCTATAATCTGTTGTTGCAAATTTGGATCTTCTTGAGGTAAAATATGTGCTTTTGATGTTACATAGCCTATGAGACAAACTTTGTTCTTGAAAAGGCTACTTTCCTTGGCTTCGTGATTTTGAAATTTAAGGCCCTCATTTGTGAGTATTGACTCTAATGTATCTTGGAGGATTAGTAAGGGTATTACGTGCTGCCATAGCCTCCTTAACACACTGTAATTCTCCAGAGGACCAGGCTTGTGCTTTATTCATCCTCAGGTCTCTTCCAGCACTGAACAAAGTTGCTGGCATCAATGTAGGCTGCAATAAATTGTGGTTGAATTGAATTTTCAAAGCATTCGAGGCTTGCCACCTCCGCACTTGTGGGAGTAATTTGCAGCAGAACTATATTTTTTGAGTTATGTAACACATTTAATCTTGTTCTTAGGTCCAGCCTGATGACGGGAGGGGCTAAGCGAGGCGTACCCAACCCTTGGCTCTTTGAGGAGCCGGAGGAGACCAGAGGTTTGGGTTTTGATGAAATCCGGCAACAGCAGCAGAAAATCATCCAAGGTACTGACTACCCAAGGATTGTGGGCTCAGGAACCTTGTCAGGTTTTTACGGTAGCCTTGACTCTTCCTTATGCCTGTTGAAGATCAGAGGGAGAACTGTTGGTCTTTTAAAGCCCCTGGCAGTTTTGTGCCTCAGGAAACCTGAGGAACAGCCAAATTATGTCATCCATGAATCCCTGACTCAGAAGGTAGTGACTTCCCCTGGGAGACAGTGGCTGGCAGCTCTGAGGCTGGTTAGCCCTGTGAAGCATGTGGTGCTCTTCTCCACAATTGGGAATTTATTTACCAAAACAGGCTCCATCGTTTCCTTATTAAAATAAGTCAGTGTAGCCTTTACCTCAAAGTTCATCTTGCCCAGTGACTTTTAACCTGCTAATTATTTCTTTTACTGTCTTCTATCTTTAAATTTCAGAAAAAATGCACAATTGTCATACAAAGTTCAAACAATACAGAGATATATAAAATGAAAAACTTTCCATATTGCTTCTTCAATATAAACAAATTAATATTGACTTTTTGTCAATACACATGTATATATTCAGTATAAGAAGATATATTTTGCATAAATGGGTTTATGATATATATAATTACACAACTTTTTAATTTTTTACTTTATATGTATCATGGATATTATTTCATATCAGTGTTGAGATGTTATTCATTCTAATTCTGCTTTTTAAACACAGCTTTCTTGGGGTGCAGTTGACATTATTATATAAAGAGCACACAGGATATGTGATTCACTAAGCTTTGACATATGCGTACATCTGCACAACCATCACTATAATTAAAATAATGAACATAATCATTATTCCCAAAATTTCTTCATGTCTATTTGTGATTCTTACTATTGCTCCTCCCCCAATCCCTAGATAGCTGTTGATCTGCTTTCTGTCACTATAAATTATTTTCTATTTTCTATAAGTTTGCATGAATGGAATCATGCAGTACGTACTCCTTTTAGGTGGAAGGAGTCTGGCTTCTTTATCGAAGCATAATTATTTTAAGGTTCATCCACATTGTTGCATGGGTCAGTATTTCATTCTTTTGTATTGTAGAATAGTATTATATGGCTTGAATTAACCACAATCTTTGTGTCTATTCACATGTTGATGAGTATTCTGGTATTATAAATAAAAATGCTAATGAACAGTCATGCAAGTCTTTGTATAGACATAAATTTTCATTTTCTTAGATAAATGCCTACCAGTGGAATGACTGGTCAATGTAGGTGTATGTTTAATTGTTAAAGAAATTATCACATTAGTTCTGAAAGTGTTTGTACTATATTACATCATCATCAAAAGATGTATGTCTCCTATTTGTGTTATTTAAAAAAAATATTTTTATTGATTTCAGAGAGGAAGGGAGAGGGAGAGAGAGATAGAAACATCAATGATGAGAGAGTATCATTGATCAGCTGCCTCCTGCATGCCTCACACTGGGGATCAAGTCCACAACCAGAGTATGTGCCCTGACCTGTTTTATAGGCCAACGCTCAACCACATGCCAGCTGGGTGTTCTATTTCTTTTAGATCCTCAGCAAACGTGGTGCAGTTGGTCTTTTTCATTTTAGACATTTTAATAATCTTTGTTGCATTTCATTGTGGTTCTAATATGTATTGCCCTAATGACTACAGTAAAACCTTGATATAGCAGACTAATTTGGGTGAGGGGATGTCTGTTAAAGCTAAAAGTCCATTATGTAATAAAGTAGGTTTTCCGAATGCATATGTTAAAAAATTGACAAATTAATCATTTTGCCTGTTTTTACTTACATAGACAAGTTTGTGTAATTAAAAAGTATGAAAATAATTTTGCAGAAAAGTTTTCTATATGCATTACTGTAATTTTAAATGTATAATGAATAGATTTAGTTAATGTGTGCATTCACCAGTCACCAAGAGTAAACAAATGCACACAGCTGGGTATGGCTTAGTGCACATGAAAACATCAGCTAGCATGTATTAAAATTGCTGCAAAAAGTCATGCCATGTGACAACAGAACCAATTACCTAGCTTCATGTGGTGTGATCACGTGCTAATCATTTGCCAAACACTGTTTACCAGCGGTAACTCTTGGATTTAAATATGTAGACTGTATATGTAGACATATAATATTTATGTTGGTGAAATTACTACAGTGCTTTTTCCAACATATAGCCTGTTCACTAAAATTTGTTAAAAGTTATAGGGTAAATTAAAAAAAAACAACTAACAAGAGACCCAACTATACCTAGGCATATCATTTTCAAACAACAGAAAATCAAAAATAAAGAAAAAATTTAATATTGATGAAAAAAATACATCAATAGATCATTGGAACAGAATAAAGAGCCCAGAAAGAAATCCACATAAAGTATAGTTAACTTGATCTTTGACAAAGGACCAAAGGTAATACAATGGAGTCTTCCCAACAAATTGTGATGGATTGCTTTGATTGTTGAACCAACCTTACATACCTAGGATAAATCTAACTTGTTATGGTTATAAATTTGAGGAATGTTATAATTTCTTCCATAAGTGTGTGGTAGACTTCAACAGTGAACCCATTTGATGCTTTCTATTTGGAGTGTTAGTTAATTGCCAATTCAATTTCTTTAGATATAAGTCTATTCAGATTGTTTGTTTCTTCTTATGTGAGTTTTGGCAGTTTGTCTGAAGAAATTGGTCCATTTCATCTGGATTATTACATTTGGTGGCATAGAGTTGTTCATAATATTATTTTATTATTCTTTTAATGTTCATGAGATCTGTAGTGCTGTTTCTCTTTTCATTTCTGTTATTATTCAGTTTCATTGATTTCTGTTCTAATTCTTCTTTTCTTTTGCTTACTTTGGGTTTAATTTGCTCTTTTTCTAGTTTCTTAAGGTGAAGTTTATGTTATTGAACGTAGATCTTCTTTTCTACTATATGCCCTTATTGCTATAAATTTTCCTCTATAAACTGCTTATGTTGCATCCCATAAATTTTGGTAAGTGTTGTTTTTATTTACATTAGTTCAAAATATTTAAAAATTTCTCTTGAGATTTTTTTCTTTGACACATGTGTTATTTAAAAGTGTATTGTTTAGCCCTTACCGGTTTGGCTCACTGGATAGAGTGTTGGTCTATGGACTGAAGGGTCCCAGGTTGGATTCCAGTCAAGGGCATGTACCTTGGTTGTGGGCACATCCCCAGTAGGAGGTGTACAGGAGGCAACTGATTGATGTTTCTCTCTCATTGATGTTTCTAACTCTCTACCCCTCACCCTCTCTGTAAAAAAATCAATAAAATATATTTTTTTAAAAAGTGTATTTTTTAGCCCAGGAGGTGTGTCTCAGTGATTGAGCATCCACCCACACACATCAAGAGGTCATTGGTTTGATTCCTAGAGAGGGCACATGCCCAGGTTGTGGGTTCGATCTTCAGTAGACGTCATGTAGGAGACAGCCAATTGATGTTTCTCATCAGTGTTTCTTTTTTTAAAATTTTTAAATAAATCTTTATTGTTCAGATTATTACAATTGTTCCTCTTTTTTTCCCCATAGCTCCCCTCCACCAGTTTCCCACCCCACCCTTTGCCCTTACCTCCCCCGCATTGTCCTCATCCATAGATGTACGTTTTTTGTCCAGTTTCTCCCCACACCCCCCTCATTCCTTTCCCCTTGAAAATTGTCAGTCCACTCCCTTTCTATGCTCCTGATTTTATTATATTCACTAGTTTTTTTCTGTTCATCAGAGTTTGTAAAATTACAGTTTGATTTTTAGATTCACTTGTTGATAGATATGTATTTATTGTTCATAATTTTTATCTTTACAGCTTTTCTTCTTCTTCCTCTTCTTAAAGAATACCTTTCAGCATTTTATATAATACTGGTTTGGTATTGTCCTTTAGCTTTATCTTATCTGTCAAGCTCTTTATCTGCCCTTCAATTCTGAATGATAGCTTTGCTGGGTAGAGTAATCTTGGTTGTAGTTTCTTGCTATTCATCACTTTGAATATTATCTTTGATTTTCTGTTGTTTGAAAATGATATGCCTAGGTATAGTTGCCACTCCCATCTGACCTGCATAGTTTCTGTTGAGAAATCAGCTGACAATAGTATGGGTGCTCCCTTGTAGGTAATGAACTGCTTTTCTCTTGCTGCTTTTAATATTCTCTCTTTGTCTTTTGCTCTTGGTATTTTAATTATGATGTGTCTTGGTGTGGTCCTCTTTGGATTCCTTTTGTTTGGGGTTCTGTGTATTTCCTGGACTTGTAAGTCTATTTCTTTCACCAGATGGGAGAGGTTTTCAGTCATTATTTTTTCAAATAGGTTTTCAGTATCTTGCTCTCTCTCTTCTTCTGGCATCCCCATAATTCTGATGTTGGTACACTTGAAGTTGTCCCAGAGGCTCCTGACACTATCTTCAAATTTTTGGGTTCTTCTTTCTTTTTGCTTTTCCAGTTGAGTGTTTCTTTGTATTTCAAATCTTTGACTTGATTCTTGCGTTTCCCCTTATCTGCTGTTAGGTCTCTGTATAATATTTTTTATTTCAGTCAGTGTATGTTTAATTTCTAGTTGGTCCTTTTTCATCTCCTCTTGGGTCTCACTAAATTTATTCTTTTCTAGGAAATTCTTGAAAAACCTTATAAGCATGGTTTTGAACTCTATATCCAGCCGTTTGCTTTCCTCTGTTTCTTTCATTTGTGATCTGTTCCTTTGTCTCCACATTTTCGCTGCTTCCCTGAGTTGGTAGAGTAGCTTTGTGTGGTAGTGTCCTATATGGCCCAGTAGCTCCGCCTCCTCAGTTACCTGAGGTGGACTCTCTCGGTGCACCCCTATATGGACTGTGTGTACAGTGTTGTTGTAGTTAAGTTTTGGTTGTTGTTGGTATCACTGGGGGAACTGACCTCCAAGCCAATTGATTGAATTATCAGCTGTGTCTATGCCAGGAGAACTTCTGTGCCTATGAGACAAAACTTTCAAAATTGCAAAAGTCTCTATGCTCAGCTTGGATGGGATGGAGTCTCAGGGCTGAGCAGACAGCCTTGCCTTCCCATCAGACCAGCCCTACACGGCCCCTGGGTCTCAGTGCCGCTCTGTAATTGCTGCAGCCCTCTCTGTGTGCACTCTCGCTCACGCCCCTCCAGACTTCTGCCTTTTGTGGCTCCCCTGAGTTTCCGTGTGCTCCGGGGACCCGTATGAGTCTAGATTGCCAGGGTCTCACCCGAAACTGGGGTTCAGTGCAGTCAGAAGTGGAATTCAGCACAGTTGGTTTGGCCTTTCTTCCTGTAGAGAAAGTCAGTGGCACAATCAGCAGTCAGTCCTGTCTGCATGCACTGGCGTGAGCTCCTCCAGACCTCTACTTTTTGTGGCTCCCCTAAGTTTCCGTGCACTCCTCCCTTTTTTTCGACAGTGTAGACTTCCCAATCTGAGTCTCGCCTGGAACTGGGGTTCAGTGCAGTCAGGAGTTTTTGTCTCCCTCTCACTAGAGGAAGCCAACCAGGCACTCCGCCACCCGTCCTCTCCATGCATGTGTCTCCATACCTGAGCTTTTTGCAGCTCCTTTGAGTCTCTGTGAGCTTCTTTCTTTCCTTCTACTTGTAGAATATCCACTGAGCCAGCTTTCCTGTATTTCTGGATGATGTCTATTTTGTCTTTTAGCTGTAGTTTTGAAATTGTTGTTTGAGGCAGCAGTTTAGGTGTTCACCTATGCCACTATCTTGGTTTCCTCCTCTCTAGAAATATTTTTGAGATTCTTTTCTGCGATGCTGTTATTTGAGTCTTGCTTTGTGATGTGAACCAGAGCACTGTATGCTTTAGAGCAGGGGTCAGCAGACTTTAATCTGTGGGCCACATTTGGACTTCTTACCTGTGTTTTATAAACTAAAAATGTGTCTTACATTTCTAAGTGGTCAGAAAATAGACAAAAAAAGGAATATATTGTGACTGAAAATTATGTGAAATTCAAAGTTTAGTGTCCATAAATAAAGTCTCTTGGGAACACAGCCATGGTTATTAATTTTATCTATGGATGCTTTCCTGCTACAATAGCATAATTTAATAATTGATCTTAAGACAGTATGAACAACAATGCTAAAATATTTAATATCTGGCCCTTTATAGAAAATTTTTGCTGATGCCAGGCTAGTGATCATTTACTCCACTACAGAGCCAAAACCATTCTGAGCACAGATCCACCCTGGGGACATTGCAGGTTTGGGTCCAGACCACTGCAGTGAAGTGAGCATCACGATGAAGGGAGTCGCAATCTTCTTGCTGTTGGAGGGTCTTGCCTTCAATTTGTAAAAAACACAACATCTGTGAAGTGCAGTAAAGCAAAGTGCCATAAGACGAGGCCTGCCTGCACTCTGCCTATTGAATTATGAGGTGACCTGGTCAGTGGGAATGGAACTGTGTCCAATCCTGTTTGAGCCCAGAGGCTCCTTTCAGGGGGTGGTTTCCCCAGCCTTGGTTAGTTTCCTCAGATAAATGCCCACAGCACTCAGCTGAAATCTCCAGGTGGACCCGGTGCCCATGCAGACCCCCCAGGCTTCTCTCTGCACACCTCTCTCCTCTCTGGTTCTGTGCCCTATATACTTTAGCCACCCTAATCTGTTCTGAGTCTTTTCAACTCAGGGCAATGGCTAGGCTCCACCTGGGCTCATCTGTCCCACCACCACAGCCTGGCAGCCCTTCCAGGGCAGTAATCTTGTTTATTTCCCATCTCTCAGGGATCATGTGCTTCAATTCCTGCTGTCTGTGTTTTGAAACTATGTGTTTTTTTGGGAGGAGGAGTATTTATTTTGCCTGTGGTTTTGTGTGTGTGTGCTTTGCCCCCCAAGTTTCAGGCCAGAAGTAAATCTAATTCCTGTCCATTCATTTTGGTGAGAAACAGAAGTCTAATTCTATTGTGAAGATCTTCAGCGAATGAGACACCTTGTCCCACATGCCTCACCCATTGTCATGTTTGAAGCCAAGTGGAAAAATCTAGAGCAATGCAGCTTTTCCCGAAGCATGGCCATTGATTAGCCTTGCTTCACTTTTTGGGATCCATGGCTCCTTAAAAGAGAGTCTTGTTAGCTCAAACTAAGAAATCTTCTGGCATTGTGGCTTTGTGCCAGGAAAAGCTGTTTTCAGTTAGGTACGGTATCCCTGTCACCAGGAAGGTGCTACATTCAGTGTGAACAGATGTCACCTACAAGTTTTTGTCAGTGAGTCTCTGGGACAAAGAGCATCCTTATTGCAATGCGAAGCCTTGGCGGTTTGTTGGAGGGTGGAGAGAGGAAGGAATGGATGAGAGTAGCAGCTCATACTGTAGGTCAGTTTGTTTTTCTGCTTTTACCTTCGTGTTTTGGAATGCTGTATCCCTCTTTGCTTTCCTAGCAATTGATTTTCAGGGATAAAAACAAAAATGGAAGTAAAAATTTGCATGAAGCCCTATTGGCCTTTCTCTGCCTCAAGAATCTTGGCAATGTGCTAAAGTTGCTATGGCTTTGTTTCATCACCAGGGCCAAGAATAAAGCACCAAGAAGGGTCATTTCTAACTTCCTTTGGCCCATATACTCTCTTAGCCTTTCTGTACTTTAGTTGACCCTTAGAAACACTTTGAAAATCATCCTAAAATAACAGTTTGTTGGCAGATCTTGGACTCGGCAACGAATGCTTTCCTTGCCTAAGCTAGAAGCTAGGTTTTGTTATAGCCAGTCAGCCTGTCTCGGCTTCTGTGTTAGTCATGCTGTAATTTGAGGGACAAATGGACATTAAGCATGAGATGGAGGAGGTGATGACACTATCTAGATCACTTCAAAAATTTCCAAAGTAGAACAAGGGGAGGTAACTTTTGATTAATACAGACCCCTGTCTCTGAGTTGACGACAGACCTTGAAGAAGATATGAGGTATTATTCTATTCACTCAGGAAGTCTTTGTTGATGGGGTTCCTTCACTGTTATTTTATAAGTGTCATTTCTGGATTCTAGCAGAAAGCCACATTTTTTTTTAGATTTCTGTGTTCTTCGGCCTCTAAATATTTTTATGTAAAATACTGGTGGGAAGGTGGCTAGCCAGACTCCATTTTACACCAGCAAGTCTTAGTAGCTAATCTTTAAACCCTTGCAATCCTTACTTCACAGACAACTTTTTTTTTCCTTGTAACTATCACCTAGACCAGGAATCTTTCACTAAAATCTCAAAATAAAATCATCTGTTCTTAGATCTTGCTCTAAAAGTCTTTCCAATGCTGGGAAAGTGATTAACTTTATCCAGCTTGACTTAATCGTTTCCTCATTTGTTCCTTACTTCTCCTTATCCAGGGAGAGCTCCTTCCTTCTATAAGTAAAACGTTAGAATTTCCATTGCTTCTCTCTGGGCCCTGGACAATAAACTTCAACGACTTTTCTACTACCTGAATTTAGAAGGCTGTCTTGTATTGACAAGAAGCCCTTTCATAGGTTTAGTAGAGACTAAATTTCTTTCTTCTATAGACCTAGATGTCTCTTTGGCTATTCCTTGACTTAACGTCATTAATTAAGTACTTGCGCTGTACCACCCGTTGGCTCTGAACTGGGACAAAAACAAAGGAAATAAAGACACAGCTCTGTCCAAGGGGCCCTTGTCATGTGCTTAGTCAGGGGCCTGAGGCTGCAGTTCTTAGAATTGCCCCTTTGTTTTATTTACTTATTAAAATGTTGATAAGTAAGATAATGATTCCAGTCTACCCATCAATTGTTTCAGCAATTATCAATTCATAGTCCATTGTGTTTCATCCATATGTCTACCCAACTATCTAGTCTATGGATTATTTTTTAAGCAAATCTCAGGTATTATTTCATGGGTGAATATTCCAGAATATGTCTCTAAAGTATGTTTTAAACAGATAAGGACTGTTTTTAAAAAATATAATCACAATGCCATTAACACCCTTAGCAAGTTCACAATGATTCCATAGTATAATCAAACATCGAGTGTTCAGATTTCCTTGATTGTCCCATGATGTTTGGTTTTGTTATTTTTAGGTTGTTTAATTCATGATCTGAATATAGTCTGTATATTGCAACTAATTGATGTCTCTTTGGTTCCTTTAATAGATAGGTTCCTTTGCTAGCTCTCTTGTTTCTTTGCTTTTTCTTGGTTGAAGAAACAGGGTCATTTGCTGTATAGTTTCCCATCATCTAGATCTTGCTATTTGTATGCCCATATATTAAAATATTCCTTTTGTCCCTCATGTTTTCTGTAAATTGGTACTTAGATTCAGTGGCTTGATCAGGATCAAGTTTGTTATTTTTGGTAAGAATACAGTATGATGACTCTTTATTTTTAATCTGCAGCCACCAGATAGTCCTCCCACAATTACATGATATTTAGTTAGAAGATGGCTTTTCTGAATATCTAAAGATAGAAAATCTCCAAATACCTAATTATTCCACAGGGATTTTAAAAAATGATTGTATTCATTTTCTAGCCTGTCATTATAAATTAGTACAAATTTGGTGACTTAAAATTCAAACTTATTATTTTACAGTTCTGTAGGTCAGAAGGTCACTGTGGGTCTTTGGGCTGGGGCCAAGGTGAGGACTTCCTTTATGGAGGCTCCAGAGAAGGCATCTCCTTGCCTTTTCCAGCTGCTAGAGGCCACCCACCATCTTGTTGTTCCCTGCTTCAGTCTTCAAAACCAGTAGTTACATCTCTCAGATCCTTCTTCATGTCTCCCTGTGATGGCAGCTAGAAGAGGTTTCTGCCTTAAGGATTCAAGACAGAAACCTCTTCTACCTGTACAATCCGAATAATCTACCATTTCAAATATCTTAATCTTAATTGCAAAGTTCCTTTTGCTGAGTAAGTTCATATATTCCTAGGTTCCAGGGATTAGGAAATGGGAATTTTTAGAGGGCACATTATTCTACGTATCACAATGGTTACCCATTTTTAAAAAATTAACATCATTAAAATTGAAGAATGATTAATAGACTGTTGTATGTTGCAAATGATCTATTGTGATATAATGACTTGGGGTATGTGGTAGGGTAGGGCAGATGACAGTAATAGCTAGTCAGTATGACATCATAGTTCTGCATGGTTCTGCATGACTATCTGTTTATATTTTTGTAAGTACAGTATTTTAGTTGGTTCATTGTCTCTAAGATGACCATACCACCTGCCCTTTTGAATTGCTGCTTTAGGGTTTGGAGAAGGTCAGGTCATCAATATCATCATCACATAGGCAGTGTCTCAGTTCCCTGGACTGTCTGTGTCTTTGGATTGTGGAATGAAAATGTTACCACACTAAGCCACAGTGAGGAGATGTTAAGTTCTTACAGAAATGATTTCAGTTGAGCAGAAAGTTTAGCCCTCTTTCTGTTTTGCATTAGAAGGAGAACCTTTAGGTAGTTAAACCATTTCATGAGTCAAGGTTGAGAGAAAAGAATGCAGAGTAGTTATTTTTCATTCACAATCTGTGTTTCTACTAGATAAAGCAACTTCATATCTTCAATGATTCTTTTTCTAAATGAAAAATGTAGAGGAATCTTCTTTCCTCTTTTTAAATTGTTTTACCTTTTAATTCATTTTGACTCTTGACCCTCAGTCCTATATGTAGATTCTTTTCGGGATACATTTGGATTTTTGCTATAATATTGGTCATCCTATAGCAGCACTAGGTTGATGATAGATTTATCTTGGAAGCCATCCAAGAGGTTGTTACTAAAGACCAAAAGGACCTCATTATAAAGAGATTTTGCTATAAAATGGTCCCTTAGAATGATCCCTGGAGAAAGCAGGTCATTTGTATAGTTTGAAAAATACGTAGTGTCAAAAAATGTCACTAAGGGGTCCTTACCTCACACCATTAGTTTAAATAAATTCCAGATGAATTAATGAGTTAAGTGTAATGGCTTAATTCCATAAAAAGAGTAGGAAAAAATACAAGTCAATGTTAACGTGATCTTGCATAAGAAGACCATTGTGATTTTCTGCTTTTGAAGATATGCCTTTATGTGAACTAGTCATGAAAAGAACCCCTTCAACAAATGAAGCTGCAATTGGCATGTTACCCTCATCTGGCATATTTATTGCCTGGGTAGAAAGAGTCTTTAGATTCAGCCTCAGAATGTTCTTCCAAATGCACCTGAAAGCAAAGAAAACAGTTCTTACAAAGAGATTACTGAGACTGCAAAGAACAAACCAATATAAAATTTTAAAGAAAGTACTTCGAGTTCCTTTTTCTTTACATTTTTACAATCTAGAAAAGCATACATTTTAAAAAACAAAAATTCTATTTTATTATTTATTGTTTTATGTACTGCATTTTTACACTTAATAACATATCATGGATTTCTTTCAATATCAAAATATCCATGGACCATATCACTTTTAGTGACTCTGTAGTGTTTTATTATATGGCTATATACACATTTTTAAACAAATCATTGTGTTTGGGCATTTGAATAATTTCCAGTTTTTCACTATTATAAATGTATCAGTGTGGATCCATTTAGGAGAAAGAGGGTTTAAAGTTTAATATACAGAATTATTAACTACTAGAGGCCTGGTGCACGAAATTTATGCATGGGAGGGGGGGAGTGTCCTTCAGCCCAGTCTGCACCCTCTCCAATCTGGGACATCCTCCTCACAATCCAGGACTGCTGGCTCCCAACCGCTTGCCTGCCTCTGCCTGATTGCCTCTAATCACTTCTTCCTGCCAGACTGATCACCTTCTAACTACTCCCCTGCCAGTCTGATCGATGCCTAACTGCTCCCTGGCTGGCCTGATTGCCCCTAACTGCCTCTTCTGCCAGTCTGGTTGCCGCTAACTCTCCTCCCTTGCAGGCCTGGTCCCTCCAACTGCCCTTCCCTGCTAACCTGGTTTCCCCCAACTGTCCTCTGCTGGCCTGGTCACCCCTAACTGCCCTCTCTGCTTGCTTGATTACCTACAATTTCCCTCCCCAACTACCCTTCCCTGTAGGCCTGGTTCCCCCAAATGCCCTCCCCTGCAGGCCTGGTCCCCCAAAATGCTCCCCCTCTGCTGACCTGGTCTCCCCCAACTGCCCTCCTCTGCTGTCCTGGTCACCCGTAACTGCCCTCCCTGTTGGCCTGATCGCCCACAACTGCCCTCTCCTGCAGGCCTGGTCACCCCCCAAATACTCTCCCCTGCAGGCTTAGTCCCTCCCATATATCCTCCCCTGCAAGCCTGGGTCCCCTCTAATTGTCCTCCCTTGCTGGCCTGGTCTCTTCCAATTGCCCTCCTCTGCCGGCCTGCTCCTCCCCACCCCCCGCAACTGCCCTCTGCCAGCCTGGTCACCCCCAAATGCCCTCCCCTGCAGGCCTGGTCACCTCCAACTGCCCTCCTCTGTTGGCCTGGTCACCCCTAACTGCCCACAACTGCCCTCCCCTGCAGGCCATCTTGTGATGGCCATCTTGTGATGGCTATCTTGTATCCACATGAGGGCAGCCATCTTTGACCACATGGGGATGGCCATCTTGTGACTTGGAGTGATGGTCAATTTCCATAATTCTGTTTTATTAGATAGGATAACAGGACATTAGAATAAAGATTTCAGAGAGATCACTGTGGTTTGCAGCCAGGCTGTGGAACCTGCTGGAATATGCCCTCTAGGATGGTAGGGATGCTATTCATGGGGAATTGTCCAAGTGGAGGCACTCTATTAAGAAACTGCCTACAGAAGGGTGCCCTGCTGACCTTGGGGTGCTGCTGGACACTGGAGAAGCAGGGAGGCTGTGGGAGCCTAGTGAGAGAGCAGGCTGGAGGCAGGAAGCAAACCTTTCCTCCCATGATGTCTCTGGAGTCCCCTCTTACTGACAAAGATGGCCAAGGGAAAAATATTTGAAGGACCAGGTCCATTTTCACAGAGCAGTCAAAAGGGGTTCAACTTGGAGCTGAGGGGTAATACATTGATAGCACAAGATGTATCAACGAATGTCATTAGATGTACATCTTGCATGTGGTCTGATGTCTTCTTACATACATTTCTAGACATAGAGCTGACAGATAAAAAGGTAGGCACAATTTGCTCTCCAGAAAGGTTTGTGAACTGTCCTCCCAAGACACAGTATGTAGGAACTTCTAGTTCTTCACACTTAGTTAACCCTGCTTATTTGCATTCTTCTTTTTCATTTTCATTTCTTATTTATATCCTTTGCCCTTTTTAAAACTTAGAAGAATAAGTCTTTATTATTGATTTGCACATGCTCTTTATGTATGAAATATTTGAAAGTTTAAATGTTTATGTAGTCAAATCTTACGTTCATTTTTAATATTTAAAATTTTAATTTATCTGGAAATCATTTTAGTTTAAGGTATGAGGTAGATACTTAATTTTTTTTCTTTGTTTTTGTTCCAGTAATGTTAACTTTTTTCTCTCCTTTTGCTAATGATTTAAAATGTTACTTTTATCATATATTTGTTATGTTATACTCCTGGGTATATTTCTGGACTTTAAATGGTTTCCTTTGGTTTTTAGTTGAGTGTTTTACTTTTTCTTTCAGAACAGGATGCAGGCCTCGATGCCCTTTCTTCTATCATAAGTCGCCAAAAACAAATGGGACAAGAAATTGGGAATGAGCTGGAGGAACAAAATGGTAAGAACATCTCTGAGATTGACCACATTTGCTACTTAGTATAAATACTGAAGGCTTGAATATTTGTTAAATGATTGTGATATTACAAAACATGTAACGTGGTTTACTATCGATGGATTATTATATTTAATGCAGTTGAGGGTGGTTTGTGGCAGACTTAGATTGTAGTTACTAAATATTATGTAAAGAAATTTGATAAAAAATTTCCAGTTCTTTGGAACTGCTTTTAAAAATACTTCGTTTAACGATCCATTTATTCTGAGAGCTTTCCTTAATGCATAATGTAGTGAAGTTGCTCAGTGCCTTGCACACTGATGGGACACTGATGAGAGGCACAGAGAAGCTTCGGGGACTGTCCTCTGCATGCCCGGTGGAGTGGTTCCTCTTCCATCACAGATACCAGCTGCAGGGCAAGAAAGTGCTTGAAGATCTTTATTCAGGGCTTGATGTGCTGAATCTGTTTGAAGAGAGACTCATTTGCAGTCTACAAGCAGGCTGGCTTGGAAGAGACAGAGTTTTAACCTGACAGGCTTTTGTGCTTGAGGTATGAGCTGGGAGGCTCTGAGCCTGAATGAGAAGTGAGCAGTAGGAATGGAGAAGAAAGGATGGGGCAGAGGACTGATGGCATTTTAATTGATGGACACGGTCAGGGAAATTGGAGGGTCATGGTTTGTGAGTGCAGATCATAAATCCAGTTTAGACATGTCCAAATGGAGATGCTAGTAAAAGATCGGAGCTGGAGCATTGGGTAGACAGTGGGAGATACAGGACCAGAGCTCATGAGAGGATGATGGAAGATGAGACGTGAGAAGCTTCAGCATAGGGTAGTGGTCGGCAAACTGTGGCTCGAGAGCTGCTCTTTTGACTTATGAGTTTGCTGACCACTGGATACGGGCTTAATCACAATTAACAGCCTGTAATTATTGGAATCAAGAGTCTAGGTCAGTGGTCAGCAAACTCATTAGTCAACAGAGCGGCAAATCGCAGTTCATGATGCCGGATGTGGCTCACGAACTGCAGTTTGCTGACCATTGGCATAGGGTGATGTGTGAAAGCTGAGACTCATGAAGTTCCTACTATGTGCCAAGCAATTTCATCTGTGTTGTTTTATTTCATCAACACTGTGAAGGCAATGGTATCTGTTAGAGACAGAGCTCAGAGTGGCTGAGGGACTCCTAACATGACATCACTAATAAGGGATGGAACTGAAATTCCAAACAGGTCTTCTGATTCTCATGTGACTGCCTTTTCTACTTCAGTGCTTCCTCTCTGAAGAAGACAAAGTAGGGAGAGAAAAGTAAGAAGTAAGAGGTTGTGGTTTTGGCTGTTGGGGATAGTACTATGGAGGCTCATGATGGAATGGCTTTTTAGTAAACTTATGTACCATGGTATGAGGAAGCCCTAGGAGCAGGCAAATGCTCACTCTGGAGGGAGGGCTGCCCCTGGCAGAATTATACAAATAGTATTTTTCTGGCTCTCTATGAAGAATGAATTACTTTGTTCCCAAATAAATAATTTATAAATAATTTCCACCTTTAATCTATTGTAAGTAAATAGGTTACAAAAGCAAATGAAAAACTCTCCATCTGTACACTCCTAATACGTAGTGGTTTTTGTAGTGTAAGCCCAGAGAGGAAGACAGTTTAGTCCTTTTCCCGATAGTGTTCATGTAAATGTGTTGTTTCATGTACTTGCTTATAATGTAGTCATTGGCCCATTTCTTCTGTGAAAGGTGGTGTTGGTTAGAAAGTTAGCTCTGAAGAAAGTCTGCCTGCCATATGTGTAATTGTTCTTTATCTGAGGGAAATTTAGCATCTGCAGTGGGTCAGACTAGAAGGGACACCACACTGGGGAAGCATGCCCATCCTATGACGTGCTTGGATAGGCCGCTGTGTAGCAATCTGTGGGTAGATGGTTAAGGATTGATGGTTCATTCTTGGGTGAGGTGACTTGCTGACTTCCCATACATTTTTCCCACATAAGCAACCACGCCAGCATGTCCTTATCTAGTCTTTCCTCTAGTTCAGTGGTCGGCAAACTGCAGTTCTTTGGTCCCTTGAGTATGACTCTTCCACAAAATACCACGTGTGGGTGCGCATGTACAGTGCCATTGAAAGTTTGTGGCCCATGCGCAGAAGTTGTTTTTAGGCTCTCAAAAGAAATCTCAATCATTGTACTGTTGATATTTGGCTCTGTTGACTAATGAGTATGCCGACCACTGCTCTAATTCAATAGTTATTGTACTTTGCTGCATATTAGAATCACCTGGGGAGCTTTTAAAACTCCCAATGCCCAGGCCACTCCTGAGTTAGTTTCCTATTGCTATTCTAACAAATTATCACAAACTTAGTGGCTTAAAACAACCCACACTTACTCCCTTACAGTCTTAGAGATCAGAAGTCTGAAATGTGTTTTACTAGACTGAAATTAGGTGTCCCTTCCATGGCCCTGCGGATAAGTCACTTCTTGGCCTTTTCTAGCTTTTAGAGCTGCCTTCCCTGTATCCCCTGCTCGTAGCCCTTCCTTCATCTCGGAAGCCAGCACCACACATCTTGCTTCCATTGTCACATTGCCTTCTGTGTCAAATTCCTCTCTGCCTCCCTTTTATCAGGACATGTGCTTACATTTAGGGCCCAACCACATAATCCAGGATAATCTCTGCATCTCCTATCTTCAATTAGTTAATTTTAATATTTTCAATTATAGTTGACATACAATATTCTATTAGTTTCAGGAGGTCAACATAGGAATTAGTTATTTATATAGCTACAACCTATCTGATACCACACACAGTTACTACAATATTATTGACTGTATTCCCTATATTATACTTTGCATTCCTGTGACTGTTTTTGTAGCTGGCAATTTTATATTTTAATCCTTCCCCTTTTTTTTAATCCTTCACATATTAAAGTCCCTTTGCCATTTACATATTCCAGGGACCAAGATGAGAGTATATATTTATTATTCAGCTTACCACATTATCTTTCTAACCTTTCAACATGAAAATTCAGCTGATGGGCTCTAACATACCTTTATAATGGTAGTTCACTGGTAAGTATATGAAATCTCTGGTCATTTTGTGTCTTTCAGGGAGCATAGTAGTTCTTTGGTAGTTCTTTCAAAGGATATACCGGTCCCCTCAAACCCAGTATTGATGATGCTAGTGAGACAGTGGTCTTCCTTATCACCTTGGTTTCTTTCAGGAAAGGAAAGGCGCAAAGATTGACAGAGATACATAAAGAGGATTGGCGAATTTGGGATATTTAAGCATCAAAAAGAATGATAGGGACTGGCACACACTGGCAGAGACTGGTGAGATAGCTGATTATCCACCAGAACTGTACCAGTGGCTCTTTGTGGTGCTGACTTTAGCAGGGGTGGGGAACCTCTTTTTCTGCCAAGGGCCATGTGGATATTTATAACATCATTCATGGGCCATACAAAATTATAACTTAAAAATTAGCCTGCTATATTTGGTCAGACATTTAATTAACTCACCCCTACTGCCTTGGCAGGGCTAGACCAAGTGATTTCTTGGGCCTTATATGGCCCGAGGGCCAGACATTCTGCTTGAAGGTTTGGCCAATGCCGGAATTAGGTCTCAGCAACACCTACTTCAGTCAGTTCAATCCCATTTATTTTCTTGTTTGTGTTCCTTTCAAAAGGCCCTGTCCTCTTGAGCATGAACTTGAAGGACTTTTTTAGTAAACCAGCACCGCAGTTCTTCATTATGAATAGTGTCTGGGGAGTCTGATGGAGACCTCTGTGCCCAGCCTCCCATGCAGTTCACTTTGAACTGAAGTACTAAACTCTGTTGTATGAGGCAACCTTGGTTTGGCCCTCACTGCTCTCTCCTGCCGACTCGCACTTTCACCAGCGACCAGCCCCAGGTCCACTGCACACTTAGGTCTCCCCTCACTGGCATTGCCACTAAACTGCTTACCCTTACCCTCATTAGGCTTGGCCACTGACATATGAACAGGATAATCCCTGGTGTTGGTCAGGCCCTTTTTAATTCTGTATAAGGAGATTGGAAACTGAATTTCTAAATTGATGGTAATTTGACCCTTCAGCTTTGTGGTTATGTTCTAAGTACAATGTATTTTGTTAGTAAGGTTTTGATACTTGATTCCAAAATGGCCTGGCTGGCCTTTATCTTACCCTATTGTTTCTCTCATTTAATGAAAACCAAGAGAATAATTCAGTAATCAGTAAATCAAATAGAGATATTTACAACAAAAGTAGTGTCCTTCTCCACTGTCCAGATTCCTCAGTGCACTCTCAGATCACAGTAACCACCCGGTGGGGGCTGCAGCCCTGTTCTCAACACCTACAGATACAAAAGCAGTAGAGGCTGATTATAGTCTGAGCAGGGATATAATTTTTATCCTCAGAGCTTCTTGGTTCCTATGAAAGAAAATGGCTGACTCTGCCCCATTTCTAAGGAGCAAATGTGCATGTTGGAAAACCACCAGTGTAACTCGGTCTCTCTGGGAGGCCACCACAGAGAAAATAGCTTATTTTGGCAACGAATAGAAAAATACTTCATGTTTGTCTATGTACACATGCACGCATCTGGGGCTAGAAGGAAGATGAGGACTGGGAGGCAGGGAGGAAACGAAAAGGATAGGGTTAAAATGTGATGAAGAGTCTCCGACTGCGACTAGGATGGCAGATGCATGAGTATGTAACTGTGTGATGTTCTTCTGTGCATATGTGGGGTTTATATCTGTCATGCAAACATGAGAGGCAATATGAAAGTAGAGGACTAAGTATATTCTCTCCACATATTCAACAAAGGCACTGGTTCTCAAACTTATCAGCACATTGAAATTATCTAGGAACCTATAAACAGTATTGATGCTTGGGCCTCACCCCAGAAGGGCTGATGTGATTAGTATAAATACTGTGGTAGGCAGAAGAGTACACAATCCCGCCCCCCCAATAAGTTGTCTACATACTATAGAACCTGAGAATATGTTAGGTTACATGGCCAAGGGGCATCAGGTCACCGATGGAATTAAGGTTGCCAAATCAGCTGACATGACAATTATTCTGAATTATCTGGGTAGATCCAGTGTGAGGCCCTTAAAAGTGGAAGACAGAGGTAGAAGTTAGAGTTCAGAATAATGTAATGTGAGAAGGGCTCCATCTACTGTTGCTGGCTTTGAAGATGGTAGAGGGGGCCACAAGCCAAGGAATGCCAGGAGCCTTTCGAAGGTGGGAAAGGCAAAGAAATTTAATTCTCCCCTAGAGCCTCCAGAAAGGAATGTAGCCCTGCTGTCACCTGGTTTTAGCTCATGGCAGACTTCTGACATGTGTGTTTATAGCAAGAATAAAAAACCAACTCAGGTTGAGTCAGTGATGGGCATAGTTACTTAAGATCCCTGGCTGACAGAATAGCCACCATTTCAAACATTGCTGGTCACCGTGCCAGAGAGCAAGAGAACTCTGGAGGATCTTGTTCCTGCAATTATATGCTCTGACCCAGAAGGCATGTGCCAATTTCATTCACAACTCATTGGTCAGAGGTAATCATGTGCCCCCTCCAGTGATTATACTGGAGGTATAATCATACTCATGTATCTTGTTGTGGAGGAAGGAACACCAACAATATTGGTTGAACAGTACAAATGAATATCACAGAGGTAGCTAGCAGGTAAGGGTCAAACTGCCTCTGATACATATTAGCCATGTGACCTTGAGACTTTGAACAAGTTACTTCCTCATTCTCTGTCCTAACTTTCTTGTCTCTAAAATGGGGACTTTAGTGCCTATTTTATAGTGTTGTTATGAAGATGAAATGAGTTAATACATGAAGCTCTTAGGATAGTGTGCTCTAAATGTATTTTTTATTATTAACTCTATTGATTCTCAGTGTAGACTTTTGATCAAAATGGTAGACTGAGCTGAAGGACGAGTCCCACCATTCCCTTTTCCAAACACATGGAAATATTAGATGACATACAGGGATGGGCAAAAGGAGGTTTACAGTTGTTTGTATGGAAAATAATCCAATAATCTCTATATATAAAAGTCTAAGCAATCATCCAACTGTCTGACCAGTAGCTATGACGCACAGTGACCACCGGGGTAGACGCTCCAAATGATAGCTATGATGATCACTGACCACCAGGGGACAGACGTTTAATGCAGGAGCTGCTGAGCTGCAGTGACTTGGCAGCTGTGGTTCTCGGGTGACACACCCACAGAGAGGAGGAAGCCTGATTCTGGGGTGCATCCCCTGAGAACTGCCCTCTCGCAATCCAGGACCCATTGGGGGATGTCAAAGAGCTGGTTTCAGCCCTATCCCTGCAGGCCAGGCTGAGGGACCCCACCAGTGCATGAATTTGTGCACTGGCCTCTAGTTGATTAATAACAATACAAGGATACACTTTGTGTTTCACATACTCACAACTGTATACCTCCTTTTGCCCACCTATGTATTAAAAATTGGCTTCCCATTCCTAGCTGAGTTTGGAAGCAAGAAAAGTGTTGGAAATGAAGGCACAAACCTGTAGTAGCAAGTGAAATGGAAGTCTCGTGGCCCTCAGAGAAAACTGGACCAGCTACGGACCTCAGGGACTAGAGTTCTAACACTCATGCAGAGAGGGGCATTGAGGCTGTGGTCCCTGTGCATTGTGAAGAGCTGAACGTGGGTTCCCCATGTAGAACCAGAAGCTGAGAAATGGCCGTTTTATGGGAAAATGAATTTCCCCTTTATCCTCATCTAAGAAGGAGATGCTCAGCTCTGCCTCCTACCTTGGGCCACATCCACTTTCATATTTTTAACTAGTATACCTAAATTTACATTTCTCTAACAAAGTCTAAAATAAATTAATATCACTGAATAAGTCAAGTATAGAATTCTTAAACTTTCCTTCAAACTTATCTCTCATATTGTTTTACACTGAAGCTCCCCCTTTTATAGTCTATTTTATTTTGACTTAACAACATGTTTTACTGATTTCTGTTAAAATTGTTGTAGCCATTTTACTACTTATCTCTTATAATTGATATATTTTTTTTAATTTTGAGAACTATACTTTCAAGCACCAATAAGCTTTAATGCTCACATTGCTTTTTTTTTTACAGAATATGTTTTTAAGGTAAAATCTTTTCAACTTTTAAATGGTACTAGTTAGAACTCTAAAATTTTCCTTCTGCTCCATGTGATATTTCTTTTTCCTCTTGATAAAGTTTGGGTTGTTCATCTCATTCTTTCTCTTTAACTCTGTTATGTGCTCAAAATTCATATGTTGAAAGTCCTAAGTTCCAAAATTTCAGAATATTACAGTATTTGGAAATAGTGACTTTAAAGAAATAATTCAGTTAAAATTCCATCATTAGGATGGACCCTTTTTCAGTCTAATAGATGTTCTTCTGAGCAGAGGAAAGACACAAGGAGAGAGGATGGTTATCTGCAGGCTGAAGAGTGGCCTCAGGAGAAACCTGTCTTGCACTTGACCTCCTACACCTGGCCTCTAAACTTGTGAGAAAATAGGTTTCTGTGGTTTAAGCCACCTTGTCTTAGTACTTTATTATGGCAGCTCTAGCAAACTTGTACACATGCTGTTGGCTTTTCCTTTCATATCTGTTAATTCTTCATTGACTTCATATTTATGAATTAAGGACCATGTCAGTGAATAGAGGCAGCTGACATAGGCTTTCTTGGTATTTAGGTAGGTTCATTGACCCCAGATATTTTTTCTTGAAGGGGAGGACTGGATGTGGACTCAGTATAAGTGGACAGGATAGACCAGGAGTCCAATTTCCCTTTCGGGTAGTGGTCAGTAGAAGAGGACATAAGCAGATTATTCAAGACCCTTTGTTGTATCACTGCCCCCAAAATTATACAGATAAGGAGAACTTTAACCTTGGGGGGCATATATTTCTCTTCTCCCTTGTGTCCATCCTAGAGGCTCTTCTTGTGACTCACTTGCCAGCCTGAACACCAAACCTTCCTCTCTAGAGAGAGCTACTCCAGTGGTTCCAGCTCAGAGCCAGGCCCACAGACAGGGCAGGGGAAGGGCCACTGGCTCAGCTGGACTTTGGATGACTCTCCCTACACTGTTCCGATTCTTGCCTGGCAGCCATGTTGTAGACCATTTTTGGCTCCCAGTCTCAGTGGACTCCAAGCCGGGAGACTCTGAGTTCTGTCTGGGGAAAAAGAACCCCTGTCTCTATCTTTGATTATGTATTTAAAGTCATATTTTTTCCATTTTTGTTTATTTGTAAATACAGTCCCAATTATCTTTGTTTTTTAAGAAAGACTTTTTGATAACCTATTTACTGAGAGTACTCCTCCATGCTTTCAGTGCCACCACAGGCTCACTCTTTCACAAATGTTGTTATTGGCATCTCACTGTGTCTTGAGAAAGAAGGGGGCAGCTCTGTATGCTTACGCTACTGTCTTGAGCTCAAAATGGGTTTATATTTTTATGAGATCATGGTATCTATAGAAGTTGTTTTGCTGAAATGTGTTCTGGAAGCTTCAATTAAACAAGTTTGTAATTAGTCTTGTTTTTTAGGGCTTTGTGGTTTGAGTAATACTTGCAAGTTATCATCTGATGTGTTTAGAGATGAATTTGCCTAAAGATAAGACAGTTAGATCTATGCAAGGTGATTATTTTCCATGCACTTAATGGTATTAAGTACGTAGTAAATATAAAATTGGTCACCAGAACATTCATTATTCATCCATAGGAAGGGACTGGTTTATAGTAATGGGGCCACAGGGAGGAATCGGAGTGGGGGAAGGGGAAAGGAGAGGAGGGGAGAGGGGAGGAGGGGAGAGGAGAGGAGGGGAGAGGAGTAGAGAGAGGCAAGAGCAGTTGTGTCATCCCAACAATTTTCTGACACCAATCATTTAATTCAATTGTGACACTATTTACCTGGAGTTAATGTCAGATTCCACAGGTTTAGGGCTCAGTCCCAAAAGACTGCTGTCCCTTTCAAGGCCAGCTGCAAGTCCTGGCATCCCCAATCACGTCTGCTGCTGGCTGCAAACACTGGGTTCCCATTGTCCCCCTTCAGGATTTAGTAATTTACTAGAACGACTCACAAAATGCAGGACAATGCTATACTTACACTACTATTTTGTTATAAAGGATACATCTCAGGAAAGCCAAACGGTAGAGTAGATAGGATGGGTATTGAGGTAGGAGTGCCTTCTCCATGTAAGTCACTCTCCCAGAGCACATCAGTGTGTTATCCAGCCTAGAAGCTCCCAGACCTCAGTGTTGAAGAGCTTTTCTGAGGTTTCATTATATTGGCAGGGCTGCCCAAATCTCTCAGCACACGAGGAACTCATATCCTTTGCATTTGCTAAGTCTGCAGAACAATACTTTATTTATTTATTTATTTATTTATTTATTTATTTATTTATTTATTT
>JAAGEH010000039.1:4556125-4579241 GCA_011751065.1 Lasiurus cinereus | reverse complement strand
TTTATTTATTTATTTATTTATTTATTTATTTATTTATTTATTTATTTATTTATTTATTTTTAGAGAGAGGATGGGAGAAAGAGATGGAAACATCAATGATAAGAGAGAATCATTGATTGGCTGCTCTTGCATGCCCCCTACTGGGGACTGAGCCCGCAATCCAGGCATGTGCCCTTGATTGAAATCCAACCTGGGACCCTTCCGTCTGCAGGCCAATACTCTGTCCATTGAGCCAAACCAGCTAGGGAACAGAAATGATATTTAGACACATGCACAGCATTTATCATCTGGCTTTGCCGCTAGCTGTAACATGATGAGCTGGGTTGGGCCCACAGGACTTAGTTCTCCCTTCTAGTTTGGTGCCTGCTTTATCCCTTCCTCTGAGCTCTAGGCCTTCGTCTTTACCCTAGCCACACTGAGGGGTGATCTAATGAGAGAGAGGCAAGGATTTTCCAGAGGAAAAGCTGTGGAAACAGTTGTCAAGGAAAAGAGCATTTATCCTTAGGTCCCAGGACAGTGGCCTAGTGACTCATCAGTCCTCCTTCCCCTGGGGCTCACCACAGCTCCTATTTGACTTCCAAGAGGGAGGCTTGCATGCCAGCTGTGGCAGCTGAACCGGAGAATGGATGACAAAAAAGCCAAAATGAGACCAGAGCATCTCAAAGGAAAGACCGCAGTGATGACCGCTCAGAGAGCAGGTCACACGGGAAGCTTAACCTCTTGCCACTTGGGCCTAAAGATAATTTTGTCCCTCCTCTTTGGTGTTTTTGCAAGAAGGGGAGACTGGGGGCTCTTCTTGGAGGCTATGTCAGGGGCCCCCAAGACCACCCTCCCATTTGGTGATTTGCTGGAAGGACTCAATAGAATTCAGTGTATACTTGCTACTCATTAAAATTTATAACCCAAACCAATTCCTGCAGTGTTTCAGCAATTATTCATGGGTGTGTGTATAGAGGTAAAAATTTTGAGTTATCTATTGCACACATTCTGAGCCAAGGTCAAGTAAGGCAGTGCTTTGCCTTTTCATTTTTGCTCTCACACAGAGATACCGAAGGATGGAGGCTGGTCAGACGATACCTCCTGTTAGGGGATGGTCTCAAGTAAGCTAAAGGAACACTCCTGAACCTTGTTTTCCCACTTGAAAAATAAAATAATATAATCTACCACAATGAGTTGTTTTTAGGATTTTATAGTCCATATGTGATATATATGTAGAAACACACACATATATATACATATATATATATACACACATATATAGCTATATACAAATAAAATGTACACACACACACATGGATGTATTTCTTTTAGGAACAGTGATGCAGTGTTTGCTAATTCATTGTCCATGGAGACTTTCTAGAACACACCTTCCATGAATAATGAGAATTGATTCTAGTTATGCTCATGGCTATGATTTGTTACAGTGAAAATCCTTAAATCAAAATCAGTAAAGAGAAAAGGGGCAAAGGGTGAGGTCCAGGGAGAACCAGGCAGGAGCTGCCAGAGGCCTCTTCCAATGGAATCACACAGGATGTGCTTAAATCCCCCTGCAACCTGTTGCTGCAACACTTGTGAAGTGTTGCCAACTGGAAGCTCATTGAAGACTCAGGGCCCAGGGGTTTTTCGAGGGTATTGGTCATGAAGGCCCCCTCTGCCTGGCAGCTTCCCAAATTCCAGACTCTCAGAAGTAAAGCAGGTGTTCAGCATAAACCATATTGTTTTTACAATTTAGGAGCAGTGACCACTCTTCTTTAATAATGGGAACCCTCCCCAAATTCAAGTTTCCAAACACCCAGTCAAGAGCCAACTTTGTGAGCAGGTCCTTCTAAGAAAAGCAGTTAGGCCTGCTGTGTTAGCTCCTTTCTGGACAGAGGTCTACACCAACTATGATTTATTTGTCATGTTATTACACTTGCTGGGGTTGGCGGGTGTGCGAAAGATGGAGGATGCTTGGTTCTGGAGAAAAGCAGGAGTGTGCTCTTCAGAAGGGAAGGGATGCAGAAGAAAGGTGAAAACCACCGGAGACAAACTTGTCTCTCCCCAGTTTTTTTTTTTTAATTAAATCTTTATTATTCAGATTATTACATTTGTCTTTCTTTTTTCCCCTCCATAGCTCCCCTCCACCCCGCTTCCACCCCTCCCTCTACCCTTACCTTCCCTCCCAATTGATGAGTCCATAGGTATATGATTTTTGTCCAGTCACTCCCTGTACACCCCTCCCCCCTTTCCCCCTGAGAATTATCAGTCCACTCCCTTTCTGTGCTCCTGATTCTATTACATTCACCAGTTTATTCTGTTGACCAAATTTTTAATTCACTTAATTTTTAGATCCACTTGTTGATAGATATGTATTTGTTGTTCATAATTTTTTATCTTTTACCTTTTTCTTCTTCCTCTTCTAAAAGAGTACCTTTCAGCATTTCATATAATACTGGTTTGGAGTTGATGAACTCCTTTAGCTTTTTCTTATCTGTGAAGCTCTTTATCTGCCCTTCAATTCTGAATGATAGCTTTTCTGGATAGAGTATTCTTGGTTGTAGGTTCTTGCTATTCATCACGTTGAATATTTTTTGCCACTCCCATCTGGCCTGCATCATTTCTGTTGAGAAATCAGCTGACAGTCGTGTGGGTGCTCCCTTGTAGGTAATTAATTGTTTTTCTCTTGCTGCTTTTAATATTCTCTTTTTGTCTTTTACTCTTGGTATTTTAATGATGATGAGTCTTGGTGTAGTCCTCTTTGGATTCCTTTTATATGGGGTTCTGTGTGCTTCTTGGACTTGTAAGTCTATTTCTTTTACCAGATGTGGGAAGTTTTCAGTCATTATTTCTTTAAATAGGTTTTCAGTATCTTGCTCTCTCTCTTTTGGCACCCCCACAATTCTGATGTTGGTACACTTGAAGCTGTTCCAGAGACTCCTTACATTATCTTCACATTTTTGGATTCTTTTCTCTTCTTGCTTTTCCAGTTGAGTGTTTTCTGATTCTTTATATTTCATATTTTTGACTTGATTCTTGCCTTCTGCTAGTCTGCTGTTAGGTCTCTGTATATTATTTTTTATTTCAGTCAGTGTATGTTTAATTTCTGTTGGGTCCTTTATCATCTCTAGTTGGATCTTTTGCATCTCTAGTTGGTCCTTTTGCATCTCCTCTTGGGACTTGCTAACTTTATCCAACTTTTCTAGGATATTCTTGAAAAACCTTATAAGCGTGGTTTTGAACTCTATATCCAGTCATTTGTTTTCCTCTATTTCTTTTGTTTGTGATTTCTTCCCTTGTCTCAGCATTTTCACTATGGTGGGAGATCTTCTGTGTTGGATTCAGCCTTATGATACCAGACTTGCAAAACCCAAAAGCCTCTCTGTTGAGCTTGAGATGGGTGGAGTCTCAGGGCCGCCCTCCATGGCCCCTGAGTCTCAAGTGACTGGGTAATCCCTGTGGGCACGAGCTCTCTCCCAGTGCCTCTAAACTGCTGCCCCTCCAACTCCCCTGTGTTCCAGGATCACATGAGTCTGGGTCCCCAGGGTTTCGCCCGAAAGTGGGGTTTAGTGGAGTTAGAAGTGGCACAGTTTGGAGGGTATGTCTCCTGCCCACTTGTTAAAGCCAGTGGCACAATCAGCAGTCGGTCCTCTGTGGCGCAGTGCCGTGCCCGCCACCAAACTCTTGATCTTTTGCGACTCCCCTAAATTTCCTTGCACCTCTCCCTTTTCACAGTCCAAACTCCCCCCATATGAGTTTCAGCTGGATCTGGGGTTTAGTGTCGTAGGATGAGGAGTTCAATGCCTTTGACAGTCTCCATCTCCCTCTCGGCAGAGAAAGCCAGCCAGGTACTTAGGCACCTGCTCTCTCCACGCACTTGTCTCCGTACCTAAGCTTTTTGCAGCTCCTCTGGGTCTCTGTGAGCCCCTTTCTTTCCTTCTAGTTGTAGAATTTCCACTCAGCCAGCTTTCCTGTGGTTCTGGATGATGTCCGTTCTGTCTTTTAGTTGTAGTTTTGAAATTGTTGTGCAAGGCAGCAGTATAGGTGTTTACCATGCCGCCATCTTGGATTCTCTCTCCTCTCTCCAGTTTCATCTAGCATATTCGAAGGCCAGTTTCATTATTGAAGACTATTAGCTGAGCCTGACTTCTCTTTGGGAGTCTCCGAGAATGTACTTTTAAAAGTGGGAATTGTGTAGCATATGGGGTGGTGAAAAGGATCGAAGAACTTTGGTAATAAAAACCAAAGCAGCAGGAAGGAAGTTGTCTGATTAGAACCAAGTGCTTCGCAGGGAAAGAGCATGAGAAAGGAACTGAAGTTGCTGAGCAGAAGTTTCAGCTGATTTAGAACTCTTAAAGGAGCTGCTGCAGGAAGGTTACGTGGTCTTGACGGTTTATTTTGGGCAGGGACACGATGCTCATTTTCCATCTGGACGGTACTGCCAGGAAAGAAAGACACCTTAGAAAAAAACATGTTGAATGCAGTGATAAAGACCTTTTATTTCCTTTTTATTATTAATGCAATTGCTCTCAGTGTTTTAAACCAATCCACTGTAGGAACTGGATTGAGGTAAAAGGTAAAAGTGTTCTGTCAGTCAATTTGATTAGGTTGACATTCATAAACAGAACTTTAAAGGCTTTTATTATATAATAAAGAATTAACAGCCAGTCAATTAGAGTATGTTTAGAGGGGTGGGCAAAAGTAAGTTTACAGCTCAGATGGAAAAAGACAAGCAGTGTGATAATCACAGTAGCTTTATCAACTCAGAAGAAAGTCACAATTCTGGGCACTTGGTTATAATCTCCATAGTGCTCAAGTTGCTGGCCTTCATTATGTACATGTTCTGGTAGTCTACTTGCTGCACTCACATACACTTGAGCACAGAGGTCCTTATAAACCTGCTTTTCTCACCCGGTATGTATAACGAGCCTTGGAGAGTGCTTTAGTGAATATGCACACCTATGACTCAGTGAACACCAGGGCACCCAGGGTGTTTCGGTACCCCTTGCAGTCACTTGGATAGGATCATTTGAGGATCTGTGCACAGATGTGGCCCTCACTTCTGCTTCTGGCTTCACCCCTGATTCATGGAGGGCTTGTGCTCCTCAACTCATCCTAAGCTTGGCCAGTTCCTGGGTATGGGAGTAGGGTGAATCTCCTTTACAGGTTTATTTTGGATGCAATCAAAGAACATAAGAATAGCCATTTTTGTTTTGTTTTGTTTTAAAAATAATATGTTCTCTTGAACCTTTTCTTGCCAGAAATGGGCAGAGAATCTAAGAAGAAGTAAGTAGTTGTACTTATGGGAAATGTTTCCAGGGGCTCATGGAGAGATTAGGCTTGAAGGAGTAGACTTGGGATGTAAATTATTGAGGTGACTGTATTCGGTTTTTATTTATATCATTTGTGTACATGTAACCAGACTGGCACCACAAAAGTTAGACCTCAGTTTCCCATGTGAAGGAAGAGTGGCACGGAAGTGTGTGTGTGTGTGTGTGTGTGTGTGTGTGTATGTGTGAGAGAAGGAGAGAGACAGAGACATACTGATGTGGGCTTAGACTGAGATGTGAATAGGAATGCATCTAATGGTCTAGGAGCTCACAACACACTAAAGTTCCAAGTAGCAATTCTACTTGTGCTGCTCAGGGCATTTGTGGGCTGACCAGGTATCTAAGTGTGCCTCACTGAGAATTCTATTGTGCTCCTATACCTGCAATAATGCAAAAGACCAACCCAGGTTGAGCTGTTCAGTCTTGTTCTAGGTTGAATTTTTTAAAAATATATATTTTTATTGATTTCAGAGAGGAAATAGAAATGTCAATGATGAGAATCATCAATTGTCTGCCTCCTGCACACCCCACACTGGAGATCAAGCCTACAATCTGGGCATGTGCCCTGACTAGGAATCAAACCGTGACCTCCTAGTTTATAGATCGATGCTCAAGCACTGAGCCACACAGGCCAGGCTTAGGTTGAATTTTAAAGCCCCAGGGAGTGTAGGTCAAATAGAGGAGGAAAAGTACTAAGATCATTATGAAAGTTTTTTTTCCAGCCTCTTCATTCAACATGTGCTACTTATCTTTGAAAATGGAATATCTTTTTCTTATTCATAGAAGCATTGAGTTACAACAGACGGGATTTTGTTGGAAGCACATGCAGGAGGGAGTTGAGTATGCAGGCTGTTGATTAGGGATTTCCTGTGGGATCAACACCTGTAAAAGGGAGGCCATGTGAGCAGGATGGGCAGGAGAAGCCGAGCCCGCAGACAGCCTCAGCCACCCCCATGGGAAGTTCGTTCTAGAGCCAAATGGTCTGTCGGAGTTGGCCCATGTTGCATGTACATGTCTGGACCTTTACACCTCCACCTTGCTCTGTGGTGAAGATAGAAGACCCTGGGAAGAGCATGTTCTCGGGCAAGCGCTCTGTGCCCTTGAGAGAGTAAGTACCCTATGTGCGACCGAAAGCCTGAGGCCGTCTGCTGGCAGCATTCCCAGCAGCAGGGACAGAAAGCCCTTCTTGGAAAGGGGGCTGGGTGAAGCCTTTGCTTTGGGTCATCACATAGTGGGTTAGTTTTAGGCATTTGAATACCATTAGGTCTGTAGAGTAAGAAGAAATCAGTAGGTCATTGGGAAGGAGTAAACTAAAATGCAGTCTCTGGAAGTGATTGATCCAACCCAACCTTTGGAAAGATGTTTATAAATCCTGGGAAATAAGTCAGTATATTGCCTCTCCTATTTCTAAGCATAACTTTGTGAGTAATTGGGGTGAAAATGTGGAACATTGTTCCTTTTCTTTACCCTTTATAGTTCAGTGTGTATTGTTATGGGAGCTGTATATTTCAGGGCCTCTGTGCTTAAAAGCTATTACTCAGTTATAGTTGTTCAGAAACAGTTGGAATCTGTCAGCAGACATAAAGAGTTCTCTTCAGGTACTTGGGAAATAAGAATACAAAGCCCAAACCCAGTAGAAATGGTTGTTTGCTTTATTTTAGATACAACGATGTTCTAACTGCATCTTCAGCATCCCTTTTACTTTAAAAAGGAAAACCAGTCCTGGCCGGTGATGCTAAGTGGTTAGATTATTGTGTGCACCCTGCCACACACAAAGGTTGTGGGTTGGATTCCTGGTCAAGAGCATGTACCTGGGTTTCAAGTTTGATCCCTGCCCCCCTTTGGAGCATGTGTGGGAGGCAACCAATTAATTTGTCTCTCTCACATAGATGCTTCTCTTTTTTCCCCTCCCGCTTTCCCTTCCACTTTCTCTAAAAATCAATGGAAAAAATATCCTCCTGTGAGGATTAACCAAAAAGAGAGAAAGAGAGAGAGAGAGAGAGAGAGAGAGAGAGAGAGAGAGAGAAAAGAAAAAGAAAACCAGTTAGACTTTATAGTTTTATTCTTTTAAAAATTTCACACATTGATAATTCTTACTACTAATTAATTAATTAAGAGAAAGATAAAAGGAGCAGATTTTTAACTAGAGACAATAGACTTCTCCACAAGAAACTACTTAAAGAACCAAACTTCCCAATTCAGTTGGAAATAATATGGTATCTCCTTCCCCAGAAGTGTTTTCTGTATCTAACATCCACTCAAGAGCCTTTCTGTGTTAAGCTGTGATAGAATATATGGCAGCGGTTCTCAACCTGTGGGTCGCGACCCCTTTGGGGTCGAATGACCCTTTCACAGGGGTCGCCTAAGACCATTGGAAAACACCTATTTCCCATGGTCTTAGGAACCAACACACTGCTCCTCGGTGTAGCAAAGTGTAGCAATGTAGTTTACTGTTGTCATATGAAGACTGTTACCCATGCTACACCATGATTCAAGACAAAATTTCATTTATTTGTAATTAGAAATAAATATTTCACAATACTATATAATTACATATTGTTTTTGTGATTAATCACTATGCTTTAATTATGTTCAATTTGTAACAATGAAAATACATCCTGCATATCAGATATTTACATTACAGTTTATAACAGTAGCAAAATTACAGTTATAAAGTAGCAACGGAAATCATTTTATGGTTGGGGGTCACCACACATGAGGAGCTGTATTAAAGGGTTGCAGCATTAGGAAGGTTGAGAACCACTGATATATGGGATGGTCCTTACTATGCTGGATGAACTATGGTGGATGAAAGGCCCTGGACAAGACTGCCACCAGCCAAGGGGTGACCCCTGGACTCTGTGATCTGGAACCAGCGGGCAGGGGTGAGGAGCAAGGGTGGAGGGGTCAGAGCAGATGACTCTTACTGGAGTCTTCTTGGGCCCTGAGCTGCTCTGCAAGGTGGGATGAGCTCAGCTTCCCCTTCTCTAGGAAGAGAGTATATGCTTTCAGAGAAGCAGGGGTGTGTGGGGGGGTCCCCATGTTGTTTTTTCTTCCTTGTCCCCTCTTCCTTTTCCAAAGTGAGCCCTTATCTGGGAAGCTCTTCTCTTCCCATAGGTAAGCGAATCCCCTTCCTGCTTTTCGGAAGGAAAAGGCCACCGGGAGGATTTCCAGTTATAATGTCCTCAGAGGGAGGGAATGGTTGGATACTCAATCTGTTCCTCAGCCCTGGAGCTGGGGAAACCTCTCTTTATCTTCACATTATTGTACAATCTGGATGCTGGGCACTGTGTTTCATTCCACGGAGCCTGCAGCACAGCTTTAGCAATTAAGCATGAGACTTGGGCAAAGTACTTAACTCTTCTGCATGCCTCAACTGTTTCATTTTTATTTACTTAGTTGTTTATGTATTTACCAGTATCAGAGGCCCAGGGAGTGAAATCGTGCACGGGTGGAGTCTGGCCAGCCTGCCTTGATGGGGGCTGATTGGACAATTGGGCCAGTTGGCCGGCCAGCACCACCCCCTAGTGGACTCCCAGTCAAATTCTCAGTCACGGGGACAGTTGCATATTAGCCTTTTATTATATAGGATTTATTGGTTAATCCTCCCCTAAGGTTATTTTTTTCCATTGCTTTTCAGAGAGAGTAGATGGGAGGGAGGGGGAGAGAGAGAGAGAGAAACATCCATGTGAGAGAGAGACATTGACTGGTTGCCTCCCACACGCATTCAGGTCAGGGCACTGGGAGCAAACCAGCAACTGAGGTACATGCCCTTGACCAGGAATGGAACATGAGACCCTTTAGTACACAGGCTGACTTTCTAACCACCAGGCAACATGGGTCAGGGTAGTTATTTCCTTTTTTAATTATTTTATTGACTTTTTAGAAAGGAAGGAGAGGGAGGGAGAGATAGAAACATCAGTGATGAGAATCATTGATTGGCTGCCTCTTGCATGCCCCCTATTGGGGATTGAGCCCATAAACCAGGCATATGCCCTTGACCAGAATCGAACCTGGGACCTTTCAATCTGTAAACCCATGCTCTATCCACTGAGCCAGACCAGCCAGGGCAGTTGTTTCATTTTTAAAATGGGCAAAGAGAAGTACTGATCTCCCAGGGTTTGGTGAGGATTAAATGAGATAAAGCATATAAAGAGCACACTGCTTAGCATATGTGAAGCCATTGTCATCACGATGCCTGGTGCTTCACAGGTGGTCAATGAGGGTTTGTTGAGTTGAGATTCTCCTCGTTTGCATGGACCACTGGGCCACACCATGACCTTGTGAACTCTGCTGGGCTAAGGGAGTGCTTGAGCAGGAGGTTAGAGTTTGGTTCCCTATCAGAATACAAGCCTAGGTTGTGGGCTCAATCCCCAGTAGGGGTCGTGCAGGAGGCAGCCGATTATTGACTCTCTCTCATCATTGATGTTTCTCTCTCTCTCCCTCTCCCTTCTTCTCTGAAATAAATAAAAATGTATATTAAAAAAAAGTCCCTCTCAGTGGCCAAAATGTCTTTAATTTTGTACTTAATTTATCTCCCATGATTATTAATGAATACAATCCACCCTGGAAATAGGTGCCCACCTCCCTCCCCCATACTTTCAAGACCATTCTGCTCAGCCTGTGCCTATTCATATAATTTCCCCAGGTTTTTAAAAATCTTTTTCTATGAACTTCAGGGCACGAGAAAGGGGTTAAAGAATATTGAATAGTATGGTGGCTAAGAACAAAGGCTCTGGGATTGGAGAGAGAGCCCCTTTCCCTCTTCCCCCCTCATCTTGTGACCAAGAGCAGTGGACCTCATCTTTCCATGCTGCTTTCCCTGCAGACCAGGGAGGATAGCACTAGCCTGTAGGCTGTGAGGATTAGTCTCACTAGCATCGGGCTTATGCAGTGCTTAGCACAGCGACAGCCGCATTGAGCCCTGGCAGTCCCCCATGCGTGGCAGCCCTGCTGTGCAGCGCTCAGTTACCACAGAACTCGATTTAGCTTTCCACCTTCGGCGATGACAGGCGTGCTGCTTGAAGAAATGTTTGAACTCGCCTTTTTGAAAGTTCAGTTTCTCCAGGTGATCCTGCACACCTGTGATACGGCTGATCTCAGGGCATAAATTTCTCTGCTGTAACAAAGTTCCCTTTTCACCACACACAATTCATTTCTGATATTAGTCACTGAACTTGGAACCTTCTGGTTTTGATTGGCTAGTCAGGGTTCACCGAGGCAAATTCTTTCCTGAGCCTGCTCCACACATTCAGGAAAGGGGGCGCACTGCCCAGGCCGTGATGTGGCCTTGGGGCCAGCAGACGTGGTGTTGCCATGTTCACCTACTCCAGTGGGTAACTGGGCAGATTATTCATATTTTAGCATCTTTGTTCTTTCTTTTTAGTTATTTCACTAAAGCTGTTTAAATCACTCTGAAAAGAACATGCCTGACATTTCTCCAGTTTAAAAACAACAACAACCTGAAGTAATAACACCCTACTTATTATTGAGGAAGTGTTTTTGGTGAGAAAGGAGAGGAAATTGCATGACTTCGGGGAGAAGAATAGTTCTGAATCACTTCTTGGTGGAGAATATATTAAACCTAAGAGGCTTGAAGGCATGACCAACAGTATGTGTCTAGGAGGCCGAGATGGTCACCAGAGGGCACTTGGGTTCTGCAGCTGGCCCCTGTTCTGGCTGCCACACTGGTTGGAACATTCATTATGTGTCCACTCCTGACACTCCTCACTGGTGACACACACTAAACTTTCTCGGCACTTTGAGCCCTCCAGGAATCTTAGAAAAATTGTACTTGGTTTGATTTCATATTTAAATGCTCTTCTTTGCTTCCTGTGCTGTTTTGTATATCTTAAGGGAAAGTTGTCTCAATGTTCAGCTGTCCTTACTCAGCCTACTCGTGTCTAAGTCTGAGACCTGAGCTAAGGATTATACCCAGCGGTAGACATTTGTTTGTTGTAGGTGTATTCCTAAAATAGTCGCACATCGTAATTGAAAGATCGCAGTTGCAAATCACAACTTGCATACCTTTTTATTTATAGGAATATCTTAGAAAATCTTTTTCTAAAACAACTGCTCTTTCTGATAATGCCTCTTGCAGCCGCTAATTTTTAGGAATCAGATTTAAGAAAGGTATAGAGCATATATGGTAATTGTCTGAAAGCACAGTTATTTAGTTCTTTGATAAATAAAATACTGACTTTGGAGAGTTATTTTGATTTGGAGGGAAGAACTTAATACTTAAAAAAAAAGTCTCTTGCCCTAGCTGGGTTGCTCAGTGGTTAGAGCGTCAGCTCATAGAATGAAGGGTCCCAGGTTCATTACTGGTCAGTGGCACATACCTTGGTTGCGGGCTCAATCCCTGTCCCGGTTGGCATATGAGAGGCAACTGATTGATGTGTCTCTCTCACATTGATGTTTCTCTTTCTCTCTGTCTCCTCCCTCTCCCTTTCATTCTCTCTAAAAAAATCAATGGAAAAAATGTTCTCTGGTGAGGAGTAAAAAAATATTTAAAAAATATTTAAAAATAGTTTCTTGATGAAATAGATTCTAGTGATGCCTTTTATTATCAGAAATTCTGTAGTAGGGAAAGAAAATCCATAAAATTGGCAATGCATATTGGTTGCCTGCTCTGTTCCAGGAACTGTTCTTCCTGGTTTGTGTACAGTATTGTATTGGATAGTTGCAGCAACCCTGTGGGTGGCAGTGCTATTCTCATTTTACAGATGGGGAAACCAACACTCAGAATTGAATATTTGCCAGAAATCACACAGCAGTGACACAGTGAAAATCATTCAGGCTGTATACCATCAGGCCAGTTAGGCATAGGGATGTGTTCTGGGAAGCAATGGTCTATGCATCCTCTGAGGTGTGTCATGTTGCACTAGGAATTGGGATTTCTGGCCTTTGGGGAACCACAGAGTCGAAGCTAGAGCCTCTCGTCTGTTTCCTAGACATAGGTGGGTTGCTCAGAGCTTCTCGTCTGTTTTCTAGCCATACATAGGTGAGCTGTCCAAAGCTTACTTTGGACAACACTGTCATAGTATCAGAGAGCCTTCTTTTGGTAGAGAACAATGGATTTCAACTCAACTCTCCTATCCTTAATAACCAGCATCTCTACATCTACAGCTGTACATGAAATGGTAAATACAAAAGCATCTATAACTAGAACAAATAGTAAAATTCAGACTGAGTGTCATCTTTCTTGGTAAAATGGGTTTAATACCTACCTTGCAGAGTTGACGTGAGATTAAGCAAGATGACGTGTAAAACATCTAGCACAGCAGTGGACCTTTAATTGTAAGTATTCTGTAAATAGTAATTATATTCCCTTCTTGGCATTTGGTACATTAGAGTGAATATGGTGGCTGATTCTCCCACAGCCATTCCAAATTATTAGTCTAGACTTTAGGCCAACTACAGTGAACCTATTCTCGTTGTCAAAACTTGGCTTGATAGTGGGTAGGTGACTCATCTCAGTCAATTAAATAGGAAGGAGGATCTGTCCTAGGGCCTATGGCAATGGTTTCCTTTTCTTTCTAAGAAAGAGAAGCAAGAAAGAGATGGCATACCCTTTTCTTCTTCTGGAAGATTTGTCTGGATATGATGTGGAACTATGCTAATTACCATTTTATGACTCTTGGGGGAACCAGGTCTCACTGAGTCTGGAGGGATAGAGATTGTGGTAGACCAACAACCCCAAATGACTCATGTCCTCATCCCTGAACCTGTGACAGTATTACTTTATACTGCAGAAGGGATTTTGCAGATGTGATTAAGGGAATGGGTCTTGAGGTGGAGAGATAATTTTGGGTTATCTGGATGGGCTCAATGTAATCACAAGGATCCTTAAAAGTAGAAAAGGAAGGCAGGAGAATCAGTGTCAGAGGGATGCAACATAAGAAAGACTCAACCAGTCCTCGCTAGCTTTGACGCTAGAAGGGGCCATGGGCCAAGGAATGCAGGCAGCCTCTACACCCTGGCAAAAGAAGGAAACAGGCTCTTCCCTTGAGCCTACAGAAGTGAACACAGCCCCCTTGGCACACCGACCTTAACTCAATGAGACCCACGTCAGACTTCTAATCTCCAGAATTGTAAGATAATATCTTTGTGTTGTTGTAAGTCACTAAGTCTGTGGTAATTTGTTACAGCAGCAACAGAAACTAATACAGAGATGAAAAGAACCTGGGTAATACTTAATGACTTTGTTCAACTTCTGAATTAGTTGACCCTGGAGCTACCCCTGCATTTTTCAGTCCATATGACAAGTTTCTATGATGTTTGTTTAGTTTGAGAATGATTTTCTGCTGCTTGCAGCCTAAGCTGTCCTAATTGATATATATATGCTTAGCAGAATGCTGTATAGAAGGTAGCCCCTACATGAGTTATTTCTTGAATTGTGAAAAAGTGTTGGAGAAAAGCCCCAGAATCCACACCTAAAGAAGCAGGGCTGTTTTCTGATACTAGGTGTAATAACTTAACACTCTTAAAAAAAAAAGACACAAAAGATGTTTGGGAGGATGGATAAATTATTGTATACTGAGATGGACTGGAACTTAAGCAGGTGCACTTTCAAATTGCCAGATTCATTTCCTATTGTGACCTCCGGGCATTCAAATTCTCCTTCCAAAATAACATTTCAGCAGACTCTGTGAACAAGCCAAGAACTGATTATCTGTACAGATCCAGATGATTTCCTAATTTAGGATTGCTCAAGCAGAGGTAGAAGTGAAGGGAAGCATAGACCCCTTTCCATCTCCAGTGTGAGAGCAGCCCCAGGACAGGCTCTGACCAAATGTTGCTGACAACTATGAAAGCGGTTATCATCGGACAGCTGCTCAATGGCCTCCGTGAACTCAGCTTGAGGCTCAGCCCAGTTTAAGATCCGAGAGGCCAAAGATCAAATGCTATTTCCTTTGGTTTCCAGACCTTTTCTCTACCACCTCTTAGTTTCAAATTAGTTTTTGTAATTTCTTCTCCACAGACCATCCTGATTCCCTCACCCACCTGTGCACTTGCTCAGCCTTATTGCCTCCTCTTCTCCCCTTCACCAGCAAAGTCTTTTTCTAAAGTAGATGAAGATCATGTCCAGAAGTAGTCAGGCCTTCTCTTGTCATGGCACCTAGCCTTTCTCTGCTCATCTGTTGAGGGCCTCCTCTACTGATTGCATGCTTAATATACTTAATGTTGTTGGTCACGATGGTGTCTCCTGGATCTGGCTTCTGTGTGAAGCACAGTTGTATTGTTAGGATAGTGGGGGTAGGGTATGTGCTGGGAATAGTAAATCATATGCCTAAATCCAGATGGGGGATGAGCTGTATACCACAGAGGAGTTCAGTGTGGTTTTTCATATGAGAAATGGTCAGAACCTTAATTCAACTTATTGGTTGCAGACTTTCTCTTACAGTGTGTAAGTTTTAAAGTTTTATAAATAATTTTGAGAGAGTCCTGGTTGGAAAGCTGTGTGTGCATAGTTGCCCACTTTGTTGGTAATGAAATATGCCATCTGCAAAGCACATTGCCTACATCACTGAGTTTCTATATTCCATCCATATTTGGGTTCTTCCTTCCCTATGCTTCCCTTCTGACACCGTAGTCAAAATCTTACCACTTTTTACTCAACTATTGCTTTAATTACTTACCACACTGTAATTTTGTCACTTGTGCTTTTTGCACACTAGCATGCCAAAATATCTCCCTTGCTATGCTTTCCCTAGTATCCCCCAAAGCCTTCACAACTATCTACTCTTGTAAAAATGCATTCCTGAGTAGAATCCCTTGCTTTCCAAAGAGAAGACCCTATCCCCCTATCAATTTCTCAATGTGGGGGAAATATGTATATACTTTTAAGTCTGTAGTTGAAATAATCGATGGTCTACTTATGCTATTTGATTTATTGTTTAGTTATGCATATTTTAAATGACTTGGAAAACATATGTAGGAATATAGAAATTTCCAATTTAATTTTATGAAATTATTTTATTCAAACTCCTCCTTTGCTTCTTTGACATTGTTGTGTTTGAAAACCATGTTAGAGCACCATCCCACAGCCTGCCCTTCCCTCTTCGACAGCTTCAATCAGAGCTTCCCTGTTGTCCCCAAGCCAGGGACAGAGGCTTTATAGGCGGGTTCAGAGTCGTAACAGTAAACCCTGACGGGAGAGCCAGAGACTTGTGGCGTATTTTACTTATTAACTCACCAAACAGTAATTCAACATCCCTTTTGCACTGTGCACAGAGAAATCGGAATGTGTTCACTTAGCTTTCTTCCTCCTCCAACTAATTTACACTCTAGTGGCAAAGGCAGCATTGTGAATAGAGAATTACACTATTTCACAAGAAAGGTGAAGAATGGGAGCTATAAAGTGCTGTTTGAAGGCTCTGTCTATGCCTGTATGCCTACTAATTCAGATCTGAGCAGGTAGAGTCTTCACCCTGGATCATTAGGGTATAGTCAGTGTTAATAACAATAGTATTTTCTTCATGGAGTAAGTCTTTTTTACTGGAGCTATGGCAGCTAAGTTGATTTATAGTTATCGTATTTGGTTTTCTTGGACTTTTACAGTGTGTTGGATGAACCTACACTATGAACCAGTATCAGTGAGTTTCAGGGCCTAGGAAATTAACCTTTTGGATCCCCATACCAATTTCTAGCCAGTTGGTCTTAAAGAGAATAGTTGGTTGTCTAAGAGTCCCAGGTGGGTGTGAGGATTGAAGCCATGGACAGCTGAAGAGTGTGGAAGTTCATTCATGGGGAATGCTCTTCATGACTGAACTTGCAATACTGATCTTCCAGGTGCTCATGTATGTACAAGAGCCCTCGTTGCTCTGCTGCTGCCATCCAGAGGCAGAAGTCATGGCCAATGTAGCCATCTGCCCTCTGCATGGTGTTTATTCTTTGCGTGCACTTCATCAGACTGAGCGCCGACCTCCACAGCTGGGTACTTCCTACCGCTCATTGGAGTCTTTCAGAGCGACAGTGCGCTCTACAGCACTGATTCCCTCTCCTAGGAAGCATCATAATTGTGTAACTAAGAACTAGTGTTTGGAAGTAGGGATACATTTATAATAAGTTTCTAGTTGAACGAAGATTTTTTTTTTAATTTTCTAAATTCCACTAAAGATTGAAGAGAATTTCTTTCCCTCTTATCCCACCTTTCTCTAGCATCAGTTTTCTTCCCCACAAGCACCCTTGTGTTTGAAAGAAGAGAAAATAGAGCTAATCGTTTCAGGTATTTCTAGGCAAGACAAAGGCTCAACCAAAAAGCAATGTCTGGGGTGAAAATAAATTAAGATACTTACTATAAAGCATCAAAGAAGAAATCAGATTATGTTATAGTTACTGTTGAGTAACTAGAATTTGAGTCTCATAACAGCCCCATCATAATGATGGTGAAATTGTGGTTGGGACATATCTTATAGTTTCTTCATTATTATTTGATCCCAACAGAGAAGTCATATACCTATATTAAGAAAGATTACAGTAAATGCCTCTACATTTTAAGCATAAATCAAGAGAACTTAATTGGTTTAAGAGGAAAACATATATCAGATACAACTTGAATTAAACCAAAAAAGAAGCAAACTATGAAACTCAGATTTTCTAAGCAGTGAAACTTTTGTTCAGTTTTCTAAAAATGTAGGGAGTGTGCAAGTGTATACATATATATATGTTCATATTTAAATTGCACATTTGTTTCTTATGATTTGAGGGAAAACCAGCACCTTGAGTATTTTTTTCATTCTCTCATAAATGCTCATTTTTCCTTAAAAGGAAAACTTAGAGAAGGGATTATTTATAAAATTACACAAATAATTTGGACATATGTATAGTGGGAGCTAAATTATAGCTCTTGGAATAGGGATTCTAGTTACTTTTATCTGCCACAAAGTATATAATATTTTAAGTTCTATGGGTCATTAGAAACCATGAACTCTATCAAAGGCCATATCTATGTCAGAGGCACCATTTCATTTAGAAAAATTATGAAAACCATTGTACCCAAAGGGAATTAGTGCTTACTTTGGATGATTACATTAAACATTGAAATGATGCCTGGTGTAAGTTCTCAAATTGGGATTGTCTGTCTTCGTAGATAGCACAGTTAGTAACAACGTGTGAAATGAAAAGATGAGATGAGATGACATTGACTTGTGTGACCCTGTTTTTTCTCTGCAAGGAGATGGATTTAGCAGAATCAGCTAGGACTTCTCTGTGAGTCAGACTTTAATAAGTGAATGGGATTATGGTGAGGATTAGATCTGGGAGAAGTGAATAATTCAGAAGATAAATGTTGGAAGGAAAAAGTATAAACAAAGGAGAGAATTCTCAGATACAACCCATGCCAGAAGTTTTGAGGGATAAAGTCCAGCTAGGCACCAACCTGCACATAGCTTCACTAATATATGCATTTGTCCTGTAAGGCACATCGCAGCCTGTACTTGTGGGTCATTCTAAACAATCATCATCACTAGCAAAAAGCACAAAACTGTGAAAAACGTGGCACTAAATAGACAGTTGTATTTAGTGAATAGACCCTTGTTTCTGAGACAAAAACAAGAAGGGGACACCATCTCACTGCACCTCGATTGCGATGTCGTGTTGGTGGGTGACTTAGGTTTCACCCCTTCGACACGTGCAGTGGTGACTGTCAAGGCGCCCGCCCCAACTATTGTATCTGGGCCACAAAGAAATATTGGTGAGTAGGCTCGTTCACCTATTTTTTATGTTTTAGAAAGTGCTTAAATATTGTTTAATCTAAATAATGATGTGTAGTAATTTGGCTCGATGCCAAACATAATTGAATACGTTTATTCCAATACATTGATAAGAAAAATTAATTTGGTAAAGCAGTACCATCCAATATTAAAGTTGATTTTAAAGCACCTCAAAATCTTCCTAAGATTTTAACCCTTTGCAAAAACATACGATTTATGCCACATCTTATGCACCATTCAAACTTATTAAGCACACAATTAATTCTTAAAAAGTAGTATAAAATGTTGAACTTCAAATTTTATCAGAGTAATAGCTACAGGGTTTGTGTTTAAATTCACAGAGACAGGTTAATGTACTTAACAAACCTGCATTGCCTGAAAGTAATTCTAACTTTTCTAGACTGACTGCCAATATGATATAGGCCCCAAAGAAATCACCCCTCTTCACTAAGACAGAACAATAAATTGGTTTTCCTGAATACAGTGGGTAAAGAATCCAAGTTCTTGACCTTGAATATTTCCCTGGTAGTGTTCTGTGCAGTAGGGAACAATCAGGATGACATTTGCTGAAATGTTTGAGATTTATAACATAATAGCTTGAGCATATGGGCCAAAAATAAAAATCTTAAATCCTATCAAATCAAGATTAATTACTTATTAACATACTAACACTTATCATAGTACAGGTGGTGTAATAAGCTGTCTCTCTCCATATATTGTTACAAAACAAACTATTTTGGCGGTGACATGAAACATCATGTATCTTCTCTCTCACTCTCAGTGGGAAAACAGAAAAAAAACTGCTACTCACTCATTCTTGGTGTGGATTTTGGCATTTCATTAGGAAGTGCTATCACAAACCTTTTCACTGGAAAGCATATGCAACTCTCTGGAAACTGCTAAATTTCCTGGCTTTGTACTGTGGCCAAAAATCTGTTGCTTCGCCCCATCATTAACTACTACATATTTATGCTTTCCTATCTTTGTGGAGAGGAACCTGTACGGCACTCCCGTATAAAGGAAAACAGTAGTTTTTGTCCTCCCTCTCACTAGCTTTGCAGAAATTAATCCCACGGGTTAGATATCTTTATGTTCAGCTTTAATTGAATAGTGTTAACTGTGGACCAAGTGGTAACAGCAAAAATGGTATAATCATGACTATGATTCTTCATTAAGATGTATTATGAAAGTTGTGGGAAAACTGCTCATGAAGTTTTGCCATTAAACCTTCTGTTAGGCCAGAAGAATAAGAAATAGTGTTGCTAAGTCGGCTTCCAGTGAATAGGCAGTCAGCAAATATTTAGTGAAAATCTGCTATGTGCCAGGCATTCTCGGCTTTAGCGATACCGTGGTGAAGAGGATAGTTCCTGACCCTGTGTAATTACTCCAATTTCTTGTGCTAAATGTCTTTGGTTAAAGTGTCCATTATTAGAAGATGATGGAAAACCAGTGCAGAAAACCACGATTGAAACATTACCTAAAATTTCAAAATGGTTTAAAAAGCAATAGATTAGAAGCATGTTAATAATTTTTAAAAAGTACAAAATTTTGAAAAGTGTAATTACTCAAACTTACATTGAATAAAACATATCAGCAGGCTGATCTGTTTTCCAACTTTGCCACTTTGGTGCCAATTTTCTTAAGCAACAAACATGCCTCACTTATTGATGGTGTTCATTGGGGGATTTTTCACTGTTCTTATCATCCCAAGTGAAACCCAGGTTCTTTTCTGGACCCTGGACTGTCGTCTATGAATGGTGCAACAAGCTATACTTCTTCGTTTGTTTCTACAAAACAAACTCTCTGGCAGTGACATGAAATATCACGTCTCTTCTTTCTCACTTGAAGTAGGAAAAGGAAAAAAAAAACAACACCGCTCCTTGGTCATTTCTCTTGGTGGATTTTGGTATTTCATTGGGAAATGCCAATAGGTATTCATTTTTTATGTGGCTCTGAAAAGCTGTGTGCAGCCTTCCAAGTCACAAAGCAAACTCAGCCCCTAATAGTTCTCCAAACTCAGGTCAGAAAGGTGGGAAACTTGTTTTTCTAGGGAGGGAGTCCGTGAATAATACACTCCCAACCTGCTTAGGGGCCTCCCCTCCCCCGCCTCCCACTCTCTCCCTTTTCCCCGCCCCCCTCCGCCCTCCCAGCCTCCCAGCGCTCTTCCATAGCCACTCCTTCGCTCAGAGAACTGCACATCAATCTGTCGCTGATGGTCAGCAGAGCCGCAGAGAGCCAATGTTATTGTGAGCCTACAGCGGGACGACTTGCTTCCCAGCTGGTGATCAATCTGGGGTAGATGGCAACGTGTTTGCCTGTACAAATGAGCTGGACCCCTCTGCTACATATCTCTGCCAACTTTTGAAAGAAAGAGTCTGTTTCAATTCTTTTGCGGGGTAAAGACAAAAAGCCTGTCTCCCTTTACACAACCAGCTATTGAAAAATCCATGCAAATACCTCTAACCAGTGTCCTAAGGAAATTGTTCCGAGAGGTCAGGAAGTAGCACTAAAAAAAGAAGAGAGAAAAAATAGAATATATGTACACACACACACACACACACACACACACACACTAAATACCTTGTTTTTCTTTGGTAAAGATTGTGTGCTCATGCTTGTACCATCTCTGGAGATTTCTCACTGCAATACAGAAAGACCCTGAGGTTTAGAATTTTAATTGATTTCTCCATCCTCAAGGTAAAGCCAACATTTTGGTACTGATGTGAAATATGCTATAAAGCTTTAATTTGGGTTTATTACTGGTTAAGGTAGATATATGGCTGAGAGGTCCATCTCATTTGTACCAATAAACACATTGCCGTTTAACACAGATTATTGATCACCAGCTAGTTTGGAAATAATTTCATGGAATCAGTACTAATCGGAACACACGATGTTGTCTTACTACTGGTGAACTTTCAAGAAACCTTTAAGTTCACTAGGGCAGAGGAGTTCCCAGGTAGTCCAGAAACCATGGCCTAGTGGAGGGACTTTGAGTTGGTAGAGCGGAAGACATAACTAAGAGAAGAGTGTGTGAACTGTTATATGAATGAGTAATGGAGGGAGGACCTGTGGATGGAAGCAGAAGTTCCAAAAAGAGCTTTTTGTATTGCACTAAAACTCTGATAGAGTGCTGTGTATTTTCAGGAGGTGTGAATGAATGAATAACAGTGATGAGGAAGCTACTTATGGATGGGGAAGGCAAAATGGAAAACTGAAAAAGGGTCAGAAAGAAAAGTTTATATTATTTGGTGGAGATTTTGTGACATAAATTGTTCCTTCTTGTTTGTGATCATGTTACCCTCTGGTAAATGGTTTCTATTGTCATTTCATATAGAAGTATAAAGTCACAATGGGATTACTTGCTCCTTGTTCAAGGTAGGTGGAGTACTCATTTCTCTATAGAGATTAGGGGTCTCCAGACCCAGAGAGGAGCTAGAAAAAGTAAAGTAGAAGAAGTAAAATAAAGGGATTTCTGGAAAGAGAGAGTGGAAATCACTTTTACCTCAAATTGCTACTCAGCTGGGCCATTCTTCTTGAGCTACTGAAGTGATTTCTAGTTTAGTAAGCACTTATTGGTACCTTCCAATATCATACTCTGTATGAACTGTAGCAGACTGTACCATGTTGCTGGATTTCAGGTTCCTTTAGGATAGAGACTGTATGTGAGCTGTCTCTGTGCTCTCCACTTACACACAGTAGATGTTTGATGGCTGAGTGACTCAATTCTTAGTTCCGTTTTGGCAAAAGGGAAATAGTTGAAGACCCTACAGCTACTTTAAAAAAAAAAAATTTTTTTTTTTAAGGGTTTTGCATATGTGTCTTTACCCCCCTTTCCCTCCCCCCCCCCCCCCCCCGCTCACACCCTATTGTCTGTCCATTGGTTAGGCCCACATATATGCATATAAGTCCTTCAGTTGATCTCTCCCCCTTACTCCCACCTTCTCTTACCTTCCCAAGGTTTGATGGTCTGATCGATGTTTCTCTGCCTCTGGAACTGTTTTTGCTCATCAGTTTATATTGTTCGTTATATTCCACAAATGAGTGAGATCATCCAGTTCCATCCATGTTGTTTAAAATGGTAGGAATTCCTTCCTTTTTTAACGAAGCATAGTATTCCATTGTGTAGATGTACTATAGTTTTTTAATCCACTAATCTGCTGATGGGCACTTAGGCTGTTTCCAAATTGTAGCTATGGTAAATTGTGCTGCTATGAACATAAGGGTGCATATATCCTTTCTGAGTGGTGTTTCTAGTTTCTTGGGATATATTCCTAGAAGTGGAATCACAGGGTCTAATGGGATTTCCATTTTTTATTTTTTTTTTTTTTTTTTTTAAGATAAATTTAAATATGTGCTTTATTTTTTTATTTATTTATTTATTTATTTTTTTTTGGTGGTCAAGTTCCTGATAATTGTTATTCTCTCTTTTTTTTTAATTAATTTTTTATACATATCTTCCCATTGCCCCCCTCCCTCCCAGGCATACCCCAACCCCCCAGTGTCTATGTTCATTGGTTATGATTATATGCATAGATACAAGTCCTTTGATTGATCTCTTATTTACCTCACCTAACTTTAATCATCCTGCTGTAATTTCACAGTCTGTTTGAAGCTTTACTGTCTCTGTATCTATCCTTTTGTTCATCAGTTTATAATGTTCTTTATTATCCTCCAATGAGTGCATTCATGTGATGCTTCTCCTTCATTGACTGTCTTATTTCACTAAGCATAAGGCTCTCCAGTTCCAACCAGGTTGCTGCAAATGGTAAGAATTCCTTCTTTTTAATGGCAGCATAGAATTCCATTGTGTAGATGTACCACAGTTTTCTGATCCACTCATCTGCTGACGGGCACCTAGGCTGTTTCCAAATTGTGGCTATTGTAAATTGTGCGGCTATGAACATAGGGGTGCATAAATCCTTTCTGATTGGTGTTTGTAATTTCTTAGGATAAATTCCTAAGAGTGGGATTACAGGGTCAAATGGGAGATCCATTTTTAGTTTTTTCAGGAAACTCCATACTGTTCTCCACAGTGGCTGCACCAGTCTGCATTCCCACCAACAGTGCACAAGGGTTCCTTTTTCTCCGCAT
>JAAGEH010000039.1:4538027-4551125 GCA_011751065.1 Lasiurus cinereus | reverse complement strand
ATGATGTTGATTCTCCCAATCCATGAGCATGGTATGCTCTTCCATCTGTTAACATCTTCCTCTATCTCTTTTTTCAGTGTCCTGTAGTTTTCTGCGTAAAGGTCTTTTACCTCTTTAGTTAGGTTTATTCCTAGGTATCTTAATTTTTTTGGTGCGATGGTAAATGGGATTTCTTTTTTAGTTTCTCTTTCTATAATTTCATTGTTAGTATATAGAAATGCCACAGACTTCTTAGCATTAATTTTGTATCCTGCTACATTGCCGAATTCATTAATTAAGTCAATTAGTTTTGGAATGGAATCCTTTGGGTTTTTTATGTACAATATCATGTCATCTGCAAATAAGGACAGCTTTACTTCTTCTTTTCCAATTTGGATGCCTTTTATTTCTTCTTGTTGTCTAATTGCAATGGCTAATACTTCCAGTACTATGTCTAACAGGAGAGGTGAGAGTGGGCATCCCTGTCTTGTTCCTGTTCTTAGGGGAAATGGTTTTAGTTTTTGCCCATTGAGTATGATGTTAGCTGTGGGTTTATCATATATGGCTTTTATGATGTTGAGGTATGATCCTTCTATTCCCACTTTGCTGAGAGTTTTTATCAAGAAAGGATGTTGGATTTTGTCAAATGCTTTTTCTGCATCAATTGATATGACTATGTGATTTTTATCTCTCAATTTGTTTATGTGATGTATCACATTTATTGATTTGCGGATATTGAACCATCCCTGCATTCCTGGGATGAATCCTGCTTGGTCATGGTGCATGATCTTTCTGATGTACTGCTGGATCCGGTTTGCTAGAATTTTGTTGAGGATTTTGGCATCTATGTTCATGAGAGATATTGGCCTATAATTCTCTTTCATTGTGTTGTCTTTATCTGGTTTTGGTATTAGGGTGATGTTGGCTTCATAGAAGGTGTTTGGTAGTATTCCTTCTTCTTGAATGTTTTTGAATAGTCTGAGGAGGATAGGTTTTAATTCTTCCTTGAATGTTTGGTAAAACTCTCCTGTGTAGCCATCTGGACCCGGGCTTTTATTTGCTGGAAGCTTTTTGATTACTGCTTCAATTTCTTCCATAGTTATTGGACTATTGAGATGTTTGGCTTCCTCCTCATTGAGTTTTGGGAGGTTATATTTTTCTAGGAAAATGTCTATTTCTTGCAGGTTGTCCAATTTGTTTGAATAGAGTTGTTCATAGTATTTTTTAACAATCCTTTGTATTTCCACAGGGTCTGTTGTTATTTCTCCTTTTTCATTTCTGATTTTGTTTATTTGGGTCTTCTCTCTTTGCTTCTTGGTGAGCCTGGCAAGGGGTCCATCAATCTTGTTTATCCTTTCAAAGAACCAGCTCTTTGTTTTGTTGATCTTTTGAATTGTTTCTTTGGTCTCCAAGTTGTTTATCTCTGCTCTGATCTTCACTATTTCCTTCCTTCTGAGTACACTAGGCTTTTCTTGTTGCTCACGTTCTAGCTCTTTGAGTTGTAGGTTTAGGTGATTTATTACCATTATTTCCTGTTTTTTGCAGTAGGCTTGTAGGGCTATGAACTTCCCTCTCAAGACTGCTTTCACTGTGTCCCATAAATTTTGTATTGTTGTGTTGTCATTGTCATTTGTTGCCATGATGTTTTTTATTTCTTCCTTGATCTCTCTGGCTACCCAGTCGTTGTTTAATAGCATGCTGTTTAGTCTCCATGTGTTTGATTTCTTTCTATTTTTATTATAGTTGATTTCCAGTTTTATGCCACTGTGGTCTGAGAAAATGCTTGATATGATTTCTATCTTCTTGAATTTGAAGAGACTTTTCTTATGACCCAACATATGATCTATCTTTGAAAATGACCCATGTGCACTGGAGAAGAATGTATATTCTGTGGCTTTGGGGTGAAATGTTCTGAAGATGTCAATTAATTCCATCTGGTCTAGTGAGTCATTTAGGATTGATGTTTCTTTGCTAATTTTTTGTTTAGAGGATTTGTCCAATGGTGACAGTGGGGTATTAAAGTCTCCTACTATGATTGTATTGCTGTCAATCTCTCCCTTAATGTCCTCCAAGAGTTTTTTTATGTATTTAGGTGCTCCTATATTGGGCGCATATATGTTTACCAGAGTTATTTCTTCTTGTTGGATTGTTCCCTTTAGTATTATGAAGTGGCCTTCTTTATCTCTTGTTATGTCCTTCGCTTTGAGATCTAATTTGTCAGATATAAGTATTGCAACCCCAGCTTTTTTTTCATTTCCATTTGCCTGAAGTACATGTTCCATCCCTTCACCCTCAATCTGTGTGCGTCTCTTTTCCTGAGGTGGGTTTCTTGCAGACAGCAGATATATGGATCATGTTTTCTTATCCAATCGGTTACCCTATGTCTTTTGATTGGAGCATTTAATCCGTTTACATTTAAAGTTATTATTGATAAGTACTTATCTGTTGCCATTTTTATTCCTTACCCCCGAGTTCCTTCTTCGCTTCCTCTTTCTTTTTATTACAGCAGACCTTTTAACATTTCTTGCATTGCTGGTTTGGTGGTAATATATTCCCTTAGTCCTTTTTTGTCTGAAGCATGCATACAAGTCCTTTGATTGATCACTTATTTACCTCACCTAACTTTAATCTTTCTGCTATAATTTCACAGTCTGTTTGATGCTTTATGATTTTTGTCCTCCTGAGAATTATCAGTCTACTCCCTTTCTGTGCTCCTGATTCTATTATATTCACCAGTTTATTCTGTTGATCAGATTTTTAATTCACTTAATTTTTAGATTCACTTGTTGACAGATGTGTATTTGTTGTTCATAATTTTTTGTCTTTTACCTTTTTCTTCTTCCTCTTCTAAAAGGGTACCTTTCAGCATTTCATATAATACTGGTTTGGAGTTGATGAACTCCTTTAGCTTTTTCTTCTCTGTGAAGGTCTTTATCTGCCCTTCAATTCTGAATGATAGCTTTGCTGGATAGATTATTCTTGGTTGTAGGTTCTTGTTGTTCATCACGTTGAATATTTCTTGCCACTCCCGTCTGGCCTGCATCGTTTCTGTTGAGAAATCAGCTGACAGTCGTATGGGTGCTCCCTTGTAGGTAATAAACTGTTTTTCTCTTGCCGCTTTTAATATTCTCTCTTTCTCTTTTGCTCTTGGCATTTTAATTATGATGTGTCTTGGTGTAGTCCTCTTTGGGTTCCTTTTCTTTGGGGTTCTGTGTGCTTCCTCGACTTGTAAGTCTATTTCTTTTACCAGATGTGGGAAGTTTTCAGTCATTATTTCTTTAAACAGGTTTTCAGTATCTTGCTCTCTCTCTTCTTCTGGCACCCCCACAATTCTGATGTTGGTACGCTTGAAGCTGTCCCAGAGGCTCCTTACATTATGTTCACATTTTTGGATTCTTTTCTCTTCTTGCTTTTCCAGTTGAATGTTTTCTGCTTCTTTATATTTCAAATTTTTGACTTGATCCTTGCCTTTCTCTAGTCTGCTGTTAGTACTCTGCATAATAGTTTTCATTTCAGTCAGTGTCTTTATCATCTTCTCTTGGGTCTCACTAAATTTATCCATCTTTTCTAGCATATTCTTGCAAAACCTTATAAGCGTGGTTTTGAACTCTATATCCAGTCGTTTTTTTTCCTCCATTTCTTTTGCTTGTAATCCCTTCCCTTGTCTCGGCATTTTCACTGTGCCGGGGAAACTTCTGTGCTGGATTCAGCCGAAGAAGCCTCTGCTGAGCTTGGGAGGGTGGAGTCTCAGGGCTTAATGGACCGCCTTGCCTTCCAGTCGGCCCCGCCCTCCACGGCCCCTGAGTCTCACGTGACTGGGTAATGGCTGGAGCGGTCCTTGTGCGCTCGCGCACCCGCAGCGCCTCTGACCGCTGTCTTTCCGGCTCCCCTGCGAACCAGGACCACACGAGTCTAGGTCCCCAGGGTTTCGCCCAAAACAGGGGCCCAGTGGACTCAGAAGTGGCGCAGTTGGGAGGGTCTGTCTCCCGCCCACTCGCGAAAGCCAGCGGCACAATCAGCAATCCGTCCTCCGCGTGGTGCCGTGCGCGACCAGACCTCCGATCCTTTGCAACTCCCCTAAATTTCCGTGCACGTCTCCCTTTTCACAGTCCAAGCTCCCCCCGTATGAGTTTCGGCTGGATCTGGGGTTTAGTGTCGTAGGATAAGGGGTTCAATGCTGTTGGGAGTGTCCGTTTCCCTCCCGCCAGAGAAAGCCAGCCAGATACTCAGGCACCCGCTCTCTCAGCGCGTCTCCGTACCTCAAGCTTTTTGCAGCTCCTCTGGGTCTCCGCGAGCCCCTCTCTTTCCCTCTAGTTGTAGAACTTCCACTCAGCCAGCTTTCGTGTGGTTCTGGATGATGTCCGTTCTGTCTTTTAGTTGTAGTTTTGAAATTGTTGTGCGAGGCAGCAGTATAGGTGTTTACCTATGCCGCCATCTTGGATTCTCCCCATTTTTAGTTTTTTGAGGAAACACCATACTGTTCTCCACAGTGGCTGCACCAGTCTGCATTCCCACCAGCAGTGCATCAGGGTTCCTTTTTCTCCACATCCTCGCCAACATTTATCATTTATTGATTTGTTGATGATAGCCATTCTGACAGGTGTTAGATGGTATCGCATTGTCGTTTTGATTTGCATCTTGGATAATTAGTGACTTTGAGCATGTTTTCAAATGTCTCTTGGCCTTCCTTCTGTCTTCTTTAGAAAAGTTTCTATTTAAGTCTGTTGCCCATTTCTTGATTGGATTGTTTATCTTCCTTTTGTTGAGTTGTATTAATTCCCTGTAAATGTTGGAGCTTAAATCCTTATCAGTGATAACATTGGCAAATATGTTCTGCAATGTAGTGGTCTTTCTTGTTTTGTTGATGGTTTCTTTTGCTGTGCAAAAGCTTTTTATTTTGATGTAGTTCCTTTTTCTCTTTATTTCCATTGCCCTAGGATCAGTATCAGTGAAGAAGTTCCTTAGGCATATATCCGAGATTGTGCTGCCCGTGGATTCCTCTAGTATTTTTATGGTTTCCTGTCTTATGTTTAAGTCCTGTATCCATTTTGAGTTTATTTTTGTATATGGTGTTGGTGGTCTAGTTTCATTTTTTTGCATGTATCTCTCCAATTTTCCCAACACCATTTGTTGAAGAGACTGTCTAGATTCCATTGTATGTTCATGCCTCCTTGGTCAAATATTAATTGGGCATAGTGGTTTGAGTCGATTTCTGGGTTCTCTATTCTATTCCATTGATCTATATGTCTGTTCCTGTTCTAGTACCAGGCTGTTTTGAGAACAGTGGTTTTGTAATACAGCTTGATATCTGGTATTGAAATCCCACCTACTTTGTTCTTCTTTCTCAGGATTGCTGCAGCTATTCAGGGTCTTTTTGGAGAGTTTGTTCTAGATCTGTGAAATATGCCATTGGTATTTTAATGGGGATCTCATTGAATCTATAGATTGCTTTGAGTAGTATGGACATTTTAATATTGTTGATTCTCCCAATCCATGAACACAATATGTTCTTCCATCTGTTTATATTTTCCTTTATCTCTTTTTTTCAGCATCTTGTAGTTTTTTACACGTAGGTCTTTTATCTCTTTAGTTAAGTTTATTCCTAGGTATCTTAAATTTTTTTGGTATGATGGTAAATGGGATTGCTTTTTTAGTCTCTCTTTCTGTAAGTTCACTATTGGTGTATAGAAATGCCATCGATTTCTTGGCGTTAATTTTGTATCCTGCTACCTTGCCAAATTCATTTATTAAGTCTAATAAATTTTTGATGGAGTCTTTAGGGTTTTCTATGTACAGTATCATATCATCTGCGAATAAGGACAGTTTTACTTCTTCTTTTCCAGTTTGGATACCTTTTATTTCTTCTTGTCTGATAGCAATGGCTAGTACTTTCAGTACTATGTCGAACAGGAGTGGTGAGAGGGGGCATCCCTGTCTTGTTCCTGTTCTTAGAGGAAATGGTTTTAGTTTTTGTCCATTGAGTGTGATGTTAGCTGTGGGTTTATCATATATGGCTTTTATGATGCTGAGGTATAATCCTTCTATTCCCACCTTGCTGAGAGTTTTTATCAAGAAAGGGTGTTGGATTTTGTCAAATGCTTTTTTACGTCAATTGATATGACTGTGATTTTTCTCCCTCAATTTGTTTATGTGATGCATCACATTTATTGATTTGTGAATATTGTACTATCCTTGCATCCCTGGTATAAATCCTGCTTGGTCATGGTGTATGGTCTTTCTGATGTACTGCTGGATCTGATTTGCTAGAATTTTGTTGAGGATTTTGGCATCTATGTTCATGAGAGATATTGGCCTGTTATTCTCTTTTATTGTGTTGTCTTTATCTGTTTTGGTATTAGGGTGATGCTGGCTTCATAGAATGAATTTGGAAGTGTTCCTTTCTCTTGAATTTTTTGGAATAGTCTGAGAAGGATAGGTTTTAGTTCTTACTTGAATGTTTGGTATAACTCTCCTATGAAGCCATCTGGGACTAGGCTTTTGTTTGCTAGAAACTTCTTGATGACTGCTTCAATTTCTTCCAAAGTTATTTGCCTATTGAGATTTTTTAGAATCTTTCTGATTGAGTTTTACGAAGGTTGCATTTTTCTAGGAATATGTCCATTTCCTCCAGGTTGTCTAGTTTGTTGGAATAGAGTTGTTCATAATATTTTTTAACAATCCTTTGTATTTCTGTGGGGTCTGTTGTTATTTCGTCTCTTTCATTTCTGATTTTGTTTACTTGAGTCCTCTCTCTTTGCTTCTTGGTGAGCCTGGCTAGTGGTTCATCAATCTTATTTATCCTTTCAAAGAACCAGCTCTTGGTTTCATTGATCTTTTGTATTTTATTTTTTATCTCTATGCCATTTACTTCTGCTCTAATCTTTATTATCTCCTTCCTTCTGCTCACTGTGGGCTTTACTTGTTGCTCTCTTTCTAATTCTTTGAGTTGTAGCATTAGATGATTTACTACCATTTTTTCTTGTTTTTTTTGAGGTAGGTTGTAGAGTTATAAATTTCCCTCTCAGGACTGCTTTCACTGTGTCCCATAGGTTTTTTTTTTAAAATATATTTTATTGGTTTTTCACAGAGAGAAAGGGAAAGAGATAGAAAGCCAGAAACATCAATGAGAGAGAGACATCGATCAGCTGCCTCCTGCACGTACCCCACTGGGGATGTGTCCCCAACCAATGTACATGCCCTTGACCAGAATCGAACCCAGGACCCTTCATTCCCCAGGCCAATGCTCTATCCACTGAGCCAAACTGGTTTCGGCCCCATAGGTTTTTGATTGTTGTGTTTTTATTTTCATTAGTTTCCAGAATGTTTTTAATTTCTTCTTTGATCTCATTGGTAACTCAATCAATATTTAATAACATGCTATTCAGCTTCCAAGTGTTTGAGTGTTTTGGATTGTTTTTATTGTAGTTTATTTCTAATATTATGCCATTGTGGTCTGAAAAGATGCTCGATATGATTTCAATCTTCTTGAATTTGGGGAGACTTTGCTTGTGTTCCAGTATGTGGTTTATTTTTGAAAATGTTCCATGTGCACTTGAGAAGAACATATATTCTGCAGCTTTGGGGTGAAATGTTCTGAAGATGTCAGTTAAATCCATATGATCTAGAGAGTTATTTAGGATTGTTGTTTCCATTCTGATTTTTTGTCTAGAGGATTTATCCAGTGATGTCAGTGGTGTATTAAAGTCCCCTACTATGATTGTATTGTTTGTCTCTCTCTTGATATTTTCCAGGAGATTTTTTATGTATTTGAGTGCTTTTGCTTTGGGTGTATATATATTTATCTGGGTTATATTTTCTTATTATATGGATCCTTTTAGTATTATGAATTGCCCTTCCTTATCTCTTGTTATGGCCTTCACTTTGAAATCTATTTTGTCAGATATAAGTATTGCTACCCCAGCTTTTTTTTTTTCATTTCCATTTGCCTAAAAGATATTTTTTCATCCCTTCACTTTCAGTCTGTGTGAGTCCCTTGTTCTGAGGTGGTCTCTTGTAGACAGCCTATATATGGGTCATATTTTTTATCCATTCAGCTACTTGATGTCTTTTGATTGGAGTATTTAGTCCATTTACATTGAAAGTTATTATTGAAAGCTACTTTGTAGCCATTTTTATTTTTTGAGGCTGTATTCCATCTTACCTTTTTGTTTCTTCTTTTTACAGTACTCCCTTTAGCATTTCTTGCATTGCTGGTTTGCTAGTGATAAACTCCCTTAGCCTTTTTTTGATTGTGAAGCTCCTGATTTCCCCTTCAATTTTGATTGACAGTCTTGTTGGATAGAATATTCTTGGATTGAGTCCCTTGCTTTGTAACACTTTGTATATCTCCTTCCATTTCCTTCTAGCTTGATGTGTTTCTATTGAGAAATCATTTGATAATCTGATGGGGGATCCTTTGTAGGTAACTCTCTGTGTCGCTCTTGCAGCCTTTAAGATTCTCTCTTTGTTGATAACATTTGCCATTGTAATTATTGTGTCTTGGTGTGAGTCTTTTGGGATTCATCTTGCTTGCTCTTTGTACTTGAGTAACTTTTCTTCTCCATATCAAGGAAGTTTTCTGTCATTATTTCTTCAAATAAATTTTCTAATTTTAGCTGCTCTTCTTGTCCTTCTTCCAACCCTATTATACATATGTTATTTCATTTTGCATTGTCCCAAAGCTCCCTTAAGCTCTCTTCCTGCTTTTTAATTTTTTTCTCTAGTTGCTCTTCAGATTGGGCTTGTTTATGTAACTAATCTTCTAACTCGCTGATTCAGTCCTCTGCTTCTTTTAGTCTACTGTTGAAACCTTCCATGATGTTTTTGATTATAGCTATATTATTTTTCATTTCTTTCTGATTTTTGCATAGGTTGTTGATTTTCTTGTCCATCTGGTATATGAACTGTATGACCATTACTCTTAATTCTTTTTCTGTCATGTTGCGTGCTTTGTTTCACTTATTTTCTTGCTTGGCTATTACTCCTTTTCTTTCCTCTGGGGATTGCTTCATGGTCTCCCCATTCAGACTATCACCAGAAAGTTCAGATGTCAAGTTGCAGGGGCCTGGACCGTGTGCAGTAGGAGTTTTGCATGCCAGGAGAAGGAAGGCTCATTCTTGCATGAATTTTCATGCATCGGGCCTCTAGTAGCCTTTCTAATAAAAGAGTAATATGCAAATTGACCGACACTCCAATACACAAGATGGCTGCCCCTATGTGGACACAAAATGGATGCCACAACATGGCTGGCAGGGGAGGGCAGTTGTGGGCAGTTAGGGGAGACCCACGCCTGTAGGGGAGGACAGTTAGGGAGACCAGGCTTGCAGGGGAGGGCAGTTGGGAGGACCAGGCCTGCAGAAGAGGGCAGTTGTGGGGGAGTAGGCTTACAGAGGAGGACAATTTGGGGGGGACCCAAACCTGTAGGGGAGAGCAGCTAGAGGTGACTAGGCCTGCAGGGGAGAGCATTTGGGGATGACTAGGCCTGCAGGGGAGGACAGTTAGAGGTGACCAGGTTGGCAGAGGAAGGCAGTTAGGAATGATCAGGCCAGCAGGGGAGGGCAGTTATGGGCAATTGGGTTCACAGGGGAGCAGTTAGGCATTGATCAGGCTGCCAGTGAAGTAGTTAGGGGATGATCAGGCTGGCAGGCAGAAGCGGTTAGGAGCAATCAGGCAGAGGCAGGTGAGGGGGTGGGAACCAGCCGTTCTGGGATTGGGCCTAAACGGGCGGTAGGACATCCCTCAAGAGGTCCCAGATTGGAGAGAGTACAGGCTGGCTGAGGGCCACCCCCCCCACCCATGCACAAATTTTGTGCACCGGGAATCTAGTATATATATAAAAGCCTAAGTGACCGTTATGTCCAGTCATCCAAACAGTTGGTTGACTGGTCACTATGACATGCACTGACCACCAGGGGGCAGATGCTCAACGCAGGAGCTGCCCTCTGGTGGTCAATGTGCTCCCATGGCCAGCCAACCTCCCACAGTCCCTCCTCCCAGCTGCCAACCTTCCACAGTCCTTCTTCCTGGCTGGCAGGCCCAATTGGGACTGGGCAAGACAGCCCTCTAGGCCTGATCACCAGCCAGGCCGAAGGACCCCACCCATGCATGAATTTTTACACCAGGCCTCTGGTTATTAATAACAAACTGCAGCATTCATTAATGATTGATTGTTATAATTGTGTTGCATTCATTTCCCTTATGCACCTTATGTGCAGATGCATCATTTCTCTCCACTAATACTAGCAGGGAATACTTTAGCAGCCGATTGCCACACCATTAATGTGGACTGACTTGTTTGGTTTGCACAATAGGAAATATTTTGCTTTTGGAGAACAAGAAAAATAGACTTATTTGCATTATGCTTATTACTTTGTGCAATTATTCAGTGTTTGGTAAGTTAATGTAAAAGAAAAAATATTAATTTTTATTAAAATGCTCTATTATTTTATGTTAATGATGACTCATTTATTTCAGCCCTTTGTATTCATCATATCTCTATTGAAATAAACCTACATTTCTAAAAAAATTGAAGCTTTTTTTTTTTTTTTGTGGCCCACATACACTTAAACCTTGTTTACTTGGCCTGTGTTAGCCTTTGAGTTTGACATTCTTGCTTTAAAGTCCTCTTATCCAGTGTTTCCCACCTAAGATGTAGTGGAATAGGTCAGGGTGGGAGCCATTTGATTGTGAATGTAGTCCTCAGCTCCTTTCTTTCTGAGTTCCCTTCTTCCTGTCCCTTTACAAGTGAGATTTTTCCAGGGCTCTGGACACGGGTTAGTTTATCCACCACCAGACTGAGCCTCCAGCTTCCCCTTATCCATCCCCTTTTCCCAATCCCTACCAGGTTTGAAAAGTCCCCCCTGGAGAAGGACTTCCAGAATATCCTTTTACTTCTCATGTACATAGGGGGCCATTGATGAGAATTTTTTAAATGCTTGTGTGTTCCAGCACCAGACTCCCCCTCACCCAGCAGAAAATGATTGATATCACTGGTGCTTTCTTGATAAAAATGACAAAATTTATATAGAGGAAAGTATGATATTGTTAGTAACCATCAATTATTATAGTATGAAAAGATATGGCCATTCAAGTTAAGAGTCTATTTTACAAAAGGATACTTTTTAATATTCACAAATATACTACCCTCTAGATATGTTGTATACTATTATGTTAAAATAAGGATGGTGTTAAGCATCAGTCTACATTAAAAGGAATACTGTATACAAAGAAAAAGAAATTGTGGTCTTGCTCTACTTTATATTGTTAAACATCACCCATTGTGTTTGATTCGGCTATGTATGCCACCTTGAGAAACTGGCATACATTTCCTAGAGTTGGGGACCAGGCCCGGGTAGAGTCAGCAATATTGTCATGTTCAAATTGAAGGACCAGGGTACAGAGCGGGTTCAGTCATCTACAGCCCACTGCCTGTTTTTGTATAGCACACAAGGAAGAATTTAGATTTTTGTCTTTTTAATGGGTTGAAAAACTCAGAAGCAGAATACTATTTCATGACATGAAAGTTATACCAAATTCAAACTCCAGTGTCCCTAAAGTTTTCTTTTAAAATATATTTTATTGATGTTTTACAAAGAGGAAAGGAGAGGGATAGGGAATTAGAATCATCGATGAGAGAGTAACATCAATCAGCTGCCTGCTGCATACCCCCTACTGGGGATGTGCCCGTAAGCAAGGTACATGCCCTTGACCGGAATCGAATCTGGGACCTTTCAGTCCACAGACCGATGCTCTAACCACCGAACCAAACTGGTTAGAGCTTAAAGTTTTCTTTAGTGCAGTTATGCTTGCTGGGGTGCAGTGTACCTGTGCCTGCTTTTGCACTGTAACAGCAGAGTTGAGTAGTTGTGACAAAGACATATGGCCAGCAAAACCTAAAATGTTTACCATCTAGCCCATTGCAGAAAATGTTTCCCAACCCTGAATGCAGTCCCAGACTTCCCTGTGCAGGTGAATTACCTGAGGCTCTTGTTACATACACTACAGACTCTGAGTCAGGAGGTCGGGGCCGGGGACTTGCATCCTGACAAGCTCCCAGACAATGCCAAAGCTACCGGGCCTTGCATTACCCTCCGAGTTGTAAGGGTTCAGGCATTTAAGGGAGGAGAGGGGGGTGGGAAGAAATATGTTGTAAAGGAGAGATTATCACATTTTTAAAGTGGAAAGAGGCTTGTTCCACATTACTCCAGAGCTCTGTTTTTTACTAGGAAGCCCATGCTAATGAAATATAATCATAGGAGCTGCAGTGATGCTGGGAGCATGAGCAGATTCCGAAATCAGACAAGTGGTTGGACTTTCCCAAAGTGGAAGGTGGTGCTTGTGACCTCCTCCAGCTTGGTTTCTTTGGTTGCCATGATAAAGGGAAGATATAGTATGTGAGTGGTAGGACAGAGCTGAATTGCTCATAGGTACAAGGCCTAGCCTAGCAGGTTTGGTATTGGGTTAATCTCTCTCTCTCTTTTTTAATCTTTTTATTGATTTTAGTGAGAGGGAGAGGAAAGGAGAGAGGGAGAAAGAGAAACATCAGTGATGAGAGAGAATCATCAAGCAGCTGCCTCCTGCATGCCCCCTCTTGGGCATGTGCCCTGACTGGGAATTGAACCAGGAGCTCCTGGTTTGAGGATCGATGCTTAACCACTGAGCCACACTGGCCAGGTGGATTAATCTCTCTTAAATGTACAACAAGCTAGTTTACTTTTGTAAGGGGAGTAGCAAACTATTGAGGCTTAACATTCAATAAACTCATGGAGTAAGTGTTTAGCTTTGATTTTTATAGTTTAATTTGTTCTTTATATTACTCAATTCAGCCCTTGCGTGTACTAAAAAGGCTACGGGTATAACACTCATAGGATTTTATTTGTTCACTTATGAAACAGTTAAAGGTAATTTCTGCCCTTCTTATTCTCCACTTGGTGCATTGCTCCCACATCCCTTCCCTGAACACTGTTATCAGCAGTCCTAGAACAGGTCCATGGCTCTATTCAGACCTTCCAGCTGCAAGTCATTTTCAGCCCTGATGAGTGAATCCTCTTGTTAATGGTTCCTTTCAGAAGTATGAGAGAGAGAGAGAGAGAGAGAGAGAGAGAGAGAGAGAGAGAGAGA
>JAAGEH010000039.1:4524897-4537927 GCA_011751065.1 Lasiurus cinereus | reverse complement strand
GGGGGGAGAAAAAAAAGCAAAGAAAGCAAAGAAACGAAACTAGCCATTTGAGCAAGCTGATCAATGTTGGAGTCTGTAGTATATTTAGGCAGATGAGTAGTCACAGAGTATTTTAGCAACTTAATATTTAGCTATGAATGAATACTTCCAAAACCATAAAACTCATTAAGTTAATAGTACAACTACCCACACACAATTCAGCGAGTGGCTGTGGTGGTGCTCTCATTGTGTTTCTCTACTTGGAATGCTTTTCATTTCAGCTTGTCATGCGGCCTTTAAAGACATGATTTATGCTTCGTAATACCCTAGGGAGGTTAAGTATTTTCATATTTATTGCACGGAAGAGCATTCTGTGATTGCTTGCCTGTCTTAAAATCAGTTTGGTTGGGAAAGGACACAGGAATTCTGACCTCAACTCTATATCCAAACCAGGAGTCAGCGCTTAAAAAATGTGAATCAATATCTTGCCCAGAGAGTTTGTGTCATTTTGCTAACTGGAGGGAAGAACAGATGGTGGAGGCAGTATACACACAATGCTGCCTTTTCTTTAGTAAATCCACCTATATCCCCAATCCCAGAGCTCGGCTACGATGACACAGGCCAAATACCTTTCAGCTCTTGAAGACTTTTCAGGCAGTTCTTCATCATCCACTGTATCGCTGTCATAATTGCTATTCTGATTGTTAAAATCCCAAGTAGCATGAAGAGTAAATTCTGTCCCACGCATGTTGGTGATCTTACAGATCTATATGTGTGTGTGTACAGTAGTCCCCCCACTGCAGGGGATACATTTCAAGACTCCCCATGGGTGACTGAAACCAAAGATAGTATCAAACCCTGTAGAGTGTTTTTCCTGCACATACACACCTATGATAAAGTTTCAACTACTATTGCCCTTCACATAATCAAGTGAAATAAGAGTGACCTGAGCACAAGCACTGTGATGCTCTGACAATCAATCTGATAACCAAGGCACTAGTAACCAATGGATGGGGGAGCAGATATGGAGTGGAGACGCTGGACAAGGGGGTGTGGGTGGGATGGGGCGGGACAGCACAAGATTTCACCACGGTGCTCATACTGATGTACAGTTTAAAATTTATGACTTATTTCTGTTTTTTTTTTTCATGTAATATTTTCAGACTGCAATTGATCCGTGGGTAACTGAAACCTCAGAAAGCAAAACCACAAATAACCACTGTATTAATATTTTTCAAAATCTAACATTTTAGATGCCCCCTCTTCCTGTTATCTTATGTATACTAGGTCTTTCACCACTTCTACAACTAAATTAGATATCCTTGCCTACTTTTCCCAATCCATCTGCCCACTTCTTACTCACCTTTCATGCAATCCTTGCTTCTCTCTCTTTTGGCAAGTCTCTTTTAAAAAGAAATCGGAGGACCTATGCATGTTGTTCCATTAATCAACTAGATGGATTACATCCCCTTTGGCTTTTGAGTTCCCCTAGGACTAGTGGCTCAATTCCCACAGTTCATTTCTAAAGGGTTCCTGTGCTGTGGAACCGCTTGTTTTTCTTCCACCCTAGATAAATCTTTTAAAAATACTACTTTTGTTTGATGACTTCAGTTCTCAAAAACGTTGTTTGTTTTCTTATTATCTAGTGGATGATGTTAAAATTCCTTAGACCAATACTTAAGGGCCTTTTAAAATACAACCCTCATTTTCTTGTACTCCATGTAAGTTTCTTCTGTTTCAATTCTGTATGTCTTTTACATAGCTGTTACTGTTCTGGTGCTCCTTAAGCAATGGGTATAAGCACTATCTTTTTAACTTATTTGGGGAGACTGTATGCTCTCACAGTGCAGGCTCGGTTGGTTAGAGTATCATCCTGATGCACCAAGGTTGCAGGTTCAATCCTCAGTCAGGGCACATATAAAAATCAGCCAATGAATGTATAAATAAATGGAACAACAAATTGATGTTTCTCTCTCTCTCAAATTGATAAATTAAAAATTTTAAATATAAAATAATCCTATATAATAAAAGCCTAATATTCTAAGTATCTGTCATCCAGTCAGCCATTCAACCAATCAAAGTGTAATATGCTAATGCTATGCTAAGGCCACTCAACTGCTTGCTATGATGTGCACTGACCACCAGGGGCAGACGACCTGACCAGTAGGTTAGCTTGCTGCTGGGGTCTAGCTGATCAGGACTGAGTGAGATGGGCCGGACATGCCCTGGAGCCTTCCTGTGGTCCCTCTCTGCCTGGTCAACCTCCTATTTCACTCCCTGGCCCTGATCATGCACTGATGGTGTCCCTCAGTGTGGCCTGTTCCCTCTCACAATCTGGAACCCTTTCGGGGATGTCGAAGAGCTGGTTTCAGCTTGATCCTAAAGGCCAGGCCAAAGGACCCCACTGGTGCATGAATTTGTGCACCGGGCCTCTAGTAATAATGATAAAAAGCAACATATAGTTAAATATCTACTGAGTCACATAGGTAAGCATGACTTAAATCTGGGGCTCCTGGACCCGTTGTTGGTCTTCTCTTACTCTGCCTGCTGTTAATGTGGTCCTTTCCTATTTCTACTGGCTAATCCACATCCTAATTTGTTCCTGTGGCTTCAGCCCATATAAATGCTGATCATGTTTCAGGCTGTATTTCTCCATAGTCCTGGATCCATATTTCCAACTTGTCTTAGCATCTTCACCTAAGATTTTCCAGTGCACTCTGTCTAAAAACTCAGATCATCATCTCCCCCTCAAACCTGCTCCACTCCTTGCAATTCTTTCTGGGTATCAGTGTCACCATCCAGCTTATCTTCTAGGTTAGATATCTGTTGCCAGTTACTCAGTTCTGTTGATTTCACCTCTGACACCACCTCACAGCTTCTCTCCCGCTTCTGCTTTCACCTATGACCCCATTTCTCCTTTGGGGCTATGGCTGCAACCCTGCAGGTTTCCTGTCACCAGCTTTCTGTGCTCCAGTCTGTTGTCCCCACTGTGGGCAGAATTAGCTCTTAAAAACAAATTTGTGCTATTTTTATGCTGAAAACCTCTCATGGCTCCTGTCACATTTAGAGTAAAATACAGAAGCTCATCTCGCGCCCTAGGCAACCTCATCTTGTGCATAGCCATACTGAATGTGGCATCCGTTTCACACATCTACCTTCCATGTCGTTCCTTCTACTCATGATGCTCTTCCTGCTGTCCTTATCTAAAAGAGTCATAGTTCAGATCTCTTCTCCATAAAATCCTTTCCCACTTTCTCAGGAAGGTGGCCCTTTCTGTGGGCCTCACATACTCCGTGAAGTGACTAAAGTATTTGCTATTTTGGATTTTCCCCATTTAATATCTGGGACCCACAGACATACTGGTGGGCCATAGTCAATTTGTCTTTCATCTTCAGTGGAGCCAGTAGATAGTTTTGACCGAGTGAATGAATGAACATGTAATGAGTGATGTTGTGGGCTGAGGATGTTGGGAGAGGTTTTTGTGAAGGGGGATTTTTTACTCCATCAGAAACGATTGAATTGAGCATCTGTTCAGTGTGATTGCTCACAATCCAGTTATGAGGCAGGAACAATTACTTCCATTTTGCAGAGCTTGAAACTATGACTCAGGTTAAATTGTTTGGTTAAGACTATATAGTTAATAGGCAAGAGTCGTGATGTTAAGTCAGATCAGTCTGGGTTCCAAGCTCAGACCTTGTCTACCATGTCAAAATGCTAGTGTCAAAGAATAAATCTTAAGAATGCATGACGAGACCCTCCCTGAGGATAGTGATTTTGTGATTATGAAGCACTCGGGAGCTCGCAGAGGAAGCCTGTGGTTTTGTAGAGGACTAGCACTGTTTTCACAACTGGTTTCCCTGCCTGCGTCTAGATCTGCGGCCTGCACATTGTGGGACTCACAAAGGAAAACTGTTGCTCTAGAGTGACCGAGTTCAACTTTTCTCCTCCTCAACCTCCAGGGTATTGCGTGGAGGAAAATATTTCAAACCGCACCTGAGCTATAAACAATTTATTCTGAAGGTAACAGTGTTAGCGTTGCAGTATGTAAACCTTTAGCTAATAAAAATCAAAGTCGCCTGATTTGGAAAGTACACAAAAGGTCAGAGGGAAAGCTGGTAAATGTTTTCAAAGACTCTGTATTGAATTCTATCACCAGCTAGCTAAATAAATAGTCCAGCTGCTAGTTCTGAAACAGACATGTGTTGCAAATGAAATGTTAATAGTTTAAACGCATTGGTCATTAGAAATCAAACGAAACATGAAGTACACTTTCTAGTTTATGAGAAACAAGGTAAAAGTTCCCAAAAACACATTTGTGGTAACTGCGCCTAAAATCACTTCCTCGTCTTTTACTGTAGTGGCTAATACTTCAGTATGGTAAATGTCTGTCTGACTAGGGGGCTTCCCCCCCCCCCCCCATGTAAATGCAAAGGTTTGGAAATAAATGGAGAGTGCAAACTAAGAGAGATTAAATCCCACTTTTCCATGTGTCCAAATATTTGCTGTCGGCTCAAGCTGCCTGCCAGACCTTCCGAGGAATGGGAGGTTACCCTCCATAATGTGCTGAGAGTGACCTGAGCCATTTAGCCAGCACATCTGCTTGCAAGCACTGGCCTATCTGAGGAGGCTGTACCGAATTAATTAACTGCTTGGTACTCTAAAAAGTTTCTCCACATCTTGTTTTACCAGTATAAAATATATAAAATTGGAATGTCTTTAGTTTTCCTTGAGAACTTAAACAAAACAAAAAAAGAGTCCATAATGCAGTGTTTATAATTAATACCAATAATTTTTTTTAAATTCTCAAACAAGGCCATACTCATTGATTTTAGATGAGAAAGGAGAGAGAGTGGGGGGGGGGGAGAGAGAAAGAGAGAGAAACATTAATGTGAGAAAGAAACATCGATCCCATATACTCCCTGACTGGGGATTGAACCCACAACCCAGGTATGTGCCCTGACCGGGAATCTAACCTACAACCTTTCACTGCACAGGATGATGCTCAACCAACTGAGCCATTCTGGCTAGGCACTTTACCATTTTTTAAAAATTAATGAAATACACAAAAACCATTGAATTATATACTTTAAACAGGTGAATTTATGGTATGTGAATTATATCTCAATAAAGCTGTTAAAATGCAAACACTGAGTGTAGTTAGGGAGTGTTCTGGTTAATGAATGTTCTAGGAAATTAAGAACTAATAAATTACATTGAAACTACCATGTGAAAGGTACTCTTTGTGGGAATATCAATATGAACTTAAACATTTTTTGTGCTTCATTGGGTGGTATAGTCTTTTAATGATGAATTTTAAAAAATATAACACTTTGCTATCTACAGAGGATCTAATAGAACTGTACTGTCGTCACTGGCCACTGGTGGCTTTTGAGCACTTGAAATATGGTTACTCCAAATCTGATGTACTATGTGGGCAAAATAATACTGGATTTTGAAGATTTGGTATGAAAGAAAGAATGCAAAAGTCTCATTAATGATTTTTATATTCATTACATACTTTGTATATGCTAGGTTATATAAAATAATATTAAGTATATTAGTTTCTTTTTACTTTTTTAATGTGGCTACTAAAATTTTTACATTTCATTTGGGGCTCATGTTACATTTCTCTTGGACAGGCTGTTCTCGCAATCCTGACTGACCCAGGAGTCACAGACTTTGAGAGAGAGTACGATTCATTTCTGATGATGAGGTAGAACACAGGAGATCACTGAATTAACATGATGTTGATGGCTGCCCCTTCTCTAATTCAGAGTTTCTGGGAATGGGAGGCCCAGGAAAGACCCTCCTCTCCTATAGAGAGTTCTCAGGAGTCCACAGGTCCCATCTGAGGAAAACAGTGGATCTGCTAGGCACGCAGTTCCATAATGCGAACTAGCTCAGTTGAAAAGTAGAGAAATGATGTCAGTAGATCCTGGAAGTTGGATTAGTTCAGAGGCAGTTTTTCTTTGGCAGGAGAAACAAGCATCATAGGAGTAGAATTACAGCCTTAGGCAAGAAAGGAAAGGCCTCTCAGGCATCAGACACCCTTTCAACTCTATTTTAAGAAAATTAAAAATGAGCATCTGCACCCATGTCCCCATCCCCAGAGAAGGCATCCCTGCCTGGAAGGACTCTGGGCTCCTGGGTGGGCTACTCCCTCTGTGGGTACCAGCAGGCCTTGGGCTCAGAGCCTCTCTGCTGTCACATGCATGTTTGCATGTTTAATATCCCTGGAGACAGCGCAGCTTCAGCCGAGCTGCTGGCCTGGGCTGTCCAAGTCATCTCCCTTGGTACTAATTACTCCCTTGGTTAGTTCTCTGGTTACAAAGTTACATAGGTTTCAGGCGGTCTGCCCCTAACGGTGTTTTCCACCATAAACCTTGTTATTTTGAGAGTGTGACTTTGCAGGATATGAGGTTTTTCAGAAACGCGTAGATCACATTATAGAGGGAATACCCGAGTGAACTTTGTCCTGCTCCTTCAGTAGACAAGTCTCAGGATGCCTAGGTGACAGGTGCTGCCACACGGGGAGGTGTGCTCCTGGCATTTCACAGTGGACTCAGGTTGAGACTGTTGTATAGGTGGTCAGGTATGCCTGCGTTAATGCTGTTACTCTTAGGATATGGTGTATATAGGTTTCAGGGGCTGCCTCCGAACTAGTCTGTCATGGGTACAACATTATTTCTATGTGAAAGTGTCTTTTAGCATTCTTGAGTTGTAAATAACCAGCTCTTTAATACATGTTTGGAATTCATTCTCTTTGCAAACTGGCAAGTGCCTGTATACCCCTAGAAAATAGCCCCTCCTATCCCCCCCGCTCCTTGCCGACACCCTCCCTCCCCTCCTCTACCCCGCATTCCCCCACCCACCACCACTTAGTGAGACGAGAGTAGGAAATGTGAACTTTGGAAAAAGGAAGGTGGTGGTGAAAATTCATAGAAATTAGAAAGTAATAAGTGGTAACATGAATTTCAGACTGCCTTTCCACCTCTTCATCAACAAATGAAGTTGTGTCTAGATAGAGTTATTTTGTTTTCTCAGGCCTGCACTTCTGAAAATCTTCAGAGAATAGTTTGTTTGTTTTTTTACCCAGGTCTTTATTAATGTAGGAGAAATCCTTCTGAGTGTCGAAATGCAGGGTTTGCAAGACACATCATAATTAAAATACCAAGAGCAAAAGACAAAGAGAGAATATTAAAAGCAGGAAGAGAAAAACAGTTCATTACCTACAAGGGAACACCCATACGACTGTCAGCTGATTTCTCAACAGAAACGATGCAGGCCAGACGGGAGTGGCAAGAAATATTCAACGTGATGAATAGCAAGAACCTACAACCAAGAATACTCTATCCAGCAAAGCTATCATTCAGAATTGAAGGGCAGATAAAGAGCTTCACAGAGAAGAAAAAGCTAAAGGAGTTCATCAACTCCAAACCAATATTATATGAAATGCTGAAAGGTACTCTTTAAGAAGAGGAAGAAGAAAAAAGGTAAAAGACAAAAAATTATGAACAACGAATACATATCTGTCAACAAGTGGATCTAAAAATTGTGAATTAAAAATTTGATGAACAGAATAAACTGGTGAATATAATAGAATCAGGAGCACAGAAAGGGAGTGGTGAGGGATGTACAGGGAGAGACTGGACAAAAATCATACACCAATGGATGAGGTCAACGGGAAGGAGGTAAAGGTAGAGGGAGGAGTGAGAACTGGATGGAGGGGAGCTATGGAGGGGAAAAAAGACAAACAAATGTAATAATCTGAATAATAAAGATTTAATTAAAAAAAAGAAATTCAGGGCTTGGGGGCTACTTTGGCACTATGTCAAATTAACAGACATTGTCTGGTTTTTAGTAGGGTGCCTTTTTGTGGTTGGCTGATCCTGCTGGAGAAGAGAGGGGGCAAGTATTACAGTTAAAGGACATGGCCTTGAAGCCATGTTTCAGCTATGTGTGGTGCATGCATGTGTGTGTGTGTGTGTGCATGTGTTCGTGTATAAGAGAGAAGAGTAGAGATGGAGACTGACTTGTCTGATACATTCAGGCCTTTGGATATGTGTGCTGAGTCTTTTGTTCAGGCCTGACATCTATATTCCAGGAACTCCTGGGGATCTGAGCTGAACAGGACATTAGCAGGTGTGTCAGGAAGTCTCCATGCTTAGCACAGGGTAGGAAACTAAGTTTACCTGTCACTAAGCCAGAAGAAAGCATTAGATCCTGCACTGCAATTATCCTGCAAGTATTACTGAAGGTAACATCTGAATAAATAAAAATTTTGATCGCAGCCCAGCCAGTGTTGCTCAGTGATTGAGCATCCACCCATGAACCAGGAGGTTATGGTTCAATTCGCAGTCAGGGCACATGCTCCAGCAGGGATCATGCAGGAGTCAGCTGATCAGTGATTTCTCTCTCATCTTTGATGTTTCTGTCCCTTTCTCCTCTCCCTTCCTCTCTGAAATAAAAAAAAAGTAAATAAGAAAATTTTGATCACAATGGATTGTAATGAAATTTTTAAAAATATATTTTTATTGATTTCAGAGAGGAAGGGAGAAGGGGAGAAAGATGAGAGAGAGAGAGAGAGAGAGAGAGAGAGAGAGAGAGAGAGAGAGAGAGAGAGAGAGAAAGACCAATGATGAAAGATAGGCTGTCTCCTGCACACCCCACACTGGGATCCAGCCCGCATGTACCCTGACCAACAATCGAACCATGAACTTCTGGTTCATAGGTTGACACTCAAGCAATGAGCCATGCCAGCTAGTGTAAGGAAATTTTTTAAATGATTTACTTTTCACTGTGAAATCCTTTGGATGGTAGTGTTTAAGGTCCATGCACTGGATGGTGGCAGCTATCATTGTGCCCCCTCACTTCAGGCCTCCATCTTTGTCCTAATGACATTCAGGAAACATGGCATATATCATACCGATACAAATGCTATACATAATTTAAAAATAGTGAATATATAATTAGGCAGTTGAAAAGAAAGAAGCTAGATGGAGGAACATGTTATAAATGAAAAGTTTTTGAGATTTCACAAAGGGTTGAATGATGATTCCCTAAAAGAAATATCTTCCTTGAACAAGTTCGGATGATATAGTATAGCCTGTCAGACAAAAAGCCAGCTGATTACAAAGCATATATTGACAAGAGGCCAGATTTGCTCATTATTCACACAGAGGAGTTGATAAATAGACTTTCTCCTAGTCAGAAACTGTGGCCTGCATCCCACCTCGGAGAAATCCCCATCATTCATCAGTATCAACCGCAAACGCCGCCTCCTTCATGAATCTTTCCTTGGCTGTCCCGGCGGCGATGATCTCTTCATCCTTTACCTCTGCAGCACTTTGTGCCTCTCTTGTGTCCTGGAGTGTTCTTTGCACTGCATTATTTATAGTTATTTCTCAATTTGTTTTTTCTCTCCTGCCTTTCAAACTCCCTAAGGGAAGAAGACAGCCAGATCTTTGCCTCCTTGGAAGATGTACAAAGTGCCTTGTATATACGAACATCAAGAAAGATAGTTTCAATTTGGGAGTCATTTACATTGCGAATATCTATCTTGCCCCAGTGACTTGTCCAGGATACTTCAGTGAGAAAGCTGAAGTTGTAAGGGTTTGATCAGTAATAGGCCAGAGCAGAGGAGAAAGGGTGTAGCAATGAGAGTTTCATGGTGGGAGAAGCAAGAATTGAGGAGAAAGGAGCACCTCACTAGCGGTGGAGGGAGGAAGGCCGGCCCCTCTATTTGAAGCAGGTCTGAGGAGTAAGTTATGGGGATCCTATCTAAGTGGCAGGGTTCGAGGATAGACTGGTTGGGAAAATAAGGCAGACCCCCAGTTTTGCAGGAACCCAGAGCAAAGCAGAAGCTTAAATCCCAAGGAACAAGGAACGGTTGGGCTCCTGACCCTGAGCACAAACAGGGAGGGGTTGGCAGATGCACAATTTCCTTGCTGCCAAGCTGCCATCATTGTTTTTTCAAGGCTCAAGTCTGGTGCTCAACCTAGTGCAGAACTTAGGGGGGTGCCCAGCCAGGAGTCCAGGGGGTCGCGATAGTTGTGGGAATGGGAAAAATACAGTCTCCGAGTAGTTCTTTCACAGCCCCTAGTAGGTGGCAGTTTTATGAGGTCAGCACATTTGCAGAATGTTTAGGGAGCATCACATTCATAGATAAACCCTGCAAACCAACCTGCCATGCTGACTGCTGTGCTGGAGCGAAGTCACCGTGTCCTGAGCCCCGGCGATAGGTTTGCAGTGTCCTGTGGCTGACTGATGGGAACTGCTTTCTAGTAGTAATCAGCGGAAAGCTCAGATCGAAACCTAGTTCATGACTGACATGGATGGTGTCTAAGAAGGCTGTCTGGTGCTGTGCCTGGCAATGGTAGGAACTTTTTTTTCTTTGGAGGATCACTAATTTGTTAATTGGGGGGGGGAAAAAAAGAAAGCTGATTTTAAAAACCACAAAATAGGCTTTGGCAGGTTGGAATTCTCTATTTTATTTTCTTCATTAAAAACAGAATTTATTAGATTGCATTTTCATGATTACATGTAAATACAAAGGTTTGTAAAGAATAAATATAAATGAACCACGATTTCCTCTTATTTAATATCTTTTAACAGCAATAAATGCACATGTAAAGTTAGAAATTTCAGGCAGAAATTTCAGAAAGGTAGTGTGGTAAGGTAAAGTTTTCCGTGATTCTCTGGGAATTATTGTGCAGATGAGTACATATGCACTTACTTATAGCTTATTATTTTTAAGAAAAAGGTAATATATTTTGTGCATGTATACTATATGTGCTGTAATCCTTTGCTTTTTTAAACCTAATCCAATCAAGAAATCTTCTCCCGTCAGCATGTACACATTTACCCTATTCTGCATGGTATTACACAGTATGGATTTATTGTAATTTAACCAGTTTTCAAAGGATGGGCATTTTGTTTCCAGTATCTTTCTGTTCATGCATCAAGCCTCTAGTTCAGTGAATAAATGTTGACAGAGTGTGTTCATGTGCCATCGGGCACCCATCTAAGAACAGCTGATGAGATCATGCTTTTCTAATTTTTCAACAAGAATGTTGTGAGAGAGAATGAGAAATGTTACTAAGTCTTTTTTTTTTTTAATAATATGTTTTTACTAGATGCCCGTTGCACAAAGAGATTTGTGCAATAGGCCTTCCTTCTCCTGGCTGCTGGCATTGGTTTCCCTCTGGCACCCAGGACCCAGGCCTTTCCTCTGGCCTCCTCCTTCAATCTTCACTCTGGGTGGAGCACAGCTCCTGTAGCTCCCTCCGCGCTGCCACCCTGCCCCTCATAGCAGGCGTCAAACCCCTCCTGGCCACTTCGTGTCTGCGAGCATGCTGCTCAGAGGCCCTGGAGTGGCTGGGGGTTAGGGCTGCTGTCATCTTTGTCAGGTTAATTTGCATATGCACTCCTGATTGGTTGGTGGTTATAGCGAAGTGATGGTCAATTTGCATCTTTCTCTTTTATTAGTGTAGGTTGATTTCAGAGGAAGGGAGAGAAGAAACATCAATTTTGAGAGAGAATCATTGATCATCTGCCTTCTGCACATCCCCCACTGGGGATGGAACCTGCAATGCAGGCATGCGCCCTGACTGGCAATCGAACTGTGACTTCCTGGTTCATAGGTTGACATTCAAACACAGCCATGTCAGTCAGGCAAGACATGTTGCTAAGTCTTCATCTCTACAACCCACACTTTTATTCAGAAGGGTCATTCCAGCAGTGGGTTCAGTAGGTTGATTCATGACAGTTTGATTCCACTGCACATGGAACTACGCTAGGTTAGTGGGTAAGAGGGTGATTCACACACTTGTTGAAGAGTGAACCTATACTAAAATAGAAGATAATTCCTAGTTCGCGCACATATAATTCCTAATTCATCCAGAGTTTCTGTGAATCCTCTGAGATTTAGTAGTTAGACTAGACGTGTGTTCCTCCTGTATCTCTCCCTCCTCCCTGTTCTGTTTGTTTTAGCAAAATTGGGTTCTGTAAGAGCGCAAAAGAGAGGACTGCAAGCTCAGAAAACAGTCATCCCCATGCAGGTGTGAGTGGCCCTTGAAGTTTGGGGTGAGTCCTGAGCCATTGCCTGTGTGTGACCAACTCTGATAATGAAGGCTTTTAGTACTCACTGTGAACAGCCTCCACATCTTTGGGTAAAGCATTTTTTTATTAAAGTATAATTGGCATACAATATCTTATTAGTGTCAGATGTTCACCATAGTGGTTAGATATTTATATACATTATGAAATGATCACCAGATGCTGATTGTCCACCCTGTTTGTTGACCTGCTGAAATTCAACTTCCTCCTTTCCTTTCTTTTATGACTGATCCCAGCAGATGCCACATGGTTTTGGAATCTACAGTGCACCCCCTTGTTTAATAAGGTGATTGATTATTATCAGGCTTTTTAAAAGTAAGTCAGAGATTTTTGATGTTCATTTAAGACAATTCTCAATTAGGACATTTTCCCATTTTCCAGAAAACTGGGGAGAGCATGGTGAAAGAGCAAACTCTGGGGAGAAACCAGTCCATTGTATTTTATTTCTTGGGTTTCTTGGTCTTTTCTGGTTTAGCTCTAGAACCATCTCCTAGTGGGAATTTATCTTGTAGTTTCTTTTGGAATAATATTTGTAGGATTGATTTAATTCTTAGAACTCTCTAGAAAAGATTTTGCTACTTAGTGGAGGAATGGGCAATTTAATCAATTATGATATGACAACTTTTTTTCTTCAAAATAAATTTAAAATGTAAAATTTCTCTCTGGGTAAAAAAAGAATACATTACAATGGCTGTTTTAGATTCTGTGGCCATAAGCTAATAAATCTTGCAATAGTATAAAAAAATGGCAAGAACCATGATATTATGAACCATGTCACAGGAGATTAAAAAAAAGTATATGATTCCCTATTTCCTTCATGGAATTTGGGGTTAAAGTCAGTGTTACTGCCTGGAAAGTAGTTTTAACCAGCACTGTGCGGAGTACCTGCTGTGGGCCTAGCAGTGTGGTCTTCAGTGTGCTGAGTACCCGCTGT
>JAAGEH010000039.1:4418800-4524887 GCA_011751065.1 Lasiurus cinereus | reverse complement strand
CCTAGCAGTGTGGTCTTCAGTGTGCTGAGTACCCGCTGTGGGCCTAGAAGTGTGGTCGACAATGAGTGTGTTGGGAGTTAGGAAACAGTGTCTGAGTCTTCAGAAAGCCTGCACTGCAGCCAGGGAGGGAGAACTAATGCACATGAAACAACAGTGAATAGTGTGGGACTAAATGATGAAGCACTGAACCACACTGGTACATGAATTTAAAAAGCAGGTGCACAGCCCAGCTGGTGTGGCTCATTGGTTAAGCATCGACCCATGAACCAAGAGGTCAATGGTTTGATTTTTGGATCAGGGCACATGCCCAGGTTGTGGGCTTGATCCCTAGTAGAGGACGTGCAGGAGGCAGCAGATTGATGTTTCTCTCTCATAGATGTTTCTATCTCTTTCTCACTCCCCTTTCCTTTCTTTCTTTTTGTTCTCAGCAACAAAAAAGCAGATACAGTGTGGGTGGGAAGCTAAGATAGTATTTGGAATAAGAAGGAAGCTCTTACTTGGAGTGAAAGGCAGGTTCATATATACACAGGTTGTCTCGGGCAGTGGTTCTCAGCTTTTGCTGCATATGAGAATCACCTCGGAATTTTTAAATTCTCAATGTCCAGTCTGCTCCTGATACTAGCGAGTGGTGGATGCTTTCACCAGTCCAGAAGATTTCAGCATCCCACTATTGAAGGGTTTTTATGGCGTTCCATTACCCAAGCAAGGTTGATTAAATTGTTGACCGTGATAATTGAACTTCATTTCAATGCTCTCTGATCACATGGTTCCTTCTTGTGACCAGCCCCTATCCTGATGCTGTGTGTGTGGGAGGGATTACCAAGAGCCACCTCCTTAGCGTAAACTCAGGCATGATTGAGAGGGACTTGTTGTGGATAATAAAAGACACTCCCATCACTAAGGAAGTACCAAGGTTTTAGGAACTGTGCCTGAAACCAGAGATGTAGACCAAGTATCTTCTTTATTTTACTGCAATTAACTCAATCAGGATTCATGGGAGTAGGAACCAGGCATCTGTGTTTTTAGAATGCCCCAGATGCTTCCAGTGTGTTCAGCCAAGTCTGAAAAGCTTTGTTCTTAGACAGTCCTTTAAAAGCTTAGTCTTATAGACAAAAAGCCTTAGCCCTACTTCTGGTCCAATCAGATCAGAATCTCTGGGTGTGAGGCCAGAGCTGGTATCACGTAAGAGCTCCAGGTGTTTCTGAGGTGCTCGCAGGCCTGGGAAGTCTGTGTGAGGTAATGGTGGGACCTTCAGGTTGATGGGGCTCCAGAGATGCTTGAACAGAGGGAGCTAATGCTCAAGGGAGATGAGGACCCGGAGTTGTTCACTTGGGGGTCATTGTAAAGTGGTAATAAATCTAGGCGTCATTCCCATTACAAACAAGAGGGGCTCAGAACAAAGACTTGGGAACATTTCAAAGGAAGAAAAAGCCAGCATTGAAAGGTGTGAGTATGCTTCATGGGATTCATAGAGGAGTGTTTTCAAAGGTGAGGTGGCCAGCCTGTTAGGAAAGCTGTGGGGAGCTGGTATAAGATGACCAAGAAGAAAAGCCATTGCTTTTGTCACATTGGATCTTGAGGTGATTAATGGGGGACCAATCTCACTAGACTGCATTAGGGGTGGAAACCAGGTTCTAGAAACTTTCTCTGAAGAGTCCACGACCCACAGAGTAGACCCCAAGTGCCAGGAACCTGTCTGTGAAAGGAAGATGCAAACCAGGGCAGGAGAGAACTTGTGAGGGCATCATGGTCAAGAGAAAGATCTTGAGGGTTGTTCATAGTTAGGTTAAGACCTGAGGAGAGGAGCCCAGACTGAGGTGAGTGTTGAGAGGCAGAGGAGAGGTATCTGGAGAAAGGGAAATACTGTACAGAGAATTCTCTTATATCCCTCATTCCACTTTCCCTAATATGAATATTTTACTACTATATTCTTTGGGTGATGTGTTTGTGCGGTTTTTAACCCTCTTGCAATTCAGATTGACTGAATGCTCAGGTATTTCTCTGAGGATGTAGTGAATATTTTCTTGAATAATGGCAAAGATATTTAACTTTGAGACTCTTGGGTTAATTGTCTCATGTTCCTCTATGGATCCTCTATACCAGCAGGCGCCAGCCTTCCAGACCTCACCAACCACCAGTGGTCCGAGGACCATCGGTTGGTGACCACTGCTCTATACCATTCTTATCACAATGGCCTCCAACATTTTATATCATCCATCACATTAGTAAAAAAGTATGAACAACTCTCTAGAATATTCTTTTATAATTGCATTTATAAAATTATATGTACTACTCTTCTCTATATTATTTGGCTCCTAAAATTAGAATTTAGAAGAGGTGGACATTTAAAAAAATACAACATGTTAATAGAAGTTTCAATTCTTTCTTTCCACATTCCAAGGAATCTTCTTGCACACCCCAGTTTGTAGATTATTGGCTTAAATTACCATCTTGGTTTAGATGTCTCCCTCCTTTCCCGACAGAAATGGCGCCTAGTACGGAAATGATGATGTTTTGTATATTGTTTTAACATTGATTATCCTGGACTGTGTAATGTAGGAATTTTCCGATGTGCGATTTGGAAGCAGCTGAACTGCTGCTGAGAATCTCACAAACCAAGTTTACTTGAAAACTGTTTCTCTTACAGCAAAGCTGTGGATTAAGTTCCTCTTAGAGTTAAGAGAACATTCATCTTATAACCAGGGATTTTAGTGTCTTTATGCTGGAATGAATGCTTGTTTTGGATCTGGAAATAGCATGGAAAAGAAGGCAATTTGCAAGGTGCTGGGAACGCTCTCAGTTGCTCCGAGTGGCGAGGCCTTTGTTTCGGTGGAAGAGGCTGACTTTAGGGTTAATCAGAGGGACGATGGGGGCATCACTCACTGCTGGAACAGGTCAGGGAGAAAAGTTCACATCTGGGTGTGACTGACCACCAAGCCCTTTCTCCAGGTCCTTTCAGACATGATGTATTGTTAGCATCCCCAGAGCACAAGCCTCTAGTGTAGATTTATTGGAGGAAAATGCCCCCTGTCCATATGATAGAGTTAGGTATTTATTTTCTTTGAAACTCAGGTAGGTGACAATTAAGGACTGTGGTAGTTATTTGAGCAAATGTGCTAGCAAGTCATACTTGGTAAAGGGTTTACATTAGCACATGACAGTATGGCATGAAGTTTGTTGATTGCACGGTTGAGTAAGTGAGCTAGACTTTCGCCAGGTAGATTTGTCTGTAGTATTGTGGTACCAAGCTGGGTGAGCATGCAGTGGTTATATAGGTTCTGCTTTGCTACTATGTGTTAAACTGTACATATGAGTCTTCTTTTCCTTTGCAAGTTACATTCCATGATAAAAATGTTTTTAAACATTTTAGGAGGAAAATGCAGTGAAGTAAATACCATACATGGACTTTGTTTTCTTTAGAGATTTCTGGGTAATATGCTTAAGTTTCCTTTGTCAAGTGAAACATACACATTAGAGTGTTTGCTTGTCAACACATGGAATTTGATAATTAATTTTTACTTAGGAAACCCTTTCTAGTTTTGAACATTCTAGGGAACAAGATTTCCAAGTATATCTTGCTAAAGGCCAGGCACAGCTGCATTTATGCACAGTTTTTAGATGGCTGCTCAGTGACATCTGTGGAAACAGACAACTTCAGAAACTGAGCAAGCCGTGACCGTGTGACACGCTTCAGCGCGTGTGACATGTGGGGCCAATCTCCCCGGCACCGACTGACTGCTGCTGTGCATAAAACACTTATCTGACTTACACCTGAATTTAAACTGACGTTTATTAGATAAATGCTAAGGACGGACACTTCAATGTAGCAGAAACTGTAAAATCTATTACTTAATTTTTGTCTATACTTGTTTAAGTTAGAAAAGAAAAAGATGATTTCATTTGGGATGCAAGCTAACAAACCCCTCATGAGCACAAGCAGGATGGCTTACCTGGCTGCGTTCTCGCCATCCCGAGTAAGGAGTGGCAGAGAAGGTCAGACCTGTGTCATGCATGTCAGCATGGAGTGGAGTCCAGGGCATTTGGGTGGGATAGAGTTGGGGAGGAGGAGCAACACCTGCACCCCACCCAGAGTGCTTTTTGGATTTCACCCACTCGAGTTTCATTTCTGCCTCCTCCAACCCCAGTCCTTGCGATTCAGAGGAAAAGATCAATCTTTTAAAAATCAGCTAGTTAATTAGAGGCAACCATGGGCTAGTTTCTAACTTTATAGATGTTCAGATGGTTACTAGTAAATGTGGCAAAGGAGAGTTCTTTTACTCTTATTCAACGAATGCTCTTAGTTTCAACTAATAAAAAGCACTCACAGGAAGAGGCCACAGACCTAGACTCCCCCTACCCAGTGCTTCCAATTAGGGATCTATTATCTCATTCCAGATAATTGGAAAAGGATATTCAAAATACGACTTCGTGTGAATATGGTTTTTGCCTGCAGTCCATTACTGGGAGTTCAGAACACATCTGGAGAGAGGCGGCCCCAGGGATGCTGAAGCGCGCTGTTTGGGTTGGCACGGTGACATTGGAGTGTATGCCAATTTGTAATGGCTTTTGGAAAGAAGCAGTTTTAAACTCTCCCTGAACTATTCCCCTGAGAAATTATTCAATTAAATACAACTGAAATTAATGTTTAGTATTTTTTGTTTAAATAAAATAGGCAGCTAAAAGGAAAATCCGTGCTCTAAATTTAGTCTCAAATCTAGCTCCTAAGAAACCATCGCCCTGGAGTGAGTTTCTGGGCGAGACCTGGCCACCAAGCCCTCCGTCCCCTTTCACACTGTGCACGTCCCACTGCTGCCTCAGCAGCTTCAGACCCCAGGGTGGAGTGCAGCTTCCCCCGCGGCATCATCTGAAGATCCATCAGGGAGCAGAGGGTTCTTTCTCCTAAGTCAGCGCTTCTCAGACTTTAATGGGCTTAATATCATGGGAACCTTGTTAAAATGCAGATTTTGATTCCTTAGTTCTGAGGTGGGGCCTGAGATTCTACATGTCTAACAAGGCTCTGGGGAAGCTTCTGTTGCTGGCCTGGACCACACTTGGAGGGGTGCGGGTCTACCAGTAAGCAGTGAGTGGGTGGGGGGCAACGTGGCAGATCTGGACTTAACTTTGATCTTCAACTTGTGGCTTGGCCCCGAGTGTGTTTAGGTAGGTATGATTCTTATTTGTCATCCTGGTATAGGCTTACTTATTTCTCAGGCTCCCCAGTTCTCATAGACCTTCACAGAGCACTCTCTCCCCACTGTTTTGCAAAATAGCACACTTTTCTAACTGATGAACCGCAGAAGATAAGCTTCAGTGTTTTTGTCACATCTCCCTGAAATCCAGATACACTATCTGCCTCGTTTTCTTGGATCCATCTTTTTGTGGCCATATTAAAAAAGAAAAAGGAAAGTGAACCTGGTGTTCTTTGGTCTCCGTTCCTCAACATGTGGGCAGAACCTGGCAATGGAAGGATGTGTGACTAAGTGTGGGTTTTGCGGGTTTTCAAGCATCATTATTCTCAAGGTGTGGCCCTCGGCTCGGAGGTCCAGCACTGGGATGGTCAGCGTTTTCACGGTGGTTTAATGGGACCCGGTGGAAATCCACCTTCGGGGAGCTCTCCTGAAAGACTGATTCATAACTCAGGATGTTTCTTTGTCCATGAACAAGATATTCTACAGAAGACCATGATAATTAGGACAGATTTATGGTCAGAGGACTGCTAGGTAGATAGAGACCGAGATAGCCTTGTGGTGGCCACCCCTCCACTCCTCTGTAGCCCTCTGATACACGGAGCCCAAGCGCCCTTTGCTCACACCAGCGTGGTGTCCACTAGAAACTTCTCCCCACTGTTTTAAACTTCCACACTCTCCTTCTTTCGAGCCATTCTTTGTTTTTATATCTCAGTAATTTCCTTTGTAAAATAGCATTCTGATAATGTCATTTACTTGCTAGAAACCTTCAGTGGCTCTTCATTGCCTTGGCAGTGTTTCCAAGACCTTCATGATTTTGGTCATATTCACCTGTAGTGATTTTCATTTAAAGTTCTTCGGCCTTAATTTTTTAAATTAAATGTTATTTTTTTACCAGACTAATTTCTTTACATGGTTTGAAAAGTTGGAGAGAAGGCTTAGGAGAAGCAGATCTCCCTGTCGGCCCTCCCCTCCGTGCGGCCCTCCCCTTAGGAGCAGCGCTTCTGCTTTGCTCAGAGTTTATATGTTCATATCTACAGCACAGTGTTTATATTTCAAAACATCGTGCTGCCATTTTTTCATGTTTTCCATCTTAGATTCTGTCGACTTCCTCCAAAGGAAGATGCTCATGTAACCTATAGTAATCATACATACACATGCCCCCTCCCCCATTGCTCACACCTTGTCGTGACGTTAGTGTGTACAGAGTCATGACCATGTAAGTGTTGCTCATGCCTGAGCCACAGTGTGCACTAGAATAGCTGTTATTTCATTACACCATTTTCCATCAAGTCTTTCTTGTTTTAAAATATAAGAAAGAAACAAGTTGTCTTTATTGATACTTTTTTTTTATCCCACCTCTCTTAAAAAAAAAAGCCTCTGATAGAACTGTAACATTTCTTTCAATATAGACAAGTACTTTAGTACCTGTCTTAGTCCATTCTGGCTGCTATAATAAAATAGCACAGATTGGGAGCCTTATAAACAATATGAACTTACTCTCCCAGTTCTGGAGGTGGAAGGCCTGACTTGGGAGCCAGCGTGGCCGGTGCCGCCGTCCTCCAGTTTGCAGACTTCTTGTGTCCTCACAGGGCAGAATGGGCTAGGCTAGGGCAGTGGTCAGCAAATTGTGGCTTGTGAACCATGGTTTGCCGCTCTGTAGACTAATCAGTTTGCTGACCACTGGGCTAGGGAGCTCTGTGGGGCCTCCTTTATAAGGCATTGACCCCATTCAAGGGGGTTCCACTCTCAGGCTTAAGTACTTCCCAAAGGCCCCAAATACCAGCACCTTGGGGTTAGGGTTTCATCAAATGGCTTTAGGGGCAGGGGAACCACAGATTGGACCAGTAGACTGTCAGTTTCATCTAGCCATTGGAGTCTGTATCTCCCTGGCCCTGTCTGGCCTGACCACATTCAGGCAGCTGCCCCCTGCTGGAGGGATATCCTGCACCTCCCTCCACTCTGGGAACCAGGGTTTTTGTCTCTCTTTATGTACATTCCCGTTTTCTGGCTCTTGAGTCTTCTTCCTTCTTCCTTCTCCCTTTTTCTGATGAAACTCGTTTACCAGGAATTTCCAAAACAAGGGCGAATGGGAGGTAAAAAGCGTTAAGACCTTGCACGTTTGAGAATCCCTTTATTCTCCCTTCTTGAAAGAGTGTGTTAGGGTAGGGGCTAATTCTCTTGGAATTTTGAAGGCTTTTCTCCATTAGCTTCCAAATTTCAGGGCTGTTTGTGAAAGGTCTGCGTCTGGTTTCCATTTCACAAGCTGGTGTTCTCCCATCTCCAAGCTTCCAGAGTCTTTCATCTCAGGCATTCTGCAGTCTCTCCGTGATGTGGGTGTGACTACTCTTCCATTGTTCTCAGCACTTCTTCCTCACTTTTCATCAGGGCACTCAGCATGTTGGGAGACTTTCTTGTATTATTTTATTGTTAATTTCCTCCACATGATTTTTCTCTTCTTTTTCTCTTTGTAGTTACTTTCATCAGTGTTGGGCCTTAAGAATTGATTCTCCATTTAATTAAAACATTTTTTTCTCATTTTTCATTGTTTTGTCTTATTGCTTTTTTTTCTTAAATGTCCTCAACTCTGCCTTCCTTCTAATCTATCCTTCATCCTCCCTTGCTAACTAGCCTACTTTTTAAAAATGTTTTCTTAACTTTTCATTCTGAGTCATTACAGATTCACAAGACATTATAAAGATAGGACTGTAGTCCCACAAGTCCCTTCACCCAATTTCTCTCAGTGCTTACATCGTATAGTATTATAGCACAATATCAAAGCCAGGAATTTGACATCTATACAGTGTATGCATGTAGTTCTATGTCATTTTGTCATGCAGATTCATCTCACCATTATCACAATCAAGATTCAATTTATTCAATTTATTATTGGCATCCTAATTTCTTTTTTAAAATTTATTTTTATTCTTTTTTTTTTCCATTGACCCCCTCTATTCCACACCCTCGTATCCTAATTTCTAAGAACTCATTCTTGTTCCCTGAAAGCTCCTCTTTTACCCTTTGGTTATAATTTTGTGACTACATTGCCTTCTTTTATTTCTCTGAGGATGTGTGTGTGTATGTGTGTGTGTCTCTTAAAAATAAAGGGTTTATTGATTCTAAGTCAAATATCTGTTAATTCTAAATTCTCCTCTTTTAAAGTGAGGCACCAAAAGTTGATCGGAAGGACTTGTGTTGGCTGAAGTTTAACTGGTGGGCCTCACTTTAGGGCAGTACAGGGGAGACCCAGCCACTTCATTATAGGAGTTTCAATGTCAGAATGTCTGCCTCTTTCCTCTTGGGCTGGCCTGTTTCTGGAAAACAATCCTCCCGTCCTCTCCTAGGGGTATCTTCCCTTAAGTTCTGGATGCTGCTGGGGAAGGAGATTCCAGGAGGAGGGGTAGTGAGCTGAGACTGGTATATTTTAGTAGGCATACTTTATTTAATGCTGCTCCTCTTGTTATACCAGACCACTTCCTCACACAGATCCCAGACATAGAGCTTCCCAAATGGGAACCTGACCTCACCAGAGAAGGTGTGGACTTCTCTATAGCCCCGTTGATGGAAGAGAAGTTTGTTGGGTTCCCGGGCCAGAGCTGGTCCATAAAAAACGTTGCTCTTGGGTTGAAGGTGAACTGAGGCCAGCCAGTGAGGAGCCACAACCAGGGTTGGTGAGGAAGAAACACCTCTCTGTGCTGAAGGCAGGTGGAGGCTGGTAGGTGGGCACATGTTGGAGTCCTGACACCGGGAGCTGACCTCCTGGTGGGTTTGTGCATGTGTCCATGTTGGAAAGGCCATGGCAAGGTGGTCACCAGGCTGAGGCTTTGAGTGCACTGAAGGGTTGTTGCTCGGGCTCACAGCTGGGCCCAGCACCACTGGATGCTGTTTGTACCCATAGTCACTGGTACAGCACAGCAGAAGAAGACACAGTAGCACATGCATCCCTGGATTGGCCCTTTTCTCTGCCTTGTCCCTCCAGCGCCCTCTACTAATAAGGTGCAATAGCATACTCTCTGCAAAGGCACGAAGCTTAGAGTCCAGCCCATTAGTGGCAGATTTGGTAGTGAAGGGTGAATTTGGGGCTGAGAGACAATAGATTGATAACTGGCATAGAGGAATAAAATATAATGCAATGTATCATTCTGTTGATACTTCTTATAAAATTGGGATATTTTCAAGTCAGCAGCATTTTAGTTATAAGATGCTTCATATGCTGTTTTGTATTTGGATTTTTTAAAAAAAATACATATGAAGTTTAAAGCACTAGGAGTATTTAAATACATATAAAGTAAAGCACTAGGATTATTTAAAATATATATATATTACCAGAAAGTCAAATACACTGGTTGGACTGTGGCCCTAAGAGACCTGCCTATAAATACTGGCCTCTGAAAAATGTTGGCATAGGCTTCTTTCATTTACACCCTCTTTTTCTAAAGGAGAAACACACCTAAAATATGTCCAGAATAAGGAAACTAGTTGGGAAGAAGGTAGGTAACTTCTGCAAAGAGGAATGTTCTCTTCTTGAGTGGAAAATATGTTTCTTCTTCAAGTTAGTTGTTTTTGTTATTTTTTTTAAACCAACAAGAGTAAATAGTTAATTTCAGCTTTCTGACTGATAGATATTATGGTTCTCAATCTCTCAGAACCTAAGTCTTGAGCCACTATCTGAGCTTCATCAGAGATCTTCTGTAAGAAAGGGAAATGTGGAGAAACTAAGATGATGTTCCTATGGAATGGGAAAAATGCAGACTATGTTTAGTCTGGAGTGAGACATAGACCTGAAATTTGAGACATAAGAGGCGTGAGCTACCGAGTAAAGCTTTTGAGTTGAAATCCAGAGACCCATCCTGTGCACTACTACTGACTGGTGTGGTAACTTGGACGAGTTACGCAATCTGTGCTGTCTTGTTTTGACTTCTGTAAAATGCAATAACAGTTTCCCTATCTACCTTTCATGATTGTGAGGAGTATAGGTTGAGATAATAAATGCATTAAAATTGTGTTACCATCATAAGTATATTTATAGTTCTTCATATATATGAAATCCAATTATAGCAAGGAGAGTAAGCCCTAACTTAGAAATAACACCATTTTATGAATTTTATTAAAAGCTAGTCTGTTTTGTTGAGATCTAAGAGGAAGAACCCAGAAATAATGTATGAGACTTTCTCCATTTCTAATGTTCTCTTTTTGGATTTACATATTTTGTTCTATGCTATGAGAATATAAACATGTTCTAAATGTTCAGTATCATAAATAGCTATAAATATTCCATAGCAGGGCCAGATGTGGAAATACAAGGCTGTGAACTCCTCTGGGCATTTTTGAGTCCCAGAGGAAGGAAAGTACTCAGAGAGACATGTCCTATTGGATTTGAGGAATGTGCTATTATCAGAGGGAGCAGAGATCTCATAGTTTGGGTCCCTACCATCAATTATGAGGGGGGAAACTATGTTAGCAAATGACCTTGGCTCAATAGGAAGTTATATTCTTGACCACAGACATGGCATTAGATACTCATGATAATGGCCAATAAGATATAAACATAACAAGTAACAACTGTGTGATTTTATAACAACTACAAATAAGATTATTGTTTAGTTTCATAGTTTTCAATAATTCCACTGACTATGCAAAAAAACAAAACAAAACACTTAGTTACTACAAAGTATATACACAGCATGCAGAAACACCCAACTGTATCATAAATTTGACTTAATAAACCAATATATTCATTGTAGTAAATTGTAATAAACATTTACTTAACAATAATTTAAAATACATTTCTAGAGGAAACTTGAATGATGTTATCTTTTAAACAAAGCAAAATAATAAAGCAAACAAGGCAGCCTTGGACTATTTGATCTGTTAACTTCGTTTTCTTTCTGAATGTGATTAAAAAATCTTTGGAATCAGATCGATTGCCATTTAGACCAACCTTGCCACTTACCAGCCATGTAACTGCAAATTACTTAACCTCTAGTAACTCTTGCCTCACAGGGTTCTCTGAAGGATGAACAGAAATAATACATGGCTCTCAGGAGCCTCTTAAGAATTCATACATTTCCTTACTGTGTTCTCACTCTTGCATATAATGTAGGTCGGGTTCCTAAGGAAATTGAAGACATAGGCATGACAATTGAAAACAATTGCCGACATTTCTCATGGGACCTGAGGTTGCATGGATTATCAGTGGACACTCATGTGGCCATATGGGTGAATATACTGGGCTCTTCCATTAACTCTTGTCCATACCACGCTATCTTGATTGTCTTCATTGCTGAAGCTTTATGAAGACATGTGGTGTGTCATTCCAACTCTGGGTTTGTTTTGTTTTTGTTTGCCAAAACATTGATTAGATGTAATGAGACTAATAAACATATTTGCCCTGTTTCTGATATTGGGAAAAATGTTTAATGTGTTGTTAAATGTTAACTGTAGGGTTTTGTTTTCTTTTAATAATAAACTTTATTTTTTAGAACAATTTTACAAAAAAATTGAGACGATAGTTCAAGAGGGTTCCCATGTACCCCATACCTGGTTTCCCTACATTAGCATGGTATATTTTTTACATTTAAGGAGCCAATATCAATATATAGTTATTACCTAAAGTTCCTAGTTTATTTCGATTTCCTTAGTTTTCACCTGATGGATGTCCTTTTTTGGTTCTCAAGTCCCATCCAGGATGCTATATTAATTTCACTGCCTTGTCTCTAGACAGCTCCTGGCTATGGCCATTTCTCAGACTAAGTTTTGATGATGTTGACAGTCCTGAGGGATATTCGTTAGGTATTTTGTAGGATGCTACACAACTAGACTTAGATTTTTTTTTCTCATGATAAGACTGGAATTATAAGTTATTAGGAGGAAGACCACATTTTTCATCATAGCATAACAAGGGTACCTCTGTCAGCATGTTTTGTGACTCACTGCTGGCTTTGATCACCTAGCTGTTTTGAGGCAAACTATACAGAGACCCAACAGTGTACTCTAGGCAGTAGTTTTCTATAGCATATGAGTTAATTCAGATACTGTTTAACAGGCTTCACTGTGAAGTGACTCCTTCTACTCCCCCATTTCCATACTCTATTTCTACAGGCGCCCTCACCCAAGGAGGGAGGAGATACTGTTTCCTCTCTTCCAGGACAAGTAGCTACGTAAACTATTTGGAATTCCAAATGGGGGATCTGCCTCTCCCTTCCCATTTATGAATTGAATCAATCATGTATTTATCTCAGCGTGGATTCATGAAAATTTGTTTTACATTTTAGCTGTAATCCAAAGCTTCTTTATTTTGTTGCTACTTGATTGTGTTGGTTGGCTCCTGTGCTCCTTGGCATACCCCCACCAGTGCGGTTGCTGTTTGTTTTTTAAAGCACTTCCTTTGTTCCTGGTACTACCAGATACTTCAGATCCATCTTGTATATTCCTGCCCCCATCCTAGAATTAGCCATTTCTTTATTGGAGATTGGTGTTAGAAACCAAGATCTGGGTGCTGCATGTGTTCATTGCGAGTGGGGTATTGCGTTTTCATTCCTTCTCAGCTGACAAAACGTAGAAATATGTAGATGTTTATTAACATATATATATATATATATATATATATACACACACACATACACACACACACACACATATCGATATGTAGCCATCTTTATTACTAGGTGGATCAGTTAATGCGGATTATTTTTTAATAGATGGAGTTACACATATATTGGTATATATGCAATTTGATATGTATGCTATTTTGTTTTATTGACAGCAAGCTTTAAAACTTTATATGTCAAATTTGCTGAAGGTGTTAATATCATAGATATTTTTATGCTTAAAAATGTTGAGTTTCGTGCTCAAAAAAGAGCATTTGTGGGAAATTTCAATTCATTTATTTTGAAGAAAAAGGTATCATATACTTCGGGAAGATTATGGTGAACATGCTCCATTTCAAGACACTTACGTACACTGGTTTGAACTCTTTAAAAGTGATGATTTCGATGTGAAAGACAAAGAACTCCAGGTCAACTGAAAAAATTTGAAGACCAACAGTTACAAGCATTATTGGATGAAGATGCGTGTCAGACTCAAAAACAACTTGCATAAAGATTAAATGTTGCTCAACAAACAATTTCCAATTGTTTACAAACAATGGGAAAGATTTTAAAAGAAGGAAAATGGGTGCCATATCAACTGAATGAAAGACAAATGGAAAACCGAAAAGTCACCAGTGAATGTTGCTTCAATGGCACGAAAATAAAAGTCTTTTTTGCATCGAGTTGAGACTGGTGATGAAAAGTGGATTTACTTTGAGAATCCCAATGCACAAAATCATGGGTTGATCCAGGTCAACCGTCAACATCGACTACAATGCTCTGCGTTTGGTGGGATCCGGAAGGTGTAGTGTATTATAAGCTTCTAAAACCAGGTGAAACCTTTAATACTGATCGCTGTCAACAACAAATAATCAATTTTAACCACACTTTGAACATGAAATGACCAGAATAGGTCAGAAGACACGGCAAAGTAATTTTGCTTCATAATAATGCACCATCACACACTTCAAGTTAAAGACATGTTAAAAGATCTTGCCTGGGAAGTATTAACCCACCTGCTGTATTCACCACACTTTGTTCTTTCAGATTACCATTTGTTCTGATCGTGGCACATGCACTTTCTGAGCAGCACTTCAAAACATATGAAGAAGTGGAAAATTGGGTCTCTGTATAGTTTGCCTCAAAACAAGGAAAGTTCTATTGGGACGGTATCCACAACTACCTGAAAGATGGGGGAAATGTGTAGCTAGCAATGGACATTACTTTGAATAAAACACTTTTGATGTTTCTCGTGAAATTACCGTGTTTTCTTTGATCACAAAATCTTCATTATTAACCGGTACACCTAGTATATTAAGATAAACTTGAGTTCATACCAATGTCTCTAATTCATTACCACATGGGTCATTCTAGCTTCATCCCCTTGCTTATCTTTAAATTCTCATTCCAGCAGTGAGAATTTGACTCCCAACATCCATTTTCTAGTTCCTTAATTATCAGTTCCAATATACATGTTAAACAGTATCTGAATTAACTCATATGCTATAGAAAACTACTGCCTAGAGTACACTGTTGATTTATGTGCAGTCCCTTTTGCCTTTAGTCTTACCGATTCCACTCATTTCCATAGAAACTTAAGTCATCATCTTTCCTTTCAACTTCTTTCAGTGTTGTTTTATATGTTTGTAGAACATTGAGATGCTCTTATCACAGTCTGCATTCTTTCCTTGAATCCGTAGGCTCCTAAATGATTTTTTAAAAATTTACATTCATAGGGTTCACTCTTTGTGCTGTAACATTTTATTGGATTTGACAAATGCATAATGTCACATATCTACCATTACGATATCATACACAATATTTTTATTGTCCTAAAAATGCTTCATTTACTTATCTCTTTTTCCTTCCTTCCAAACTCCTGGCAACCACTGATTATTTTATTCTCTCTATAGTTTAGCCTCTTCCAGAATGTTAAATAATTGGATTCGTGCAGGATGTAACCTTTTTATGCATGCAGGGTGCTAGAAAACACATGTTGATCATCTATAAATCATTTCTGTTGGAGCTGAGCCCATTATTGCCAGGATTCCAGTCTTCTAGATAATGGGAAGATTTTTGTTGTTACCTTATTTAGCAAGAATTCTGAGGTGACTTCATTTTAAGTAAAATTTTTGCTGAGGGGCTAGGAGAACTGGTGAGGTCTTTATTTGTTGCACCTATCATAGGGTTGTAATGCCTGAATTAAGATAATGTGTGTTTGCTTTTAGCATGGTGTCTTCTAATTAGGGCTGACGGTATCTTCTCTGAGCTCTGAGTCTGTTTGTTTCTTTTAATGACTGTTTTTAAATTTTGTATTTTCCTACTGATAATATTTAAAAATTAATATTCTGGATCATCAGGATGACCTCTGTATTGTGTCTTGCCACACATTCTTGCCTACATTTGTATTTGTGTGTGTAATTGTCTTGGATCCCAGTGGTTCTTGGCTGGTGAGAAAAAAAGATATACTTAATATGTAACCATGTATTTCTTTCCCAGAGAAAACCTGTCACTGTGCACTGTGTAAAGGATGTCTCCACAGTTGGAATAAAGAATAACAGGACAAAGAACTTATATGCATATGTGCATTGCCCAGGAACACAGACAATAGGGTGGGAAAGGACTGGGGCCGGGTGGGAACCGGGTGGAGGGGGCCATAGGGACATCTGTAATACTCTCAACAATAAAAATTTTTATGAAAGGGCTAGCAGAACAGTCCCAAGGACCTGTATGTTAGTATCATATTCACGTTGTAAGCAGCCATTTAGTATTCACAAAACAAGCTTTATCTGTTAAGAATAAATTATTGTTTTAGAATTTTAGTTTTGTAGTTCTTATTTTTAATATGAATATTTATTCTTAGAAGTATGGAATCAAGAACTGTAAGCATAAAGAACAGATATTTTTTATTTAATTAAATAACTTAAATAGGATAACTTAACACTGAGGGGTATGGAAGAACTTTTTAAATTCAACTATAACTAAGCATATGCACATCAAGATTGGAAAACAGTGGCCTAGCATCTAGCAAGTGTTTAGTAAATATTAGTAGTTGTTATGGTTTTATACAATGTGTGCTTTCTGTAGTAAACTAGTCCAGTCTGGCCGCTTCCCTTCCCCACACATGGCATACATTCACTTATGCAGCTCAGGCAAACTGCCCTCTGTTCCCCTCACCTCCCACACTTGAAGCAGCTGTGAGCACAGCCCAAACCGAATGCCCAGTTGCCAACCCTTTTTCCTGCAGTGCTGCTCTCTGTGATAGCATGGGCTTCTGGAGTTTTTTTCCTCCTTTGCTTCTATTTTTATTCCTTTTGTTTTCCCCTCCTCTTGTTCTTTATATACCAGTGCTTTCTGAGATTCTGCCTTTACCCATACCTCTCTTTGTTCATTATATCTTTTTTAATTTTAAATTAACATACAGTATAATTGACTTTGTGTATATATAGCTACATATCTATCCATATCTCTGTATCTATATCTATATCTATATCTATACCTATATCTATATCATCATCTACATCTATATCTATATCTATATCTATATCTATATCTATATCTATATCGTACTGTGAATTTTAACACATTTGTAAGTTTGTGTAACTGCTGCCACAAACAGGACACAGAACCGTTCCATCACTCTAGAAACTTCCCTGTGCTATTCCTCTGCATTCATACCCTGCCTCATTTCTAACCTTGCCAATCACCAGCTGATTTGTACTCCATCACTACAGTTTTGTCTTTTGGAGAATCCTATCTAATAAAAGAGTATTATGCAAATTGACCATCACTCCAAGACATAAGATGACCACCCCCATGTGATCAAAGATGGCTGCCCTCATGTGGACACAAAATGGCCACCACAAGATGGCCTGCAGGGGAGGGCAGTTGTAGGCAGTTAGGGGTGACCAGGCCAGCAGAGGAGAGCAGTTGGGGGAGACCAGGCCAGCAAGGGAGGGAAGTTGGGGGGGACCAGGCCTTCGGGGGAGGGCAGTTAGGGGCAATTGGGCTGGCTGTGGAGCAATTAGGTGTCAATCGGGCTGTCAGGGGAGTGGTTAGGGGGTGATCAGGCTGGCAGGCAGAAGCGGTTAAGGGCAATCAGGCAGAGGCAGGTGAGCGGTTGAGAGCCAGCAGTCCTGGATTGTGAGAGGGCTTTCGGACATCCCTCAAGGGGTCCCAGATTGGAGAGGATGCAGGCTAAACTGAGGAACACCCCCCACCCCCTGTGCATGAATTTCTTGCACTGGGCCTCTAGTATCATATAAATTAAATTGTCTATATGAGCTTCTTCAGTATTCTATTAAAAATCTTTATTGTATTTTTACTATATCTTTTTTTTATTGATTGATTTTGAGAGAGAGAAAGAGAGAGTGAGAAAAACACTGATTTGTTCCTCTTATTTATGTGTTCATTGGTTACTTCCTGTGTATGTCCAAGATGGAGCCTGCAACCTTAGGGTATTCAGATGACACACCAAGCAACTGAGCTACCCAGCCAGGGCCTTTTCTATATCTCTTTGTATAGATTATGATAGTGGTTATTAGGGATGACGTCCCTGGGGGAGCGAGCCTAAACCAGCTGTCATCCTTAGCTCTGCTACGGAGGTGGGAGAGGCTCCTGCCACTGCTGCTGCACTTGCCAGCTGTGCACCCAGCTCAGGGCTTCTGGCTGAGTGGTACTCCCCCTGGGGGAGTGCACTGATCACTAAGGGTCAGCTCCTGCATTGAGCATCTGCTCCCTGGTGATCAGTGTGTGTCATAGCTACTGGTTGTTCCACTGTGTCGACTTGTGTATTAGCCTTTTATTATTATATAGGATTACACTGTTTGTATTGAAAACCAGACATTATAGGTCTTGCTTTCAACTGTCAAACAAATATTAAAGAACTCAATTGGACAATACTGTATTATATTTACCCAGATGCTTCCCATTTATGTTGCTCTCCCTTTATTATTTCTGATGTTCCAGATTTCCTACTGATATGATTTCCCTTCTGTCTGAAAAACTTCCTTTAGCAGTTTTTTTGTTATTGTTGTTTGTTTGTTTGAAGGGTTTTGGGATTTTGGGGTTTTTATTTGTTTTCTGGTCTGATGACAACAAATTTTCTTAGTACTTAGTTATCTGACTGTTTCTTCCGCCTTCATTCCTAAAGGATATTTTCACTGGATATAGAATCCTGTATTGACAGTTCTTTCAATTGAACTTTAAAAATATTACACTTCCTTTTTCTTTCAACTCTCTGTTCACTTGTAAGTAATGTATCTTTACTTGTAAGTAATGTGTCAAATCTTTCTGTGGTTGTTTTTAATATTTTTTCCTTTGTCTTTAGTGTTCAGCAATTTGTTTATGATGTGTCTGGGCATGGATTTCTTTGTGTTTATCTTGTTTGGGGTTTTCTGAGTTTCTTGAATGTGTTCAGTTTGTTTTTGCTAAATTTAAGAAAATTTCAGCCATTGTTTCTTCAAATATGTTTGCTGCCCCATACTCTTTTACTCTCTTTCTGGGATGCTGCTGACATATTTGACCTTTTATGGTTGTCCCCAGGTCTCTGAGGCTATGGTAATTTTCTTAACCCCACTCTATTTGCATGGTGCTCTAAGAACTTAACTGTCACACACTCTGCAGTTTTGTTTCAGTAGTACTCCTGTTTCCATGACCTCGTGCTCTGTTTGACCAGTCGATGGGTGCTTTCTATGTCTTCCTCTTACTGATGGTACCCACTGCAATGTGACTAGATTTTGAGTCCTTAGGTTACAGCCTTGGTCCTTCAGATCTCTTTTATCCCACTGTCTTCTGATATTTAGTGTTTCACAGGGACAACCTAATGCAAGTTAATTAATTTTCTTTAATTCTTTAATTTTCTTAATTTCAAAACTGGGAAGCTTCTCCTTTGTCTATCATGTTGAAAGCTTCAGCATTTTTTTCTTTTATTCTGAAATTCAGAAATATCAAGAGAGATATTTCTAGACCTTTTTAAAATTAATGTTCAAAATTTGGTGAGCTTTTTTCATATTAAAACGCATTTTTTTTTCAGCTCAAAGGAAATTATTTATTTGGTTATTGTTCCTCCCTCAGTTTTCCTAGATCTTTATATCTGTCTCTCTCTTTTTTTTTTCTTTCCCATATTTTGTCCTCTCTAACTTTTTTCTGTGACTTCCAGGAGATAGTTCAAGCTTGGTTTCTAAATCTCTTATTTAGATTGCAATCTGTTTACTTGCCCTGGCTGTGGTATTTAATTTGACAATTCTGTTTCTATCTGGATGCAGCATTTCTAATCATCTTAATTCCCTCTTGGTAGCTCTCTGTTTTGCTTGCATTGATTTGGTTTCCTCTTAATCTTGTGTGTAAAGATTAAGAAACCAGTTTCTCAAGGTTTCTCATATCTGGAAGGAACTGTATTTCCTAGGGCAGCATGGGCATGGGATGAGGAGAGGACGTTCCCTTGAATGCTCCTCAGGTGCTCCCCATCCGGAGCTCTTCATTTACACCTGTGGGCTGTTTGCTCATCTTCACACACACAGGTCAGTATCTGTTGTTAGAACTTGGGGATGTGCCATGTTGGTTTAGGTCTGTGGTCAGCAAACTGCGGCTCTGTTGACTAATGAGTTTGCTGACAACTAGTGTAGGTCCACATTCTAGACCCAGATGAAGAAAGAACGGGAGGCCCTGGCTGGTAGAAAAGAGGAAGCAGGAAAGAAGCCTGTGCCTTCTGCCTAACCCAGTCCACCTGCTCCTGCTTCAGGCACTCGAGCAGGTGTGGCCAGGGGATTCCTCCTAGGCTCCCAAAGCCTGAGCGTGTTCGAGAGGTTCTGCTTGAGGTGATAGAGTTTCCTGCCAATTGCCCCCACTGGTGCCAGAGGTGAGTTAGTGCTTTTCATGCTGAGTCACACATTGGTCTTTCTGTTCTTGCTTCCTGTAATGTATTTGACGCTTTTTCTAGTGTTAGGTATTATTAGAAGTCATCTCCCCTGCCCCCTTTTAAAGCTTCTATTGTAGGAAATAGAGGGAGTTAAACTAATACCTGTAAGAAAAGCTCTTTATTCAGTTTGTTTTTTAATATTTGTCTTCAAGTGGTATTAGCATTGTAAGCGAAAGGCCAAATAACTTTGCAACTGCCAGCATCCATTCTGATACAAAAGGCACCATAATTATCTGAAAATGTTCAGCACACTTTCTGCCTTTACATAGAATTTATTGAGACCATAATTGGGAATAGAAAAAACTTGAAATATAATTGGAGTCAGATATTTTAGTATCATATAATATTTGTTACTGCTTTATTCTGTTAATTTTGCATTATCTTTTACAATTGTCCTTTTTTTCTCTTCTGCCTGTTGGAATGGCACCTGGTGTCTCAAATTAACACAGGGCAGAAATATAGGCTCCTTTTAGAAGCCAATGCAAATACTTACAGGAAACCAAATACCCAGTTTCTCTGGGGATTGTGCTGTCAAGAATCTGAAAGAGTCCGCTGGTTATTTCTCAATCTGTAGTCTAAAACCTGTGTGTAATTTGCCAGAATAGACTCTGGTTGGGGGAATTCCCACCTAAGAAGCCTATGAGCTACAGGGTGGGAATTCCCCCAGCCTCCCTACCCTAAGAAATCTTCTGAGGTCAGGATAACTGACAAAGGGAGCAATTCTAACAAACTAACCAACAGTGGCAGTATAAACCTTTCAAAAGCTGGCAATGTGTCTCAAAGCCCAAGCAGCCATCATAATCACACGTTGTTAACTTCTGGAAATGATACAAGAGAAGGAAAATGATAATAGAGGAAAGACTTCATTGACTCATTATGTAGAAATAGAAAAGCATTCTAAGTATTTCACACTTAGAATGAATGTTTAATGAATAACCATGAGAAATGATAACTGAAAGAGGTATAGCAACATGAAAAGTACAAATGATATGTTCAAGGGGACAAAAGACTTATCTATTGCAAGTATAAGAAATAGAGGGCATTAAATTAATATCTGCAAGAAAAACTCCTTATTTACTGTTTGTATTTATAAACAATATGTGTTTATGGCAAATCTTAGAAGGGAACACATAAAGGTAGTTCCTGGGGCATTTGGATAATATTTTACTTTTCCTCCCTCTTCTTTATAAACTTCAATTAAATAACTTTCATAACTTAAATTTTTTTTAAAAAGAAAGAAACAGAAAACAGAGAAAAACAAACTAGTAATCTGAAGAGGTAACTCCTCAGTGTTTATTACTGATTTTTGCTGAGCTAATCTGCTACAGAAAGTTTATTGACCTCTAATATTTACAAATTGTAGAAATCTATCTATAAACACAGTTAGTATATAACAGCTGACATACTTAGCATCGGACAAGGATTATTCTGTGCTTGACTTTCTTGTAGTGACAGAGGTTTATTAAGCCAGAGTGTTGTATCACATATTGAAGCATAGAGCATGTCATGAAATTCTGACAGTAATTGGTCGCATGAGAACAAGGTACCAACCAACTATTGGAAACACAGGTGTTACTGTGGAATATCCTAATAGGACATGAGGAATGATCATAAAAATATCCACTTATATGTGTCCTATTAAAATGAACTCAGCTGTGTTCTTTGCTGACTAGACAAAATTGAACCCACGTATCCAAGTCTTTGCATACATTTCAGGATGAACACCGTGCCCAAAGCATCAAGGTGTCACCAGATCTACAAATCTCTTGTTCCGAGGATCTGCTAAAGTTTGCAGTCAAGTCTCTTTAGTCTAGAAGAGCTATCTGAGGGGAACTGTCTTGTGGGAGAACAATGGACTTGTATTGTTCTAGCAATAACTAAAGTAGAAATTGAAGGCAGGCAGATTTTCAGCTCAATACACAAAACCTTACAATAACTAGCTCAGCCATAGAGCTAATTTTCTCATGAGTTGCCATGTTACCAACCACTGGGAATGTTCAGCAAGAAATTAACCATCCCACTGCCAGGGTGTCTTAAAAGGCAGGGTGCAATGAGATAATCCCATGACCTCTTGCCGCTCTAAAATGTTGTTAGAATCATTTGCTTTGTCTTTCCAGCATCCATGTATGTACCCCTGTTGGCCTTCTTTCTTTCTGGAAAAATCTTAGGAATATAATATTATTATAAGCTTTTATTTTTTTCTGATTTATATTTTTAATTGGTGTATAATTTGTATACAACAAAATGTGCAAATATTTAGTGTTCAGGTCTATGTGTTTTGACAACTGTATACATTTGTGTGACTATTTAGAACATTTCTATCATCTGGAAAATTCCTCATGTCCCTTTTAAATCAATCCCTCCATCTCCAGAGGTAACTACCTCCTGATTTCTATCCAGTAGATTAGGTTTAACTTTATACTTTGTATACATAGAATCACTAAGTACATATGGATTTTATTTTCTTATTTTAGCCAACAAAATGCATTTGAGATTTATACAGTTGTTGTATTTATAAATAATTCTTTGTTTTCATTGCTGAATAGTATTTCACTGTACAGATAGATTACAATTTGCTTATTCTCATATTGATGGATATTGGGGTTGTTTTCCAGTTTTTTCATTTTATATAATAAGATTGCTATGTATATTTTTGTGCAGGTTTTTTTAAATTTTTGTTTGGCAAGTATTTAGGAGTGAAATTTCTGGATCAGTGGTTAACTTGATTAAACTGACAGACACTTCTACCATTACCCTTGTGCCAAATCTTCCCCAATAATTAGTACTTGTAAGTGTTTAATTTTAGCATTCTGATAGGTATGCAGTAGTGCTTGCCATTTAAATGTACAGTTCCCTAATAACTAATGATGTTGAGCTCCTCTTCATGTGCATATTAGCCATTTGTACATCACCTTTTACAAACATCTGTTCAGATCTTTTTCCTATTTTAAAATTAGGTTTCTTTGGTATTTTCACATTAAAATGTATGAGTTCTTTATGTATTTTATGTACAAATACTTAGATATATGGCCCGTAAATATTTACCAGTCTATAATTTGTTTATTAATTTTTTAATGGTATCCTTGGATGAGCAGAAAAAATATTTTTATGAAGTTCAGTTGACCAGATTTTTGTCTTTTGTGTATAGCCTTTTTATGTTTTGTCCAAGATTTTTTGCCCACCCTAGTTCATGAATGTTTTCTACTTTTTCTTCTAGAAGATTTACAATTCTAGGTTTTACAGTTAAATCTATGAACCATCTCAAGTCAGTTTTTTGTTTTTGTTTTTTTGGGGGAATAGTGGGAAGAAGAGGTCAAGATTATTTTAATTTCTCCATACAGATATCCAGTTGTCACAACATCATTTGTCGAAAAGACCTTTCTTTCCCTTTTTGACTGATTTTTATGATTGACAACTTTGTTGAGAATTAATGGAGTGCATCTGTAGGCACACACACACAAACACAACGTCTGTCTCTGGATTCTGTTTTGTTCCATTGATCAATTTGTCTATACATATTCTAATACCACAATATCTTGATTATTATATATTTATAACAAATCTTGAATTTTTTATTTGTTAAGATTATTTTGGCAATTCTAAATCACTTGCATTCCATGCACATCTTAAATTGGCTTGCCAATTTCATTTTTAAAGCCTGCTAGAATTTTTATTGGAATTGCACTACATCTATAAATCAAATGAGGAAAATACACAGATAACTTTAAAATATTGAGTCTTTCAATCCATGAACATGGTATAGCTCCCCATTTATTTAGGTCTGTAATTTCTCCCACAGTGTTTTATAGTTTTCAGCATAGAGGTCTTGTACACTTTTTGTTAGATTCATTTCTTGTATTTGATGTAGTTTTGGGTGCTATTTTAAATGATACTGTTTTTCACTTTCATTTTTCAGTTGCTTCTCACTATTATATAGAAACACATTATTCTTTACAATTGATTTTATATCTGTGGACTTGTTAAATTAACTTAATATAGTGGTTTTATGATAGATTTCATAAAATACCCTATGTACACAGTCATGTTAGGTAGGTATACATAGTTACATCTTTTTTGCCTTTTTTCCCCTCATTAAACAGTGTAGGACTTCTGATAAAATAGTCACCAGATGTCATCAGAGCAGATGTCTTTGCCTGTTCCTGACCTTAGAGAAAGTGTTCAACATTAAGGGTGATGTTACCTCTAAGTTATTCATAGCTGTTCTTCATCAGGTTGAAGCAGCTCCCTTTCCTATTTTGTTGAGATTTTGTGTCATGAATGAACACTGAATTTTGTCTAATTCTTTTATACATTATTGATATGATCATATGATTATTTCCTTGAGTCCAATCATTGATTTTTACACATTTCTTCTTTTCTGATATACTTGTTTAAAGCAGTAAATTTCCCTTTCAGCACTGCTTTAGTTGAATTTCACACACTTTTATTTTGGATTGTCATTATCGTTCAGTTCAAAACATTTTCTATGTTCTTTTGTGATTTGATTCTTATCCCATGGATTATTTACAGGCAGTTTCCTTGTTATTCAGACACTGGGGATTTTCGCATTTTTGTTACGTGTGTTCTTTCATGATGATGAAAATGTCCTTTTTATATCTGGTCATACTCCATGGCTTCAAGTCTGTCTGGTCTAATATTAATAAAACCATGCCACCTTTCTCATGCAAACACTTTCTATGCTTTATATTTAAAGTCAGTTTCTCATAAGCATAACCAATGAACACAAGACACTCGGGGGTTAGGGTATGCCTGGGGGTTGGGGGAGGGCAATGGGAAGATATGTATACATGTAACACAATAATAAAAAAAATAAAGTGAGTTTCTTATGAAAGCATATAATTGTGTGGTCTTTTAAAAATTTTTTTGCTTGACATTCTTTGTCTTTTCATTGAGCAGTTTGACCATTTATATTTGCATAGTAAGTGACCACTAATATAGTTGGGTTTAAGTCTGCCATCTAGGTATTTATAATCTTTTAGTCCTGTCTACTCTTTGTTTCTCTGTACCTCCTTTTTGCCTTTTTTTTTTGAGTGAGTTGCACACTTTTAGCATTTATGTTTATTCCCTCTGTTAATATTTTTAAAACAGTAACACAGTGGTGGAAGTAACAGTGGTAGTGGTATGTGCTTTGGTTTTCTTTAAAAAAATACTTAGAATTTTGTAATTCAATATAATAGTCACTAGCCACATATGACTATTTAAATTTTAATTAATTGAAATATGAAAAAAATATATTCCTAGTCATGATATGGAGAATGGAGTGAAAGGACCCAGGAGTAGAAACAGGAAGGTAAGTTAGGAATTGTCTCAGAAACAGTGGAAAATTTTTGTGAGATACTAGTAATAGAGTTTAAGAGAGATGGTAGGATTGAAAGATACTAGGGAGGGAGAGAGTGAATGTCTAATGAAAGAGAAGGGGAGGGGAGAAGGTTAAGCAATTCCTAAGATTTCTATTTTGGTCAAGCAAAGGAATGATGGTGCCATTACAGGAGGGAAACAATATTTGGGGGAACATGAAGAGTTTAGTTTTAGAGACCTTGAGAGTCAGAAGTTTGCAAAAATTTCAAGGCAGAGATAAATAATGGGCAGTTGGCTATAAGGGTCAAGAATTTTAGAGGGAGCAGAAAATTTTCATGTTTTCAATATAAATATTGATGAACTAAAAGGCATAAAAAATCACCATGGTAATATTATAGAGTAAAAATACAATTCTTCAGATTGCCAACATTTCAGTGTAAGAGGAAAGCCTAGATAGAGCTTATAAATAGGTGAAAGGAAAAATGGGAGAGGGTATGTCATTGAATACAAGGGAATAGAGAGTTAGAATGAATATGAAAGATTTTATAGACAGTTGCTATATAAGTACTTGAAAACTTGGCTTAGATTCACTTTTTAAAAAAAATATATTTTATTGAGTTTTTACAGAGAGGAAGGGAGAGGGTTAAAAGGTTAGAAACATTGATGAGAGAGAGACATCGATCAGCCACCTCCTGCATGCCCCCCATTGGGGATGTATCCGCAGCCAAGGTACATGCCCTTGACCAGAATCGAACCTGGGACCTTTCAGTCCGAAGGCCGACGCTCTATCCACCGAGCCAAATCAGTTTTGGCTAGATTCACTTTTTAAAGAAGCAACAAAGTGCCTTGAAATTGTTCAATGCTTTTATCTTTCAGTATTTATTTTATTTTTTAAAATATAATTTTATTGATTTCAGAGAGGAAGAGAGAGAGAGAAACATCAATGATGAGATAAAATCATTGTTCAACTGCCTCCTGCACGCCCCTTGCTGGGGATCGAGCCCATAACCCAGGCATGTGCCCTTGACTAAACCCTTCAGTCTGCAGGGTGACACTCTATTCACTGAGCCAGACCAGCCAGGGAAGTATTTATTTTATCTTGACTATGTACCAGGTACTCTCCTGGATAGGAGACATAGAGATGAATAAAAGTTTCTGTCATAGTCTTTCTGTAAAAGAAAGGCATGCAAAAAATAATTAGAATACACAAATCTAAAGGTCTATAAGTAAAAAGAAGTTGCCAGAAGCACTGCAGGAGGCTGGCAGGAGTACACCCACCCTTCCATGAGCCTCTCACGTGCTGTTCTTTTCACAGGGCTTGCCCTTTCTCTGCTTCTCCCAGGTGGCCTTCAAACTCAACTCAGCACTCTTCCAGAAACCTCCTTTGACTTCCTTGTTTGTTTTATTCTTACGAAAAGTAATGATGTGTATTGGACAACATATCTTTAAAGGAATCACTAAAAAAGAGAGGAAGCTAGGGAAAGAAGGAGGAAAAGAGAATCAAAATGGAAAAATATTTTCATTATTAAAAAAATTGGATCATGAAAGAAAATATAAGGAAATTCACCCAGGGTCCCATCACCTAGAAATAAATAATCCAGATATATCCTTCTTGGTTTTTATATAAAAAGATAGATTGAAATGTTTTTACATAATTAGGATCATACTATATATATGCTATCTTAAATGTTAAGTGCTTAATTTCACTTTTAAAGGATTAGTGTTAAAAATAAAAAGACAAACCACATAAAGGATTCTTTATCAGAAAGTAATTACCAAAATATTCATCTTAATATTTCATAAAATATTGAAGCTTTGGTGATTTTATAAAGCTATATATTACTATACATATATTTTACTTTTTAACAGCTTAATAGGGCTCTGCTGTGAGTGATGAAGAATAGCACCTTCAGTTTCTTTCCCCCTCCCCCAGTGCATCCGGGTTTCCAGTGGTAATCACACCTCCTTTCTGTAACCTAATCCATGCATCTGTTTATTCTCTGCTCAGTATTCAAATTGATGCCTTTCTCACCATCCTCTGTGCCATGCTCTCTGGTTTCTCTATTCTTAGTGACTAGATTTCACCATCAAGCAGGTCTCTTAGGAAGGACCCCAGTTGTCCTTGAAGTCTCCTGCACTGTCTGTCTGTCACCTTGAGCACTTGAATGACCACTTGGCTGTCGTACACTCTTGGATCATGCGTCCTTTCCCCTGAACTTGTGATATGACTCTTCTATGTTGTTAAACCAGGTTTTCCTTTACCACTCCAGTTTCCCCCTTTTTTTGAATCAACATGGCAGTTTTCAAAGAACACACGTTGAATTTTTGCCTCTTTCCTGGCTGCACTGGAAGGATTATTCCTGGGAAGGCCCTCACAGCTCTGCTGCTTAGACGTGGCCAGGGCATTTTGGAGTATTAACCATGCATCTTTGTTTTCCTTTGTAGAGATCATTGATGACCTTGCCAATCTGGTGGAGAACACAGACGAGAGGCTCCGCACTGAAACCCGGCGTGTGACTATGGTGGACAGAAAGTCAGCGTCTTGTGGTGAGCGAGGGTATATTTAGGGTGCCACCTCACCCCCATTCCATCGCCTCTGCTTTGGCTTTCCCATGTTTGTCTAATTACTGCAGGTTGGCTGCACTTCTAAAATGGCAGCTCCATCTGATGAGGTACAAACTCCTAACAGATAACCCAGGTCTTGTTCAACTGAAATGAGTTGTTACGAGTTCAGAGGAAGTAAAATGTATTAATTTTTTTTTTTAATTTAAAAGAAGGAACCTTTCCGTGTGCTTATAGAAAAGAACTGCTTGGGAAGCTGTGTGATAGTGTGTGGATTGGTGGTGGTGGAGCTCTGGGTTTTCAAGGCAATCTCGTTCACTGCTGTGCCTTGTTTTAATTGAATCAAAGCCTAATTGTTGAAGGGAGAACTCCTGAGCAGATATGAGCTCAGCTTCTGAAGCTCAAGTGAGTTCAAATCCTGTATTTGCCTGTGATGTTATCTTTGGCAATCATTTTACTTCTTAATACCTTGTAAGTAAAACGGGGGTTTAAATGCCAAGATGAGAGTCACTCGGAGTGATTTCAAGGCTGATTCCCAGCCCCCACTCCCAGAGGTTCTGACTGAGTAGGCGCAGGTCAGAGTTCAAGGATATTCGCTATGTAACAGGAATGCCAAGCAGTTCTGATCCAGGTACTTGCTGTTATGCGAGGTTCTGATGCAGATTTCATGAGGTTTACGTTTCACGTGGCCTGCGTCCTGTGCCTTGTCAAATTGAGGCCAGTGGTGATCCGTGGTGGGGCCGTAGGAGCAATCACAGTGATTGTCACTGGTGCTCCATCCCACAAAGGTGCACCAAATTTATTGAGTTGATGCTTTTTTAAAAAAATATATTTTTTATTGATTTTTTACAGAGAGGAAGGGAGAGGGATAGAGAGTTAGAAATACTGATAAGAGAGAAACATTGATCAGCTGCCTCCTGCCCTCCCCCTACTGGGGATGTGCCCACAACCAAAGTACATGCCCATGACCGGAATCAAAACTGGGACCTTTCAGTCTGCAGTCCGACGCTCTATCCACTGAGCCAAACCCATTTCGGCCAAGCTGATGCTTTTATTGTAAATAGAAATAAAGCATGACAACTATTGATTTGAGGACATGCGTAGCCTAACTTGTAGCCATTTCAACACTAAAAATATAATGGATCCCTCTGATCTACCTCATTTTAGAGCAGAGATCTCTGTGCGAGGGTCAACAGAGGCTCCACCTTGAGAAGTATGGCTGTCCACCCCTGTGTTACTTGCTGGTTAAGCAGAAGTCTAGCACAGCCTGAGGCAGGACCAGACAGCTAGTGACTCCAGAACCTCAGAAGAAGGGAAACTGAGGGGCTGACCTACTTCCCTTTTATCACCTGTCCTGCTGCCCCCACCCCCAAGGCAAAGGTGAACATGGGCTTCCATCCATCAGACACCAACCAGTTCTCATCCATTAGACACTAACCCACTCTGTGCTTCTGTTCCTGAGACATGAGTTCCTTCCTGCCAGAAGCACAGCCTCCACTGTGCCTCCCCAGCCTCCTCACAAAACTTCTTCTCTGCACATGACCCTGAAACTTGGAAGGCAGAGAGATGTGGATTCACCTCCACCTGCTTCTCTTACTCTCTTCAATTTCTGTATAAATTTAATCCCCCTGAGCTTTGGTTTCCTCAGCTATAAAAAAGTGGAAGATCTGATCATCAGAATTAAACTGTATAGAATCTGGAATGTGTGTTACGCTGCCCATCTTTCCCGAATTTCCCTGATTATGTAGAGAGGCTCGAGAGCACAGTGGGTAGCAGGCTCCAGAGCCGGAATGTGCACCCAGCTTTGCTGCTCACCAGCTGGATGGGTTGGGGGAAGCCCATGTTCACCTTTGTCTTGGGCTTCTCATCTTTGCAATGGGAATGAAAGGGTTGTTGTAAGAAATAAATGAATTAATATAGATAACAATACAAGTTAGAGCTTATATTGAGATAGAGGATACAGATACAGATATCTAGATATACTAGAGGCCTGATGCATGAAAACATGCAAGAGTAGGCCTTCCTTCCACCGGCTGCTGGCACCAGCTTCCCTCTGGCACCTGGGACCCGGGCTTCCCTCACAACCCTGGCTTCATCTGGAAGGACATCCAGAAGGATGTCCAGTCTAATTAGCATATTATGCTTTTATTATTATAGATAGCACTTAGAACAGTGTTTGGCACATAATAAGCAATGAGCAAGTATGAGGCATTATCATTATGTCTGAAGGAGGAAGACTCTTCCCAGTTGAGGGATAACTTTTCCGAGGTCTTTATCTGATGAGCAATCATGTTGGTATTATTTTGGAATGAACATATTCATAGACAAGTCGTTAAGTTTTGTATTTGTAATGTAGTGGCCTCAGTTCATAGAGTCACAATGAAGAACGTTACTTCTATTGTTGCCACCTTTTAAATTTATGGTATTATCTAGTGTTAGTTTTTGTACCCATAAATTTTCATAAAACCTTCAGAGCTGAACTGTTTCATTTTTTAAATAGAAGAAACTTAAAGACTCCTAGAATTACTGAAATGCATATTTATGTTTTTAAAACTTGGTACCTTAAAATATGTTAACTGTAAATTTATGCCTCGTTTGTATTTAGTAATTTGTTATCTAGTGGTTATCTAGTAGGTGTATGTTATATTTAACATATATTATCTATAACAGAATTACATGTAGTGACTCAGAAGGGAGATGCAACAGGACAGCAGTGTCAGGTACTGAATGAAGAAATTTCTTTATTCTTCCAATGGAAATACTTTAGAGATTTGCTTCTCTTATCCCTTCAATTTTTTCCCTAATATTTGCTTAGCAGTTCCATTAATGTTGTAGATCAACACTGAAAAACTATCCCTCTACCATTTCTGGTGCCTGATACCTCTAAAGGAAAATGTGCTGCACTTATATTTTTAAAGGAAACGTGTAATTATGTATGTGCTTGTTGAGGAAATTTCTAGTTATACGTACAGACTGGATTGCAAGGGGCCACGCAGAAGGGCCTGGTGATGAATTTGTTTGTTCAGTTGTTAACAAAGGATTCAAGCACCTCTTTGTGAACCTCTCGCTCAGAGCCCGGGCTTTAACATTTTTCCTCGAGATTTTTGCATGTTTTTTCCCCCTCCCTTTCTTCACCCATCCCTACCTCAATGATAGCATCAAGTAGAAAACAATATTGTCTTTTTCCAGCTTCTAAATGTAAATTAGACTGATATTTTCCGTTGGTACCTATGTGTATTTTCAGGTCCCTTACTTGTAGTGAGAACATCTGTGTAAAAGCAGGATCTTTGTAATTGCAGTTTAAATATTCAGTATGCCTTGTTCTCATTAGAATTCAAAATAGAGCCCCGTCTGCGTCTGAGGGACAGTCAATTGTGAGGGGCCAGACGAGAGTCCTGAATGACTCAGGCTAAGGGACAGAGCTGCCTCCCAGCACACTATTACGTAATGTTGTCTAAGCACGTTGATTGTGATTTTAGCAAGGTTTTAGCGATGTGGTTCTATTTGCCTAAATACTTTCTCATCCTGGAACCATGCGTCTGCCTTCAGCTCCTCGGAGTGTGGTGTCTTAGCGAGCTGAGCAGCTCCCCGGTGAAGATGAGCTCGGGAGGGTGTGGGCCTGCAGCCGGATGGACAGACCCCGGCACGGTTTGGGCTCTGCCACTTATAACTCGGGTTGAGCCGTTGACCCTAAGTCTCAGCTCCCTTCTCTGTAACATTCGGGTAACAATCACTAGTACTCGTCATTCTGCAGACTCACAAGAACAAGTTGGTGGCATAGTGACTGGTTCTAGAAAGCCCTTAATAAAAGCCAACTGTGTTAAAATGGAAGTTGAATTGGTTGCCTAGAGTCGCCTCAGGAGGTAAGACTCAGAGGCTCCGTCTGAAGCAGCGTACAAGGGCCTTTACGGAGAAGAGTGACAACTTGAGTGTGTTATACCAGTAACACACTGGAGCTAGTAGGTTAGCAATGACTAGAAGCAGAGTTGATTAAAAAGCGACTGAGACTAGAATTTGGAATTTTGTAGCTGAAGCCCATTCCCCATCATGGAATTAGTGAGAGCCTCCCAGGGGCGCATGTGGGTGGTGACAGTGCTGCCTGGTTTGTATCTCACTGAACACACTTTCTCTTAGGTCAACTCCTGGGACCCCAGTACAACATGGGTCGGAAACTGAGCTCTAAGCAGTCTGGTGTGTTTAACTGACCTTAGAGACAGTTTAATCTTTCAAGGGATTAATTTTAAAACCCTTCCCCAAACAATTCATCTGAAGGAAAAGAATAACCATGCAGTCTCTTTTATTTATCTTACTGTTTACCCAGAATATCCTTCTTGGCTATTGTTGCCTGCCTTTTCGTCTTTCTTCTGCCCTTCTTTGTTGAGATAATGTAGTTAAACCCTTCAGCTCCCCTTTCTTCCCATGCATGCATGTCTGTGTTTCCTCATGTCCTCGCTCATTCAGTCTCTATGGAGAAGTGCCCAATCCTCTGCCAGCGCCTGTGTGCCCTCACAGCCATATTGTCCTCAAGCACTGTGCTCCTTCGCCCATTCACACATCCTTTCTTCTTCCTCCGTGCCAACAGTCAGTCACTGGCGCCATCCAAGTGTCCAGCATTGGGCAACGTACCGGAGCTGAAAAGGTACACGGCGGGGGGGGCATAGTTCTTGCCCTCGGAGAACTTAGAGCAAATGGGAGGGACACCGACAAAGCATTAGTATGGGGCGCAGGAGAAAAAGGGTCTACATCAGCCAAGGAGTCCAGAGGTTTCCAAGCGGACAGAACACTGGGCAGAGGTCTGAGTACTGAATAGAAGTTGCTTTTGGCAAAGGGCAAAACCAAAAGAAGCAAGAATCCAAGATGGCGGCATAGGTAAACACCTACACTGCTGCCTCGCACAATAATTTCAAAACTACAACTAAAAGACAGAACGGACATCATCCAGAACCACAGGAAAGCTGGCTGAGTGGAAGTTCTACAACTAGAAGGAAAGAGAGGGGCTCACAGAGACCCAGAGGAGCAGCAAAAAGCTGAGATACGGAGACACGTGCGCACTGAGAGATCGGGTGCCAGAGTACCTGGCTGGCTTTCTCTGGCAGGAGGGAAACGGAGACTCCCAACGGCATTGAACCCCTTATCTTACAACACTAAACCCCAGATCCAGCTGAAACTCATACGGGGGGAGTTTGAACTGTGAAAAGGGAGAAGTACACGGAAATTTAGGGGAGTTGCAAAAGATCAAAGGCCTGGTGGCGTGCACGGCACTGCGCACAGGACAGATTGCTAATTGTGCCTCTGGCTTTCACGAGTGGGTGGGAGACAGACCCTCCCAACTGTGCCACTTCTGACTCCACTAAGCCCCAGTTTCAGATGAAACCCTGGGGACCTAGTCTCGTGTGGTCCTGGTGCGCAGGGGAGCTGGAGGGGTAGCAGTCTAGAGGCACTGCCGGTGCTCGGGCATAAGGATCGCTCCAGCGATTACCCAGTCACGTGAGACTCAGGAGCCGTGGAGGGCAGAGCCAACTGGAAGGCAAAGCGGTCCCTTAAGCCCTGAGACTCCACCCATCCCAAGCTCAACAGAGGCTTCTTCGGTTTTGCAAGTCTGGTACCATAAGGCTGAATCCAACACAGAAGTTCTCCCGGCATAGTGAAAATGCCGAGACAAGGGAAGGGATTACAAACAAAAGAAATGGAGGGAAAAAACGACTGGATATAGAGTTCAAAACCATGCTTATAAGGTTTTTCAAGAATATGCTAGAAAAGTTGGATAAATTTAGTGAGACCCAAGAGGAGATGAAAAAGGACATACTAGAGACAATGACTGAAATAAAAAATATTATACAGAGTCCTAACAGCAGTCTAGAGGATGGCAAGAATCAAGTCAAAAATTTGAAATATAAAGAAGTGGAAAACATTCAACTGGAAAAGCAAGAAGAGAAAAGAATCCAAAAATGTGAAGATAATGTAAGGAGCCTCTGGGACAGCTTCAAGCATACCAACATCAGAATTGTGGGGGTGCCAGAAGAAGAGAGAGAGCAAGATACTGAAAACCTATTTAAAGAAATAATGACTGAAAACTTCCCACATCTGGTAAAAGAAATAGACTTACAAGTCTAGGAAGCACACAGAACCCCAAATAAAAGGAATCCAAAGAGGACCACACCAAGACACATCATAATTAAAATACCAAGAGCAAAAGACAAAGAGAGAATATTAAAAGCAGCAAGAGAAAAACAGTTCATTACCTACAAGGGAGCACCCATATGACTGTCAGCTGATTTTTCAACAGAAACGATGCAGGCCAGTTGGGAGTGGCAAGAAATATTCAACGTGATGAATAGCAAGAACTTACAACCAAGAATAATCTATCCAGCAAAGCTATCATTCAGAATTGAAGGGCAGATAAAGAACTTCACAGAGAAGATAAAGCTAAAGGAGTTCATCAACTCCAAACCAGTATTATATGAAATGCTGAAAGGTACTCTTTTAGAAGAGGAAGAAGAAGAAAAAGGTAAAGATAAAAATAATGAACAACAAATACATAACTATTAACAAGTGAATCTGACAGTTAAGTGAATTAGAAATTTGATGAACAGAATAAACTGGTGAATATAATAGAATCAGGAGCACAGAAAGGGAGTAGACTGATAAGTCTCAGGGGGACAAAAATCATAAAGCATCAGACAGACTGTGAAATTACAGCAGAAAGATTAAAGTTAGGTGAGGTAGATAAGTGATCAATCAAAGGACTTGTATGCATGCATATAAGCATAACCAATGATCACAGACACTGGGGGGTTGGGGTATGCCTGGGAGGGAGGGGGGCAATGGGGAGATATGTATAAAAAATTAATAAAAATTAATAAAAAGTAAAAAAAAAAAAAGAAGAAGCAGGGTCTGCAGTCCCGCTTAAAAGAGGGATGGAGGGACACACGAGGATGGAGGGAGAGAGGGAAGACAGAAGGGTTGAGGAAGTGCTGGGTAGAGGTCAGAGCATGAAGCAGGTGGCGTTAACATTGGTGACTCAAGAGCACCATGGAGGCCAGGCTGGAGCTGGTGGCAGAAGTGCCAGTGCTTTCTGTATGTCTCTCTAGAACAGTGGTTCTCTACCTTCCTAAGGCCGTGACCCTTGCATACAGTTCCTCATGTGGTGGTGACCCCCAACCATGAAATTTTGCTACTGTTATGCATCGTGATGTAAATATCTGCATTTTCCGATGGTCTTAGGCGACCCCTGTGAAAGGGTCGTTAACACCCAAAGGGGTAGCGACCCACAGGTTGAGAACCGCTGCTCTAGAACATTTTGCAGTAATCCTGGATTACTTTTGTACTTAAAAAATAATTAAAATTTTAAGGAGAAGATACTTCTACACAACATTTTGGTACTTCCTGTATTTTGTAAGAGTACAATAATACTGTATTTTTAAACCCCTCTTTTTTTTAACATTTTTATTATAAACTTATTTCCTTTTAGTTCCATTAGTGTTGTTCTATCAAGTGGCTGTGCTATCATTGACTTGTTTGGGGGAGTTTAGATTATTTCCACATTTTTCTTTATAAATAATGTTGCATTGCATGCACAAAGCTTTTCCCCATATTTAGGAATTTTTTCCTATCAGAGACTGAAATTGGCTATCTTATAAAAGTGGGGCCCCAATTAGAAGGTTGTTTGAGGGTCAGAGAAGTGTCAGGAAGCAGAGGGCCAGGGATCTGAGCAGTGTCCCTGAGGGGTCCCTGGGAACTTGAGGTCGGAGTGCTGCATCTAGAGCTGCTGAATGAGGCCAGCGCCTTAGAGTGTGTCTGCTCCCCTGCTGGAGGAGGGGTGCCAGCATGGCCAGACCTGGATGCCAGAGTGGGCAGAGGAGGAGTCTGATCTCACTGGCATCTTGACTGGTAAGCAACGCATGGTCTCCTGCCAGGACTCACATGAAGGGAGCTCCCTCATCATGGAAATGGGGGTAGATCTGAACCACCAGGGAACAAATAAAACAAGTTGTCAGTTACAGATGGATTTCTCAAAGAGGGTGTGAGCAGTGGTAAGCCTTTTGATACACATTACCAAAATACTTTCCAATAATGTATCAGATACCACCACCCACCTAAACTTTTTAGCCACAGGTTCTTGCTGAAATATAGTGCCTCTCTGTTCTCACTCTCCTTGAATGACTTCTGGTTTTCGAGGTGGTTCTATTAGAAATGTCTCCTCCTCGAATTTTAAGGCACAGCACTCGCCCGAGGTTTATCTACCCCTGCAGCAGCTTACTCCTTTCCTCCTTGGTACTGCTTTTTGTTGAATGCCACACCAGGTGCTGAGGGTCAGACATTGGAGAAGACCTGGTGCCTGGCATTCAGCCCAAGAGGAGGGCAGCAAGCTCAGGCGCTGCTAGTTGTGTGCAGGCACTGGGGAAGCAACCTCCTGGGCCGCTCTGGCTGTTTGTGGAAAGTAAAATAGAAACATCACAAAGGCAGGGGAGAAAATAGCATCTCAAGTGGTAGGAAGCACAGGTTTGAAGGAGGCTATAAAGCAGGCAATAGTACTCTGTTTCTCAACAAATAGGACTGGCTGGCTGGGCTCACGATGCCTGCTGGGAGGCGTAGAAAATGAAGCTGGACAGCAAGGACCAGGTCTGGGAGAGCCACTGGAGCTAATTCTCCCTTTGTCTCTCACCTTTTTCTTTCCTCTCCTAGTGAGGACAGGACCTGGGGCTTAGTCCTTGGCTCTTTTCCTCTTGACGCTTTTCCTCCAGGCTGCTTCATTGATTCTTAGAGGATGTCACAAGCAACTACCAGTTCTGCATCTCAAGATCTCTGTCTTCCTCTGCTTCCAGTCACTGTCTCTTGACTGTCCCCAGCATCCTCTCAATCCGTACATGTTCTTTGCAGACTCATTATCTCCATCCTAAAATAGGCTCTCTCTTCCATGCTTCCTATTTTTTCAGGCTCAAATCTTCCTTCACCACTTCAAATGCTTTCAGAGGCCAGATAGGAAGCCTTCATGAATGAAGTGGGCCACTGCGGTGATTGCCAGTGGCACACTACAGAGACTGCACAGCAGGTTCCTTCCGGTGGGGATGAAGCCTAGAATTGTCAGGTCATCTGTTTACTTTTTTAGGAGAAGCCTGAACTTTGGATCTTTAAGTAAAATCGCCCAATATTTTAATGCCGATAGTAAATTAACATTAAAAAAAAATCTGTGGGCCAAATAACACACATCACAGTGTACTTACCTTGGGACCTCTTTCACACACATTGATCTAGGTAGCCCTAGGCCTGTTTGAGACTAACTCTGAAAATATGTTTCTTCCCTCTTCGTCACTCTCTGTTCTTACCACTCTGTTTCTGGCTCTCATCACATTTATGCCGCCATTACAAATCATAATGAAAAGTCTATTTATTGATACAGAGGAATGTGCATTGTTATAACCTTGATCATATTTACATAAACAGGCCCGCTGCTAATGAATTTGTTGTCTTAATGCAGCAGACATCTACCTGGCTATCAGGATTACAAAGATAAATAAGATGAATCCCTTCCTTAGGTGCTGTTACTTTTTAAACAAGCCTTTTCAATTGATTTAAACTGCCCCTACCTCCTTCCCCATTCCCAGATATATTTGCTATATTTTAGAAAAATCACTTTTCTCCATCATGAAGATAATAGGTACCAGGTAGTGAAACCATATAGCATAAAACCTCTTAGGAAGCCTGCTTCTGAAATCCGAGAGTATTGTGGCACTCCAGTGAATATATTGGAGTTGCTCAATTTTCATTTCAGGAGCTAAAATATACAACTCACAGACCTCTCCTCTTGGCGCCTTACATTCTCCCTCCCTCCTGGGCCTTGGAATTGCTCATGAACTTTGTATAATGTGTACCTGTGAAGTCTTTGTAGCCAGATATCTTTTATATGTGACCACATCACTGTTGTCAGCCTTGATTTTGAGTTCTTACTGTGGAAAAGCTAGTTTTTCTGCTAATAGCATTTATTTAGGGAGCAGTAATAGGAACAGTAAGTTCAAATGTTGATGCCTCAGCTTAATCCAGGCAAAACAAAACTTTTGAGAGAAGCAGAAAATTGGAAAACCTTCATTTAATGGAAGGTGATTGATAGGGGCTGACAGCCTCCCAGCCGACACTGTGACCACCTCAGAGGCTCCATGCTCCTGTAATTTGTTATGAGGTATGACTTTTGCTATCATCAAGGGGGTCAGAAATGATCACAAAGTAGAATCATTTTTTGATTATTGTTTTCGCTTGGTGTGGTTTGGAAAGATAAGGTGTGATTTCCAAGAGTGGCTTATGTAGCTGTGGAATAATAATTACACTCTATGGGCCTCAGTTGATGCTACTGCTGATGTACATGTTTGTGCGTGTTTTCTGGTAATGTTTGTTCACCAGTGAATTCATCTGCTTTCACCCAGCCCCAACAGGACCAGCAAGCACTGGTTGCATTTAGAAAGATTATCAGGATGCCTGGGACAGAGTATGCTTTTTGTATTAAAAGTATACATTACCTCTGCTATTTGTCTACTGCTTATGGGGGAAGAGCACCCCATCACCGCTCAAGATATTTTGCCAACCCAACCTAATTCTTCAGGGGTTTACCATTACACTAAAATGCTTCTCATTCATATATTGAATTTATTGTATACTAGAGACCTGGTGCAAGAAATTTGTGCACGGGGGTGGGGAGGTGGTTGTCCTTCAGCCCAACCTGCTTCCTCTCCACCGTGGGACCCCTTGAGGGATGTCTGACTACCTGTTTAGGCCCGATCCTACCTAGACTGGGCCTAAACAGGCAGTTGGACATCCCTTTCACAATCCAGGACTGCTGGCTCCCAGCTGCTCACCTGCTTGCCTTCCTGATTGCTCCTAACTGCTTTTGTCTGCCAGCATGATCACCCCCTCACCACTTCCCTGCCAGCCTGATTGATGCCTAACTGCTCCCCTGCCAGCCTGTTTGCCCCTAACTGCCCTCCCCTGCAGACCTGGTCACCCCAACTTTCCTCCTTTGCTGGCCTGGTCACCCCTAACTGCCTTCCCCTGCAGGCTTGACCACCCTCAACTGCCCTCCCCCACTGTCCTGATTGCTCACAACTACTCTCCCTTGCAGGCCTGATCCCTCCCACCTGCCCTCCCCTGCTGGCCATGTTATGGTGGCCATCTTGTGTCCACATGGGGGCAAGATCTTTTGACCATATGGGGGCAGTCATCTTGTTTGTTGGAGTTATGGTCAATCTGCATATTACTCTTTTATTAGATAGGATAGAGACCTGGTGCATGGGTTGGGGTCAGCTGGTTTGCCCTGAAGGGCATCCTGGATCAGGGTGGGTGTTCCCTTGGGGCATGGGGTGGTATGGGCGAGGGGCCTGTGGTGGTTTGCAGGCTGGCCACACCCCCTGGCGACCCAAGTGGAGGCCTTGGTATTTGGGATTTATTTATCTTCTACAACTGAAACTTTGTAGCCTGGAGTGGGGCCAAGTCTTCTGTTTGCACAGGCATTGCAACTTTGTTGCCTTAAGCAGAGGCCTGGGCCAGCCAGGATGTGCAAAAAGCTTGGCTTCCTCCAGTGCCAGGGGCAACCCAAGCCTCACTCTGTGGTGGCAGCCATTGACACTTTGTGGCCTTAACTGGAAGCCTCAGCTGGCCAGGGTTTTCGGAAAGCTTGGCTTCCTCCATCGCCAGCGACAACCCAAGCCTCTCTCCTGCTCTCTCTATGGCCGTAGCCATCTTGGTTAGAATAATTTGCATACTCGCTCTGATTGGTGGGCATGGCTGGTGGGTGTTGCGGAAGTACGGCCAATTTGCATATTACTCTTTTATTAGATAGGATTTGTAAATTCAAATGAACTGAAGGATTGGATTCTGTTCTCACTGCAGTTACCCAAGCTGATAAGCCTAGGAGGGAAGTCATGCTGTTTTTTTACATATAAAATTAATAGCTTAGACTAGATGGTCTTTGAGATTCCACCCAACTCTCTCATCCTTCTTCCATACCCCTTTGAAGATGACTAGACACTCCTGCCACCACACACACACACACACACACACACACACACAGTAAATCAGATCTAGGTCAGACCTTTGTCAGTCTCTTCCTTTCACAAGGTGGTCAGCACCAGGTAAGATACATGCAGAGATAAATCACACCTAAACAGACTTTTACCTTAAATGTTATGTATTGCTTTGTTGGTTGAAAAATGTTAAAGAAACACATATAATACACTTTTTCTCATCAGACCAAAACAAGAAAGGGAAATGGTTCTAATAGAAGGTATGAAAAAGTTCCCATGTAACCACTTACATGGGAAAATAAAGGAATAGGGTTCTCGAGAGGAAGTCTTCAGTCCTTGTTCAGAAGTACTAGTGGATAGAGATTCCTTATGTTTTCCTCTCAAGTGGGTATTATAGCTCTGGGACTATTTTCAGTTACATTGTTGTTGATTGCTTGGTTAGTTTGTTAGTTATATTTTAAAAGTGGGTGATTTTTATCTTTTGAGAAAGTTCCCTAAAACTTAAATTTTGGTAGAGATGTTCATGCCTCTCCCTCCTTAAAAATTATAACTTTAAAATAGAATAAATGGACATGTAGTTAGTTTAGGGCAGTGGTTGGCAAACTGCGGCTTGCAAGCCGCACTTTGCCGCACTATTGATTAATGAGTTTGCCGACCACTGGTTTAGGCTTATTAAACATAGAATTATCCACAAGTGAGTTATCTTCTTTGAGTTTTATCAAGACAAAAATTTAAATGTCAGGTCACCTTCCTGACTTTCTAGTGCTTGCTGTCCTGTGTGATAGGTCCTCCAGCCCAGCCAGTTACTGGTGTGTGCTCGGAGAACGAGACTATTTTACTTTGCTATTAGTTGTGATACCCAGCATTGCCCGGGAGAAACAGTCACCATTGATGGAGTTGGATAATGTCAACCGATGGCCCAATTCAATGCCAACAGGAATCCCCAGTTTGTGGTGTGAGGAAGAAGGAAACTTTATTTATGCAAAACAGGTCAATTGTAATATAGCCAGGGTGTGAAAACATCACGCATGTGAGGAGGCTGGACAGTGCTGCTCTGCTTTGTGCCGTTTTGCTCTGCTCTGAGCGGGACGGCTGCATTTTGTGCTAGTCTGCTCTGGGTTGGTACCGGCCCTCTTTTCTCCATGCTGGCCTATTTAGCTCTGTTCTGGAAGACATCTTCGATGTTTCAGCTCAGCCAGGGAAATGCATTCTTAGTCTTCAGTGGAAAGGGAAAGTGTGCTGCTAGGGCCACGGAGAAGCTGGCTTATATAGACAGAAGTCTCTGCCCCTTGTCCTAATTTGGTCTGTCTTCATGCAAATTAGGACTCCAAATTCTTCAAGTTTGATTGGTCCAGAAAGTACTTCCTGATTGGTCAGAATAGAAGCACTGGTTGTGTGGAGCTGTACGTCTCCAGTTGGATGGAGGAAGCCTCAGTCCTAGTGGCTGAACTAGGATTGCAGGAACTCCTTTATAAGGTCTGGCGCAGGACACAGTGCAGGCAGGCAGCTCAGTTATAACATTTTAGAAATCATAGCAATTAATACCTGGCAGTAGTCACTCTCTGCAAAGCCCCTCTTCCAGCCACTGTTGCTCTGTCAGTAGTAAAGCCCTGCTCCTACTGCTGTTCACCACGCCCCGCACTTCCCTGAGATGTCCATGTGAGCAGCTGGTGCCATCTGAGCAGCGGCTCAGTCACAAAGCAGTGCTTACAGTCCAGAGGGTCTGCCCTGGGACTTCTTTTTGATCCTAAGGACACAGATGCCCTCTTGGAACTGCACATGTTTGAATAAAGCGGGAGAGTTGGATAGTTTAAGGGAATTTGTGGTATTCAGGAAACAGGTACTTCTCCTTTGCCAAACCCTTTGGAAGTAGTGTGATGAGTCTTGATGTTAACTTTTAAAGAACGTGACTCTAGGCCTTGTTGCATTAATTAAAGTCTTCATCAGCCCTAGGGATCCATTAATCAGCTCCCACAGCCTTGCTGGGACTTGGTATTTATCTTTTTGACTCAACTTTCCTTTGTGTTTCAGAGCCAGGCGATGATAATAACTTTCATTCACTGAACCAGCGTTAAATCCCTTAGAATAATTGATTTGGGGCTCGTTTTCCACCACTGTTGTGTTTTATCTGTCCATAAGTGTGAACACTGAGGTCAATTTTTCTAGATTAGAAGCAAAATGATCTTTGTATGGGACTGGGTATCAGTGGTCCGTGACGCACTCCCCTCCCTGTACTCCACTCCCCCGCCTTACCCCATGTATCTCACATACCTGCACTGGGAGCTGACTGCACAGCCGGTGGCATCTCAGGGGCCCTGGCAGAGCAGGGGTCCAGTGGTCCCCAATGACCTGCCTCCCCTGACTTGTGCTTCTAAGAGCCCCTTCCCTTTTTGAGATCTTAAGCAGTAATTCCTTTCACAATGACTCTTGGATTTCTGAAAAATCTCATTAAAAAAAAATACTGCAGAAATGGATCTAAGGTTTTTCATTATTGTGTTGCCATTTGTCTGGAACAGTGGTTGGCAAACTCATTAGTCAACAGAGCCAAATATCAACAATACAATGATTGAAATTTCTTTTGAGAGCCAATTTTTTTTTAAACTTCTTCTAATACCACTTCTTCAAAATAGACTCTCTCAGGCCATGGTATTTTGTGGAAGAGCACACTCAAGGAGCCAAAGAGCCACATGTGGCTCGTGAACCACAGTTTGCAGACTACAGGTATGGAATAGCCTCTTACCTTGTAAATACACAGAGAACTGGAAAGAAAACTGAAAATGGTCCCTTTATTTTTAAAAATATTTTACCTTTTCCCTTTTCCCTTTTAAAAAAATTTCACCTGAGGATATGTTTATTGATTTAGAGAGAGAGGGAGGGGAGGAAGAGAGACAGAAACAGAGACAGAAAGAGAAAAGGAGGGAGAGAGAGAGAGGGAGGGAATTATTAATGAGAGAGAGAAACATCAATCATACGCTCCCCAACCAGGATCAAACCTGGAACCTAGATATGTGCCCTCTCTGAGAATTGAAGCTTTTGGTGTTTGGGACAATGCTCCAACCAAGTCATCTGACCAGGGCAAAATGGTCACTTAAAGAAATGAATTAATATGGTGGTGACAGGAGCATGACAGTGTGAGTATACTTAATGCCACCCAACTGTCCTCTTATAAGAGGACAGTTAAGGAGGTACATTTTATGTTATATATTTTATTACAATAACATGTTTTTTTCTAATTAAAAACTGAATAAGTGCTTGATGCTCTCCATTCCATGAAATTATGATAGAGTTAGGATAATATGATTTCTAAAATTCCTTGGCATCTTTATTTTTTTTAATTTTATTTATTTTTTAGTTTTTTTAATTTTAATCAATCTTTATTGTTCACATTATTACAGTTGTTTTTCCTTTTCCCCCCTATATCTCTCCTCCACTTGGTTCCTACCCCACCCTCTGCCCTTACCTCCTTCCCATTGTCCTCATCAGTAGGTGTATGATTTTTGTCCAGTCTCTCCCTGCACCCCTCCTCACCTCTTTCCCCCTAAGAATTATCAGTCCATTCTCTTTCTATGCCCCTAATTCTATTATATTCACCAGTTTATTCTGTATTCACAATGTTAATAATCACCAATAAGGTGACCACCAATGAAAGACAAATTAGGGGTAAGTAGAGAAAGAAGAAGAGGAAAATGAGGAAAAAAGAAAGGAAAGAAGTGCCAAAATCAAATTGAGACAGGGAGAGAAAAAAAAAAAAGAACAAAAAGTAAAATAAAAAAATAAAAAGGAGAAGAAGAAGAAAAGAGAAAGCGGAAAAAAAAAGAGAGAAACGAAAGAGGATAAGAGAGAAAAGGGGAACAAAATATAGATTAGTGACTGTCCAATAGAACAGTCACTAATCCCAACAAAGGCCAGCAACCAGTACCTGGAGATTAATACAAACTACAAATAACAACTAGTATCGAGGGAGGCGAGGGAAAAGAGAGGTAAAAAACAAACCAAAACAAAGTAAACAAAAAGCAAAATAAAACAAGTAGAATAAGCTAAAACAATCTCACAAAAAAGTACAAAAAATCGATATAATCACCGTTCAGGCAAATAGCAACAAAAGGGCATAGAGAAAAACAACTTTTTGGATAGTGAAGAAAAGAAGAGAGAGGTTTGTATGAACTTGTAGTAGGGGATTTGAAATTAGATATATAAGTGGGGTGAAATTTTAATCAGGTAAAGAGAAAGAATAGGGAGAATCTAAAGTTGGAAAAAAGGGAAAGAGAAACAAGACAACAAAATGGGGAAAGTTAGGAGGAAAGTGTTGGCATAAAGGTAGACTTGAGATGGAGTAAAATTATGCTAAAGGAAAGATGAAAATAGAATGTAGAACTCTAATCCCAAAGTAAAATAAAGAGAAAACAAAATGACACTTGTTTTTTTCCAAAAAGGTAAAATAGTAGTAGTAATAATACTAGTTGAAAAAGAAAAATGTAATAATTAAAAGGTAAAATCAATTGAGGAGGAAAGAAAAAAATAGTTTTTAATTAAAATATGCAAAAATGAAAAATAAAATAAAAAATTTAAAAAAAGAAAAAAAAATAGAATGGTCATTCACTTCCACTATTGTTCTGCTTGGCACTCCTGTTTTCCAGTAGGGAGGGTATTGCAGTTCCCTGTGTTCCACTGCTGAGTTCTTAATCTCTTTATTCTTTTGTGGTTAAGCGAGAGTCAATTTGTGCGTCATCCACTGGGTGGCAATGTTACAGAATTGACCTCTGAGACAAAGCACAGCACCTCTCTAGGCTGTGCTCAGATCCTGCTACTCTGTGGTTCTCAAAACCGGTTTGTGGGGATTTTGCAGCCGGGACACTGTAATAACTCCCAGGCTGTCGTCCTGCCTCAGATCAAAATGAGTTGTTTTCTAGAGCTCCCCTCTGTCAACAACTCCAAGAATTTGCTTCCACATTTAGGGATCACGCCCTGCCCCACCTCCGAGGACCTCTCCAGAAGCAGCTTTTCTGCAGGCCGGTTCCCATGGTGTGCACGTCTCTGTTCTGTGGGACAGGAGACCTCACCTTATTCCAAGCGAAATCTGACCTTTCCGTGTGCTGTGTGGATCTCCTTTGAGTCCGCTGCGTGTCTGCGCTGATTGGAGAGCAGAGTTCTTTCACCAGTTTATTCTGTTCATCAGATTTTCAGTTCACTTGATTTTTAGATTCACTTGTTGATAGATATGTATTTGTTGTTCATAATTTTCACCTTTACTATTTTCTTCTTCCTCTTCTTAAAGAATACCTTTCAGCATTTCATATAATACTGGTTTGGTGTTGATGAACTCCTTTAGTTTTATCTTATCTGTGAAGCTCTTTACCCATCAGTTCTGAATGATAGCTTTGCTGGGTAGAGTAATCTTGGTTGTAGGTTCTTGATATTCATCACGTTGAGTATTTCTTGCCACTCCCATCTTGCCTGCATAGTTTCTTCAGAGAAATTAGCTGACAGTCAAATGGATGCTCTCCAGTAGGTAATTAACTGTTTTTCTCTTGCTTCTTTTAATATTCTCTTTGTCTTTTGCTCTTAGTATTTTTATTATGATGTATCTTGGTGTGGTCCTCTTTGGATTCCTTTTGTTTGGGGTTCTCTGCACTTTCTGGACTTATAAGTCTATTTCTGTCACCAGATGGGGGAAGTTTTCAGTCATTATTTCTTCAAATAGGTTTTCAGTATCTCTCTCTCTCTCTCTCTCTCTCTCTCTCTCTCTCTCTCTCTCTCTTCTGGCACCCTCAGAATTCTATTGGTACGCTTGAAGTTGTCCCAGAGGCTCTATACACTATCTTCACTTTTTTTTTCTTTTTTCTTTTCCAGTGGAGTGTTTTTTACTTCTTTGTATTTCAAATCTTTGACTTGATTCTTGCAATTCTCTAATCTGCTATTAGGTTTCTGCCTAATGTTTTTTATTTCAGTCAGTGTATGTTTAATTTCTAGTTAGTTCTTTTTCATCTCCTCTTTGGTCTCGCTAAATTTATCCATTTTTTCTAGGAAATTCTTAAAACCATGGATTTGAACTTTATATCCAGTTGTTTGTTTTCCTGTTTCTTTCATTTGTGATCTGTTCTTTAGTTTCCACATATTTTGCTGCTTCCCTGAGTTGGTAGAGTAGCTTTGTGTGCTAGCTGTTTTATGTGGTCCAGTAGCTCTGCCTCCCCAGTTACCTGAGGTGTACACTTTGGTGCACCCCTTTGTGGACTGTATGCACAGTCTTGTAATTAATTCTTGATTGTTGTTGGTATCACTGGAGGGGGGATTGACCTCCAAGCCAATTGGTTGTAAGGATCAGCTGTGTCTGCGCATGAGGGCTTGCCTCCAGACTGCTGCCTTTCGCGTGCACGAGCTTCCGGAACTCTGCCTTTCGGTTCCCCTGAGTTTCTGTGCGTTCTAGGGACCGGTATGTGTCTGGATCCTCAGGGTCTTCCCTGAAACTGGTGTTCAGTGCAGTTGGACCTGGATTTCAGTGCTGTTGTGAGGTTCTGTTTTCCTCTCGCTAGAGGAAGCCAGGTACAATCAGCAGTCAGCGCTCTGTGTGTGAACTTTCGCATACACTTTCACTTTCGCGAGCCCCCGGACTTCTGTCTTTCACGGCTCTGCTAAGTTTCTGTGCACTCCTTCCTTTTCACAACAGTCCAGACTCCCCTTATGAGTCTTGCCTGGAGCTGGGGTTCAGTGCAGTTGGGATTTTCCACCTCCCTCCCACGAGGAAGCCAGCCAGACCTTCCTCTGCCCATCCTCTCCAGGAGCCTGTCTCCGTTCCTCATCTTTTTACAGCTCCTCTGAGTCTTCATGAGTCCCTCTCTTTATCTCTAGTTGTAGAATTTCCACTCAGCCAGCTTTCCTGTGGTTCTGGATGGTGTCCGTTCTGTCTTTTAGTTGTAGTTTTGAAACTGTTGTGTGAGGCAGCAGCTTAGGTGTTCTCTTATGCTGCTATCTTGGTTTCTCCCTCCTTGGCATTTTTAAAACAATGTGCCACATTGGTTCATACAACCATTTTTTACATGATATGATAACAGAATCTTAATATCTACTTGATTTGCCTAAATAACAAAAATGGCTTCAAAAACGAGAGCCTGTTTTAAAAATAACTAAGAGTGAGTTAAGCGTTATGGTTACTATATCTTATTCTTGCCATAGTTAACTGGTCAATGATATACTGTGTTATGATATACATAGTTAACTGATTAATGATATAGTGTGTTCATACATCTAAATTATTGCCAATTTATTTTTGAAACCTGGAAGAAAAGTTTCTTGCCAGGGATATCTGATTTGCTGACCTTTCTACTCCTGTCACCAATCCTCTGAGATTACAATTCTTAGGTAATTTCAGTAATATACTTGTTGTTAGGCAACAGACACAGTGACATTGAATTTGTTTTATACTTTCTGTACCTGTGAAAGGCTAACCTTCCAGTCCTTTCAAAACACTGCTATTCTTTATGAACCAATTTTACATCTCCATCTACTTTTCCCACTCTGCCTTTCCTTCTTTTTAAAAAAAAAATGTGATCTGGAACTGCTTCCAGTTTCTCCTGACAATAGTAGTTTTTAAGCTGTGGCTTAGATTTTTGGTGGCATATGAAGGCTCCTATCAATGTAGCAGTTATAATGTGATTACATTTAAATATTCCTCTTTCCTCCCCACCCAACCCCCCCAAATACACACACACAAGAGTTTCATCTTCCAGTTGCATAAATTAAATGCTGGGCCTTAGGCATGTTTTCCAGGACAGAAGCCCTTCTAGTGTGTAAGTACAAAATAAATCTACTTGTAACCACTTTGCGAAGCAGAGTCTGGGCTTGTGGTCTAACCTGGTCTGTAAAAAGAGGATACAGGAGACCTCGTGGGATGGAACTCTCCTTTACTCTGGGACCTCTTCTCATCCTCTCCAGCTGAACATGATGTGACGTGTCTTTGGCAGATCAGAAGGTTTAGCTATTTAAAATCATAGGCAGGTTGTTTGGAACAAGAGAAATAAAATTGCTATGACTTACACCAATAGGAACCCTTAAAATTAACCCAGTAGTTTTATTCTCTTAAGTTGGTTTCATCAAAGTGCATACAAACTCTGCTTGTCTACACTGCTCATTTCAGTTAAGCCCAGTCGAGTCTCTGGCATCAGGCAACACCCAGAGAGCCTTTGGTGTGTGAGTGCTGGAAGCCCTTTGGAGAATTGCTGTGTAAGGGACTCGAGGCTCTCTGTTCCACCTTTCCTCTGGGGCTGATGTACTCATTTTGAGGGTAGTAGCTCCCACAGCCAGTGATAATCTCTTTTCCTCCCTCTGAATGTTGAAAGTCACAGCCCTTTACATCAGTGAGAGGATGCTGGAAATAATCCTGAGGTAGTTTCTTTGAGCAAACAGCCCTGTTGCACTAGCCGCCCCGGGGGGCTCACTTTGGGATTTGGGCTCTGACATCAGCCAGTCACCTGGAACCTAACACACCTGCCTCGGCACTGCATCTCTAGGCTGGGGTGCTGGGCATGCCCTCTACTCTTGTGCTCTCCATCTCGCCTCTTCCCTTCTTTCCTCTTTCTAGTCTTTTCTCCTTATTTCTCCTTCCCTGTCTTCTCTTAGTGCCAGCCTTTGTCTCTCCACTGCTCTTCTCATCATCTCTAAGAAAACACCTTCCATGGCCTCCCTCCTCAGCCTCATCCCAGCATGTATGAAGCTGTGCTATCCTGGTTTGTATTGTCTGTCCCAGCCAGTCACTCTCTCCCTTGGTGTATCACAGAGCATGAGCCATCTGGAAGGGTGTTAAGCATATAACAGATAGAGGAAGAGTCCAAGAACTGAATTTTTAAAATGTTGCTGAGCGATATCTTTATGATATACTCTGCTCCTTGCTTTTAAAAGGATCATTTGTATCTGCTTTCTTGCCATTTCCCTTCCTCATTTTGAAATGAGTTAGCACCTGCATGATGAAGCATGACTGCATTTTGCAGAAGTGAAGACTGGAGCAGCCTTCTTCCAGCTTGCTTTCATCTCCCCATGGAAAGGTGTTGCGTTTTTGGTCACATTAGTGGAACCCAACCATTTTTGCGCCAGTCAGACCTCATGGAGAAGGGTTCTGTCATGCATTTAGCTACTTAGTCTGGAAAGTGGTAGATACCGGCTCTAATTTGGACTTCATGTTAAGGTAAATTTGCCATCTTCTAGAGATGTATGACTTTATCGATAACACAGTTTAAGTTAGATTATACTTTTGCAATTATAACCGTAGATGAGGCACTGTGCCCTTAGTTCTGTCTAGTTATGAGGAGTGGTAGAGGTTTTTATTAAAATTTTTTATCCTCAGGGAGGCTCTATTAGTCAGAGGCCAATCAGGAAAAGGAGTAGCCTACCAAGAGACTTAATGCAGAGAACTTATTACCATACTGTTGGAAGGACTGAGAGAATAAGAGGGGAGAGCGATGTAACCCAGAAATTAGTAACTATCCGTAGACAAAGGCAAAGGAAGGTGTCAAAGTGGGGTTCTAGAGCCTAGGAGCACACTCATTGCTGCACCCCTGAGGTGTCTTCTCAACCAGGGCGTGCTGGGACCACGAGGAGGTGCCAGCAGACCATGAGGACATGCCTCAGTGGTGCTGGGACTGCTAAAGAGAGGCTGTTGTGGCTGCAGCTGGGATCATGGAAGGAATGCTAACACTTGCAAAGGCACTGCTAGAAGTAGAGAAGGAAAGAGGGAGGAAGATACTCTTCTTCCCTCTTCTTGCTCCCTGAACTCCTGCCAGTACCTTATGCTGACAGGAAGCTCACTAACAGGAGCCTGAAAGTCGTTTGCAGGACAGAGCAGAGCAGAGAAGGGCAGGTGTGCAGTAGGAGATAGCAGGTATTCCTAGTTCACGGGCTCTTTCCATGGGGCCGTTGAGATGCTCTGTATATATTTAACCGAAAATCATCTGAACTGTTTTCCCAGCCTTTGATGTTTCTTTCAGAATTACTACATTCTTCTTGGGCCTGTTGAACTTGAAGAGTTTTATATGTATTCTAAAGGACTGTTGAGTTAGAGCCATTCTTGAAGTCATGCCAAGCATGATGAATTTCAAAAAACCCTGAAAAACATAGATGGTCATGAACAGAAGAAAATGTTGTTATCACACTGAGCAATGCCATTTCTGCTTGGCAATGGACCTCCCCCCTGCATATTAAATACTTGTAGATGTGAACACACAAACAACAGTCTGCCTTAAGGTCTTATATTTAGGTTGGCTTACACCTTTCACTTGTTTCCTTTCTATCTTTTTGTGAAAGAAAGGACTATGAGAAGTTGATAAACAAAATGGCCCGCTGGCCACTTTCTGCAGTTTTAAGGAGTAGAAGGTAAAATTGAAGAAATATTCCAGATAAAGGAGGATATAAAAATTAGAAAATCAGCCCTAACCATTTGGCTCAGTGGATATAGAGCATCAGCCTGCAAACTGAAGGGTCCCAGGTTCGATTCTGGTCAAGGCCATGTATCTTGGTTGGGGGCAGCTGATCAATGTTTCTCTCTCATCAATGTTTTAACTCTCTATCCCTCTCCTTTCCTCTCTGTAAAAAATCAATAAAATATGTTTTAAAAATTAAAGGATCAGTTCAAGATCCAAATAATAGGAATATCACAACAAGAAAACAGGAGCAATAAAATTTTCAAAGACAATAATGCAAGAAATTTCCCTAGACCTGAGGGAAAGGAGTGACCATATTGACAGAGTTCTCTAGATACCCGGCTTCAGAAATGAAGAAAAGGCACATCTTAAAGCACGGCATGATGATATTTTTAAATATCCAGATAAAGAGACGTTTCTATAAGCTTCCCAATGGGTTTAGGAGGTGGAGGGAGGGAGCTTGTGGATCACTTGGGGTAGTCAGGGTAGATCACATTCAAAGGATCTGAGGTCAAAATGGTATCTAGTATCCCAGCACTGCAGCACTGCAGGAAGCTCTGGGCAGATGTGCTTTCCCTAAATGAGGAAGTAACTTCCAGAAGGCAAGCTGTGATGCCAAACATAAAGAGATCTCTCTGGATAATAACAGTGGGAAGACCAGGGTATCTACTAGGCAACAGACCAAGAGGACCACCATTCCAGAATAGAGCTAAAAGTCAGAGGAGAAACTAGAATATGCTTCCCTCATGTCAAATTACACAGAGAGGTTGCTGGAGAGTGGGATTTACTTGGAGAAAACCTAAGCACCCGAAAAAGAAAGGCAGTTATTAACTCCAGGAAAACAAAAAGTAATACAAGAAAGGAAACATAAATATAATGTGTGACTTAAGAGTGAATATGGACATAGCCATGTCTAATTTAACTGTAAGGAAGATGGGAGAGGGAAGAGGTGGAGCGTAAGAGAGCTAAGTCTAAATCCCTTCCACAATGAAAGAAGAAATAACTATGTCACTTCCCGAGCGGTTGGAATTTTGAGATTTTAGTGTGAGCATATTATTTTAAAATGTGGAGGTTAATGATGGAGAAGTGAGAAGGGGGGGTCACAGATTACTGTTTTCAATTATAAACCTTTTTAAAAATTATTTTACTTTTTAAATGTGTGCATGAATCATTTTAATACCATAATTTTCTATGATGTTGAGGTTTTTAGATTTGTAGGTTCTGTTTGTCTTGAGGGATACGCTTCTAAATAGCAAACAAAACTTGAATTAATTAAAAATGTAGAGAGTTTATTTAGTGAAAGAGAATTCAAGTAATTTTAAAATAGATTTCTTTGTATATCCTTAGTTGAATATATTTGCAGGATGATGAACTGCAGGAATCTCAAACTGTACTAGGTAGGTTTGTTTTGAGGTTGATAGTAGAGATGTAATTCTGAGTCTACTTTGTGTGTGACTAGCAGAGATGAGTAAATGTGGTAATGCTCTTAGTGACCAGGGAGACACAATTAGCAAGTGGGAGAGGTAAGAACACATGGCGTTATATTAGAATCAGAAGCATCATTGTGGACTCATGATTTAAAAATAAATTTCCTACTTAATTTATTTGTTTATTTTTAATATTCTCCTTTTAACTACTGATAGCCTAGAAGCAATGACACTTAAGAGCAGTGAGCACAATTAACACCCAGGTTTTGGGTTAAATACTACTCACCACTAAAAGGAACCAAGGCACTGGCAGAAACTGCTAGTTCCACGTCTGGGGCAGAGAAATTTAAGTGAAGCTTATTGCAACTTTTGTCAGAAATCAAAGAACTGGACAAACAATGATGAGGATGTATGAAAAGAACATAGGGACTGCCTTACAGGGACTCCTACTGGTCAAATTTGGGGCAGTAGGAGCAATCAAAAGGAAAATGGTGGTGATGATGGTATTAAACACTGAATTTTAAAAATGAGTCCATGGTGACAGTAAAAATAAAGGCAGAGGTGAGGCAGAGGGTCTTCTTGCCAGCTAATAAATGTGGAAGAATGATCAAATTATAAAATCACCATTTTGCAACCACGAGTATAATTGTTTCACAACCACCAATGAATGCTGCACTATTGGGTAAAAGATTGTGGAAAGTAGGATATTTATTCACTGTCTCAAATGATCACACCACAGATTCTTTATTAATTATAAAGGAGGAAAGATACTTGAACAAAGTAATCAAACTTAGCATTCACCAGCAATGTGACAGCCTAGTAACTCAAGTCCGGGAAGATGGAATTGAATACAGATAGAAAATTATTAGAATGGTATGGGTCAAGTACGCTTGAGTTTTATTCTCCTGGTCTACAATACTCAAATGTCTAGGGCAGCTAAAAAGAAATACCTGTCACATAGATAAATTCCTTAAACTGAGTAACTTGCAGCCATATACTACGAGCCACAAATACTCATTTTGCTAAATTTATACACACACACACACACACACACACCATACAATGGAATATTATTCAACCAGAAAAAGGAATGAAATATCAATACATGTTTCAGTATGGATAAATTTGAAACATGTTAACTGAAAAAAGCTAGACCCAAAGACCACATATCGAATGATTCCATTTATGCAAAACATCTAGAATAGGGAAATGTATAGAGACATTTTGCATAAGGGAAATGGTTGCCAAGGACTAGAGAATTGGAGGGAATGGGGAGAAATAGCTTAATGGGTATAAGGTTGCCTTTTGGGATGATGAAAAAGCTCTGGGTAAAGATAGTAGTGATGGTTGTACAATATAGCAAATGTAATTTATACCAATGAATGTATATGTTAAAATGGTAAAAAGAAAAGCCATTAAAAGCACAGACTAATTCTTATAAAAAGGAATTTCAAGCAGCACAGACAATTTGGGAGGGCTGGGGTTTTCTGGTTTAAAAGTTCAAAAACAGTTTTATATAGAAGGACAATAGGTTATTTAAAGTGAGCTAGGGTAAGTTGGGGATACATCTAACTTTTGACACTTGCTTTCTGACTGTGTTCACCCTCGTCACTGTGATAAAGTCTGGCCACGAGAGAGCGTGGATCCCATTCAGCAAGGCCCTTCCCTTGGGGGCCACTGTTGCTGGTCAGTGAGTTAGAAACTCTAGGGAGACTGTGTACGTCCTGGCTGCCTGGACTCTGAGTTTGTTTTCTTTTTCCTAAAATACTTGATTTGGATGCCTGTGAAATCACCCTCAGACCTGTGTAGTCTAGAAGACCCCCAATCGAGTGTTTGATAAAATTTTTGAGTTTCATACTGGAGGTGACCAGTTGTGGCCAGTGTTCGTGGTTTGTGGTCATCACTTGCTGAACTTTTTCTTTCCCTGGTGCCTCCCAAATGTTCTTAATTTTCCATGACACGCGGGTTGTTGAGGACTGAGGTTAGGTGGGATGGACAGGCCATCTGCTGGGCGAGGAGTCTCTTAGGGCCACACCTGGTTGGGTGGAAGAGAGCCCAGGGGCCAGGAGCAGCATTGGGAGAAAGAGATCGGAAGGATGAGAGAGGGGAGAAGGGTGAGGCGACGCCCTGAAAGGCAGGAAGGAAGATCTGTTGCGAATGCCTCCTGTATGCCTATGAAATCTGCTCCTACACCTTTTCTTGTCTCAGCAGTGAGGAACCTACATTGACTTGTTTCCAGACTTCCTGGATGAATTATAAATGTGAAAGTTATGGATGTTTGTGTTAGGCGTTGCGGATGTCCAGGTCCACAGCAGAAACCTAGGCAAGGCCCATACTTAAAAGACATCTTCTCTAAATGACTGCGCCCTCAGTTAGAGAACCATCTTAGTCAGGGTCCCAAACTCAAAGCTTCCATAAAAAATAATGCGTGCTGCAGACCAGGCCTAACAAGGAGAGCAATGGTCATCCCTGAATGGGAGCATGTGCCCCGTGGACAAGCCTTGCTCTTCGGTCTCAGATCTGTGGCCCTGGGCTGCCAGGGGAGCGGCTGTCTTCTTTAAAAGAGGAGAGGGAGGCAAAAGGAAAAGGAGAAAAACCTGATTCTGTGTGGAACTTGCCAATTTTTAAAACGGTGTCCTGGTCAAAATATCACTGCAGAGCAGACCTGGCTCCCTGCCTACCAGGTTATGAGCAGTGACTTAAGTTACCTAATTACTAATACAGATGCCAAGGCCGGATATGATGTGCATGAGGTCAGGGGAGGTCAAAGAGTTTGTTCTTCAGCTTTTCAGTGATTTAATTTCATAAAAAAAAAAATCTCCAGGAAATCATTCATATTAGGGAGTTTAGAACTCAGATGGGGAAATAATGTGATGCCATAGGGTAAGGGAGGGAGGCCTAGAGGACATGGCACTGTGGGCCAGGGACAGCCTTGCCATGGGACAGTGCCATCTAGGCAAGCCAGAGACAGCATTGTGAGTGAGATCTCAGGGCCCTGGGCAGAGGAGGACTGGGCAGTAAGAGGGGAGCACAGAAAGAATGGAAGGAAAGGGAAATGGGAAGAAAAGGATAAGGAAAGAAAAGGAAAAGGAAAAGGAAAACTTGGTGTCAAAGACAGACTGCCCGCCCTGGCCGGGTATCTCAGCTGGTGGGAGCATCATCCCATGTACAGGGTTTTGCAGGTTTGATTCCCGGTCAGGGCACTTACGTAAGTTTCGGGTTTGAGCCTACCAATCAAAGTCTGTTTGTCTCTCTCTCTAACAACAACAACAACAACAACAACAACAACAACAACAAGAGGTTGACTGCCTGACTTCCACATTTTACCTGGAGCCTCCTCAGTCGTCAGAATCCTACTTGTCCCGGTCCCCCAGCCCCATGTCAAATGAAAGTGCCCCTCTTTGCTTAAAGGTGAAACTTACCAGTCTGCTTGAACAAGCAGATTAACTTTGCTATAAGTGGCTATTTTTATATTTCATTGTCCCATAGTCAGTTGTGCTTAGGCCTCATTTTTGCATTATCAGCTCTTTAAAAAAAACACACAAAAAAACGTTAAGAAATTCTGGGTAAAAAATTAACCTTATATTTTAATTAAGATTAATTAACCTGATATTTTTCAAAAAAGAGCCCAAACCAGGAGCAGAAGCCTTATTTCCCCAGCGGAGCAGTGAGCATAGCTAGATATCTGTAGCAGAGGGGAGGCTGAGAGGGCAGATGGGGAGGCCTGGGGAGCAGGGGTGTCACCGGCTGAGTCATAACTGGAGCAGTCTGTGAGAAACCTGCAGGCAGCCACCATCCATGTCACTGTGCGTGCTTATCTGTTCCCAGGCGGGATTTGCACTTCACCTTCCCCACCACTGGCCTGACATCTATCACCAGCCTGCTGCCTCCCAGAACTGGTGGCAGGATTTATAGTTAAGTTCCAAAAAAGTGGAAAGGGCATGGATGGAGGATGCATGGAAACCAGTTGTGAAACGATAAATCAAGGCCTCTTTAAGGTGTAGGATTATTTGGGCATCTTTTACTTTGGGGTTCTTTATATGAGAGGCTTTGAAAAGCAGGGATGTGGCTTTAAAGGTGTGGGAGTGTTTGAAGAGAGTCTCTCCTCCCCCCCACCCCATTACAGTGATCAGTTTGGCTGTTTAAATAGTTGCAGTTTTATTGTGGCTTCCTCCTGGCTGTTTTGCACCAGCAGTAGAGAGAACCGCTGCAATTACCCCCCTTTCTGACTTCACTGTCCCTGGGTAAACTGAGCCCCATCCATCACGGCAAAGGCTCAGGAAAAACATGAGAGGTTGGGCATTTCCAGGACAACAGTTGAGTTTGGTTTCTAAGGCTTTGCATGGGAGAATGAATCCTCCACTGTTTCTCAAACTGGAGCAGAAATGTTGCCTTTGGTGGTGCGGCCGTCCTCAGACCTCAGCTCCCTTTCTCGGCAAGCTCCTCCATCCTTTGGTGCCAGTGGTGCTCCCCACCCAGTGTTTCCCTGTGTGTGCTCCCAAGCTGCACATCAGTCTTTTGACCACCCTGTCATTCCCTGGCACTCAACAGATCTAAAACCACATTCATCACTTACAGCCCCCATCCTGCCACCTTAGACACACACACACACACACCACACACACACACACACACACACACACACACACACACACACACACACCTATGCACACTGCAACCAAGTGGACGGCCAGCCTTCCCCACTACTTGTGTTGGCACCACCATTCTTTGGCGGCTCAAGCTGGACCTTTTCCACTTCCTGTCCTCCTCCTGCAGTGCCTTCTGTTCCCTGGCCGTCGTGTTACTTACACACTCGGTCTCTTCCCTCTGCATTCACCAGTCACAATCTTCTGTGGACTGGGCTGCTGTTACTGTATCTTTCTGGTGGGCTTACCAGTGGCCCCGTCTCTGGTCTCACTTTTCTCCTGTGCAGCTTCGATATGGCCCCCAGGTGCATTGTGAGCGCCACTGTCATTTGACCGTGCCGGAGCGCCAGTGTGCCCCTGGAACATAGCCCAGGTCCCTGTTCCAGATCTAGAGCCCTTGACAGCCTCGCTCCCCTGCTCAGCTGCCACCTTCTGTCTGGATCCCCCTGGGAACCTTCTACTGCATCCAAACCAGGTATCTCCACTCTCTAAACCTGGCCTGTTCTTTTCTGCTTCTGGGCATTTGTTCACATGGTGGCTCCCTCATTGCTGTTCTACTTCTAGTCTTCCTTCAACGCCACTTACGAGTTTCTGTCATGGCTAATGCTCTATGCCACACATGTATTTATTAACAGTCCATGCACTTAAGTGTCTTCGGGAAAGGGACGGGTTCCTATGTGGTCACCGCAGGCGGCACCGTCAGGCAGGCACAAGACAAGTGAGGCCGAGGTGAGCCAATGACAGCATCCCTCTCACGGTAGTGGGCGGGGCAGGGGTTGGGGGGAGGATGGTGGTTAGGGTCAGGCCCTGAGAATTGCTGCAAGGTAGGCTTGTGGCCCCTTCATTTTTCATGGAAAGTCCGAAGCCTCAATTTCCATGAGAGAATGCTTAGTTTAAAATTTTTCACATCCTGTTTTAAAAAGCGGTGCCTGCCAGGGGAGCATAGCCCCTTAGATAACAATGTAAAGACTACTTCGGTGCAGTATGGATAGAAATAGGAATGCATCAGTGTACAGATACAAGCGAGAGGAACAATGCCGCTTTTCAGGATGGGTTTGTGATCTCTAAAAGTGATGCTGCAGGATCATCCTATGAAGCTGGGATTTAAATGATAGGAGGAAATATGGCTGTTTGTCACTCTTTCCTTTTACAGATGCAATGAATGATATGGCATCTCCATTAATTAACATAACCAGATGTCTTTAACATCTTATTTTCATTTTATGAAAATGTTCAATGAAACCAATATTTTTTTAAATATTTTTTTATTGTTGGTAGTATTACAGAATTCTCCCATTCCCCTTCCCCTCCCCTTTGAAACCAGTTTTTAAATGAGATTTTACTAGGTTGGCATTAAAGGCAAGTCTGCTCAGTGGGCCTGTTGGGTGCTGGGAGAGCCTATATGTTGGGGAAAGCCTTAGCCCTTTCCAGGTTAGATGCATGGGAGCCCATCCCAGGAGAGAGCGGAACAGCTGCCCTCTATGAGAGGCTGGGAAAACAGGAGGACTGGCCTCAGCAGGTGTTCGGAGAATTCTCCCACAGGTGCAGATTCCAAATGAGCTATTATTTATTACATGTAGGTTTCTGTGACACAGTCATCTTTCATCCATTCATCGCAGGTTTATTGAGTCCCTTCAGCGATGATGAGCTGCAGGGAGGGTCCCCAGGGGCATCGGCCATGATTCTGCCCCCTAGTGGCAAAGTCCAGTACAAGAGAAAGCATCCTGACCACACCACAGTAACACCAGGGAGCATGTGATCCTTGTCCTGGGTCCCTCAATGGCCTGTTTCAGAAGCTAGCAGTAATATGAGGAAAAAGAGTCTATGGTGTTTCAAAGGCACACATCTCTTTGGGTCCTGACATCATCACCCTGTGGGAAAGCCTTGTCCAGTATGGCCTTGTCCAGTATGATGAGGGAAACCAGATACAGTCCTGCTCCTCTTTCCTCCCCCTCCCCCTTTTCCTTTCTCTCCCCCTCCCTTATACCCTCCCTCACCTTCCTCTTTTCCCTCTCCCTCTACCTTCTCCCTCCTTCCTCTCCCATCTCCTTTTTCCTCCTCTCCCTCCTTCTCCCTCTCCCCTCTCCCTCCCTCTCCTTTGTCCCTCCTCCCATTCCTTCTTCCTCCTTCCTCCCTCTCCTCTCCCTCCTCCCTGCTTTCCATCTCTGCTTCTCCTTCCTCCTCTATGGGGAATTCATCTAAGTATGAAAATTCTAATGATAGTGAGGCAACATTGGCTATATAAGACATTTTAGATAAAGGAGACAGGATGGGGGGTGGGGTCTTAGATTTCAGAAGTTGGAGCACCCACATGGCAGGGACATTCTCCAGGCAGCTCAGACACAGTGGGTACCTAAGGTTCTAGCTAACAGGCCCCTGCCTGAAGCAGGTTTTTCTGTGTGATCTCTTGGGCAGGAAAGGGGAGGGTCTGAGTTTCTTTCTGTGTCTTATTTCTTAACAACTAGCTTAGAATCAATATTCAGAAAAGCAGCACCAGGGCAGGAAAAGGTTTGGTCCCCTTCACGTGTTTTTCCCTTGGAATTCTCCAGGTGTTTTCATGTGCGTGTGAAGGGATGACACGTGCTGGGGGTGTATTTCCAGGCTCAGGCACTGTCAGGGGTCTGTCTGAGGTGTGAGGTTGTTTCTTCCAGTGTTTCCTGAGCAGTTAGTCCATCTTACTTAAAAGTACATTTTCAAGGGAATGTTTGAAGTTGAAATAGGCGTTTAATTCAACTTTATTTCCTCCTCCCATTTCTCACTGTGGTCTTGTGGGAATCAGAGCAGAAATGCACAGAGTGATGCTACCAGGAGAACCTTGATGAGTAAATATTATCAGATACCTAGCATCCCTCTGTTACGCTCCCTCCAGGCATGGTTACTCCCCCTCTAAGTGATCCATTAAAAATCGAAAGCAGTGCTCTTGTTCCTAACTGCTGGCAGGCATTGTGGATTTGCATGTCTGCAAGGTGTGTCTGGCAGCTGGATTTGCACGTCTGCAAGGTATCTCTAGCATCTAACATGCCTTTGGCTGCCACTCCCATCAGAAAGGGTTTTTACCCTGTTTTGCACTTAGCCTTTGCCTTCTGCAAGGTGCTGAAGCCTCACACTGAAGAAGTTTGTAGAAGGTTCTGAAATGCTCAGCTGTTGACAGCTGTGACTACCCCCCAGCCTGGAATGTCACACCTGTTCAGAGCAATTGAGCATCCTTTATAATCTCCTTTAAAACCCAGACATGAGAAACCAGGTCACTTCATGCTGGGAGAGAAAACTCTCTCCGGACACCTGTAGTAACTTTGTCTCAATAAACTAAAAAATAAATGAATAAATAATTGCCACAGAACTCCCCCCTCACTCCTGTTTCTGTATAGCTTTGAACATGCGCACCCAGAAAGCAAAGCAAGTGTGTGTGTTTTGTGTATGTATGTGTGTATAAGAAATACCATTGGGGGCCTGTATTAACTATAATTTATTTCTCAAAATGTTTGAGGCAGAGATGTGGCTCATTTAATGTATTTCCTTTTTACAGAAAGCTTATTGAAGGTTTTTTCTGATTTTAAAAATAATAGGTTTACTGTAGAAAAACGGGAAACTAGACAATAGTAAACAATAAAAATTCACCACCTACATTCTCTCTTATGATTTAGGTGTATGTTTCTAGTCATTGTGTGTGTTTCTGCATACATATGTCTACGTGTACTACCTTTTAAAATCATTTTGATATCATATCCCACATGCCATGTAATTTGCTTTTCTTCCTGGACTGTGAAAATGTCTCTGTCTTTCCAACTCTAATGACTGTATAACTTGTTGAAAAGTGTGTGTATCTTTTCACATGACCTCCTGCTTTAAGCAAGAGTAAACATTTCTTACATTTATTATCAGATATATATTTTTAAATGTTTTTATTGATTTCAAAGAAGAAGGAAGAGGGAGACACATAGAAACATCAGTGATAAGAGAGAATCATGGATTGGCTGCTTCCTGCATGCCCCTTATTTTCTCTGATAATATTTACTCACGAACCTGGGCATAAACCTTGATTGGGAATTACACAATGACCTCCAGATATATTTTAATGTGGAAGTTGAGAACCACAAGAAACTTCAACCCCTATATTCATTTTCAGTGAAGAATTACTGCATTTTAGGGAAGTATTGCACCTAGTACCTTTTAGGTGTTGCAGCTAAAAGACTAAAGATATGGTATATTTTTCCAAAGACAGGCAAAAATAATATTAGCTAAGGTGACCTTAAGTGCTGGGTGCTGTGCTGGGTGAGATAGGATACAACATGGTCTTTGCCCTCATGGGCTTCTGTTGCAGTGAGAGGCAAGGGAGAGAGGCAGTAAATAGACACATAAATGTAATAATCACCAGTTTGATGGTCTGGGCAGCCAGCGACCCACCCTGTGGATCTAAAGGCTCTAATTCTACATCGCTTACTTTATTAACATCATTAAGATGGTCACTGGAGAGTGGGTTGGATAACATAGGTGCATTTAGGTAATTATGACAGATGAATGAAATACGATAGCATCATTTCCACTTGAATGTGCTATAACACGGTATCCAGTTACTCGTACACTTGAGGTAAGGGAAATGCTATGGAAGGTCTGCTGTCTAAGGAAAAAAGCTGCTCTTTTTGTTCCTGGCTTTTGTGAGCCATATTCTCCTCACGCCAAGGATGGCATTGGTTAAGTTAACCACAGCCAGCACATGGATTTGATGATCTGTAGAGTCTGTCCTCATTGTCCGTCTCTGATTCTTAGTCTTCTCCTGATGCCCCCGACACCCTCATTCCAATTCCCAGTGCGAAGCAGAAAAGACTGCTTAAGGCCTAGTTTCTTTGCCTAATAAACTGTCTCTTGTATTGCCTGGGAAATGCTAAGAAATTTTTTAGCCAAGAAATCCTAGTAACAAGCAAACAGAGGTCCAGCAGTCAGGTCTGAAGAAACAACAAAATGAAGGTCAGCTAATATCGCCATTATTCCCCTTCCTGGTGGCCATGACAGCGCAGGGGTTTGTTTGAAGATCCCAGACTCCAAATCATTGCTTGTATTGTTAGCTGCCCAAGCACTTCAGGCTGTGCCAACAGTTTCAGATATTAATGTATTCCAGAGATCAGTGAATGAAGAATTCCTCTGCATTTTTCTCCTTTTTAATTTTTCCCTTTCCATACACTTTATTTGTAGTGTCTTTGTGTGCCAGACGTTGCTGGGCATTTCTAATGAGAAAGCAAAGAATTGCAGGAGGAAAGAGGCAAAAGGGGGGTAGGGAGAAGAGAAGCGCGAGGAAAACCAGGCGTTTACTCTTTACCAGTCTGGTGACGTTTTTACAAGCTGGTCAGGTGCACCCGAGTGACTGGGAAAAGCAACATCGCGATGCAAATCCAGAGTGGAGAGCGCGATTTTGGAAGCGCCCGGTTCATTGATTAGCCTCTCACATCAAAAGAGCATTTTTATTTTTGCCCATCATTTTCCCTACAGGACACCGGGCCTCACTGCCGCATTAGTATTCACTCTGGCTTCGTGATTGCAGCCACCTCACAAACCACCCTGGGCAGCTGGTGAAAGGGGAAAAATTAAAGTAATTCCTACTCCCGGTGACTTACTGCTGCAGAATAATTGGTTTCTGTTTGCCCAGAACATGATCACAGCAAGGCCCAGGAAACAGGTCTGTCTGTCTGAGAGAGGGGGTCGCTGGGGCTGGGGTAAGAAGTCGGGCAGGGGTCGGGGTTGTGAAAATCCCATTTTTGAAAGAGCAATTAGCTAATAATTAAATTTTCATATAATTCCATCTAGGATTTGTCCGGATGTGATATATGGACAGGCGCTGGTTTCTCAGCGCAGCCTTTGATACCGCCTGGAAATGTTAATGAGACGAAGCCAGTTAAAGAGCCCCTTAGACAGCCAGCTTTGGGGAAGGCCCAGTGAAATGCAGCCTCTCCGAGGGCTCCTCCAACACACAAGAAGTCCCTTTGTTTCCTGTTTTGCAAACCAGAGGCATGTCTGAAATTGCAGGGCAAGTGAGAGGGGGCTGAAGGGTGGGTGCCCCGGGCTTGGCTTTCTAGATTTAAAAAAGAGAAGAAATTGCTCGCTGGTTATTCGTGCCTAGATTTGATAGGCAGTCCCCGGGGTGTTTGAAGTTCTGAAGGCAGGTTCTCTGCAGATGTGAGCGGGATCCGTCTTTCACTTAGACTTAATTAAGAAACTTGCTGGCTTTGTCTGCAGGGGGCCCATTATGTGCAGGCTGCAGCCCCCTCTGAAAAGGGGTGCGGCCTGGAGAGTGTACATAGGCCACACTGCCTTTGTGTCGTGTTGCCCAACTGGAGGCAGGAGCAGGCGCGGACAAGGCTCTGCCAGAGGTCAGAGATGTGAGCCCAGGGCCCAGACAGGGAAGAAAGTCAGTGCCGGGACATTGAGCAGGGACTGGGGCCCAAGGCAGCCTGCATAAATGGCATATAGTAACTAGAGAAGTTGGGGTAGGAGAGTCTAGCCATTCTCTAGCTCCTGTTCCTGAATCGTCCTGATGGGCTGAGGGCTCACCGGAGGGTAACCTGTGTCCTCCCAGGGCTGCATGTGACCAGCAGTGGTTAGAGCCAGCCTCAGGCACAGTCTCACCCCAGCCTCCTCCCACCCACCAGGCAGTGAGTTTGCCTGGTCTCTGTTCACCTAACCTTGAGAAAAATGTCCCCGTGGGCTGCAGTGGCTGCCTTATTTAGAGCTAAGTTGCTGAATGCTGGAGAATAAAGAGCAGTTGGAAGGCTGTGAGCAGTGGGTAATCAGCTAATTCGCATTTCAAAAGACACTAATAAGAGGTGATAAATTTAAATAAAGCCCTGGTGTGAGTACTTTACTCTCTGGAAATCCTGCAGAGCCAGCACCTCCCTTCCTTCTCTCTCCCTGCCCATCTCTCTCCCTTTTCCTTTGAAGCTGGGGGACCTCCTAGGGTCCCTCTGCCTTCCTCCTCTCCCAGGGCAGGGCCCTGCAGCCCCACATTCTGTCCTCTGCGAAGGCTTAGGCCCCCTGCAGATTCTGCTGCTCCCAGTAACCCAGCCCTGGCCCTGGTTTGCCTGGACCCTCTGAACTCCCGCACTCCCTCGAGCTCACTGACTTGCTGAGATGCAGTTCAGGTCCCAAATAAAGGATAGCTGCCTTCTTCCTTTATGACAGCCCTCTGCCAGCTCGGAAGTTGCCATTTGCTTGGCAGTGAGGGGAGGGACCATACTTGTGACTTTGGCATTAAGTGCCCTGACCCGAGACCCACTGTGCAGCTGCCTGAATGGTCTCGTGGGACCCTCAGTGGCTCTGTGTCCTACCTACTACCTCTCTGTCATGGCAGCCCTCTGCCCTTCTCATGTGCCTACTAATCAGACTGAGTTGCATGGGTTTCATCCTGCCTGGGCTTCCCGAGGAACCCCTCATTATTGGGTCTGATTCAAGCTATGGGCCCTATTCTGGAACTGATGCCACTCCCGTGGGGACTGTAAAGTCACCCAGCCAGGCAAGCAGGCTGTAGGAATACAGCTGTGATGTCAGTGACCCAGTGACTTTGTTTCAGGCAGGAGCTCAGCTCAAGTGTTGGGAATGCGCTTGTCCGAGCTCTCTTTTCGCCTTCTCCCCCAACCCTTGGCAAAATGTAGGATATTGTTGCCTTTGATAGGACATGCCTAGAAAAGGGAAAGAAAGAAATGTCCCGGGTATCCTTGAGCTGGTGCCAGCAGCACCGTGCCCGACACTTGCAGTTTGCTATGTGGCAGTGATATTTTTGTGGGATCTTTACTGGGTTGTCCCTGGTTTTCAGGGTTCCAGAGCGCTGTAACCCCATCATGCTCTGGAAATCTATTAGCAACTCACCTACCATCTTAATTACCTGCTCTGAAGGAATGGCATTCCATCTCCTGGCCATGAGTGATGTGGAATTTCCCAGAACTTCATCCTTGACAGTTTGGTGACAGGTAGGGATATCCTCACAAGTACTAAGATGACCATGACCTGGGGAAGCAGAAGTAGAAGCTGCCAGGCCTCAAGATTTGTCACCCACGATAAGGCTTTCTGCTGCACATACCCTCTATCATCAGGAGCAACTTTATTTTAATCTTATCTAGACTCTGGATTATGCTGGAAGGATTCCTACTTTTAGAAGGAGTGTGGACCCAGTGACTTCCAAGGTTTCTTCAGTGTGGGCAGGTGCCACACTTATGTCATCACCAGGGCCGGGGCCCAATGTGTTCTGCCTCAGGACACAGGACTCTGGCTTTCTATCAGCTGAGTGGACATCAGGGCAGTAACTCCATAATGGAGTCCAACTCTAAGCCAGAAAAAGCTCGTGGCCATAAAGAACAAAAATCATCTCTGATTAGTTAAGCATAAAAGGAGCTTATTAAAAGGATATTGAGTAGTTTGAAAATAAATCATTGAGAAGCCTGGAGAACTAGGACATGGAGAGAAACCGAGGGTGGCTAGAGCCATAACCACAGCCCAGCCACGGAGCCAGAACCATCTGGTGGAGGGTCTCATTGCCACAACTGCTAGATACCTCTCACTACCCAGCACTCCCAGGGCCACCAGACAGGAATGCCAACATATGGCCCTTTTGGTCCTGCCTCATACCTGCCTCCACTGGGAGTGATTTGCCAAAGATGGGCATCTTCCCAGACTTCTCCTATCTTCACCCAGGATGAGCTACATAATTTATGGGGCCACATGAGAAATGAAAACGAGGCCCTTGTACAGAAGTTATTCAGAACATCAAGATGGCGACAGCACGGCAGTAGACCAAGCCTGGGGCCCCGAGCACAGTTCCCTGAATGATGCTCCCGTCACACACCCATGAAGCTGGTCCTGACTTTACTTGCCAGGGCCACAGTTCCCCTTTGGGTCTGGGGCCCTTTACAAGGCTGTGGGTTCTGATGTATCAGTGTTATTTGCTACTCACAGCTTGATTATACTAATTGTCTCTGTTTTACAGTTGAAGCAAAAGAGGCTGGATAACACTGGGACTCTGGTTCCAGGCCAGGCCTTGTAGGCTCTTCAGGCCCTGTCTCTACCCCACGCCACATGGCACAGGAGCTTACAGAGTGAGAGCTATGTGGCCTTCCTGGAACATATACGGTGCTCTTGGGCATCATCCTCCAAAGCAGCGGTTCTCAAACTGTGGGTCGCGACCTCTTTGGGGGTCGAACGATCCTTTCACAGGGGTCGCCTAAGATATTGGAAAACACCTATTTCCCATGGTCTTAGGAACCAACACGCCGCTCCTTGGTGTAGCAAAATGTAGCAATGTAGTTTACTGTTGTCATATTAAGACTGTTACCCATGCTACATCACGATTCAAGATAAAATTTCATTTATTTGTAATTAGAAATAAATATTTCACAATATATAATTACATATTGTTTTTTGTGATTAATCACTATGCTTTTATTATGTTCAATTTCTAACAATGAAAATACATCCTGCATATCAGATATTTACATTACAGTTCATAACAGTAGCAAAATTACAGTTATGAAGTAGCAACGGAAATAATTTTATGGTTCGGGGTCACCATAACATGAGGAGCTGTCTTAAAGGGTCGCGGCTTTAGGAAGGTTGAGAACCACTGATCCAGAGGTTTTAATGTTGTAGGAAAAAGACTACTCACTCCATTTAATATGAGGCTTGGCTTTTTCACTGCCAACGACCGCATTGTAGAAAGGAAGGAAAGCAGTGCTCACCAGCTTATTGTCAGACCATCACTACACTGTAGTCCCTCAATTAAAAAGAAACAGACTCTCTTTTACACACAACTGTGTGTGTGTGTGTGTGTGTGTGTGTTTGTGTGTGTGTGTGTGATGCCACATGACCTTGAGCAAGTCATTTACTCAATTTCCCAGTGCTTCAGTTTTCTCAAATGTTCAAGACCTTGACCTTCTCCCACAATGTAGGATCAGTGTCTCTGCCCTGAGGGCCCTGCACACCCAGAAGATGCCATTTCATTCTTGAGGTCAGAGCTCACTCCAGTGCCCCGTTCCCTTTCTGCCATCCTGGTCTAGCCCTTCATGTCCCTATCTCCAACCCCCTGAATGCCTAACCTTTACTATATGCCACTTCTACCACCACCACCCCCAAACTCCCTCTGTTAGCAGAATGCTTACTTAGTACAGGCCTCCTATTCTATGAATGCTGGAGTTACACATCTCTCCCTCCTTTATCTCCAGGGCTGGGCATGCATATCTCTCCCCTCTGGTCCCTGGGAGCCTACCATGAGCAGACGCTTAGTACCCTACCATCTCATTGCTATCTTCTGCAGTGCCCGTCTCTTTCTCCTTTTCTTTTTTCCTCCCCTTTCTCAATTTCCTTCCCTTGATAGGACACAATATGAGATTAAGACATATTTTAGGAATATTTATGATGTTTATAAAAACAAGGTTAATTGACGTTTTTAATTTAAAAAATCACAGCTTTCAAACAAAATACAGCTCTCTTTAAAAAGCTTTAATGAATTTAATTTTTTTCTTGCTATGTAGTCTTTAATTGATTTTTCCCCTGAAGTATTTTTTTCTATTTCTAAGGGTTATTAGTTCATTAGCTGTTAGAAGGAATAATTGATCTGTCAGCTCACAGGATTTATAAGGATTTGGCTTATAGAATTCATGAAAGCAGTAGCATACATTTAAATTCTGCCTCAAAAGAGAACATTTCAGAAGGGGCTTCCCCTTACTTTTTACAAGATAAAAATTAGCATCTCTCTAGTGATAAAAAGGCCTTCTCCTTTTTAATATCCTTCCGATCTTAAGGATAAATACAGCTGCAGTATTTATCCTTACCCTCGAAATAATTGGATATGTATTTCAACCAAAAGAACGGATTATAAATATTATAAAGTTCCTTCCAGTGTTGGTTTTTTTCTAGTAAAAGAAACAGAACACAACATTTCTTCCACTGCGAATGGAGGTTTTCTTTCTTTCTTTCTTTCTTTCTTTCTTTCTTTCTTTTTCTTTCTTTTTCTTTCTTCCTTTCTTTTTAAGCAAATGCACCCAAATTGGGTTTGGTTCACAAAGGAAAGACTGGCTGCAAAGCTAACAGACCCATCATTAGCCATCTCTGCCATCTTAAATGGCCTGTCCATTCCACAGCTCACAATATAGGACTAAGACCTTAAATAAGGGATCCAAGAGAACTCTGGACAAGAAACATACAATGGAATGGGATAAATTTCTTTAGCATAAATAGCAGTCTCCAAGGGTGACTGGTGTGAATGGATTCCTGCTGAGAGGGTCTCTGTGCCTACAGAGGAGATCTGTGGCTTTAAGAGCTGTGGTCCCACCCCCTGGGCTGTGGAAGTGCTCGGCCTCCCCGCTGGGCATGGTCCACAGGCCCCCTGTGGGCCTCCTCTTTCCTTTCAAGCTGTGAGTCCTAAGGAACTAAGTGACAGCCCCCTCTTTCATTCTGCTGTGAAATCCGTGAGCTGCTCCTCATGCTTTCAAAGGGAATACATAAGACATTTTACTTATTCTGTCCAGCAGGAACATGCAAGTCTGGGGAGACCCAGGGCTATTCTGCAGTCAGCCCGGGGGAGATCTTCCTCTTTCATGACTTGTAGTAGAAACTCTTCAGGATGACCGGTGGTCCAGCTTTTATGCTTCCTCCGTCCTTACATCATGCTTGGTGGGATGCCATCTGGGGGTGCTGCTAGATAACCAGGGAGCAGGCATAAGAGGGAGAATAAGTATATCCAGTAGTACATGTCAAAGGTTAATGTCTTAGCAGTCATGAGCCAAATTAGTTAGTAAATATTTACTTTTAAAAGAATTATATAATGCATGTACACAGTTAAAAAACAACAGCCAGTCCCTGGCCTTGTCCCTTCTTATCCCCATCCTGATCCCCAGAATCAGTCGCTTGTAACCATTGTTGCTTTTCCTTCTCCTGGTGATTGCTTGCAGATTACTAAATAACATATTTATACACCGTGTTTTATTTCTCCACTTTAGACATTGCCTATTGATTTCCTGGTCTGGTATATAGGATTTCACTCCAACTCCAAACACACCTCTCCTCTTCCCAATGTCATTGTTTTTATTCCTTTATTACTGTTTAACTTTAAGTAATATCCTTAAACCTCTATTTCCTATACCATTGACTAGGAACAGTATGCTTGCTTTCTTCCACCTCTTCTCATCTCTCCTATCCTTCACTTCTGTCAGCTTGTTGACAACTTGCATTCCATTTTGACCACAATTAAGATTTCTATACATTCTAAGTTAAAAGCTAATAGGTGGCTTTTTTATTATTATACTTGTATGAATAGTGTGCACTGAAAAACCAAGACATGCGCTGTGGCTGATTATATTAGTATTTCCTTCCCTATAAATTTTAAGTCATAATCCCTGTGTTAGTCAAAGGAGCAGGCTGAAGCCTGTTCTCTTTTCTTACATTCCCTCATGGGTTTAAAACCATGCCACATTTTAGTTTGCTAAAATTATTTTCAGATTTCATTGTTTCTGTAATTCTGATTGTTTTTCCTTTTTGCTTGTTGGGAGAAACAGTATGTGTCTTTTTCACCAGGCCCCTAATACCTCCCAGCTTCTAACTCTGTTCTTCTGAATTCATTACATTCTTCTAGAAGCACACCAACTTCCTCTTTTCATTTGCTTGTTCTAAATAGCTTCTTACACCAGAAAAAAATTATACTGCCTTTTATATTTCTTGGAGTTTACAATTGCCTTTCTTTTCTTCTTATATTCTGTGCCTTTGTTTTATCTGGAAGTTTTTCTAACCTGAATTTCCCTGGAAACATAAATCCTCAAACCCTAAGTTTCCTGTTTCGATTTGGATGAGATTAGTATTTTTGTTAATATGTTTACTGCTGAATCAAGTGGTATGATGCTATTATATTTTCTGTTTAATGTCACTTTTTGACTTTTCAGGTCTTGGTAATTCCTTTTATCTTTTGTTCAGTCTTCAATGCATTTGTAATTCTTCCCAATATGTCAACATCTCTTTAAAATGCCTCACAATAACTTCCACATGGAAACATTTATCAGAAAATCTCACAAGATTTTTATTTATCTTTTCATTTGTTTTTTGTTTGCCTTTTGTTGGTTTGTATGTTTGCCCAGAGTTTTTCCCTTCCAGATTCCCTTTCTGCTCCAATCTAAATTGGGTTGTTTTTGCTTTTTGCACGTTTTGCCATCCTGGTATTTCTAGTTGTAATCCTGTGTACTTACACTGCATCTTTGATCTCATGTCTTCCTTCTCAACATGTTAACCCTCATTTTGTTGAACGGTATCCTCAACTTTCTAAATAAGGAGGTGAAAGTAGTATGTGTAGTATGCATGCTTTCTGAATTCTGTCCTCATGCTTGGCTGGATGTAGAATTCTAAGTTATAAATTACTCAGAACTTGCTTTAATGTCTAATAACATCCAGTGCTGCTGATGAGAGGTCCCTGCCAGTCTGAGTCTTGGGCCTTCGTTTGTGATCTGTTATGATTTATCCTGTCATTGTCATATTGTTTGTTTTTCACTTTGGAAGCTTTTAGGGTCTTTCTTATTTTCTTCTTCTTTTGGTCTGTGATTTTGTTTTTAATTATCTTAAGCATTATGATCACATAATTCACAGTTTTGTGATGATCTAGTCTCCTGTACTTCAATCCTTTTAGAGAGTTGGCAAAAGCACCATTACCAATCATTCTACAGTTGTTTGTGAAAGCTGTTCAAGACAGTCCTGAATTAAAACTTCATCTGACTTAAAGAATTCACAAGCAAAGTTTACTTCTACTAGCATATCTTGTCACATTGATTTTAAAAATCATATGACCTTATAGATGATCTATAAAATGTGAGAAGTGTAAAATATTCTTATTCTGTTATACATAAATCACATTAAAGTGCCTACTATTCAGTAAAAAGCAGCAGTGTAAAAACAGGGAATTTTCATTAAATTGGCATAGTTGGGACCAAAAGGATAAAGTGACATAGCCAGCTTATCTGCAGCCCTTGCCTGTAACAGACTGATGAACACAACTCGAAACACAGGCCCGCCTTGTTGGCCTACCCTGTAACAGACTGATGAACACAACTCGAAACACAGGCCCGCCTTGTTGGCCTAAGAGAGTGAAGGGATTTCCTCTATGTTTAAACATATTAACACAACCAGTTCTACAAATTTAATAGAAACCAATCTCCTGCAGAATTGAGATGGCATTCACCATCTCTGGAAAGTTGAATGTTATGAATTAAGTCCAACCACACCTTTAGGAGAGAACAGAGATAGCACTTGCTGAACCAAAATCCAAGTTCAAGAAGCTGATCATATATTCATTTAACCACAAGTCAATCTTATTTAAAGCAGGGCTGCCCCAAAGAAGTGTTCTATCCGCCATTCATGATCTGAATTCTGGTATGAGATTAATTTAAATATGGGACATATTTTAAAAGACAAGTGTGGCCAACTATTACTCACTAGGTTTTCTGATATAACCTATCAAGTCTGCCCTTTCTGCACTCTTCTTAATGCCAGCGAAAATTTATCTTCAGGGTTATATTTATTGGGATGTCTTCAAATACTTCATCAGTGTACCATCTCTCCAACTGATGCCTATGTTCTTATAAGGAAATCCAGGGCCTGACCTGTTATTACCCAAATTGAGCATGGATCTTTGGCCCAGCCTTGCGCTTCCCTCTCTTTTCCAAAATATGGCTCTGGGCACACTTCTGAACGAAAATCTTCTTACCTTTCCTAACATCACCCTTATCTTTTTTTCTTAATTTCTTTTTTTTAATTAAACCTTTATTGTTCAGATTATTACATTTGTTTCTCTTTTTTCCCCACCATAGCTCCCCTCCACCCCGCTCCCACCCTTCTCTCTACCCTTACCTCTCTCCCGTTGACCTCATCCATAGGTGTATGATTTCTGTCCAGTCTCTCCCTATACAGCCCTCACCCCTTTCCCCCTGAGAATTATCAGTCCACTCCCTTTCTGTGCTGCTGATTCTATTACATTCACCAGTTTATTCTATTGATCAAATTTTTAATTCACTTAATTTTTAGATTCACTTGTTGATAGATATGTATTTGTTGTTCATAATTTTTTATCTTTTACCTTTTTATTCTTCCTCTTCTAAAAGGGTACCTTTCAGCATTTCATATAATACTGGTTTGGAGTTGATGAACTCCTTTAGCTTTTTCTTATCTGTGAAGCTCTTTATCTGCCCTTCAATTCTGAATGATAGCTTTTCTGGATAGAGTATTCTTGGTTGTAGGTTCTTGCTATTCATCACATTGAATATTTTTTGCCACTCCCATCTGGCCTGCATCAGTTGATTTTGAGAAATCAACTGACAGTCGTATGGGTACTCCCTTTTAGGTAATGAACTGTTTTTCTCTTGCTGCTTTTAATATTCTCTCTTTGTCTTTTGCTCTTGGTATTTTAATGATGATGAGTCTTGGTGTAGTCCTCTTTGGATTCCTTTTATATGGGTTTCTGTGTGCTTCCTGGACTTGTAAGTCTATATCTTTTATCAGATATGGGAAATTTTCAGTCATTATTTCTTTAAATAGGTTTTCAGTATCTTGCTCTCTCTCTTCCTCTGGCACCCCTACAATTCTGCTGTAGGTACGCTTGTAGCTGTCCCAGAGGCTCCTTACATTATCTTCACATTTTTGGATTCTTTTCTCTTCTTGCTTTTCCAGTTGAGTATTTTCTGATTCTTTATATTTCAAATTTTTGACTTGATTCTTGCCTTCCTCTAGTCTGCTGTTAGGTCTCTATATTATTTTTTATTTCAGTCAGTGTATGTTTAATTTCTAGTTGGTCCTTTTCCATCTCTAGTTGGATCTTTTTCATCTCCTCTTGGGACTCTCTAACTTTATCCAACTTTTCTAGGATATTCTTGAAAAACCTTATAAGCATGGTTTTGAACTCTATATCCAGTCATTTGTTTTCCTCCATTTCTTTTGTTTGTGATCCCTTCCCTTGTCTCGGCATTTTCACTATGCCAGGAGAACTTCTGTGTTGGATTCAGCCTTATCATACCAGACTTGCAAAACCGCAAAAGCCTCTCTGTTGAGTTTGGGAGTGTTGGAGTCTCAGGGCTTAAAGGTCTGCCCTCCACAGCCCCTGAGTCTCATGTGACTGGGTAATCGCTGGAGCGGTCCCTGTGCGCTCATGCATTCTCGAAGTGCCTCTAGACTGCTACCCCTCTGCCTCCCCTGCGCTCCCGAACCATATGAGTCTGGGTCCCCAGGGTTTCGCCCGAAACCAGGGTTTAGTGGAGTTAGAAGTGACGCAGTTGGGAGGGTCTGTCTCCAGCCCACTCTTGAAAGCCAGCGGCACAATCAGCAGTTGGTCCTCTGTGCGCAGTGCGGTGCACGCCACCAGACTTTTGATCTTTTGTGACTCCCCTAAATTTCTGTGCACTTCTCCCTTTTCACAGTCCAAACTCCCCCCATATGAGTTTCGGCTGGATCTGGGGTTTAGTGTCATAAGATAAGGGGTTCAATGACGTTGGGAGTCTCCGTTTCCATCCCGCCAGAGAAAGCCAGCCAGGTTCTCCGGCACCCGCTCTCTCCACGTGCGGTCCTCCATACCTCAGCTTTTTGCAGCTCCTCTGAGTCTCTGTGAGCCCCTCTCTTTCCTTCTAGTTATAGAATTTGCACTCAGCCAGCTTTGCTGTGGTTCTGGATGATGTCCCTTCTGTCTTTTAGTTGTAGTTTTGAAATTGTTGTGCGAGGCAGCAGTGTAGGTGTTTACCTATACCGTCATCTTGGATTCATCCTTCACATCACCCATTTTTAAATTGCTCTGTTATCACATATAGCACAGAGGTTCCCACTCACAGGCCAGATGCCCCGTTCTCTCTAGGGTCTCTCTCTCACTATTGCTATTTTCAAATGTCAAAACAATGATCTGGTTTAATTTGTAAAAGCTCATTCTTGATTATTCCACCTTTTTAAATTGGATTCAATCTTTGTTTTTATGGGCACACTATTTTTCCCAAGTTTCTTCAAGAATACTGCCTAGAGATTTTGGTCATGTTATATCTTTAAGTTCTCTTCCGTTATCAGAATTATCTCCGTATCCTCTATTTGTTTATCTGTACTTTATATGTCATGCTTGATGAATCATGGGGATGAGTTCATGTGTGCAAATTTGATAGTAGAAAAGCTGATGGGAAGCTCTACGTAAAAGCTCAGGTATGGTTGACCAACAGGCCTCCCAGCCAGATTGCTGGGTGGCATCCCTTTGGCCAAAAAAAGCCACACTAACAGCTCTAGTCACTCCATTTTCTTATGTAGGTGTAAACACTTGGCTGCATGGTGGTTTTGTCACCTGGTAAGAGGGAAGAGCCATATAAAGATATTAAATGAATCTTGTTTTTATTTCCTTTTCTCACTCTCTTGTTTGCTTTCTCTCTCCCCCATCTGGAGCCTCTCAGAAGTTGCTTGGCAAGTTGGTGCCTCCTTCAGTTATGACTTTTCTGTGTTTTCTAAGCCACAGCTTCCTCGGCTTGACTATTCAGCCCTGTCTCATTTGTCTTCTGTCTTCCAGAATTTTGTGGAAATCTCTCTTTCACTGATGGTTCCTCTACAGTTCTCTTCACTGTTGCAGAGCTGCACTTCCTTTATTTACTCTGGAAAAGATAGCGTTTAAGAGGTGTGAGAAGAACACCAACTCCATCAGATATACACACTGCCTCAAGAGGGAGAGATAAATTTAAATAACTCTTTTTTTTTTTTGGCATACTTTTTAAAAACTGCCATGTGGAATACCCAAACATTTTTAAATGGCTTGGGAAACTGGCACAACTTCAGTAAGCAAGTTCCACTTTCGGAATTTCCTTCCACCATCAGTGTTCAGCTATAGAATATTCATTTATCTTGTTTAGTATTTCTGTCTTACCAAACAAGATAAATAACAACAACAAGGCCAAGTGAGATAAATGGTGTGAGTATAGTGCAGGTAAAGTGTTCTGAAGTTTAAAGTAAAGGAAGAAATTCCTTCCTGCAAGTTTGTGCAGAGTAAGGGAAATTAAAACAGGCTTATTGAAAAATGGTTCATTCAAAGAAGACTTGGACAAGTGGATATAGTGAGGAGAGATGGTGCTTGGGTGAATCAGGGATACAAGGAGAAATTCGTCTCAACTGGAACCCAGAATGTGAAAGATGCTCACAATATGTCATCATGAGTAATTCCCTTTTCCTAGAACATTTCTTCTAGCCTGGGCTTAATTGAAGCATAGATTTCCTCTTACAGCTCCCTGTTCAATTGAGGGTCTTTATTCTTCCATGACTTGAATATCTCAGCACCATAAAACTACAGCTCCCTCACCCCCTTCCCTGTCAGCATCCTGTTCTGTGATCCCATCTGGAAAGCCCAGCCGTGTGGTATCAGCATCTCCTCCTTTCTCCTTATTGCCTGTGCTGCCAGGTAGTTTTAATTGGCAGGTAGGCTTTCCCACCATCCTCCTTTCCTCCCTGAATTATAGAAGTTGGAAAGTCAAAAGCTAATTTCTCAGACTCCTTGTCACAAGGAATCTGCCTGTGGCCTGGCTGCTACCTTAGAAGACTTGAGGTATAGGTGACCACTGTGAGGTGTTAGTAGGGTGCAGAGATTGAGGTCTTCAGGTGGGCACAATGGTTGGGGGTGTTCACTTCTTTGTGGGGAGCTCAGCAGAGTCCAGCCCCTGGTTCCTGTGGCCTTGTGTGACATGTAGCGGGTAGCTGCAACAGTGACAGAAGACTGTCCTGTGTGGTTGGCTCTATAGGTTCTAGTTGTGTAGCCTCCAAATCTGGTTTTCTGGTTGGCCTGAAGATTTTGTTAAGTGCCCAATACCCTTTAAAAAAAATCCGCCCCCCCTTTGCCTAAACTAATAAGAGTGTATGTTGCCATCAACAACAACAAAACCCATGGATGCAGTGTTTTGACATTCCAGTCATCCACCATGTTTCTTGAGGACGTTGACACTCAATTCACAGTTATCTCTTTCACCCATCTTTAGCTGTTGTACTAGGGGATGATGACCTATCCCACACCCTGGTTGCATCCTTTCTCCAATTGCATCTCCATGGCTACGTCCTGGAGTTCGTACATCTGGAACTGTATCTCTTCTACTGCTCTTCTCTGACCCAACCACAGAGCATTCCACTTTCTCACCCCACTCAGACCTGCTTTTTAACCAGAGAGAGACCTTCTGTCTCATAATCCATCTCTATCCTCCTGACATACAGTCTAGCTTTCTTTCCCTGTAAGCAGCAACCCAATGGGTACTCATTTCAACTACACACCCAGCAATTTCCTCACTTGAAACCTACTGCATATTTACTGTCTCTTATGATAACCCTTAACATGTGCCATGCTAATATAGTCCCTTGCTCCCACATGTTTAGTAATAAGAATATAATATTAGCTAGTACATGTACCAGACATTGTTCCAAGCACTGTTATAGATTAACTCAGTGAATCCTCAGAACTATCTAATGAAATAGGGACATTTACGTTCACATTTTAAAGATGAAGAAACTGAAGCCCAGAAAGGTTAAGCGATTTGCCGAAGGCCAAACAGCTGGTAAATGGTTGATCTGGGATTCAAACTGTCCATGTTGTTAATAACTGTTCTATCTGCATTCCTTTGGTCTGTTTTTAAAGATGCCAAGATATTTGTGCATCTTTATATGGATATTAAAAACATTTTTCTCTTTCACCATAAATATGATTAATATCTCACTGTTACTATCTCATATTGGGGTTTCGAAAAGCAATACTCTATTAATAAATCTGCCATTTTTTAATGAAAAAATTTTCTTATTATTTCCTTGCTGTGCCTTCTGATTTGAATCTTGATTCTGTTGGTGAAGTAGTGTTATGCTTTTGATAATAAAGGTACTCAGGCATTTATCATCAAAAGCAACTATTGAATATCCAGTGATGGATTTCTGTATTAACCCACAAATATCAATTCTGTTACCTCCAGTAATGCATACTTTCATAAATGAAGCATCAATTTGAGAGATCAACTGGTCCTTTTTCCCTCTACCATCTTCTAAGTCTAGTGTGATGTTAGACTTTTAATTCCAGAATCAGACAGTGTAGACTAAATCCCAGTCCAAGCACTGAAACTTTGGGCAAATAACTTAACCTCTTAAGCTTCAGATATTTTCATCTGTAACATTGGAGATAGCCATATTATAAGTTGAATGAGTACAGATCACCATGGACCACCACCACCCCTACCCCCAAGCATTCCTACCCCGAAAGGTTAATCCAGAACATCATAGCACACTTCCCTCCCCAAACAAGCACATGCCCACGTGCACATACAAAACAGCTTCAGGAATTTTGCTGAATTATAGAGTTTACTGAAGGTTTCATGTTGAGGCAGAGGAACAGGTTACATTTGTCCCCACAAAGCCAATCTTCCCTTTAAAAAAAGAAGAGGCAGGGCTTTGTCATCCGCTGCTCTTTCTCCAGAAGCACCCCCAGTCTCCATGGTCCTCACCCACCCGATCTTGGTTCAGGCAAATTATCTCGAGTTCTGCTTTATCAGACAGGTGGGAAGAAGCCTAAGTTCCTGGGAGGCAGTGACTATTCTGCTTTTAAAAGAAGAAGCAGAAGTATTTCACTCTGTTAAATTAAGTATTTCAATCTAAGCTTGATGTAAGAGTTGGTAATTCCTTGCGTATTTCCTAGAGCAGTGGTAGGCAAACTCGTTAGTCAACAGAGCCAAATATCAACAATATAATGATTGAAATCTTTTTTGAGAGCCAAATTTTTTAAACTTAGACTTCTTCAAAATAGACTCACCCAGACCATGGTATTTTGTGGCAGAGCTACACTCCAGGGGCCAAAGAGCTGCATGTAGCTCACGAGCCTCGGTTTGCCAACCACTGTCCTAGAGGGATGATGAGTGCATGTACTGCCCTGCCTGGGAGTGTCTCGATTGCCGTGTGCCCTCCTCTCCTCACCAAAGCTCTGTTTGTTCATCCCACCTGCTCTCAACTCAGCCACTGAAGTCCCATTGATACCAACAACCTCTTCCATGAAACTCTCTCATTTAGATATTGGTTACCAGAGCTACTGGTTAATTGTTTGGTTTTTCCCTCTTGCCAGAAAACAAGGTTTCATTTTCTGTCTCCAGGTCATGGTTACATTTATTTATGTAGTTTTTCAGTATATATTTCTTCTGAAACATTATTTTGGGTTGTTTATTAACTTGATTAGTAATAGTCAACTTGATCATTGACTAATACATGCTATAAGGAAGTCCTTCTTTAGAGAAAATATATTTTTTTACAGTAGACTTGAAGATGGCTAATCACATGTGAAATGGTTTCTATTGATACACAAGTTTTTTTGTGTGTTTTTTTAAATGTATTTTATTTGGAGAAAGAGAGAGGCATTCATGGAAGAGAGACAATTCCACATGCACCCCCTTTGGGGATTGAACCCATAACCTAGGTATGTGCCCTGACTGGGAATCGAACCCACCACCTTTTGGTGTACTGGACAACCCTCCAACCAACTGAACCTCACCAGCTAGAACAATACGAAGTTTTTGAAGTTAATGCAAGGAAGTTGGAAAGACTTTTTTCCTAGAGTGATCATTTTATTGGCTTTAGTGTTTGACTACAACTTTTTTAGAAAAAAATTTTAAATCTTGCAAGCTTGATAACCTCTTTTATTTAATTTGCTTCATTATGGTGATTCTCACCTATCAAAACTAAAGAACCCACTGGTCTGAAAAGTTAAATGAAAATTCAGCCAAACGGGACTGTGTATTGCTTCCAAAGAAGGTTGTTCATTGTCAGTTATCCAGGAGTCAGGAGTGAATGTGTGCTATCAGGCCAGGGATTTCTGGGGGTGAATTTCCCAGGGCTTAATCATTTCATAAGGCCTCTAAGTGTGACTTTTTCCCCAATAATCTACTTATCTCAGTAATTTACCCCTCCTACTGCACTGCAAGGAAAATGAGTCCCCAGGTTGTTTGCATGATAAGTAGCTGGGAATTGTGTGAGTCTTTTACCAAGCAGCCCCGAGTTAATTGTAGCGCCTGAGCTAATGGTTTCCCGTGTGAGCTGGCAGGTTGAGTGAAGAAGAGGGCTTGAAAACACCCTTTATCACAAGTACTCCTCATTTGAAAAGCTGAAATCTTAAAAATGTGGCTTCATCCCTTGCCATGTAAATGGGTGAGAAAAAATGTCTTTCCGGGGACAGGATGAGCAGTTTTGCAAAGAACTCTGGATGTTGGCAACTTGGAGGAGTTTTGTTTAAGTTTAGGGGAGGTTTTTGTTTCTGTTGATCCAGTAGATCACACTCATTTGCCCCCACTCCCCTTTTTTAGTTGTCAGAATTGAAGAATAAGCTGCTCATTGTAAGCAAACAAGTAGAAAAATCACTTAGGGGGGAAAATACAATTTTCTGATCACATTTTCTTTTAGGTTCATTTTACATTTATCCTTGAAGTTGTTAGTATTCAGCACATCAACTTAGCTTTTCTATTTGGGAAAAAAGTCATTAGGATACAGTTTACTTTGAAAGGAGGGGCCAGGCTGTTCTGCACTGTCTCCTTAGAGGCAGAGAGGACTTCAAGTGACCTCATGTAGAATTGAAGGTCCGGAGGTGAGAGGACATTGAATGACAATGGGTCAGGAAAAACATACTGTGTTTCCCACATTACCCAACCACCAGGTAAAGCTCAGCATGTTTAGAGGGAGAGCAAGTTCCTGTTGGAAAGAAGCTGTGGGAATGGAAGCCAGAAACACCTGTGCTCCTCTCTCTGCACATCCTCTCTGCTTGGTCAGTGCCTCCCGTCCTTCAGATCTCAGCCCAGCCATCACCTCCTCCAGGAAGCCCGTTCTAGTCCCCACGGGAGCCTTTTGTGCCTACATCTTGCTTTCATAGCACTTGTACAGTTGTAAATACACATTTTTTGGTCAAATTGCTTCTCTTTGTCCCCACAAAAGTTGAACCCCCTCCCCCCACCATGAGTATGTAAGGATTGTGCCTGTTTTTTACATGCCATTATAATCTCAGTAAATTCTCAAACAGTATTTGCTGAATATTCGAATGGCTGGATGGATGAGAGTACAGTTGTTAAAAGTATTTCTGGTGAAGGATATTGGGGTGAGTTCATGGCTTAACTGATGGCTATACAGGAAGAATTTAAGAGGCTTTGTCAAAGGAAAACAGAGGAGGAAAAATTATGAACCTAGAAAGTATAGAAGAGAAACATGAGAGCAAAAATGTGTGTGTGAAATATTCCTTAAATAAACTGGCCTTTGATATAAGAATGAGAAGAGAATGATTTTTGAGTGATTTTTCTAAGAAACAGATGACTGAATATATCAGCCGGGTTCCCAGCATGAAATAGCATTCTCAGCTGGGTAACGCACAGAGACATTGGGGCCTACAGAGACATTGGGGCTTACAGGTACTGGCAATAGTGGAAGTGATACTCATCCCCATCCCCATCCCCAGGGAGCAAGGGGAGAAGTCACTGTTCCTGAGCTTAGTAGGAGCTGGGTCTGGAAGAGGCCAGCAGCTAGCAAGTGTGGTTCTGAGGCGGGTATAAAGCGGGGAGGGAGCAGTGCTGAAGCAAGGAGAGACCAGAATTCTTCAGCACGGGTCTCCCCTGACCTCTGATTTCAAGCCAATGCCTCCCTTTGGCAAACCTGAAAGGAAGGCAAAGGCAGAAGACCCCAGATGATGCAGTATTTGGGGGTCATCCACACATTCCCATCACACACAAAATCCGGAAAGCAGAGAAGAGCAAAGCAAGGATCCAGAGAGGCAAATGGAAAATAATCAGCCCAGTGAGGGAGTCTAGATCCGTGCTCTTTTGTCTCTTTTGTTGGTAGTAGAAAATCTTTGTAAATGCATAAATTATATATCATAGTGACATCATTTAAGACTGTGGCAAGTGAGTCATTTTAATAGCCAATTTCCCCAAATACCTGCAGGTTAACTTTTTTACTTTTTCTATTTATCTTTTAGTGTGATTTTTTAGTCACCAATACAATGAGCAAGGTATACCCAAGAACTTTTATGCTTGTCTTCTTGACTCTTTCCCTTCCACATATAGTTAACCACTTTTTTTTTTGTTGTTGTTGTTTCTCCTGTCTCCTCCCAGTGCTCCTTTTTGCAGTACAAGCAAATAGGGAAAAATCTGTGTATATTGTGTATGTTATAGCCCTATCTCTCAAATGAAAGGTAGCATATTATATATGTACTAGAGGCCCAGTACACAAATTCGTGCACCTTGAAAGGAACTGTGGGCCCTGAGGCTGCAGTAGGCACAGGAATGGGTCTCGGCACATTCTCTGTGCTCCTGCCTGGCCTTTCCCACCTCAGCCTGGTCCCCTGTCTGCTGGCAGCCCTGCTCCTGCTACTGCCACTCCCACGGTCCCCACCGCCGCCACTCCCACATGCTTATGGGGCCAGCCCTGCTTGTACTCACTGATGGCATGGAGCATGGAGTGATTGGGGCTGGCACCAGCAGTGGGGTGTGAGCGGCAACTGCTGCCCTGTTTACCCCTCAGGAGCAGGAGGAGGTAGAGAAGCCCTCAGGAGCAATCAGGGCCAGCAGCTGCCGCTCGCACCCTCTAACAGCAGCAGGTGCAAGCACTGGGCGGGACTGTGGCACATGGGAGCAAAGAATTTTCAGTAACCACCAGAGGCTTGCCCCAATGACAACGACTGGTGCCCCACCTTGGTCTGGTGCCCCTGCTCACCTGCTCCACCATTGCACCATGGCCAACACCTGCCATGTTTCCCTCTCTACTGCCTGCTGCCAATACCCACCATGTTTCACGTGTGCCCCCTGGTGGTCAGCACATGTCATAGTGACCAGTTGTTAGGTTTTTCCACTGTTCAATCTATTTGCATACTAGCTTTTTATTATATAGGATAGGATATAATGTGTGTGGGTGTGTGAGTGTGTGTGTGTAGTACATATCTTCTGCATCTCAAACATTTACTGTTTTATGTGTATATTGGTATATTTAGGATAAATTCAGAGGCATGGAAATTTTTATAAATGTGGCCAGCCTAACTTTGCAGAGACTGTACAACTTGGTGCTTCCAGCAGTGTGTGTCAGAGCATTTTCCTGCAGCCTTTGCTCTAAGAGTGTGTTGCTCAGCTTTTGGGATTTTGCCAGTCTGAAGATGAAAAATATTATTTCATTGTGTTAGGTTGAACCACATGAAATTGCAATTTATGTAGGTCAGAATTGGTAGACCTTTAGTAATTTCATATGGTTCAACCTAATAAATAGCTTTGTTCTATATTTTCCTTATGAGTGAAACAGAATACCTTTTAATTTATTTTAATGACTGTATTTCTTTTTGTTCTGAACAGTATGTTGATGTTCTTGGTACATTTTCTGTTGCTGGTCTTTGTCTTATCAGTTTTATGCATACATTAGAGAAAAGAATCTTTTGTGACAATGAGTTGAAATATTTTTCCTTATTTGTCTTTTGACTTTGCTTATGATGATTTTTTGCATATAATATGCATGTAAAGTGGACCTGTGCAGTGCAAATCATGTTAAGGGTCAAGTGTATATTGGTCTAATATGATTATTATAGTAGTTTATTCAACACTGTGTGTGTGTGTGTGTGTGAATCATATACACATAAAAATATTAACATTGGTAAATGGCAGAATTAGGGCTATTTAATTTTTTAATTTTTGCTTATATTTTATTTTTAAATGTGTATTTTTAAACATATATTAATTCTACAATATATTAAAAAATATTTTAAGGAAAGTCACATAATTTATCTGTAATTTATGCCAAAAAGTTAAAATAAATTGCTAGGACTTAAAGATAATCTTCCATATTAGTATGTGGTCATGGTTACAACCATAATAGTAGGAAAAAGGATGGACTTATAAATAGTATTGGAACAACTGAGTAGTTTTGTGAAAATAAAAAAAGGTGGGTTTATACCCCATTTAGGATAAACTCCTAATGGGTCAAAATTTTAAATGCAATAAACAAAACCATTAAAATTCTAGGAAAAATCTATAGGAGAATTCATTTATGTACTTGGGATAGAGATGACCTTGCTATGCCTTAAAATCTTGGAATTATGAACAAAAAAATTAAGCCCTGGCTGGTGTGGCTCAGTTGGTTGAGTGTCATCCCGTGCACCAAAAGGTCACTGGTTTAATTCTCAGGGCACATGCCCAGGTTGTGAGTTCAATCCCAGGTTTGGGATGTATACAAGAGGCAACTGGATCTATTTTCTCTTTCTCCCTCTGTCTCTAAAAATCAATTTCAAAAAACTTAAAAAAATAAAAAATTGATAATTACAACTATATAAATATTAGAAAATTTTGAGAAGCAGGGAGGTCTCGTCTTTAGTGGGTTATTCTTTTTTTGTAACACAAATATATTGAGGTTTAATTTACATACAGTAAAATTCAACATTTTTGTGTGATCAGTTCTATGAATATTGACAAGCAAATACAGTTGAATAACTTCCATTACAGGCAAATATTGGATATACCCACCATCCCAAATAGTTCCCTCATATTCCTTAGTGATCAGTTTATTCCCTTCCTCTTTCCCCACTTCCCCAATCACTGGTCTGAAGTCTGTCCCTAATGCTTTTGCCTTTTCTCTGGATCATTCTTGGCCCACCTGCCCTCCCTTCCTTCCTCCCTCCTCTCCTATGCCACTTGAATCCTTGTCCCCAGAGTGAAAGCTAGGCCTCAGCATATCATGCTACACTTCAGGGAGAGGACAAGAGTGTTAACATGCATTGCTAATGTTTTCAGACCCAGAAGTGGGACATGTCACATCTGCTCACTGTCCATTAGTGCGAATTTAAGTACATGCTCCTCTACCTGGGAAATGTACTCTTTCTGCTGAATAAAGGGAAAGGGAATCCTGATGGACTAATCTAGTGATGACCCCTACAGCCTGGCCACCAGCAAACCCACTGCCATCTATTTCCACACAGAGAACACACCCTCTTTCTGAGGGAAACAGCCCCAAACCCTACCCAGTTACTAAAACATGCACAAAGACCAGAGTGGCTGAGTGATGGGAAGTCTTTTCCAGCTGGCCCATGGTCTAATGACCTCAAGACTAAAACACAAGCTATGTGCATCTCTCCTTCCTGTATCTTCTCCAGGACTGGGGTTTCTTTCCAACTTATGGATTTTCCATTCCTTGAGCCCAGCAACACCTTCGAGTTCCATCTCTCTATGTAGTTCTGATTGGTTTTCTGACTTCTGATTAGATTAATGCCTCTTCCCTGTTGGGGTTACCTGAAATGATAGATTAGGAGGGAGGACCGTAAACCTGACCTCTGCCACTGGGCTGATCTTCTTCCTTTGGCTTCTTGGGAGACTATTAAGAAAGGCTGGGTCACCCACAGTCGCATCCCCCCTGTTTGGGGCCCAGCTGCTTGGCTTTTCCAGCTCTGCAAGGCCTCCATTTTCTAGGCTTTTCCTTCCATCTCTTCTCTTAATCTGGCCAATTCTTGCATGAGCTCATCGCTCTTGTAGAGGCTTGCTTAAAGTTAAAAAATTATGTAGAAGCATTTATTTCTTTACGGCATGTGCCTTATCTCTAAATATATTTAATTATATTATTATTATAGTTATTTTAATAGAAAGCTGTTAAGCAATCTCCTACCACCTAATTTTTAGGATTAAGTTGTATGAGTGTGAATAAATTCCTTAAAAAGCAGGCATAGAAAATCAAGCACATAAAGATATGTCATTAATAGCACAAAAACGAGTGTTGCCAGCACTGCTGGCCTGGGCAGAGAGAGATGGGTACTGACAAGACAGTATCATTGCCCTGCAGAGAGGATCTGGTTCTTACCAAGTCTTTTGGTTCAGCAATTACTATTAAAATAGGCCAAATGAGATATTAAAACATGGAGAATGCAAATGTAAGAATCCTTAGTCAGAAAAAACTGTTGATAGTTTTTAGAGGAGGATGACCATTCAGTGCATTTGAATATGTATAAATAATAGATGTGTTGATAAATATCAGAGCTGTCTACTTGAAAAGGCTAATCAAATAGATAAATGTATGTCAAGTATAAAGGCACAAAGAAAAAACAAAAGCACATATATCTCCCCAAAATGCTCTGGTGGTAGGTTTTGTTGTTGTTTTTTCATTTCTTTTTCTTTTTTTTTCTCTTTACTAATAAATCTTTATTGTTCAGATTATTACAGTTGTTTCTTTTTTCCCCCATAGCTCTCCTCCAACTGGTCCCACCCCACCCTCTGTCCTTACCCCACCCCACATTGTCCTTATCCATAGGTGTATGATCTTTGTCTAGTCTCATCCCACACCCTCACACCCCTTTCCCCCCGAGGATTGTCAGTCCACTCCCTTTCTATGCCCCTGATCCTATTATATTCACTAGTTTATTCTGTACATCAGACTTTTTATTCACTTGATTTTTAGATTCACTTGTTGATAGATATGTATTTGTTATTACTTGGTTGTTTATAGTTTTTATCTTTACCTTTTTCTTCTTCCTCTTCTTAAAGAATACCCTTCAGCATCCTATCTAATGAAGAGGGAATATGCTAATTGACCATCACTCCATCACAAAGATGACTGCACCCACAGCTGAGGCCAAGTTCCCATAAGAAGCTTTAATGAGCAATCAGCAGGGACCTGAGGCTACGCCCTCCCCCATCCCCGTGGGGCTTGACAAGGAACTTCAGGCCACGCCCCCCACCCAGCAGGGCTTGACAGGAGACTTCAAGATGTGCTTCCCATCCTGGTGCTGGGCTAGGGGACCTCAGGCTGCGCTCCCTGCCACAGTGCCAAGCTGGGAGACGTCAGGCCGTGACCCCCACCTGGCAGGGCTTGATAGGGTACCTCAGGCCATGTGCCCCCCAACCCCAACACCAGGCCAGGGGACCTCAGACTGTACCCCTGCCTGGCAAGGCTTGATAGGGGACCTCAGGCTATGCCCCCCACTCCATCACCAGGCCAGGGGACCTGAGGCTGTGCCTCCCTGCCTGGCTGGGCTTGACAGAGACCTAAGGCTGTGCCCCCCACCCAGCAAGGCTTAACAGGGGACCGCAAGATGCACCCCCAGTGCTGGGTCAGAGGAACTCAGGCCCCGCTGCCCTGCCCAGCAGGACTTTCCAGGTGACTTGAGGCTGCGCCCCCCTGCCGGTGGGGCTTTTTGGGGGACCTGAGGCTGCACCCCCCCTCCTGGTCTGGGCCAGAGAACCTGAGGCTGCATGGCTTGGCTTGATGGGGGACCTCAGGCCATGTGCCCCACCCAGCAGAGCTTGACAAGGGACCTCAAGACACGCCCCTTGCCCTGGTTCAGGATGGGAGACCTTAGGCCATGCTCCCCATCCTGGTGCCAGGCCAGGGGTCCTGAGGCTACGACCCCTGCCCGGTGAGGCTTGACAGGAGTGGGACTGGCTCTAGCCCAATGGGGAGGGGGTGGCCAGGTCTGGGTCTCACACGATTTTGAGGAGCATGTAGGTGGGTGGGGACTTGATTCTGGGTCCCGTGGTGTACGCCAGACTCTGACAGGAGGAAGGTTTTCACATACATTTTACTAATTTTCTTTCATCTCTGACACTTCTATTATAAAGGGCAAATAGCAATATTAAATTATTTCCTCTAATTAATCCCCTTTTAATGTGCATGGATTTTGTACACTGGGCCACTAATACTGGTTTGGCAGTGATGAATTCCTTTAGCTTTTTCTAATCTGTGAAGCTCTTTATCTGACCTTCAATTCTGAATGATAGGTTTGCTGGGAAGAGCAATCTTGTTTGTAAGTTCTTGCTATTCATTACTTTGAATATTTCCTGTCACTTCCATATGGCCTGCATAGTTTCTGTTGAGAAATCAGCTGACAGTCATATGGATGCTCTCTTGTAGGTAACTAACTGTTTTTCTCTTGCTGCTTTTAATATTCTCTCTTTGTCTTTTGCCCTTGGCATTTTAATTATAATGTATCTTGGTGTGGTCCTCTTTGGATTCCTTTTGTTTGGGGTTCTCTGCACTTCCTGGACTTGTAGGTCTATTTCTTTCACTAGGTGGGGGAAGTTTTCTGTCATTATTTCTTCAAAAAGGTTTTCAGTATCTTGCTCTCTCTCTTCAACCCCATAATTTGGATGTTGGTACACTGGAAGTTGTCCCAGAGGCTCCTTACACTATTTTCATATTTTTGGATTCTTTTTGCTTTTTGCTTTTCGGTTGGGTGTTTTTTGCTTCTTCGTATTTCAAATCTTTGACTTGATTCTTGCAATCCTCTACTCTCCTGTTAGATCTCTGTATATTATTCTTTATTTCAGTCAGTGTATGCTTAATTTCTATTTGGTCCTTTTTCATATCTTTAAGGGTCTCACTAAATTTATCAGTGGTTTCTAGAAGATTCTTGAAAAACCTTATAACTGTGGTTTTGGGGCAGACTATATCCAATAGTCTGCCCTCCTCCATTTCTTTCATCTGTGACCTGTTTATTTGTCTCCACATTTTGGCTGCTTCTCTGTGTTTATAGTGTGGCTTGGTGTGCTAGGTATCCTAAAGGGCCCAGTGGCTCAGCCTCCCCAGTTACCTGAGGTGGACACTCTTGGTGAAACCCTTGGTGGGCTGTGTGCACAATCTTGTTGTAGTTAAGCCTTGATTGTTGTTGGTATCACTGGGAGGACTTGACCTTCAGGCCAGTTGGCTGTGAGAATCAGTTGTGTCTATGATGGGAGAACTTCTGTGCTGGAGACACCCTTATGGGCCAAGACTTGCTTCAGTGGGGCTTTGGTGCTCACTGAGTATGCCCCCTGAATGTGTCTCTTATGGATCTGAAGAGTTATAGTCTGGATGGTCTCTCTCTGACCACTGGGTACATTGGCTCTTGGATCTCCAAGGAGAGAGGCCACCCAGCAGAAGCTACAGAGAGATTTACAAATTCCTTCTCTTCATTTGGGGTTTGAAGGTGCCTAGATGAGGCCCAGCTGTGAAGCAGAGCAAGCTGCTGTGGAGCCTTGGGTCTTCTTTTGGAGGCTCTGGTTAGGTTTCAGATTGCAAAGGGCCAGGCCATTCATATGCAAAAGCTTCTGTACACAAATTGGGTGGGGTGAGGGTCTCAGGGAATCACCAGGGTGGAGCAAACAGCAATGGCTAACTGTCAGCCCTGCCTAGAAGATGTCCTGTGTCTCTGTGTCCTGTGGCACCATGCAGGAACAATGATGGCTGCAAGCACCTCTGAGAGAAAGCGGCCCTCAAGTTCTGCCCATTACCAGACTTTTCTCCCCGTGTGAATCTGGGTTCAGTTTTTCTCCATGTGAATCTGGGTCCCCAGAGTCCTGCCTGGAAATAGAGTTCAGAGCAGTCCGGAGCTTGTATCTTCCTCGTAATTGAAAAAGACAACAGTATACTCAGTAGCCAGCACTTTCAGCGTGCATGCCTCCGTACCTCTGCACTTCATTTCTGTACCTCTTCTCCTCCTCCGAGTCTCACTGTGCTTTTTTCTTTCCTTCTAGTTGTACAATTTCCACTCAGCCAGCCTTCCCATGGTTCTGAGTGATCCCTGTTTTGTCTTTTAGTTGTAGTTTTGAAGTGGTTGTGCGAGTCAGCGAGTTCAGGTGTTTACCTATGCCACTATCTTGGTTTCTCTAAACAGTTTTATAAGCAAATTCTTTCAAACATCCCTAGAAAAATAATTTGCATGTTATGTAAAACTGTTTTCAGAATATAAAGAAATAAGAAAGCTTCCGATTGCATTTTTATGAAATGTGCATAACTCAGATATCAAAATCCATCAAAGACAACATATATACACAAATCTGTAGTCCAGTCTCACTTAATCATAAATAAAACTAGCAATTCAGTACTCTTTTAAAAGAACAAAGCACTGTTCCCAAGTCAACCAGATGCAAAGAGTAGGTAGTGAAATATTAACATATTTCTTCACATTAATAAATGGAAAAAGTCATATGATCACCTTAATCCACAATAAAAAGGTATTTAATAAAACTGAGTGTCTATTCTTAGTTTTTGTTTTTGTTTTAAAGAAAGCAACTGGTCAGCCATGCTCGTACAGCTCAGTGAATAAGTGTCGACACATGAACCAGGAGGTTACCAGTTCGATTCCTTGAAAGGGCTCATACCCAGGTTGCAGGTTCAATCCCCAGTAGGGGGTTTGCAGGAGGCAGCCGATTGATGTTTCTCTCCTATAATGTTTCTGTCTATCCCTGTCCCTTCCTCTCTAAAATCAATAAAAACATTTTTAATTTTAAAACAGAAAGCAACTCTTCAAAGTGGGCATTAAAGGTCACTTCATTATCATGCTGCATCATAACGATCACAAGCTAAGTGAGAAGATCAGATTGGGCAAAAATTAGAACGTCCCCTCTGACCATTGATATGTATCATTAACTTGGAAGACCTTGCCTCTTCAGTATGCAAATTAATTAATGAGAAATAAAAAATTATCATTTTTGTAAATATTTACAATCTCCTACCTGGAAAATTCAAGAGAATCAATGGGAAAACTAAAAAGAAAGTCAAGTCCTTTGCCAATTATAAAATAAATATACAAGATTGTTTTCTCATAAAGCACCCATAATCAGAAAATGTCACAGGGAGCAGAAAAATCACATTAACAATAGCTACCAAAACTCAACAAGAAATAGGATTACTAAGTTCAAAACCCAATCTAGGTGAGGCGAAACAAAAGGGGAGGGAAGGCATTAACCATAATTGTGAAGGACTACAGGAGTCAGGGCGGCTCTGAGGCCTTGGGAAGTAGAGCTTGATTCTCCTCAAAGCTCCCAGGACTCTCCTATTGATTGGAACAAGTGGTAATCTGAAGGAGCAAGGTCTGCAGGGTTCAGTTATTCAGAGCATGCAGTGGGCAACTCTAAGGGCTTGCCACTCAACAGCACCGTCACTACAGCTGTGTATACGAGGTGTACTGGTTAATATGGATTTTTTTCAATAGATGGAGTTACACATGTGTTGATGTATATGCGATTTGATATGTATTGTATTTTGTTGTATTGACAGCAAGCTTCAAAACTTCATATGTCAAATTTGCTGAAGGTGTTAACATCATAGACATTCTTACACTTAAAAATGTTGAATTTTGTGCCAAAAAAAAAGAGCATTTGCGGGAAGTTTTAACTCATTACTTTATTTAGAAGAAAAGTGCTGCTGAATACTTCAGGAAACTTATGGTGAACATGCTCCATCTCAAGATACTTGTGAACGGTGATTTAAATGCTTTAAAAATGATGATTTTGATGTGAAAGACAAAGAACATCCAGGTCAACTGGAAAAGTTTGGAGACCAACAATTACAAACATTATTGGATGAAGATGTGTGTCAAACTCAAAAACAACTTGCAGAAAGATTAAATGTTTCTCAGCAAACAATTTCTGATTGTTTACAAGCAATGGGAAAGATTTTAAAGAAAGGAAAATAGGTGCTACGTCAACTGAACGAAAGACAAATGGGAAATCAAAAAGTCATCAGTAAAATGTTGCTTCAACAGTATGAAAGAAAGTCTTTTTGCATCGAATTGTGACTGGCAATGAAAAGTAGATTTATTTTGAGAATCCCAAATGCACAAAATCATGGTTAATCATCAACATCGACTACAAGGCCAAATCACTTCGGAAAGAAAACAATGCTCTGCTTTTGGTGGGATCAGGAAGGTAGGATCAGGAAGGCATTATGAGCTTCTAAAACCAGGTGAAACTATTAATACCGATCACTACAGACAAGAAATAATCAATTTGAACCATGCTTTGATTGTGAAATGACCAGAATCTGCCAGAAGACATGGCAAAGTAATTTTGCTTCTTGATGACGCACCATCACACACTTCAAAACCAGTTAAAGACACATTCAGAGATCTTGCCTGGGAAGTATTAACCCACTAGACCTTGCTCCTTCAGATCACCACTTGTTCTGATCAATGCACTTGCACTTTCTGGCAATACTTCAAAGTGTATGAAAAAGTAGAAAATGGGGGCTCTGAATGGTTTGCCCCAAAACAAGGAAAGTTCTATTGGGACGGTATCCACAAATTACCTAAAAGATGGAAGAAATGTGTAGCTAGCAATGGACATTACTTTGAATAAGGCACTTTTGATATTTCTCTTGGTATTATCATGTGGTTTTTTTTTTTTATTACAAAATCCACATTATTAACCGGTGCACCTGGTATAAGGACAGCAGTTTTATGACAGTGAGGATGGAGTGCTTCTTTCTGTTTTACACACACCATGTGGGTCGGTGGTGGGGCTGCATCCACTTGGTCACTCTCTCCTGCCACGGGCTGGCTTTCCCTTTTGGTGAAGAGCAGAGCCCCGCATTGTCCTCATTCTTCTGTGGGAAGGTTCCTTCCTTGCAGTTAGGAGAGTCATGGGACAGTTTCTCTTTGGGCTTCTGGGGTCTTGTCTCTTTCCCTGAAATGTGGGTCATTGTGTTTGGCTTAGGGTGCAAGCAGGCCATTGTATTGGACTGGTGTGTAGGTTGATTGGGGTAACAGTTGAGAAGCAGGAAAAATTATAGCTATCGACAGAGAAGATTTGATTAAATGTAAGGGTCTGCTATATTTCAAGATAGACTGGCCTGCATTGTAGAGAGAGAGATTTTCCCTAAGTTGATATATAAATTTCATACCATCTAATTTAGAATTTCAGAGGGAGTTTGGGGCATACTTGATATCATAATTCTAAAGTTCATCTGCAGTAGCAGACATATGTAGTGCCCAATGGAAGGGGACCACCTTAATTTATACATCTTCATCTCAATGTTTTATCATCATCCTATACTTAAATGTGCTCCAATGTTGACACCTAGTTTTTAAAGCTTTCCTCCCTGTATAGCTTTTACATAACCCAGGGAATTCTTAATGAGACATTCAGAGACTTAGTATCTGTCCCTCTTCCATCACTCAAGTCACTGTGAATGCCTCCTAATGCCAGATGCTATGTCTTTTCTTTAGACCTGGAAGCCATACTCTCTTCCCATCCATTAATGACTTTACAACCAAAGATGAATACTAGACATTGTAAATGTGTCATTCTTACACATGATTTGGGGAACAAGTTTGCCAAAATAAAAAGATCAGGAATAAAGTGCAAAGATCTGATCTGAAATGACAGGTGTACAGAAGAATTTGTGGGTGGATTGGTGAAGAATTGTTAAATGTGGTGGTGGACGATATGGGTTTAAGTGTAAGGATATTTATGGAATAGTATAAGAACCTGACCTTGGACACAGTTTTTAGTCATGCTGGAGATGACCTAAGCAAGACAGCATGTGCTGCCTCCATAGCCAAAAGAAGAAAGAGATGGAGAGGAAATGCCAGTCAGAAAGTGTTTGCATGGGAAGTGTGTGCTGGTCGGAAGAACTTTAATTTGTCATTTTGTTTTGTGTTCGCAAATGGCACTCTTCTTGGGAAAGTAAATCCACGTCTGGAAGGGAAAGCGAATGTGTAAGGCATGATAATGCATGTGTAAATATGTGTCAAGTCTAATTTCTTTGGCTTTTGAAACAATTGGGGAATTTTCAACTCTGCAAATTTGTAAAAATAGGCGAGATAAATGTTTATCTTGTGTGATTTATGTTCATACCAGGCCTAAGTTCAAAGATCTCACTAGATAACCATTTAAAGTTCCCTTCCTCTCCATCACTTGGGAAAGTTCCTTGATTGAGACAAACCCAAGATGAAAGTAAAGGAGTTTACATTTCATTCAGAATAACAAAGAACTTGAGAAGATTGCTTCTAGAAAGCTAAGTAACCCTGCTCCATGCATTGAAAGCAAGAAATAGTGTAATCAATGTTAAATAGCGCAAGAATGGATACAGAAAAGGGCAGTGAGTCCCCCCTCCCTCTTCCATATCATGGGTTTTATAGCTAAAATTCAGTGCCTCAGTTTGCTTTGTAAATGATATGCAGATTTGGTTAGATTCCTTGCAGCATATGTTTGGAATTAATCATGTAAGCACATTTGCACCAGCTGAAGTTGGAGCTCACAAATGTGTGGAGAACGATAGTGAGGTACGACTCTCGGAGAAAAGGTCACGGTGCCTGTGCTCAAGGGCATATTGGAGGAAGCTTGTCCTGGTCATCGTGCCATCTGAAGTCCCTGGAAGCATATGTGAACCCAAGATGGCCCTCAGACAATGAGCCCCACAGGCCAAAGGGAAATGACCTTCTTTAGCTAATGGAGAGTGCAGGAAAGTAAGAGAGAGAGCTCACAGACAACACAGAGGAAAACCAGGTGGAAAGGTTAGCCCATCTGGCTAATTGGTCACAGGCTGCACATTCCCCCCAAGCATCTTGCTTCTCAGCCACCTCTGCCCTCGCTGCTTGGGGAACCTGGACCTTCTGAGGAGCTGCCCAGGAATGTTTGCAAAGGTGAATGCCACTCCGGTTTGGATTTTGTTTTTACTTTCTTTTTAAATTGGACAATGGAAGTATGTCTGGTACATGCCAGAGGGGAAAACAAGGCAGCCGTGGGACAGTTGAAGATGATGTTGGAAGGTGACTTAGGAAAACCTGGGCTCCTGCCCTGGGCAGAAGCAGAGGGGAAGTCAGTCAGTTCCTCGTCTGCATTCAACTTTTCCCCCAGTGCCCTCCCCACTTGTCACTTCCTCACGTCAGGTCCTCAGTCTTTTGTGCCTCTCCTATCCACCCACTTCACTCCAGAGCAAAGGACCCCCTGAGTCCATTCATGCTCAGATACTGGGGATGGAAAGTGTTGTCCTGCGGGATGTCAACAGTAATTCCTGGTGGTGGGATCTGGTCGGAGGATGTTTGGGAGCAGAACGACTTGCTTTTACTCACCAGGTTACCCCTGATTAGGTGACCCTGTGGCCTGGCCTGCATGGAGGCAGCTGGTGTACCCTGGGCCCTACCTTGTCCTTTCAAAAACTCTGGCTGTGCCCTTGGCTAACACGTTGCCGTCTGCCACTCCGAGCACTGGCACTGGGACATTACTCGCTGGTTTCAGAAGTCACGTGCTGAAATGGAAGGTTTTTGCTTTCTCTGTCTCCTATACCAAACAGGACAGCATTTCCAAATTGATTCTGTTGCCTCCTTTAGCCTCTTTATAACTCCCAGCTTACTTGGCATTTTAAGTAGATGAAGAGTCACTGCACCAAACCAGTGGAAGGAGAGGTGGCAGTAATGAGGTTCTCATATTCGGTTCTGGTGGTGAATTTCTGTACTCATCAGTGGGTTGGGAGTAGTATTCACAATGTTTCTTGATCCTGGGTATATACTACCAGGCTGTGTGAACAGTGACCCAGGGTTTGGACCTCTCTGAATCAGGTTTAAAAGTGCAGTTACATTAGGGAAGCATGCATTAATGAGAGCTAAATTGTGTGTGGTGGGAGGAGGGGCGTGGGTCTCCCTGTGTTAGGGCACCTTTCTTATACCTCACAAGCATTGTGTCATTCAGCCTTCATGCTCACCCCACATGGCAGGTATTGCTGTCATCCCCATTTATGGGATCTGGCAACTAGAAAACTCACTGAGCTCTTTCCTTAACAACTGTGTGCTTTTCTGCATATGTGTTACACTTCAGTGAAATTGTTGTTCAGAAAAAGAAAAAAAAGAAGAAGATGAGGCCACTGAAGCCCAGTAACTTGCCCTGTCCCCCGACTATATGAGCGGAAGCAGGATTCCACCACCACAGGCCCCACATTGGAGCTCACTTAGCCCGCACTCCATCCTGCACATTTAATTATAGATTTTAATCATACCACACATTAAGAGTTCATATAAATAGATGGTATTTGTATTCTCTGACACAGCTAATTCTTCATTTTGTCATTTCTTTATTATCTAGAAATGTCCCCATTTTGTAGTCCTCTCTTTTAATGATTTACTTCTTTTTTCCTCCTAACCATTTACCTCTTGATTGTTGAATCAATGAGTGAGTGAATATGTCATATCATAACATTTCTATTAATGTACATTTTTAAGACAGTGTCCTAAATACATTCATTTCTTTATTTAGTGCATAAACAATTATGTGCCATGGACTCCAACTGTAAGGATGAATAAGATAGTCCCTTCTTTCAAAGGGCTCAGAGTTAGTAGGGGCAGACAGACTCCTTAAAAAAAATTTAAGTCAATAAAGTGTATGGATCCTAAGATAAAATCTCTTTATGTAGTGAGAGCATTGAGGAGGAGGTGGCTGGGTGGGTGAGAAAGATTGCAGCAAAGAGATTCCTCGGAGTTTTGAAAGATGAACCCGTGCTGGCCAAGGACCAGGGGTGGCAAGGCCAAGGCTCAGAGTATCAGTCTGCTTGGGCTGTCATAACAAAATACCACAGTCCGGGTGGTTTACACAACAGAAATCCATTTCTCCCAGTTCTGGAGGCAGGAAGTTCAAGATCAAGGTGCCAGCAGAGTTGGTTTGCAGTGAGGCTTGTCCTTGAGTTGCACGCAGTCACCTTCTTGCTGCACCCTCACCTGGCTTTTTCACTGTTGTTGGGGTAGGGAGCGCAGGGTGAGAGAGATCTGGCATCTCTTCTTCTTACAAAGACCCTTGTCCCATTGGCACCTGGCCCCCCACTTCCTCCTGATGCCTCATCACTGAGGTACCACATTACCTTCACTCATGCTTTTTTAAGAGTCCATTCCCATAACAGTATCTTGGGGGTGGGTCACTGGACTTTAGCTCATCTTCTGTGTCAGTTGTAGTGACAAACTCAAAAGGACCTTAAGCAAATATTTGAGAATTCTCCATTAGCTCATCTTCTGTGTCAGTTGTAGTGACAAACTCAAAAGGACCTTAAGCAAATATTTGAGAATTCTCCAAGCTGCCTCATGAACATAAGTCATCCCCCACCCATGCCTGAGTTATAGTCTCTCTCTAAAATTAGTCTCTGCAGTTCCAGGCCTCCTGTGGAGCCTCTAGACCTGGTCAGAGAGCATGAATTGGCTTCGTGGGAAGGGGGAAGGCAGTCCTGCAGTGGTCACGAGTGAAGTTCTCTGGTCTGACTTTCTGAATCTGAATCCAGCTCCATTACTTACCAGCTGTAACCCTGAGTACCCTTGTTTCTTCTCCTTACCTGGAAATGGGGGCCCAGGTTGATGGTCTATTGCTCCGCTGTTTGCCACTGCATCTTGCTCACTTGACCATAGGCCAGCAAAGCACTGTTAGTGAGAAGGGCAACATAACTCAGAAAAAAAGGTGTAAAGCAATCTCTCCAGCAGGAGACCTGGGAGGAGTGAGTGAGTTAAAACGTGCTCGGCACAAGGAAGTGTTGTATTTGTTGTTATTTTTCCTCCTTTGTCCAGCAGACATGGAGGTATGTGGCTATAGTCTCCTGGCTGTTTTGTAGTGACTCGGCGCAATTCAGTAATGTTAGCGACTTGAATTTTAATTTGCTTAGCCAACCAACACCCATCATGAAAGCTGTCCAACATTCACGCGTCTTCTGTCTCTATCAGATCACTTTAAACAGCAAGGAAAATAGTCTTCAGAAAGGCAGCTTGCCAGCCAGGTGTGGGGCCACGTGTCTGGGGAGAAAGGTAGAGAGCTTGACATTTGAATACCAAGTTGTTCTCTGAGGATTGGGGGCACAGGAACTGTGGAGACTCTGAGGGGAAGGCTTGCTGGCTCTGCTTTTCCCTACCAGCTCAAGAGGGTAAGGGAGGATTTGAAGCCCTGGCCAGCTGCAGCCAGAGTAGAGCTGTGCTAGGGAGGGGTTTAAAAGCAGTCCTTTTCATTGAAGTGGGAAGAGGACACCTATTCTTTAGCCTCAGAATAAAGCGTGATGGAGATTAGCCTTTCACAGGTGGCTAGAGAAATATGAGAGGGCTTGCCCTTTACTTTGCTGTGTGATTATCCTTCTGAAGTCTGTGTTATATTATGAAGGAGACAAGTTTAATAAACAGATCCTTTTTTTGCCCCGAACTGTAACTTGGCAAAAGCATTCCAAATCCCTGACCCAGGAACCGGGAACCCTGTTGGTCCTGCATGCTTGTTACTGTCAGCTCTACCCCATGGGGGTGCCACACCCAGTCTGCAGGGCAGGTCTCTAAGGCTGTCCTGCCCCAGGCCCCTGACCAGCACCAAGACTGAGATCCTGTCACCTACTTTTACGATGCATTTGTTCTTAGCCTTATAAGATTCATATTAGTATCTGTTTATTTGTCTGAAGTTTGTCTTTGACCAATGAAGGAATTGCCCAGTGGGCAGGCCTCTACCCTGGTCCTATACCACCTGGATTGACAACATCTGCCCCCAACTCTAAGGACTCAGTCCTGAACTCTGGTTCTGGTCTGTGAGCTGGCTGCATTCAACACTCGGACACACACAGACATGTGAGAAGGACAGGCCTGCTTCCCCGGAGGCCAGCTAAGGCAGGGCAGCAGAATTTCAAAAAGAGCTTTCCTAGGAAAGTATGCACAATAGCATACATAGACAGGTCCATGGCGTCTGGCCTCTAAACCAAGACTGAGGATACAGAACAAGTAAGAAGATTGGCTAGCAAGGCTGGTGGACTATTCAAAGCCTCGTTTCTCCCCTCACCTTGAAATAGAAGAATCCGGTAAATTCTGGAAGAAAGATAGTCCAAATTTTGTCTCTGGGATAGATTTTATTTATAAGTTGTAATCTCCGTATTCCAAAGAGTATGTGGGATAGCTTACAACATTGTGTGTGTGTGTGTGTGTGTGTGTGTGTGTGTGTGTAAAATATTAAAGGTCTAAACATATCTATGGAAAATGTTTAAATATAGTATATACAAGAACCTAAATAGAATAGGCCAAATTGCAAAATTAATACATGTTTGAGTGTCCAATTTTTAAACTCGATTTTTATTGATTTCAGAGAGGAAGGGAGAGGGAGAGAGAGATAGAAACATCAACTATGAGAGAGAATCACTGATTGGCTGCCTCCTGCATACCTCCTACTGAGGATGGAGCCTACAACTCATGCCTGTGCCTTGATCTGGAATCCAGCCATGACCTCCTGGTTCATAGGTCGATGCTCAACTATTGAGCCATGCCTGCCAGGCTGAGTGTCCAATTTAACACCAAGAGTAGAATCCTAAAAAACCAACACAAAAAGGTGAACTGGGATGTGTTAAATAACAACAATATCTAATAGAAAAGAAACACACATCTTCAAGAAAGGCAAGCTGTTTCCTGGGACTGGATATATGTCACAGCACTTAAAGCATATAATTTAACAGCGACTCTAGAGAATGCACAGAAACTCTCTGTTTGGCTGATAGCACTGTTTTTTGGTGTTGATACCTTGTTTGGAACTGACAGAAACCTGGCTTCCCAGAACTCGCTCTCAGGCCCGGCTGTGTGCATCTTCTTCTGAAGCCAACCTCAGGTCAAGTGGGGAGGCCCCCAGAGTGTCCTTCCCAGCAGAGGAAGCGAGAGGAGGGAATTGTGCCTCCTGGATATATGTCCTCTCATTCCCTTATTATTCCATCTCCTGGTTTTCATTTCTTTATCTTTTTGTTCATTTTTGGAGCACTTCTTTCACTATACCTTCAGATTTTCCTATTGAACATCTTTTTTGCTGCTGTCTTATTTTTCTAACTCTTAAGTTTTCGGATTTTAAAGTATTCTATTCTAGTTTCATAGGTATAAAATATATCTCTGAGTATATTATTGTTTCTCTAAAGTTTTCTTTTCTTTGCATTATATCTTTTTGCTGAATTCTTTTTTCTATTTTATTATTGTGGGGGAAGGATGAGTTTGATTTTTGTTTTTTGTTTTTGTTTTTGTTTTTGTTTTGTCAAATGTCTATTTATGCTTGGCTCCCCATTAATTCTTAAGAATGAAGCACTAGCCCTGGCCAGTGTGGCTCTGTGGTCGAGTTTTGGCCGGCACACAGAAAAGTCACAGATTCGTACCTAGGTTGCATATTTGATTCCCAACCCGGTTGGGGCACGTGAAGAGGCAACCAAATGATGTGTTCCTCTTACATCAATGTTTCTCTCACTCTCTCCTCTCCCCCCTCCCTCCCTTCCGCTCTCTCCAAAAATCAATGGAAAAAAATATCAAGATATCCTCTGGTGAGGATTAACAAACAAAGAATGAGGCACTAAAAAGACATCTAAAAGTTCCATATGCATGGGTAGCCGTGTTGTAGGTTTCATCAAACAGGAAGGAACTTGTCATTTTATTGGAAACCCCAGATGTCGTATCTGTCAGGTATTTTCTCTGCTTTGTCCCTTTTTGCAGAGAGTGGCCCTGCTGTTAGTGTCTGGGAACCTCATAGGAGGTGGGGACAGTGAGCTCACCATTTCATATGAAAACATATTTAATCTCTCTGTTTCCAACTTCTTGAGTATCCCTTTCTTTTTCTGAGCCCATCACCCCATGTTTGGAACACCGTTAGCCTGATTTCCCCATTGACCCTCTTCCCTGAGAGGCTAGTAAAGAGGTAGTATGCCTAGTTGTGTGGGTGATGGAGAGGACCTGGAATGGAAGTGGTCCTCATAGAGTCTTAATCATTCCCCCTGCTTTTAGCTTTTCCTTCAGAAATACTGGCCTCTCCCATCTCTCAGTCTTTCCAGGGACCCAGTCAATGTTCTATTTTGGGTCCCGTCTCCCCATTACTGTTTCATCTTTTACTCTAAGTCATTTACCACCTGTACATTTACTTTCAACATTTTACTGATGTACCTGGTTGGATATCATTTTCTGCCCTATTCTTTTGCTTTATGGGTTTGTACCATGTTCCCCTGTGGGTGGAGTTGGGGAGGGGCAGAGATGATGGATTTGCTGTTTCACAGAATCAGCACATTACATATATCATTCCCGCCAGCCTGCATCACAGCCTGAGACAGGCATACTATTCCCACAGTGAAGATAAGGCAAAGACCCTGGGACGTGTGGCCCTTTGTCATAGCTGCAGTGGCGACCCAGGCACCCTCTGGAACTCACGCCCTAGTGGCCGCATCACACTTCTGGTCTCTGGGGCTGCTCAGGCACTCCTTCTCACCACACTGAACAGTATTAATCAGCAGTACATACCACATGCAGTCCCAGGGGCCATGTAGTTCAGCTCACAGGGCTTTTTCCCCTTCCCTTTGTTCCTGAAGCAATTATTTCTTTATTTTATTTAAAGGCCTGGTCTCTGCAGCTGCCATGGACAGCTTAGAGCTATCTGAGACTGAGGACGAGAACCAAAGCCATGAGCTTACAGGCTATCAACTTGAAAGATGTATTGAGGTGAAATACTGCTGCAAAGCCTCCCACAACCTATGCTAAACACGTGCTTTTTCTGTCCAAAATGAAAAAGAACCATGTGCACTATGCTATACATGCATAAAAACCGTCAGCTCAGGCGGTATTCAAGACAAGCTTTGTTTTAACTGCCCACCCACTGCAGACAGTATCATCTCCCAAAGCCAAAACACTCGTGTTGCACAGACGTGTAGGAGCCAGGGATTGGTGTATGTGTGTGGGCTGAAGCATGTGCCTTTCTGTCTCCCTGTGGAGAAGAATCCTGTGCTAACAGTTCAGGAACTTTGTTTTCATGCTGAATATTTAAGTTGCAGATTCCAGCCATGTGGGATGTGGGCAGAGACTTGAAATCGAGGCAGTGGAACTGCTGAGGGACTTTCAGAGTTCAACCATTTGGACAGAATATAGACTGACCTCATGGGGAAGTGTTCAAGTGGAGTTTTTATCCCACTTAGGATCTTGCCGTGGGTTTTTTTTTTCTCTTTCTAGCTTTACCAAGTCTGCTATTTCCCTTGGCGTTCCCAAAGAGGTTCACATGGTTATGAGCAAGTGCAAAATGCAGTGAGTTCTGTGGGGACTCCAGAAGAGGGTCATTACAACTTCTCAGAGGCACTGAGTAAATTAGTCACTTTTGAGGGGAAAATGTGAAGGTATTGTTTGTCTTTAAAATATTTGTTTTTCTAAGCACAAATGCCTTAGCAACTGTATGTGAAGACAGGTTTATTTTGGCAGAATTTGTGGTAAACAATGTGTTCATTTATGACCGGGCGATGGTACATATAATAATTTCATTTGCGATTTCCAGGCATGATATAACCGACCATGACCGTTCCAAAAGATATTTTGCCACTTTGTGTTCCTTTTCGTCAAGCGATTGCCGTTTGAGACTACCAGAGTTATGCTGTGGGCATCTTAGATCTGCCTCCTGTGGGGACAGACAGGCACTTTGTTACCCATAATGCTTTGGGCTTGCCCTGGCTTCCGGAGCCAGGTCTTGGAAAAGCAACTGGTCCATGGAAGTTAGGTCAGGCACTGCAGAAAGCAGCCGGGGCGCAGGGTACCCAGATGTCCCGGATGCCCCCCTTGTCGCTACTCCGGATCTCCACCTCGGTGCCTCCTGATCCGGGTTGTTTTATGTCCAACAGTTGCATATTAGAGTTTGGCGGCTCATCAGCAACAAGGGCAGTTTTCTGTTGACCATATGTTACCAATGGTGTTGTTATAAATTCGGATTCCTGAACCGGACCCCAGGTTTACTGAGCCTGGGTCTCCCAATCCTGAGGCCTGGGAATCTGCTCTCCATTCTTAGACAAATTATATTGTCCATGGCCATCTTTTCCAATTCTCCTTGAAGATAAGGATCACATGAGATTCTTATTAAAACTGCAGATTCCAGCGCCTCATCCAGGAACCACTGATTCAGGATTTCCCGAGAGGAGGGGCCTGGGAATAGGGAGCATGGAGCTCAGTGTCACAGAAAACTTAAGATCCTGAGGCCAAGGTTGCCTGCTGGAAACCATCAGAGGGAGGAAACCACGCCCCATCGTGACTTTGAAAGACTTTGCATCTGTTAATTAAAACATAAAACTAGCAATAGACAGAGGAGGATACTAATGCCCCAGTTAACTGGCATGATTAAATGCAAGTCAAATCAGGACTTTTTATTATTATTTTTACCCATTTACCTGTTGCATTTCTGAGAACTTTCAAAGCTTTCAATTCTCCTAAGTTCAAGTCAGGACATAAAATCAGTCCTTCTTCTGCTAGTTAAAGGATTAGAGACAACTTGACATTTATTTTCTTTTCACAATTATTTAAAAAAATACATTTCATTTGTTTTGGCTTTTAAGAAGCAATAAAATACACTTTTTAGGTGTATTTTAAAGAAAAAAAGTTAAAACACTTGTCATTTCTCATATCTTCTGAAGTTTTTGGTTTTACCTATGTGTAAACTGTGAGCTTCTGAGGTTAAAGAGTCATGGATGGTTTATCTCTGTCTCTGGATACAGGTCAGGGTCCAGCATGCTAAACGGATGCTGCATGGACAAGAGAAAATGATTTTATTTTTCTTCCTAGGTTTGTTCTCTTTAGCTGAGATTATCAGAGTTAAACTTTCTTTCCTTCTCACTCTCTCTTTCTCTTTCATTCCCTCTCTCCCCTCCAGACTTCCCCTTTTTATATGTGGTTGCTTACTGGTTTACTAATTCGAAGATTTATGGAGGGCAGAATGCTGAGTTTTCTTTTTAGAAATGTAAAACTGAGAGAAAAAACATACAATTGTGCATACCTGGAAAGAGATGTCCAGATCCCCTGTATCCTGCCGAGGAAATTTCATTGCATAAATGGGCTACTATTAGTGGATGGAAAAATTAAGTTAACTGGAATCCCCAGTTCACCAATAGTGCCAGTTAACTGAGGTATTAGTGTCCTGCTTAAACTCTCAGAGCTATTAAATTAAACGGTCATGACATGAAACCTCAGAAAAGTCTTATTGTTGTCTAGAAAGATTGTGTACAGGTGTTGCTCGCCTGCTTGAGAATAAAAAAGACTTCAGTATTCTCAAAAATCATTTCCTCTCCTGAGGAAACGCACCCCAGTGAAACTGCCTTTTCCAGAATAATAATTGCTGGCTCTCAGCTTCAAAAGAATATTATTCATGTCACAGTTTCCATCAGGCTTTTTGGAATAGACAATAATAAATTTGTGTTTGATTAATAAAATAATTCCAGAACTATAATTTAATCCCTGTAGACGGAACTTGTTGGAAACATTTAGTTGCTTAAGAAAATTGTTTTTAGTTTAAAAAGATGCATGCCATGTAAGCTGATGAAATGAAAGGGCGACGTTCCCTCCATCGCAAAGGCTCTATGTTCCAAGTTGGCATAGTGCATCCTTTTCTTGGGCTTAGGCTTGACCCCCATGAAATGAACACTCGAGAATTCTGTTTCAAACACAGAAGGTTGAATAGTTCTAGAAAGGAAAAGCCTCCTTCATTTAAGAAAAGTAATTTCTTATTTTCCACAACTGGTTGTGGGAGGAAAAGATACCATTTGGTGGCAGAGGGCTCAGAAGTTCCTCTGGGTGGCCGTGGGAGCTTTGCACAGCACCTCCTCTTGGGTGCTGGTTGCCCAGGGTCACCTTCTGATCTGGGGTCTGTCATTGTGAACCCCTTTTGTTTTGTTGGGGACACCTGTCCAGTGCTCTGCACTCTTACCCTCTGGTGCCCCCACCTGTTTCCACAGCAAGCACTTCAGTGCTCTTGCTTCATCCTGTGCTGGGTCTTAAGTGCTGTTTGCTAGACAACCGACACTCACAGCTCTTCCAGTTGGGTAAAGAAGGACATTCACCCCCATAGCGCTACTCGCTTGTTTCATGTGGTCAGTGGTCAGGTTTGTAAGCCCAGCTCTTCCCTGGATCCTCCCTCCCGGATTCCTCTTTCAGGTGGGATGTGCTGCTGCAAGTGAGCACAGACTCTCGGTTCTGCTCTTGGCCAAGGAGGTTTCTAGCGCAGTGTGAAGCACAGGGAAGAGTGACCTTCCCCTTGGCTGACCTCTCTTGACACTGAGAAAGAGCTGAGTCTAAGGCCAGGGTAATGTCGTTCTATAAGAAAACAGAAACCTGGAGGCACTGATGCTTCATCAGTAAAAAGCATGGCGTCCCCTTATAGGCCTTCCTATTGAAAACTCTCTTGTCATCTTTAAAACAATGTAATGTTTGAAGTAATATTTAATGAATGAAGGCATGCATCCTAGGATGTCAAAGAGGAGGGATTTAGTAAGAAAATATCAAGTACCAACCCAAATATTATCAAATGTTCAAAAACATAGAATGGGTACCTGGGAGTCTTGAGGTAGAAGGGGGCATGGGTATGGCATTGCACTGAGCTTCTGACGTGATTGTGAGTAGAAAACCCCAAAGAGTGCCTTGCCAAGAGGCCTCTGCTAACCATCACTGGACCCATACCTGAGCCTTTTACACCTTTATAAGCACTCCAAGGGACTGTATCTGCTTTACATTTAGGATAGGAACAGTAGATGCAGGTCTTCCCCCCAACCCTCCCTCTTCAACCCCAGAACAAGAAATTTTCCTCAGTGGCTCGCTAGCCCAACAAAGTGGAAGAAAAGCAAATAGTGTGCTGTCAAAACTTGCTCAAAATAATACCCAAGAGGCCCACACTGGACGCGTGATCTTCTCCAGCCCCACTCTCTCTCCCTGTTTTCTATTTTGATGAGCAAGACCACCAACCACTCAATTTCTCAAGCCAAATTCTCAGGAGTTGTTCCTGATGATTCCCTTTCACTCAGGCCGCATGTCCAAGTAGATGTCTGTTCTTGCTGATTCTCCCTCCTTGTATCTGTGGAAGTTGTACCCTTCTGTCCTTCCAATGCTGTCGCCTTCAGGATTGCTCCTTTTGTTTCCTAACTCATCTTTCTTTCTCCAACCCCTCTCCTTCCCAATCTGTTCTCCACACTGAAGCCAGTGTGAGCTTTGGAAAATGTGGGTTTGCTTTAGCAGCCCTTTCCCCCATCCCCACCATTTCTCCCCACTAAGTAAAGCCTTTCAGAGGTTCCTATTGCCCAAGTTCCTCATACAACCCTCGGGGTCCTGTGTGTCTCCTCTCTTGCGGATCTCTCACACAGCTCTATAGCAGACGTCATGGAGTTACTGTTTTGTGCCCAGGAAGCTCTATCTTCTGAGCCTCAGATTTAGACTGCTCATCTAACTGCGTATTTGCTACCTTAGCTTGAATCGCCTGTACAGCATGGCCAGAACCCCCTCATTCTCTACATTTCAGTAAATGGAGCCATTGACCTAGTTATTCCAAGTTGAAATCTTGTTTCCTCTCCTTCTATCATCACAGCCTTCTTTCTTATCCAGAAGGAAACTCTGTTAATTCTATCCTAAAATGTATTTCAAATGCCCCATCTCTACTACTACCACCCTTCACCCCACCCTCTTGCCTGGATGCTGTGAGAGTTCTCTCAAGAAGGCCTTGTTGGCTTTCCTTGTCCCTGAAGACTGTCCCCTTCAGTCTCCACACAGTGGCATGAAAGTCTGTATAACACAAATGAGAATTTGCTACTCCCTGTGTAGACCCATCAGTAGCTTCCCTTGTTCTTGAATTAAATCCATCTCCTTGCCATGGCTTCCAAGGTCTTACAGAACTTAGTTTCTTGCTCTACTAGCAAACTCATCCTGATTTCTCTTTCTCGTCAGCCAGTTCTAGCCACAGTGACTCTCTTTCTAGTCTGAGAACTCCCCAGATATTCTGTGGTTACTATTCCCTCCAACTGGAATGGTCTTTGCCCAACTGTTTGTGTGTGTGTGTGTGTTTTGTAACAGAAGGCCATATCTGATCACTCCCTTATGGTAGCTCTTATCATAGCGCCTCCATTGTTCCTAAACACTTATCTGTGACCTGTAATTATTTCATTGTGTGGTTATCTGGATATCTGTTTCCCTCATTAGCGTGTAACTTCCTTGGGGCCGGGTGTCCATCCATCTTGACCACTGTTGTATTCCCAGCACTTAACATGGTACTCAATACAGAATACGTTAATAATAGATGGAGAATGACTAGCTTCTCTCTTCTTGACTCAGCCTAGGTCCCATACTGAACCTGCCCTCACTAAGCTTCACCATTTACTGAAATGTAGAGAATGAGGGGGTTCTGGCCATGCTGTACAGGCGATTCAAGCTAAGGTAGCAAATACGCAGTTAGATGAGCAGTCTAATGAGGCTCAGAAGATAGAGCTTCCTGGGCACAAAACAGTAACTCCATGACGTCTGCTATAGAGCTGTGTGAGAGATCCGCAAGAGAGGAGACACACAGGACCCCGAGGGTTGTATGAGGAACTTGGGCAATAGGAACCTCTGAAAGGCTTTACTTAGTGGGGAGAAATGGTGGGGATGGGGGAAAGGGCTGCTAAAGCAAACCCACATTTTCCCATACAGTCCTGCCCTCACTAAGCTTCACCAGCTGCTATTTCCTACCGTTCCTTCTCTTGTAGCCCCACCCACAGCCTGTGCCCCAGAAGCTTCAGGAGTTTTTATCTGAGATAGAGTGGTGGGGACATTCTTCAGAGTGACCAGGAAGTTACCTAAAAAAGTGTCCTCTTACTCACTTTGACTTGTGAAGACTTCAGACTTGGTTATACCTTCAGACACTGTAGAATTTTGATGTGAAATGGGGTGGACGCCAAAAGGGGACTGACTAAAACCGACCTTGTTCACGTCTTAAATATCTCATGATGATTTCTAAAGGACAGAAGGCCTTCTAGCCATCTCACTGATGACCCGAAATTTATTCCTTTAGTCAGAGTCTATCCTTTGCTTAAAGTATATATACATGTAGCATGAGATAGATATTTATTAAACTTTTGTTTTTTTGGGAGATCTTTTTGGTGGGACAGGGGACAGAATCACTCACGTTACCCAATAAATGTGGGTTTATACAGGATATGTCGCCGTTGTTAGGAAGCAAGGCAGACCTGGCCAGCCTGCTTTGCTCTTTATCTCTTAGTTCAGCTCCAGAGAAAAGAACCTGTTTGCCCAGTTCAATTTCGTGAGCCAAGCTAAAATGGGCAGGGGCAGCTGGCCAATCTGTGGATTGGCTGACCTGTCTGTATGCCCACGTCACTGTGGCTCACTGGATGGTGTCATGGGCTACAAACCACAGCTGCCTTGACTCACCCCTCAACTAGAAGTTTGGTCGAAACAGATATCCTGTTTGAAGGGGCTTTGGGCACACCATAAAACATGTCTGGTAAAGACACTGTAATAGGACAATTGAATGTTTATTGAGCACTTACTATGTTACAGATACTATGCCCAATTCATTATAT
>JAAGEH010000039.1:4196456-4410759 GCA_011751065.1 Lasiurus cinereus | reverse complement strand
CACCTCTCCACACTCACACCCACACTCACCCACACACACACACACACACACACACATACACACACACGGCCTCCATTATCCTACTGCAGCCGGGAGGTGGTACACAGGGTAGAGGTCAGTGGGAGAGAGAATCACAGTCGCCTGATGGTGGCCACTGGAAGCAGGGGACCTTTGAACACAGGAGAGCTCATTTCTCTACTGCCGTAATGGGGAAGGCTTCACGGCCAGACTGAGTGATCTTGACATCTGTTCGGTTATTTGGGAAAAAAACTGCTCTTAAAGTGAAAGGACTCCGTCTGGCTCTCTCTCCAACCCTTATTTTTCTTTTCGCTCTTAGCAGTCATCTTTCTCCTGCTCTTGATTATGTATAATTCGTGTCACCTTGGAGGCCAAAGGAATGCTAGGATTAGTGGGGGCAGATGTGGCCTCCCAGATGACAGAGTGGCTCTCCATCCAAAGTACCAAAGTGGTGCTGGCTGTCCCTGCTTCCACTGAAATGCCCTTTACCAGGATCCTTGCAGACTTGGGGTGACATCCTGTGTCTGTGATTTCATTCTCCTTCTCCCACCACAACTAGCTGGTGGCCAGTCCTGGGTGACCCTCAGCCAGAGCTGAAGTGAAAGCCCAGTGCAGGCCGCCAGCTTAAGCACACTTTCCATCTGGGAGAGCCGTCAGGAGGAAGCAGTGTGCTGCTGCTCCACATCCGACCCTGTGACAGATCTGTGTCCCGCAGACCAGGTGAGCACAGAGTTCCCCGGCCAGGTGTCCCTGCCCTGGAAAGTGCTGGGTGCCCACGGACACGCTCTCCCTCTCCACTCGCCTTTCTACTCCATAGTAAGTCCCTTTTCTGTTTCCAGTTGTCATTACATCACCTTCATTCCAGCAAAGCTTCGTCATGTGTTATTCCTAAGCTTACATATTACTAACATTTAGGGATGCCAGTCTTCTGATGCCCGTAGGAAGGCACCCTAATCTTCCCGCAATGTTTCCAAACCCTACTGTGGGGTGGCCAGTTTCTGGAAAAGGTTAGCCATGAGGGAAAAGGGCCATGCCTCTGAGCTGCCACCTCGCGGCCACAGTACGAAGAGGCTAAGCTTTATTTTCTTTTTAGCACTGAACCAACACATTACACAATTTACTTTAATTGTTGTCTATCCTTACCCACCACTCCCCTTAACACACACACACACACACACACACACACACACACACACACACCAGCAGCAGCAGCAGCAGCAGCAGCTCAGTGAGGTGGAGGCAGGGATTCTTGTCTGTTTTATTTGTGCTCTGTCACCAGTGCCTAGAACAGTGCCTGGAGCTCTGTATAGGCTCAATCAATATTTGTTACATAAATTGAAAGCCACTAGAGATGCAAATCCAGAGGTTATAAATACCGTTTTTGCTTTCCTAACCTCATCAAGAGTGGGGCCTTCTGTTTCATTTGTTGATTAAACATTTATCAAGCAACAAACAGTAGATGTGACTCTTACGAAAAGCACCGTGGTGGCAGAAACAGCATGCATTCTTTGCGGACCTGCCTCACCCAGACTTCTGCTGGCCCTACACAGTATGCCCTGGGGAGGAGGGACCCCATGGGAGATCTTGTCCACTTTGTTCACACAGAGGAGCTCTCCTGCCCTATCTTTGCTCTGCTGTTTGCCTCAGAACTTGAGTGCATCTACCATTCATGTGGACTCCTCGGGACTCTGCATGTTTATCACAGCACACTTGTGACATTCCAGGACATGGACGGAGTGAGAGCTTGGTCTCCAAGAAGGCGCTTCACGGTAGCCTGAGTCTCCAAGAAGGCACTTCGGGACCTGGCCGTTCGCAGCAAGGAGTCCTTTCAGCAGTAAATGGGCAAAGCGAAAGGTTCTCATGTTACTCATATTTTTTCCAAATAATCAGAGACAGTTACTTTTGCTGATGGTGTCTTTACTGAAAGGTTTTGATTACTGTAAGAGGAAATGACTGGCTCATTTAGGTTAAACAACATGTAATTTATTTGGATGATGTTGGGTTACTTGCAAGAATCTAAGGGATAATTGGGCCAGCCACAACTCAGGAGGAGTTGGAACAGAGGCATGTCCTGGGACCTTCCAGCCATGTTTGTGCCTGAGCCCAGCACTGCTTCAGTCCGAAAGCCCGAACTCCCAGAGAAGAGCGCTTCCCGCTGGACCCATCAGCTGTGTACAGTCGAGGCAGGTCAGGTTGAACAGGCGTGGCTCCCTCCCTCGCCCAATACTATGCTTTTCTGAGGTTTAGAATTCAGAGACATGGTTCAGATCTACCACCTGGTAGCCTTTTACATCTTGATAAAATAGTTTGCTTTAAAAAAAAGTCAGATGGGTGATAATGTGCTGTGTTGAGAAAGGACTGTGTTGATGCCCCTACTCTCTGCCCAGCCTCTGTGTACCTGAGTGAGGACTGTACAGCAGTACCTCCTGCCTCGCCCAGTCCGCATCCCTGATCGATGCCAGGTGACAGCTCCCGAGCTGCAGCCCAGATGAGGGGCTAGAACGGTGAATCCACAGCCTGACTGGAGCCATCCAGAAATCTTTTGACACTTAGTCAAGAGGGAGTTGTCAAAACAAGATATCCATAACAGCGGTCCCGACTGTCTTGTCAAAGACACTTGAATTCCTGCCAGACTCCAAACAGATTCCCATTCCCAGGGACACAGCGTGGGCAGCAGGGGGACGTTTCTGAGCAAACATTGATAGCGCCAGTGAATTGGCATTAAATTATCGACATGACAGCTCGCCCTGGGCTGCCTCTGATTTCCGATGTGATGGGTTATCTATTTGCAATAGTACTCTGCTATGGAATTGTGGCCATTGCTGAGCTGAACTTATTTTGGGGAAGGGAAACGTAGAACCCTTTAAGGACAAGCATGAGGATGGACCTAGAAATGAATGGGCATGTTTTGGCAGGAAGCAATGATAATGGCCAAATCTTTGCAGGCTCTCTGAGGAGGTGTCGTCTGTGGAGCGTTTTTGTTTTGCTTTGGGGAGGCACTGTGGGTGATTTTTCTGCCTCTCCTTTGAGGCTGGGAGGCCCTGAACAGGCCAGCGTGTACCTCTGCACCACTGGGCACGACCCACAGCAGGCGCTCAGTGAGCATCTGTTGGGTCTAACTTTGGCATGGTTGATCTGTCGGGGGCAGGTCTCACCCAGCACAGTGCCCGCGTGGGCTGTGCACTGAGACCCCTTCCTGGGCCTGACCCTCCCTGGGCTGTGAGATGAACTCTCCCACAGGACCTGCTGGCTGAGTGCTCGCCTCCCACCCTGTGGCTGTGCCCGCACCGGATGCCTGTGCCCAGGAACCTGCTTTTCACTAGGCCTCGTCCACTCCTCTGCCTGCTCGTACAGTCTTCCTTTTAATTTCCTGTTTCTGGGCAAGCGCTTTTCTTCTCCTCCTCCCAATCCCCTGCTCTCAGTTCACCGTCCCTGTTTCCTGCTCTTCCTCTCTCTGCAGCACACGCCTCTACTGCTCTCCTGTCCCCTAGCAGCGGCCTTCCCCTGTGAGTTGATTCTCTTCGAGTTTTTCTATTTATGTGGAGAGTTACCTCTTGTCTGCACTGAGATGGCACCTGCCCAAGGGACAGGGAGGACGAACTTGCCCCAGGTGGGGCTCGGCCGTCAGAGGACAGGCCTGAGTGCCAATGTAGGAAGGTCTCTACCCTCCCGTACCACCTCAGCTCAAGTCTATCCTAGAGGCCCGGGACCCCGGGCCTGCCTCCCAAAAGAATCACCTCGGAGAAGACCATGGTGTTTACCCTCAGAAGCTTGCACTTTGCAGAATGGAGTCAGAATTTAATGAGCCATGGCCCGTGCCAGGTCCTGGGCCATGATGAGCGCCATGTGATCCCTGCAGCCTTGAGATTGTGTTTTCCCTCCTGAGCCCGAGGATGCGGGTGCAGAACGCTGGCCATGCCAGGCTGTGGCAGCAGGACTCTGTGCTTCCCTCGCCCCCTCCCACTCTGCACCCAGCTGCAGGCTGGTTCCAGCTACACCTGACTCTGCCCAGAGAACTGGCCCTTCACCCCAGCCTATCCTGCCCTGCCAGCGGCCTGCTCCAGCAGCTCTCTCGGGGCAGGTGGCTTGACCAACCTCTGAGCCCATCTCCTCCTGTAAATCGGGGTGCTTTGTTCTAGCAGCCCCACTGCCGTATGGTGAGAATAGAAAGGAATCTAAGCACTGGAAGGCTCTGTGCACATGCACCTCACAGCATAGCAGGAGCTCCTATTTTTTTCCCCACTTCTATTCTTTGTTATTTTTGTTGTCATTGTCATTATTATTTGTGCCATCATAGCTAACATGCCTGATCCCTGGGCCCTGAGCCCTCCTCCACCCATTCTTCATGCAACTGAGCAGGATACGGTACAGGGCACAATTGCAATGCTCCCTCGAGTTTCCTGCGATCTTCCACCCCCTTGGGTCCACTCTAACCTTCTCGATGCCCCTGCCCTGTCCTCACCTCTCACCGGTGCCTGACTTCAGCCAGTGACTCCACCAGTACATCTGTCGTTCCCATGGCCTGTGCCTGACATGGATCTGCCAGACATTCCACCCAAACTGCCTACCTTTCCTGGACATTGTCACCTAGCCGGGCTCGGCTGGAATCGGACTCTGTTCCTACCCAAGTACAGTCCAGGTGCTCCTCTGCTTCCGTTGCTCTTTCTTTTGGAATGAATGACATTTGATTAGCTCTCCCAGGCCATCCGGGAGGGCCTGCCATACACCAGGCCCCATTCTCGGGCTGTGGGTTATACCAGCAACGATTGTTGTCCCCAGAGCTGCCATTGTTGGCGTGCCAGCTCAGTTTTAGAAGGTTAGTGCTTCATCTTGTTGACCCTCACACCAGCCTACAGAAGCAGCATTTTTGTGCTGTTTCCAGATGCTGGAACTCAGAGTAAAGGAACATCCCCAGTATCTTATAGCCAGAAAGTGACAGGTCCAAAGCCAGGTCCCTCTGACTCCTACAACCAGTGTCCCTTCTACCACATGACCTGTCCTTGGAGATTCGTGACCTAAAGAAAGAGACATTAATAATAATCTGAGTGTAAAGATGGTGGGCCGCGGGGAAGAGCAGCAGCCTGGCTGTGCTTACCTGGCTCGGGGCCATGCCCAGCCAGGCCCAGGGTCTTGCTGGAGGAGCGGGAGCTGAGCTGAGTGCAGCATCTTAGCCCTGAAAGGAGGTGAGGGTTGGGGGGATTCGGAGAAGCAGAGGGGTAAGAGGATGTGAGGTCAGCAGAGGAGGTGGGCAGCCTCTGAGCTTAGTGCAAGGAAGGTTTACCACCAACAGAGAGGGCAAGCCTGGAGGGGTGGGCGAGGGCCAGCTCAGCCAGTCAGGGAAGACTGTCACCGTGTTCCATGGAAATACTACTGTGGGAAATGAAAATGTGGGACTTGGTGTGAAATAGTCCACAGACTATTTGGGGCCTGCCACCCGCCACCCAAGTCTTATGGTGGTTTCGCAGCACAGCTGAGCTTGTTGGGGATGAGGCAGGTGGCAGGTGCCCATGTCTACGACAACCGGCAAAGTAAACAGCTCTGAGCCAGCAACCCAGGCTGAGGGGGATTTTGAGGATGGCCGCAGGCATCCAGCTGAAAATCAGAATGTCAATATGGTCACTTCTGCACAGCGTCTACTCTTCTCTTAGCTTATTTGCCCAGTAATGGGATTAAAGGCAACATTTACATGAACTTTTGAAAACAAATATCCAGTTTTGTCTTCTCTCCTACTTATTCCCCACCTTAACTCGGGAGTCTGCTGCAAAAATCTGACCAGTGAGAACCAACTGGCTAATACTTAAGCAAATGTCACCTAGCAGGCAAAGCTGGGCAGACACGTGCAGGATCCTTGCAGCAATGTCTCTGGTGGGTCTGGGGGTTATCAACTTGTGAGTCGTCTGTCAGCCCTGACAGCTCCACTGGGGATAGCCGCAGACAACAGGAGAATATGTATTTTGGTTCAAAACAACCAACAGCAAGTGACCAGTATGACTTTCCTTGTGATAAACAAAACCAGGTAAAAAGACTTGCGGATAAACTTGCCCATCCCCTGCCGCCATTACTCACCCTCCATGCCCCTTATCTCCCACATTTCCTACAGCTAACCGGGAGAAGTGTCCAGTATGGAGGTGTCTCTCTCTCTCTTTCCCCCCATCTTCCTCCTCTCTCTTCCCCTCTTCTCCTCTTCCTTATTAGTAAGCAAGGAGCCGTTACCTACGCTCAGCTGCGGCAGCGGTGTTGGCAGCACAGCCTCCACAATTTGCAGGTTTCCATTGTTGCACTGGAAAGAAATATGGACCATTAATCCAGAGGAACAATCTTCAGAAAGCATAACACTATTCCTGAGAGACTGTGTTTCATATCCTTTCCTTGTTTGAAAAGAAGTTTATTTTCTTACATCTTTTTTTAATTGCTCTGAGCTGGACTTGTAAATATTATAAGTGGTTGAGTAATACTCATCTGGTGAACTGACCAAAGGAAACAGACATTTCTTTCCACCCTCATAAGGGGCTTTCCATGCCCGCCCTTGAGAGGGGCGCTGGGTGTTGTGAAGGAAAACTTCCCTCGCCAGGTGCCCGCCCCGCCACCCGTGGAGCTGAGTGAAGCCAGAGGAAGTGATCCGCTGTCAGGAGATCGCCAGGTGTCCCTGCACCGAGTTGGGAGCAGAGAAGATCCATTGTCTAAGAAGTTGGCAGGTTCCCAGATGTTCAGCTGTCTCTCCTTGTCCTGAAATGCCAGGTATTTCCTTGGCTGGGATGGATGATTAGCCCCTGAAGTCGAAGCATTTCTCTGAGGCAGAAGAAGGAAGTGCTCTCTCTCCCAGGTGACTGGATGCCATCAGGTGCTCCTGGCACCGCGTGTGTTCTGGCCCTCCCACTGGGATAGGGTTCTGCTCTGCGCGCGGACATCTCCCGCCTCGGTCTAAGAAATTGTGAGCCACTGCACTGTGTGGTAGTGGCGTTTTCTTTTTAATGATGCCCTTTTAGTGATCCTTACTGATGTATTTATTAGGAGTGGATCTGGGATGTGCTTCAGAATAATGTACAGGCAGGGAGCGGTCAGGTATCCACAGAACAGCCATGAATGGGTCTTTGTTAAAGCTGAGTGATATGCTCATCACAGCTCATTATACTCTGTCTCCTTTTGTATTTGTTTAAAGTTTTTCACCATAAAAAGATATAGGGAGGAAGGGAGGAGAAAGAAAAAAGGGGAGAAAAGAGAGAAGAACCTCTTTATACCAGTTTTGCAGCCCAAAGAAGCCTGAGCCTCTCCCTGATCAACCCCACACTTCGGAAGACAGAGTCCCTCCCCCACACAGGCCCTGGTGGTGCAGAGAAAGGGTGAGAATGTGGCCCAGGGTCAGTCCCACCAGGTTCAGTTCCAGCAATTCCTCTTGCTATCGGGCAGGGTGGGAACTTTTCTTCTGCCCAGGGCCATGTGGATATTTATAACCATCATTCTCAGGCCATAAAAATTATCCAACTTAAAAATTAGCTGCTGTATCTGGTCAAACATTTCATTAACTCGCCCCTGATGTCTTGGCAGGGCCAGACCAAGTGATTTTGCCAGCCTTACATTGCCCATGGGCCTGATGCTCCCTACCCCTGCTATAAGGGGCTTATGGAGGAGAGCCACCTCCCAGAACCCCCTCTCCCTCCTCTGGAACAGATGAGAGTCCTCTGCTGCTGAGAACTTGCAAGATGACAAACCCCCTCTCCCCGTGGCAGCCAATGCAGATCTGGCATGTGAATGCCCCACCCACAGTATGGCTGAGCTCTCCTGGATTCCAGAAGACCCTGCCTGTACTCCTCTGAAATCCTTTATAGAGGAGAGAGCTCCATTCAGGAAAGGTGCCAGAGCTGTGGTCACATTCCAGCTCAGCCACACTCCTTAAAGAGAGAGGACTGTGGTGATAAGGTGTGTCAACACCTGTTCTTTGTCCAAAAGAATTCAAAGGCCACAACTGGCTTTTGCTTATCCCTGTCACTTGCCATCTCGGAGCGACTTCCTCCGCTGGCCCTCTGTGCACAGCAGTTTGCTTAAATCTATTGAGAATCTACCCCCCTGTTTGTTCTGAAAGGGTTAGAAATGTAAGAGTCTTATTAGGCATTGCTCTCACGGTCTCCCTTTTCATCTGGGGACAAGAACCCCGTTTATCACATATTATCAAGTGACACTATCTCTGTGTCAATGGCTGAAGTGCTTTTCCATTTTTCACAGGTATTGTGTGCCCTGTCACACCTTGACTGTGGGATAATTTGTATAACACAGTTTCTGTCAAAGAGCAATCAGCAGCTTAAAGAGAAATGACAAATTAACAGTAGTTCCAATAGGCCCACCTACCCTTCTGGGAACCCTGTGCCAGTGTTTGGAGACCAGCACTGAAGTGACTGACTTCTTGGCCTCCTTGACAACTTTCCCAGCTTCTCTCTCATTCCAAACCATTGCTTCTGTGTCCTTTGTATTGGCTCTTGTGCTGCCCAGGTATTCAGTACATTATCCTATATAATAAAAGCATAATATGCTAAATGTCCAACTGAATCAGTCAAATGCTCAACCAGTCGCTATGATGCGCACTGACCACCAGGGGGCAGACGCTCCGACCAGTAGGTTAGCTTGCTACTGGGGTCCAGCCAATTAGGACTGGGCAAAAGGGCCAGACATGCCCTGGAGCCCTCTCATGGCCCCTCTCTGGCCAGTGGGCCCTTATTGAGGCTGGCTGGCCAACCTCCCGTGGTCTCTCCCCGGCCAGCCAGCCCCCATCAGCCCCGATTGGGATGAGGCAAGATGGCCCCAATCAGCCCTGATCATCTGATAGGGCAAAGGGTCCCACCCATACACAAATTCATGCACCAGGCCTCCAGTTTACTATATAAAAAAGAGTGTGCTGCAGAGACCGGTTTGGCTCAGTGGATAGAACGTCGGCCTGTGGACTGAAGGGTCCCGGGTTCGATTCTGGTCGGGCACAACTCCAGTGGGGGGTGTGCAGGAGGCAGCTGATCAATGTTTCTGACTTTCTGTCCCTCTCCCTTCCTCTCTGTAAAATATCAATAAAAATATATTAAAAAAAAAAAAGAATGTGCTGTCTGCTTTTGGGAGCCAGGCTCTGCCCCCAGCACTGGGGGTCAGGTGGTGGACTAGACAGGCATGGGCCAGCAGAGGAGCTAGTCACTGAGGACCTAAGCTAGGATATAGGAAGGGCCATGACAGAGAGAGAGATGGGGGGGGGGGGAGGGAGGGAGGGAGGGAGGAAAGGAGGGAGGGGGAGAGAGAGAGAGAGATCCAAGAGTGTCGTCCACTGGAGGTCTGGACAGAGCTCCTTGAGGAAGTGACTCTCGTGAGCCAAGAGTGTGCAGCGATGTCTGGGTGGCAAGAATGGCAGGAGAACAGGCTGGGAGATGAGCAGGAGCTCAGCCCACTGAGGACTCAGGGCCAGGGTGGCTAGACCACAGGTGTCGTGTGGCTTCAGGGGTGGCAAGGGCAGACTGTACAGGGCCTTCTAACCGCTGGGGAGGGTTTGGACTTGAGCTGAAGCTATCAGAAAGTTTGTTGTTATTGTTAATCCTCACCTGGGGATATTTTTCCGTTGATTTTTAAAGAGAGTGGAAGGGAGGAGAGACAGAGTGAAGCATCAGTGAGAAAGAGACACATTGATTGGTTGCCTCCCACACATGCCCTGATCAGGGCTAGGGATCAAACCTGAAACCCAGGTACATGCCCTGGATGGGAATCAAACCTGGGACCCTTCAGTCCACCGGCCAGTGCTCCTCTAAGTCAGTGGTTCTCAACCTTCCTAGTGCCGCAACCCTTTATTAGAATTCCTCATGTGGTGGTGACCCCCTACCATAAAATTATTTCCATTGCTACTTCATAACTGTAATTTTGCTACTGTTATGAGTTGTAATGTAAATATCTGATATGCAGGATGTATTTTCGTTGTTACAAATTGAACATAATTATAAAGCATAGTGATTAATCACAAAAACAATATGTAATTGTATATTGTGAAATATTTATTTCTAATTACAAATAAATGAAATTTTGTCTTGAATCGTGGTGTAGCATGGGTAACAGTCTTCATATGACAACAGTAAACTACATTGCTACATTTTGCTACACCAAGGAGAGGAGCGGTATGTTGGTTCCTAAGACCATGGGAAATAGGTGTTTTCCAATAGTCTTAGGAGACCCCTGTGAAGTTCCACCCCCAAAGGGGTCGAGACCCACAGGTTGAGAACCGCTGCTCTAAGTCAACCTGGCTGGGGTGCCATCGGAGAGTGTTAAGCCAGGAAGTCTCCTGTTCTCAATCCCATTCCAGCTGATTGGGGGGTGAACTGGGTGGCAGGAGCAAGCAGGTCAGTCCCTGCAGTCGCCCAAGCAGGAGACCTGCAGGCTCTTCCCTTGGGCTGACAGTTGGTGTGTTTAAACTGAAAGTGGATGTGAGGATTCCATTTCCCAACCAGTCGCTGTTCTCAAGGTCTTTGTTCTCTTCCTTGTTTTGCTGTACCAGCTTCTCCTTTGGGCCCATCACAGCCTCAGTGTTCTCCAGCTGCACAGGCACCCTCAGCCTCGTGTTCTCCAGCTCTGAGCACGTGGCAGTCCTTCTTTTCCCATTTCCATCTTTTCTTTCTTTTTCTTTTCTTGTTTTTATTGTGCAATGTAAGCCTTTCACCCCAGTCCAGAAGTAGGGGAATTCCTGCCCAGGTGGAGCTCGTGATCAACCTAAAGATGTTTCCAGAGGCAGAAATGAATGAGAAGATTTGTTCTTTTGGTTCTGGCAAAAAGATGGATGGAGATAATCTTCAGACACACACACACACACACACACACACACACACACACACCCCTCACTATAAGCATCTTGAAGTGCTAGATAAAATATTACAACACCCCCTAAAATGTCAAGGCATAGCTGAATTTACAAGAAAGAAAGGAAATCTCCAGATGAAACAAATGGAGAGAGAACTGGGAACCGGAACCTAGATGAGTGACTGATGCACAGCCACAGTGACATAGAGCTGGCTCGGCCCAGTTCTGTGAAGGTCAGACAGTAAATGAGGCTTCGCAGACCACAGACAGTGTGGCATCTTTTTTCTTTCTTTTTTAAACAATATACTTTTATTGATTTCAGAGAAGAAGGGAGAGAGAGAGAAACATAAATGATGAAAGAGAATCCTTGATCAGTTGGCTGTCTCCTGCATGCCCTACACTGGGGATTGAGCCCACAACATGGGCATGTGCCCTGACCAGGAATAGAACTGTGACCTCCTGGTTCCTAGGCTGATGCTCAACCCCAGAACTGGGCTTCTTTTTGACAATCTTTTAAATATATATAAATCGCCAAAACTGGTTTGGCTCAATGGATAGAGCATCAGTCTGCAGACTGAAAGGTCCCAGGTTCGATTCTGGTCAAGGGCACGCACCTTGGTTGTGGGCACATCCCCAGTAGGGGGCGTGCAAGAGGCGGCTGATCGATGTTTCTCTCTCATCGATGTTTTTAACTCTTTCCCTATCCCTTCCTCTCTGTAAAAAATCAATAAAAATACAGTGCTACCTCGAGATACGAGTTTAATTCGTTCCGTAACTTTGCTCGTACATCAAGTTGCTCGTATCTCAAAGCAAACTTGCCCATTGAAATCAATTGAAATGTCGTTAATCCGTTCCAGCCTCCAAAATGCCACCCCAGTTATTCTTGTTACGTGTTTTTGAATAAGAAAAATGTATTTATAAATGACAAGTATTGTATAAAAACATAATAAAAGAGAATGTAAAGGAATAAACTGGTTTTATAAAGTGTATTTACCTACTCGTTACACTCTTAATGATACACTTTATCCCTAAACTGAATGTAACTTAACTAATCTTCACTGAACTTAATTGCTACTGGTCTTTGCATTTTTGGCCGATTTAAAAAAAAACGTGTCCAACGAGGTTTGCCTCTTCCTCCCTTTCAGAATGTTTCTGAAATGGGTGAGGCAAGTTTCATTGAACAGCTCCAATGCACGACCAGTAGCAACTTTTTCGGGGTGTTTCTTTTCCACGAAGTGTGACACCCTCTCCCACATTCCTAAGATCTCCTTTATCTCACTTGTAGAGATCTCCTCCACCTCTGGCTCCTCCTCGAAACCAATTTCTTGGAGAACCTCCGCATGTTGCTGAGACTGTAACTCTTGTAACTCCTCCGTGGTGAGTTCCAGAGAGTGCTCCTCGACGAGCTCATTCACGTCTCTCTCATCCACCTCAGGCCCATGGATTTTCCCAGAGACACTATCTCCTCCTCCACTGGCACCTCGGGTTCGAATCCTTCGAAGGTCCTTTTGCCTACGGCCTCAGGTCACAGCTTCTTCCATGCAGAGGTCAAAGTCCTCGTTGTAACACCCAGCCAGGCCTGATCAATAATTCTGAGGCATATCATGATGTTAAAGTGGTTCTTCCAGAACTCTCGAAGGGTGAGGTTTGTGTTCTCCGTCACCTCAAAGCAGCGCCGGAACAGGTGCTTGATGTACAGCTTTTTAAGATTAGAAATCACCTCCTGATCCATGGGCTGCAGGATACGAGTGGGAGGTAGCCAGACAACCTTTATAAACTTGAACTCTTCGAGATTCGGTGGGTGAGCAGGAGCATTGTCGAGGATGAGGAGGGCTTGCATGGTTAGGTTGTTTTCCTGTAGATATTTCTTAACAGAAGGGCCGAAAACCAGGTTTACCCACTCCACAAAGAACTGCCTGGTGACCCATGCCTTCAGGTTTACCCTCCACATAACTTGCAGTTTATTTTTTACAATCTTATGTGACTTAAAGACTCTGGGGATTTCCGAATGGTATACGAGCAGAGGCTTGATCTTGCAGTCGCCACTCGCATTAGCGCACAGTGCGAGAGTTAGCCTATCCTTCATGGGTTTGTGGCCTGGCATCCCCTTCTCCTCTGCCGTTATATAAGTCCTATTCGGCATCTTCTTCCAGAAAAGGCCTGTCTTGTCACAGTTTCAGACTTGCTGGGGGATATATCCTTTGGCTTCTATCAGTTCGGAAAAAGTTTTGAGGTAATCCTCAGCTGCCTTCACATCCGAACTTGCTGCCTCACCATGCCTGACGATGGAGTGAATGCCGGACCTTTTCCTGAAGTTATCAAACCAGCTTCTCTGGCTTTAAATGAGTCTTTGGATGCTTCGTTCGTGGAAGTGCGCGGGATCTGCTCCAGCAAATCACCGTAAATCACTCGTGCCTTCTCGCATATGATGTCCTGTGTTAATGTATCTCCTTTAAGCTGCTTCTCCGTCACCCACACCATCAGTAGATTCTCCATCTTTTCATGGAGAGAGCTAGGGAGCTTAGAAATTATTGTAACGCCCTTAGCTGGCGTTATACGCTTTATCGACTCCTTCTGTTTAAGCACAGTGCATATCGTTGAAGTACTACGTCCATATTGCCTCTCCAAGTCAGCCACTCGCACACCTTGCTCATATTTTTCTATGATTTCACGCTTTAATTCAATAGACATCATCCTCTTCTGAGCACTGACCTTTCTACTCGCTTTCTTCAGACCCATGGTTATAAAAAGAAATGTGATAAAGTATGTAAATGCACAAAAGATGCTTCGACAACGAGATAAACAAGCACACTGACTGAGGCGTGGGAAACTATGAGACGCTCGAGTCGCGGTAAACTGGTGGGTCATGTGCAGCCGGCCGATCCACACAATTACTCGTATCTCAAATGTTGCTTGTATTTCAAAGCAAAAAATCGCTCGCTCGATGGCTCGTATCTCAAAAATCTCGTATGTTAGGGCACTCGTATCTCGACGTACCACTGTATATTTTTAAAAAAAATAAATATATATAAACCATTCTTAGCTTATGAATTGTACAAAAATAACCCACAACCTAGATTTGTCCTCTGGGCCACAGTTTGCTGGCTCCTGACGCAGAAGGTTTATGTCCACAGAAAGATGGGGGAAATCTCAACTCCCAGCGGGAGTCCTCTCAAAGATTAGGTCGTCAAAGAAAGGGGGTGTATTCAAAAACATGCACTTCTTGCCACAAGGAGATGAGAGGGAAGCTTGCCTCACGTTTCTAAGTCGCTCCTAAGTTTTCAGAACTGTGGTGTACTGTGATGACATGGTGGGTTGTAAATTCACACTGTGAGCTTCAGTGAACCCTGCAATCTGTGTCTGGAATTCAGGAGCCTAAATGAGGAGGAGAAAGCTAAGTGCATTCTTATTTTCACTAACCTCTAATTGAGAGCATTTTCTTCAATTAAGAAGACAGTTAATAGACAACAGTAGTGTTAGAACTTGTGACTTTGTCACCAATAGAAATCACAGATGTTTTCACATCAAAATATAGAACATGTATTATTATCGCAGAATTTTTAAAATAATACATTTTGATAAGTATGTTTCAATTAATTGGAAATGTTCCAACACACTTCTAAATAATTATTGGGCCAAAGAAGTAATTGCTGATATTTCTATTTATTGATTTTAGAGAAAGGAAGGGAGAGAGAGAGAGAAACATCAATTTGTTGTTCCATTTATGCATTTATTGGTTGATTTCTTGTATGTGCCCTGACCGGGAATCAAACCTGCAACCGTGGCCTATTGGGACAACACTCTAACCAACTGAGCTATCTGGTCATGGTGAAATTTTAAAAATATAATTTGGAAACAAATTATAATTTGAAAACAACATTTATTTCATATCAAATAATAGGTTTAGAGGGATAATATTTAGAAGATTGAAAATGAATGCGTTAATTTTCAACTTAAGAAGTTAGAGAAGGAACAACAAAGTAAATCCAGGATAGTAGGATTAAGGAAAATAAAGGCAGAAAATAAATTAGAGATTGTCAAAGTCAAATTTTTTCTTGGAAAAGATTGATAAACAGGCACACTTTATGGCAAGACTAGTCAAGAGAAAAGAGTGCACAAATAAGTGGTTAGAAATAAACAGAAGGACCTAGATATAGCATAGCATTTAAATTTCTATTGATTGATTGATTTGAGAGAGAGAGAGAGAGAGAGAGAGAGAGAGAGAGACATCACTTTGTTGTTCCACTTATCTATGTATTCATTTGATTGAGTTTTGTATGTACCCTCTCCAGGGGATCAAACCCACAACCTTAGCATATCCGGATGATGTTCTAACCAACGGAGCTACCTGGCCAGGCCTATGGAGTTAGCATAGTATTTAAATTATAAGAATAGAATGAATCGTTTTATTCCAATATTTTTAAATAGGGGGAAAAGTGGCAATTTCCCAGAAAAATATAGTTAACAAAACTGACTCTAGAAGAGGGAAAAACAGAATTCCCAGCGTGGGAAGCTATCCAAGTGTAGAGTGAGTGTTGAAAAGGCATTGAGCAGCCCTTCGTTCATTCATTCAACAGCTATGTATTGAGTCCCACATCAGGCACTGTTGTGGAAGGCTGGGTGCAGCAGTGAATAAGGTAATCAAAGTCTCACATGCTCAGCTCTGTCGGAAAGAACTGTCCATGATGATGGTCTTTATTGTCTCTGGCAATATGGTAGCCATTGGCCACGTGTGGCTCTAAAGCACTTGAAATATGGTTAGTGCAACTGAGGCACTGACTTTTTAACTTTATTTCATTTTAATTCATTGAAATTTAAGTAGCCAGATGTGACCAGTGGTTATCTAGCTAATGGCTTCCTCTGAACTCTCAGGATCCTGGCCTTCCAAAAAACAGCTCCTCAGTCTGAGGGGTCAGCCCTGGTGGCCATGACCACATAGTCCTATGGGTTCGACTCACCTGTCCCTTTTATTGAGCATTTTCAGGTACTTTATCCCATCTGCTCCTCACTTCCCTCTAGGGCCCTCGGTGCTCAGAGATTCTTGAATAGGCAAAGGATTGAGTGCTTACTATGTGGGAACCATGCCCACCTCTGGCACGTGCTGGCCTCAGGTGCTTGGTATGGTGAGCACTCGTTATGCACCGGGAAGCGTGGAAGTCAGTGAGCGAAGTGGCTGCGTTCTCATGGGCCTTCTCATCAGCGCTGCAGGAATGGGCAGTCCTGTCCCAGGATGTGCTGGAGAGGCGAGTGGGTTTGGCAGGTGGTAGTGTGGGTGGAGCTGGGCACAGACAAGGAGCAGATTGGCCCAAGGGCTGAAGCTGGCCTTTGTCTCCCAGCCAAAAATGTTAGAAAATAAAACAAAATAATAACAAAAATGTGTATGTGAAGCAGAGCCTCTCCATTGCATATTTTCACAGATGGATGACATAAGTATTTGGGCTCAAGAAGAAAAGGCAAAGACCTGTGGATGGTGGAGATAACGGATTCCAGGATGAATTTCTTTGTAAACTCAAAAGCCCTTTCCTTTCTTGGTCTCTCATCAATGCAAACAGGAAACAGGGTCCGGCTGCACACAGAAGCTAGACCTGGAGGCCGACGTGCCCAAGTGGGGTGGGGGCCCTCCCTGGACCCCCAGTCCTGTTGTCAGGAGCTCCTGCCCTTTGCTGCACAACTCTTGAGGTAGTGGGTTGCAAACTTACCAGCGGCCATGCCCTGGGGTGCTGGCACCTGGCACACCTCGAAGCACAAAGTAAAGGCTCCCAGAGAGCAGATGGACAGCACTGCCATCCTCCCTGAAGATGCTCAGGGCGAGGGACACTCATCCACATGCATCACTCAAAGGAGTCTCTTCTGCTTCTATTTTTCAGGGATGATCATGGTGATTCTATTGCTGCTTGTGGCTATTGTGGTGGTTGCGGTCTGGCCTACCAGCTAGCGGCAATAACGGGACCACCATCTGAATTCCTGCCCGTGATGGAGAAAAGCTCAGCACCTTTTGATACACGGAAGCTGCTCTCAATAAATCCCCTCAAAGCTCTGAACTCTCCATGTGCGTGCCTTCAGTCAAATCAAACTGCATGGCGGTCCTGGAGCCAGCGGAGTCTCAGGCCCAGTTAGGCCCTCGGGTCCTGCGTTGGTCGTTTTTGTGTCAGTCCAAGGTTCCTCAAGTGGGCACTGCCACGGCTACAATGGAGTCCACCCACCCCAAACTGCGCTGGCACCCTGGGGGATGGTACTGAACACATAGGCAGTGAGTAACCGTGAAAGTCTGGTCTGCTAGGAAATGGTGTGTCCATGTAGGGAATAAGTGAAAAGTCAAGGCTGCATTGTCCAGCTCAGGCAGAGGGAGTGATGCGAGGGCTAACAGACACGGAGTCAGTGTGTACCCAGCTCCCTGCCCACATCCCCTCCAGGCACACCGCTCCTGATGGTGCTGCCATTGCTGCAGCCTTTCCAGACTCGGCGGAGCTGCCTTCAGACTCAGAGGCACAGTCTCATTTCTACGGTGACAGTAGCTGTTTCCAAGGCTGAAACAACTTGATCAGTAGCCAAAATGCGGCTGGTGCATGAGGTGGGTGGGGAGGGAAGAGATCGGTTTGGGAAGTACTGGTTAGGGTTCAAAGAAAGGTGTGAGTATGGAGTCAGGGGTCTTATTCAGTTCCTAACCTGACTTTGGGAATCCAGCCTGTGAGTCCACTCAGGGAAAAGGGCAAACAGGGAGCAGGCGAGTTCTAGGTTAGAGGGCCAGCTCTATGCCCTCTCTCCTGTCTGTACAGAGAGCAGACCAAGCCAGCTAGCCCTACTTGGCACTCTCTGACAAAAGGGGAAAGAATTTGTGTTGGTGATGGGCAGGTTCCAAAGCACAAGACTTCACTGCGGCCAAGCAGAGGACAAGCCTGTGCTAGGGGAGGCCTGGGGATGGTGTGTGGATTTCCTAGATACTATGAGCATCTGCACACACAAAGGCGTCACCCGACCCCTCGTGGACAGGCTGATGGGGTGAGAGGGCAGGGAGCAGAGGCAGGTACTGAGTGAGCCACGCTGTTAGGGAACTGGATTGCGGAGCCCAGGAGAGGAAAGGGAGCAGGCGTGCTTCAGGATGGGCAGGATCCGAAGGAGAGGAGCCAGGGGTGCATTTTGCTTGTGTGGGGGAGCGGAGTGGTTGCTGATGGATCACCCACAGCAGATCAGGAATCTGAGAGCCACAGCTTTCAGTGTGTCATGCAAAACCCCAAATCTGTAAACAGTGTCTCCTTGGAGCCCCCACTTTGGGGCTCATGGGAGGCCGCATTGAAGGTCTGTTTGCCTTTCTCACCTCCTCTTGACTTGCTCAGCACGGAGCCCGGCAACTCGTGGGCGTCTTTGAACCGGAGCCATGGCGTTCTGGCTCCGCCACACGGAAAGGCCTTTTCAAGCCAAACACTGAGCTGATGTCTGCACACAACAGCTTCTGTTCTCCGGAGGAGTGGGCTCGAGGCCCGCCAGCTCTGCAGCCCGGAGACCCGGACCAGGGACTTCACTTCTCTGGACCTGCAGGCGGGCTGGGGTGGGGGAAGAGGATAGGGAGTGGAGGAATGGGAGGTGGAAGCCTGGCCAGGTCAGACTGCAGGGACTTGCCATCCAGACTCAGGCAGTGTGTGCTCAGAGGTAGACGTGCTGGGGTAGGAAGGTGCCCTGCTCCTTACTTAGCTTTCTTGGGATGCGCTTCTCCCAGGAGACAGCCACCCCACTCTGCAGCGAAGAGCGGACTGTAAGTGCTGAGGCCTTCCCCAATCACTCTGGGGGTCTGTTGCCTGGAGCCACTCTAGAGTGACAGCTAACATCAAGTTGCACTTTCTGGCCCAGTTTGCTAAGGCCCACCCTTCCCCTCACAGGTGCCAGGAGAGCAGCCCCAGTGGCCTTGCTCTGAATCTGTCCTGTGAGCAGGGAGACCTTGCTCAGCAGGAAGAACAGGCAAGGGCAGGACGTGGCACCCATGCCTTGGGTGTGTTTTCAATGAAAATAGACTTGATTGAAATAACAGTAGAAGTATTGTTTAACTTAACTGATTATTAATTATAAGCATTTCTAGTCTGGATACCATATAAAGGAATCCAGATAGCTGGTTACAACAGGGACTTTTGCTCCGTTGATATTTTGTTATTAACTGTAGCTGACCTTAGTCTAAATTAGCCCCCAGCCAGTCTACTCCTGACCTCTTGGGCCAGCAGAGCCCCCACCCTCCTCCTCGGCCCACCCACCAGCCTCGCTGCCTCTTTCCTCGGCTTCCCTGTACCCTCATCCCTGCTTCTCCAGCTTCAGGTGGCATGAGAGCTCTTGGCAAAGATGGCCATCTTTTATCTAGTTAGTAGCCCCCCTGGTTGAGTGGAATTCCCCCCTTCATTTAAAAAAGAGGGCCAGGATTTATCTTTTCTCTCATTGCTTTGTACTTTACACTTCTTCCCAAGTCACCTCTTTGCAGAAAGAAGCTGCTCTCCAGTCTGATAAAGCAATGAGTTCATCCGTCCGGTGCTGTTTCTCACTAGCTGTTTGGTGTCCACTCCCAGTTTTTCTTGGCATATTTCTTACGTCTTTATTTAGTCTTAAAAGAGCATAGAAGAGGTGTCTGTGCAACGAAGTCTGAAACCCAGGAGTGTCTGAACCCATGAGTAGGCAGCATGTCAGGAAGGGCGGGGCGGGCTTTCAGAAGGAGCCCATCTCTGCAAGTCAGAGGCCCTGGGAGGCCCTGCCTCCGGCAGGCTCTGGGCATTGGACTGGACTGTGCTGGGCCCTGAGTCCTGATGGGGTCACTCAGCTTCCTTGTGTCTCACCATTCCAGCCTCCAGCATGGACTTTTCTGGCCACTTGGCCAGCACTTATCAGCGACCCAGCTTATGCCCTGCATTGAGCTTGGCAGCTGTCAATGCCTTCTCTTCGAGTAGAGAGAGTGAGGTGGGCCCTTGAGGCAGTGGCTGCTTCCCATCACACTCCAGTGTGTTTCTGACCAACCTGTTTCCCTCCCACCTGGGGTGGGCTGCAGCTGCCAGAACTGGGCCCAGCAGTGGGGTGTCCCAAAGGTGTCCTCAATCATAGTGTCTTTAGGAAAGACAGGAAAAAGCCACATCGTGAGAGCCTTTGAGCACGGGGCCCTTGATGAGAATGACCAAAGCTAGAGAGTTGCAAGTGCAGCACAAACTCTGACCCGGTCTCTCGGCCTTCAGCCCTGCAGGGGCCCAGCTGGGTCTGAACTGGCCTTGGGAAGAGCCCAATTCTGCAGAAAATTCGGGTTTTCTTCCTGGCCTGCCCGGTCACCTGAGACCTGCATCCTCCCTGACCACCCAGAGTCAGGAAGTGCCATTCCAGCAGCGACTTATTCCTGGGACTGAATGGGATTCAAGGCCAACCCTGTATGGAGCTGCCCCAACTCTGACCCCTGGTTCTGAGAATAGTTCCTGCTCCCCAGCCGGACCTGGTGAGGAGCTGGGCTGGCCTGTACCCTCACCCCTGTCTGAGGAGAGGCTAAGGCACCACATCCAGTACCATATGCCACAGGCACGGGCTCCACACTTCCCAGGTGCCAGCGGAATCCACGCTCTAAGGTGTCAGCCCAGCCCTATGGCGGAGACTTGTCTACAAAACAGCCGGGTGCAGAAATTACAGCTTCCTGGTGACGATCAGCTGTGCTACATAGCAACACAACATGTTCCTAATGCCTGGATTGTTTGTTTAATAAAGAAATCACAACCATTTGGAGATTTAAATACAGTTTCTCAGAAACCCAGTGAGCTCAGCTCCAGCCCTGCACCACACAAAGCTGTGAGCAATGGCCTGAAAAATTCTCAAGTTTGACTAACCCTGCAGTCTTCTCCAGTGAGTCTGCTCTTGGCTTTCAGGAAACGTTCTGTGAAAGGCAAAGCCTCTGCTTGCAGGTTCAGGATCAGATGGGTCCGTCCCCAGGTGCACTCTACTAACTGTTGGATTTGGGGCAGGTGGGGAGAGTACTCTGTGTGCCTTCCCCGGCAGTGCCCGGACCTGCAGCCCCAAGGGGTGGTAGGGATGCATCCCAGGGATGGTTTGAGGGACTCAGATACAGCTCAACTCATTTGAGAGACTTTTAACCTCAGGACTTCCCAGCAAAGCTGCCTTTTCCTTTTTGTTTTTTATTTAACTATTTTTTTGGTAGTTGGAGCTCTGTCTCAGGCTCTGGAAACCCAGTGGCTGTCCTGCTGGGAGTTCTTAGTGCAGAATCCATGTTCCTTAAATAGCACAAAGACCTGCCATCCTCCCCTCTCCCGCATGCCCACCACCCCCAGCTCAGACCACCAGTGAAGACGGAGACAAAGAACAGTGTACAAGAGTTTATTTAATTGATATCTGAATTTAGTTCTATCATGTGGGCCCCACGTTACAAGTTCCATCTGGGTCCATTACAACTCTAAACAAACAAAAAAACTTTAAAAAATCCACAACTTTTTCCATGTCATTAAATATATTCATATATAATAACCATAATATATTAGTATGCATTGGAAAGGAGCACTGACCCAATGTCATGGTCACAACTAAATATTTACCATTCCGAGTGAAGAGAATTCCAGAACTCGGGGGGGGGGGGCAGGGGGGAGGGAGCAGTGCCCCCAGGAGCAGGGGTGAGAAGAATGGCAAATGATGAGTGGGCTGGCTGGGTGGCAGAGGTGAAGCCTCGGGGTACACATTGTGATGCCCCTGGGGTGTGGCATGGTTGCGGCTGTGCTCTGTGGCCCAGGAACCCCATCCGTGAGTCTAGTTTGTCTACTCAGTCTCATGGGGTGTGATGGAGGGCTCTTCCTTTGAGCTTTGAGATCCCAACATTTTCATCCCATATGATCCCTGGAGGGGATCATTTCCTGATTGTTTAGAATCTTCTCGATTTCAGTCTCATTCCAACCTGGGACCGATCCAAGAAAGTCTATACCCATTTCCTGCATGCTACTGTGGAGGCAGAATTCCAGGTCACTGGAGCCTGGGGGCAGCTCACAGCCTCCCTCTCATGTCCCAGGACCTGTGGGGACTGCCACCCACCCTGCTCAGGACAGCTGCAGGTAAGTTGGGTCAGCCCCGTGTCCCACTCCCTCCACCCTGTCTTCGTTACTGTGCTCAGTAAAGCAGCCACTCTGCTGTCAGGGGCTCCAGACCACCCAGTAAGTAAGAAAAAGGACAACTGGGCAATCTTTTGTTTAAAACAAAAAAAGACTAATCTGGTGTGGTTTTTCTTTAAATACCTACAAATCACAATTCTGGTTAATACACTCTTCAAAATCAAAATCTAGTTCATTTTACATCCCTTCCTAACTGTACAAATGGGCACACCTCAGTTCCTATTAATTTCCTGGTGGAAGAGGGATCTTCCTCAGGGAAGGGGCCTCACTGCTGAAGTCGGGGCTGGGTTCCGGCTGGTCAGTGAGAGGCGGAGGCCTGTGATGATAAATCCAGCTGCCCTGACAAATGGCCCAGGGGCCAGGTGGCTGGGTGGACTGGGTGGCCTTTGCCCTCAGGGGCAGAGCAGGAGGGTGAGGCTGGAGGCTGGTTGAATTTAAAGCAAGATGTAATACAGTTTGGCAGGCTACTGGCTCCAGAGCTGGGGGCCTCGGAGACCACCAGTGCTGGCCTTTGGATGGACCTGGGTGACTCAGACCCAGGTGGGAGGTGGCAGGGCTGCCACGCCCTTCTGGAAAGGCCAGCAGGGAAGCCAAATGGGTGTAAATAGAACAGGACCAGCCCGAGCAGTGAGTGCCTTTACAGGACTGTGGGCCAGCAAAATGCCACGGCCTGTGAGGTGCTAATGGCACTCAGCAAACCATGCTGGCGTCAGAGGGCTCACTGCTAGGAGAGGAGTCCCTCTGCTCCAGTCTCGGGCCTGGATTCAAGGAAGACAAATATCCCTTCCCAGAGCCACTCTGTCCTCTCTCCCCCACGGGGCATCTCTGCCAGTCTCTCCTGGAATCCCTCCACATACACACCCCAGCCAGGCAGCCAAATGTCCTTTCTGCTGTGTCTTAGATCAGCAAGGCCCCTTTCAGAGCCTCTGATCTACAAATTATGTTAGTGCGCCTCACCTGCCATTCTTGCACCACCCCTGAAGATGTCATTGTGCCCACCCCCACACACTTCATTTGCCAGCTGTAATGGGGCCCAGTGTCTCCGGGGTGACCTCCCAGGAGCACCCCTTGCAGCCTGCTGTGGGAGCTAGTGCACTGGGGCAAGGGCAGCAGGCCGTGGTGAGAAAGCCTGGCTCCAGATTGTGAACCAGTTCTGCCGCTGCTTTCCTGGTGACCCAGGGTACATGTGCGTCAGTCTCCCTGCTGGTGAGAATGGGGCAAGGATCCCTGTCTCATGGGACTGTCCTGAGGGCCACAGGAGGTTGTGGGTAAAGTGCCAGGCACAGGGCAGGTGCTCACTACATGGCAGCCAGGATTCGGGCTGAAGCAGAGGCGGTCGAGGGCAGCTGGACCACGGGGCCACGCTTCATACTCAGTGTGACCCTTCTGAGCAGGAGGCTCGAAGTGAAGCCAGTTTGCTGACTGAGGAAGCCAGGTCTCTCCGTGCCAGGCGCAGAGAGCTCAGGGGAAGGAAGACTGTGGGCCCCAGGCTAGGAACAGGCCCCGTGGGAGGCACTCAGACCCAAAGATCAATGGGCTGCCTGCTTGAAGGCAGTGATTCTGAGCTTCGGAAAGGAGGGCATGAGGGGACCACAAAGGGGCAGCCAGCAAGGGTAGGCAAGTCTCTGCCTGGGATAGACCAAGGCAGGTGCAGGCAGCCTGGGGGGTGGGGAGGACGGCTGCAGCAGGTTTTCTCAGCCCAGCAGCCCCTGCCCCTTGGAGCCAGGAGTGAGGGCAGCAGCAGGAAGTGGTCATGGTTTCCATAGTTCCCCGGAACCTGGCCACTCCTGGCCTTGCCTGCCCATGGCACACTGTACCCTGCTGAGCCAATAGACTCGGCCCTGACTCGAGCCAACTCCTTCCCCCAGTCGGGCTAACCGCCTTTGCAGCCTGCATTCCATACCCATCCAGGCCCTTCCCAGCTGCAGGCACTGCTGAGGGGCCTGGTGGGGCTGATGTCATTACACAAATAGTGTCACTGCCATAAACCCAGCCCGTGCCGTCCCCTCCCCTGGAAAATGTCATAAGGGGCTGGTTCCAAGTTTCCAGAGAGGAAACGCTCTGGGAGGTGGTGCCTGCCCAGTGCCGCCTCCGATGGGCAGTTCAGTGAGGCACGACCACCCGGCTTGAGCTTCTCAGGGGTGTCTTCGGGTCCACAGCCCTCTGCCTGGGCCAGAATCCTGGTCTGCACCTAAACCCAGCTGGGGCGGGGAGGGGTGGGGAGAGGAGGGGTCGGTGCCAACAAGGGTTCCTGCTTTGCTCTACCCAGGAGGACCAATGCAGCAGGTGGCAATGGACTACCGTTTGCATGGGGAATCCTGCTGCCCCCAAATGCCTGTCTGGCCCCTTCAGATGGGGCCCAAGTTGTCCCAACCAGGGGGTCCTGTGACAAGGGTCAAGGAAAAGGTGGGGATTTTCAGTCTTTTTACGTCTGGGTGATGGTTTGGCCGGGCTCGCTCAGCCCCCTGGCCCAACTGGGAGCCTGAGAATTCACAGTTCTTCTCCTCACGTCCCCTTCTCCATAACGGTACACCAGCCGCAGGTGCGGCTCCACCTGTGCGTTGTGTGTCCATCCCTGGGGCCCAGATCAGGCTGCCCCGCCCCACCACGGCGACCCGCCTGGCCCTAGGGAAGCGTGTCCCTGCTCTGGAAGGAGCACGTGAGGTAGCTAAGTCTCATCCTCATTTCTCCAGGGCCTGGCCTGTCATGCACCCCTCCCCGCGTGCGGTTCCACCAGGGGCGCGCAGAGTGGGGCGAGGGGCGGGGCCGCCAGGAGAGGAGCTGCCGAGGCCCCGCCCCCGCCGTAGCCCCACCTTACCCTCCCCCCACCTGGGAAAGCCCTCGCGGGCCTAGTGCAGCTGCCTTGCTGCCTGGCCCGCCCGCCCCGCTGCCTCCGCGCTAGGCCTTCTTGCACTTGCCCTTCTTCTCGCGCTGCTGGAACTTGCGCAGCCGCCGCGCCCACGTGTCCCGCCACTGGATCACCAGGCTGCTCTTGTCTGCCACGATGCCGCTCTGGTCCGGCGAGTCCTCCGCGTTGCCCAGCAGCAGGTACTTCTTGAGGGGCTTGATTTTGGGGCACTTGCAAGCGATGTCCCGGGAGCGGATCCACAGGCTCTGGTCACCGCGCCGAATGCGGCTCGCGCCCTGCTTGTACACGGAGATGATGCTCACCGTGAACTTCCACCAGTCCCCTGCCTTGTCTGCCTTCAGGATGTGGATCTGCACGGCTGCAAGGAAGCACAGGCAGGCGGTGGGCGCGGGGCGGGGACTACCACCTGTGTGCCCTGTTCCTGTGGCCAGGTGGGCCCTGTCTGCCTGACCTTCCCAGAGGCTGACAGAGGGGCAGCCTGTTTGATGGAGAGGAAAAGGACGCCCAGAGCTGGGAAGTGGCTGCACAGGGCATTCCTCCTCAGCAAGAAGGAGGTGGGGGATGAGGAGGGAGCGGGGCCTGGATGGTGGCAGAGCTAACCTGGAACCTCTCCTGATACCTGGGCCAGAGCCCTCACTTCAGGCCTCACTCTAGGCCTATTTTGAAGGGGCCACCCAGCACTGCCTTTGGGGACAAGCCCCCTCTTAGGTCCAGGAAGGAAAGAAAAAAACTTCGGAACTGACCCAGCACTCTGAGTAGAGTCCATCTGCCCAGGGCAGGTGCCTTCAGAGCACTTGGATACTCCTTGCTGGCAAGTAGGAGGGGCACGGGACACAGGACCTCCTGGGTGACCCCAGGCATTTCCAAAGGCCCCAATCACTTAGCACCAAGCCTCATGACACCTCCAGACACACAACCTTGACGCAATCTCAGAACACCATTGTGGGAGCTTAGTGCTCAGGTGCAGTGCACCCTGAACCCACCCTTTAAGGTGCCCACAGCACCTCTTCTAGAGTCCAGGGTTCTTGTGCTGCCCACTTCCCATGCCATGCTTCCCTCCCTCCCCCTCACCTCTCAGATTCTCCAGGCCATTCCCCTCCCCCCCCCCACCAATTCTCTAGCACAGTGGTTGCCAACCTTTCAGACCTCATAGACCACCAGTGGTCCAATCACCAGTTGGCAAACCGAAGGGCTTGTCAAAACACGAGTTTCTGGGGTGGAAGGAGAATACACATTTTTCACAAATTCCCACATGCTGCTGAAGGGATCAAAGAACCAGTACTCTAGAGAGTGTCACTGAATGTTATTTCTGTAAGATAAGAGATTTTTTTAAAAAGTAGGAAATAATTTTTTTTTAAAAAAAAAGAGAGAGAAAAGCTTATTTTTCAAGTACTGGCTTAAACAAAGTCAAGAGATTCCCTTACTACAGGACTTTTCAGAGCATCCTATATAATAAAACTCTAATAAGCAAATTGACCAAACAGCCTAAGGACTGGTCGCTATGACATGCAATGGCCATCAGGGGGCAACACAGGAGCTGCCCCCTGGTGGTCAGTGCACTTCCATAGGGCGAGCACAGTGGTGGTGATGGGAGCCTCTCCTGCCTCCATGGTAGCACTAAGGATCCCTTGGGAGATGTCCAACTGTCGGCTTAGGTCCACTCCCCGCTAAGCTGGCAGTTGGACATCCCCTGAGGGATCCAAGATGGCAAGAGGGCACAGGCCTAGCTGAGGGATCTCTTCCCCCCTCCTTCTCTCCTCACCACCCCCTCCCCCCGCACAGTGTCATGCACCAGGCCTCTAGTTTAATCTATAAATTGTGTAGGAGGGGTGTATGCACATGTGCCCACTTGGTGCATTGTAGTCACCAGAGCCCCATGGGGCCTACTTGGGGAACTGCTGGTGGGGGGACACCTTCCTTCTCCCCAGTCCAGTGGGTTAATGAGAGGCCTCTGCTGTGACCTCCATTAATAGACTCAGACCCTCTCCTACTAGTGTCCAGGAAGACTAGAGGAATTCTGAATGAACTGACTGCACCCCAGCACTCTGAGCCAAGTCTGTCTGCCCAGAGCCATATCCCTATCCCCTTGATCAGAACAGGGTGCCTTCCCAATGTTGAGACCACCTAGCATGCCCTGGACCCTTAGCCCTGGGACCAGGCTGAGGATTAATCTGGCAGCTGAGTGGACATGAGTCCCCCCAAGAAAGAGGCAGCTGCTTGTCCCTCCACATTACAGTGAAGAAACTGAGTCATAGCAGGCTCGGGGACTTCAGCAATCAGGAGGACATGTCCCCAGGCAGTGCCTAGGGGTCATCATCGCCTGCCCACTTACAGCTCCAGGCACTGGGCCCACCCACAGTTCATCCTGGCCTCCCAGGCTGGCCTGCTTCTCCTAAGGATTCTCTGGGCCTCTTTGCCACCTTCACTCCCAGGGCCTCTCCTCTCCCCTCCTGGGCCCAGGGTGATGGGAGGGGCAGGAATGGCTGGGCCCAGGGGAGCATGAAACACCATCCAATGCATCCTTCTGGGGTGAGGGAAGTGGCAGATTTTCCCATATTTTCATTTCATCTGTTCTTGGGCATCCTGAACTTTGCACTCCAGTCTGAGGGCTCCAAAGAATGGCTGCCATGGCAACCGTTTCCATGTTTTTGTCACCAAGGGACTCAACACTCAGTGTGAACTCTGATGGGGGCAGGGAACCCTCCAGCCGAGAGAAGTGGCTGGGTTGTGTGTGTTTGACTGTGCAGACAGAGGTCACCGTGGCAACTGAGTGCCCCTTAGCTAAGCAACGGGGAGCCACCCCCCACTTCCCTGAGAGCCCTGGTTTCCTCTCCTCAGGACTGAGCAGAATACAGAATGAGCCTCCCTCCGGATGTAGCTGTTCTCCTGCATGGGACCACAAACCCACAGCCAGCCAGTGTCCCTGCCAGGGTGGGCTGGGTGGCTGACGCTGATGCTACAGAAGGTGCCTCTGGCTGGGGCTGCTGGAGAATTTGCATTGATCCTAGGACTTCAGCATCTGTGGGTGTCATGCGCTGAATTGTGACACCCAAAATCCATATGTTGGAAGTCCTAAGCCCAGTGCCTCAGAAGGTGACTGTATTTGGAGGTCGGAGTCTTTAAAGGGTGATTAAGTTAAAATGAAGCTACTGCTGTCCTCATAAGAGAGGATTGGAACGCAGACACACATGGAGGAACAGCCACGTGAAAACAGGGAGAATGCACCGTCTGCGAGCTCAGGAGAGAGGCTGCAGAAGAAGCCCAGTCTGCTGACACCTTGATCTAGTGCTTCCAGCCTCTAGAACTGTGAGACAATAAATGTCTGTCGTTCGAGCCCCATCTGTGGTGCTTCATTCTGGCAGCACTAGCCACTGGACTCCGAGTGCTGGGCCTCAGGTGCGGGCCAGGTGGGAGGCAGAGCTGGGAGGCCACATGTTCTGAGACCTGGTTGGATGAGGCCAGGCCTTCCTCTTCCCTGCACTTGCAAGAACATGGCCCTTCACAGGAGGACTTGACACCGGCCCCACCTTCCTGACTTGGAGCCCCCACTTCCTTGCCCCTCCAAGGATTGCCCTGGACCACCAGGCAGGGCTTCCAAAGCTGCCCCCACACCACTTCTCCAGGCTCAGCCAGCACGGGGAAGGGCACCGACTTAACACTGAGGACACAGCCCAGAGGGGTACCCACCCCGGACACCTCGCTGCTCTCGAGCATACAGGGTTCAATGCAGGGGACACTGGTTGGTTGGGACAAGGCACTGGGCCTTGTGCTCCTCCCACTCAGCAGCTCCTGGCAGCTCCTGCCGAGGGTGAGATAGCACAGGCCCAGGAAGGTGCAGGGAGGGTGGTGGTAGGATTCGCGTGATTATACTGGAAAAAATCCACATTTCCGCTGCCCTTGGCAATGCCTCCGCACATTACACAGCCCACCAAGTATGAGCTGCACACGCAGTGCACGGGCCAAGTCCCCGCAGTGCACATACAGCTGAAAATATTCAAAATACACACCAAAGCGGTGACCTCAGGCAGAGCTGCTCAGCAGGCTCCCGGTGCTCAACACGCACAGCATGGCACTGCCCAGCAAGCACGGGGCTGCCGCCGCCTCCGACAGCCCTGCTGCTGGAGCTGTGAAGGACCAGGGTCACTGGGGGTGCGTGTTGCCTGCCTGGTGCTGGCATGGTGACCTCGGGGGCTCTGCCCACCCCAGAAACATGTCCCTGAGAGCGGACCCTTACACCCACACAACACTCACCCCAGGCCGCCTAATCTCAGACCTCAGGACACCTAAGCCCCCTCAAACTGGGTGCACCCTAAGCTGACACCAGTGAGGCCAGAACACCTGAATTCAGAACCGAGGGAGATGGGATGACCCTCAGGAAGGGCAGCCATGAGATCAGGAGAGAGCAGTGAGGGGCACAGAGACCCCACAAATCAGTCTGATCTGTGAGAGGGTCCAAGTCCAAGACAGAGGAGCCGTTCTCTGGGGCAGACAGGAAGTGGCGGAGGCAGGCACCTGCTAGGTCCACCTGGCCTCCAGCCTCAGTGATAAGTGGTCCCACCTCGGGGTCCGCACTCAAATCCCTCCCTCCCTCTGAGCCCTCATTCACACAGAAAATGAAGCCAGGCTGGGCAGCTGCTGAAAACCTGCCATGAGCTCTGCTCAGAGCAGATAAAAGCGGGCACTGGGGTGTGGGAGTCGGAGCCCACAAGGTGGGTGGGTGAGGCTGGCTCCAAAAAGCCCAACAGAACTGCAGCACCTGGGTCACTGCCTGTCCGCAGGATGGACAGACCCTGGCAAAGGGAGTGGGCTCCAGAGCACAGCCCAGGCCCCAGGCGCCGGCTGCCTTGTGTCCTGGCCTTGCAGTCCTGGGCTGCCTGCACTTGGGCAGCAACACCCTTCCCGCAGTGGCCAGCTGGTTAGCGAGCCTGCAGGAGGCCAGGCCCACAGCCCTCAATTCTGGGCTCACAGGAAGGCCTTTCATGCAAGCTGTGAGGACGGACTGCCCCTGCTGTAGCTCACACCTCCGCTCCGGCTGGCAGGGGCACATGCCTCTGTCCCTCCGCAGAAGCCTGTGCCTAGCTCTGGAGGGATGTTGTGACCCCAAGGAGACAAGAAGGGGACTGAGGATCAAGCCCACAGAGGCCAGAGTCAGCAAGAATAGCATGTGCCAGTGCTGGGCTGTTTCTGGCTAAGGGGCAGCGGCAATGGGGCAGGCACCCAGCAGATGGGACCTTGCCCAGCCTGCAAGTCCTCCCAGCTGCTGTTTATTGTGTCCCCAGACGCAGTGCAAGGCTCCTGTGTGTCCTTCATAGAAGCAGCCCTCTGGCTGTGCTTCCCGGGCACCCTGACCTCTAGAGTCCCACGCTGAGAAGTGAGGAGGCTGTCAAAGGCAACCTGCGCAGTGGGGAGCTCCAGGTCTCTCTCTATGCTTGGGTCCCTCCCAAGTGGGACTTGCTCTCTGCCCTCCACCCCATTCACTCGAAGCCTGCCGTTCTCCCTCCCCAGTGGCAGCCCTGGCCCAGGAGACCTGGAGCCTATCAGCTCTGGGCCCTCTAGGGCCTGGCATTGCCACCCCCTTGGAGAGTTAGGGGCAGGAAGCAAATTCTCACAGACTCTGAGGTGCGCCCCCACCTGCCTACCTCCCCGCCTATCTTACCATACCCACCCACCCACACACACACCCCTGCTGCAGATTTTGGGATCACAGTCGCTGCCCTGGGACCAGGTTCTAGGAAAGCTGCTAAGTCAGCGAGTATCCAGTTGTTGCTCATTCATCTGCTGGCCCAGCCCACCTGACAGAGACAACCTGCTGGGCAGCCTGGGGGCGTGGCCTTGGCACAGGCCCCTGGGGTGCGACACGCTCCTCCCCACAGGCTCAGTGCTGGGACACCTCTGCCAGGAGGCTTCCTGCCTCCTGGAAGTCTCCGGGATTTACGGGCTGCTTCCAGCAGGCCCCAGGGCTTCCCAGAGCTGCCCCTCCCCAAGAGGCTTGGGTGGTCAGTCCCCTCCCCCAGCCAGCCATACCTTCCTGTCCAGTGAGGGGAGGCTTGTCACCCATCTGCCTCGGAGACAGCGGCCAGGATGAATGGGGGAGGACACTAACCCCACAGAAACCATTAAAACCATGCAGCCCATAAATCTCCCGGCACAGAAAGCGCGTCATGAGTTGCAGCTGCTTTCATAAAATGCGGCTCTGACCACATGCTCCCCAGGCCCCTGTGAAGGTAGGGAACTGTCGAGCAGGGCCAGGCCTTGTGCAGGGGAAGCTGACCTGCTATGGGCTGGGGGCTTGCAGGACTGGGGGAGCGCATGCAGCGAGCATGCTGAGGGGGCTTGCAGACAGCAGACAGGGCCTCCACACTCAGGACGAGGTCACAGCAGCCCTGCCCAGCTTTCATTAAATGAGGGGGAGCTGGAGGCTCACTGTGGCCAGGTCCAGCCCCAGCCACACATACCCCACCCCTGGAATCCTCAGGAAGCTGGGGCTGCGACTCCTCTCACACCCTCAAAAGCCCTACCTCTGAGCTTGAGTAAAGTAGGGACACCCAATTTAGAGTCAGAGGTTCCCCCTTTCTCCTCAGCCAAAGGAGGAGCGGCTTGCCTCTCTCCAAACCCACAGCAACGTGAGGCTGCCTGCATGTCCCCTGCCACGTCCTGGTGCTTAGGCTCTGCGCTTGGGAGGGGAAGGGGTTAGGTGCCTGAGACCATCAGACCGCACGAGGATCCAGGGGAAGGGACATCGGCAGTCTGGGAATAGGGGCCAAACTCAAAAGGACATCAGGTAGGAGATGGGCCTGGGTGAGCCCAGTCCTGCCCAGCTAGGTGCCCTCATCCCCATGGCTGGTCTCCTAGACAAGCAGCCAAGGACAGAGTCCTGAGGGATGTGGGGTGATCAGGGGCCTGGCCTGTTTCCCTCTCCCACTGAGCAGAAACTAGGCCAGCCTGAGGGGCTCCGAATGCAGTGCCTGCCCCCCGCCCCCCACCCCACCACGGCCATGGCCAGAGCTGCCAGAGTGATGTCCTGAGGAGGGGCAAGTCCCCTCTCCGAGGGCTCACCCACTACCCACGCCTGCTCCCAGGCTGGCAGGAGCACACCGCCTGCTCCCTACCTGCCCCCACATGGAGGGCAGGACTTGCTGGCTGTGTCCCTGGGGACCACCTGGCTAGGAAGTCAAGCAATGAGCGTCCCCCACGCCCTTGCCATCAGTGGGGTCCCAGCTTCTGGAAAAGAAGGAGGAAGGGTCAGCTTTCCCCACATGGCATCAGCCCAGGCCCCTGATCACCCCCATCCCTCAGGTCCCCCAGCCTCTGGAGCTCACAGAATGCCTAATGCATAGTTATACCTCTCCCGGGGAAGTGTGGCCCCTCTGAGGGCACCCCAAACACCAGTCCTGACCACAACCACCTCCCCAGTAAGCCCCCAGCTTCCAGTGAGCCGCTGGCAGAGGAGAGAAGAGCCTCCTCCCAGCCAGGCTGGCCCCTGGGGTCCCTCCCAGGGCACGTGTGCAGCCCTGTCCCAGCAGCTACCTTCGTCCCCTGTGAGCCTCTGATACACAGTTGGCTCTGGCTCCTAAGGCAAAGCACCCCAAAAGGATGAAACTGCTTCTCTAAGGAGACCCAAAGAAAGGTGCTCAGGCCTGGAACCAAAGCAAGATCCAGACTGGACAAAGCCCGGCTGGGGACCAAGCCTCAGAGTGACCCTTAGCTTGCCACTCTCACCTGGGGATGAATTCAGGCCCTGCACAAGCAGGTGGAGTGGCAGGTGTAGGAAGACTGCCTCCCAGATAGAGGCAGGTCTTGGGAGGAAGCCCCAGGATCAGTGACTGGGCTGATATGTTGCTCGGTGCCAAAGGCACTAATCTCAGGGGAAGGGGGCATCTGGACCCAGCAGATCAACCCCACTGGGGAAAACGCCCACTGGAGTCCAGCATGGGTGGGACAAGTGCTCCGTGACTCAAGACAGGGCCCTGGGAGCGGAGAGAGGATGCTGCGTGGCTGTGCAAGAAGCACGCCTGGCGTCCCCGCCCCCACGGACAGCTCTCTGGCACCGTGGACAGATCCCTGCCAACCCTAGCCCCAGTGGGCGCCTCAGTGTCCCCATTGGTGAAATGGAAGGAGGTACTGTTCATTAGATGGTTTTTGTGGCCCGGCCCCTTAAAGCCTTCCCTGCCAGTCCTCCTTTCCTAAACCAGGATGTCCAGAGGAGGAAGACAGTGTGAGGAACAAAGACAGAAGGAAGTGCCAGAAAGGGGCACAGATGAGGGCGGGGAGCCGCTAGGCCCCGGGGCAGGCCCCCATAGAGTCCTCGGAGAGGGGCCGAGGGGCCGAGGCCTGCCTCCGGGCTGCTCTGTCGGCGGGGATGGAGGTCACTGTGCTAGGAAGGACTGCAGAGCCCCACCCATGGCAGGAGGCCCCCATCCATGTCGCATCCTGTGGGCTTCTATGCTGAGCTGTTGCTGGGGCCCACCAGCCCTCCCTGCCCAACCTGGTGGTCACCACATTCTGAGACCCAGGCTGACTCACATGGACCCAGCTCCACATCTGGCCTCCATATGGGGCTGGTACTCCCGGGGGAAGGGGGAAGGTCACATCTGGTGGGGAAATCAGAGGACCCCAGGGGGCCAGTGACCCCCAGGGAAGGGTCAGTGAGCCTCTGAAACACATGACACGTGCTGCTGGCTGGCCTGCGTCCTGCCCCCCGGAGCTCTGGGCAGCGCTTGGGGGTGAGGGGCTGGCTCTCCAGTCACTGTGGGCAGCTGCCCCAGCCTCAGGCAAGATCCTGCCCAATGCTGGGCTCCCCAAGCAGCCCTCGCTCTGGGGGTCAACCCCAGATGCTCCCCTACCACCTGCACTCACACCCAAGCCCCACAGTCACCCAGCTGAAGATGCCACTTTATCTCTAGGACGTGGCTGGTACCCGCCCGGTTCTCCGCATGTGAAGGGATCGGTCTTGGTCAGAATAGCTATTGACCTCAAGGTCAAGGAAAGGAAGGGGAAGGGCTGTAGAGGGGAGAGGCCAGCCTGTGGTAAGAGGCCTCATGTGTCCAGGGCGAGCCCGGGGGAGAGAGAAAGGCTGAGCTCACTGATTCCCAGCAGCTGAACAAGGGCTGGCAGCGGCTCCTACCTCCCCCAGCATCGCACCCTCCGGCCTATGGTAGCACGGCCCCCTGCAGGCGTCCACCAGCAGCATCCCTGCACCCTCCTCCGCCATCGTGGTTCTGCCCAGGACCTTCCGCTCCCATGAGGCCATGCCTCTCACGGAAATGGCTGGGCCTACCCCACCTCTGCCACCATCACTGACACCCCTGCAAGGATACCCATCTCCTCGGCTCCATCCACTGTGACCGTAACCTCGACAGCACGATGACCCCGTGAAGACATCTCTGTGCCTCCCCTGAGGCTTCCAGGAGCTGGGAGCCCAGGGGCCTGTGAGGCCACCAGCTCTGGAGCTTCCTAAGGGACTGAGTGCCACTCTGTGCTGCCCCAGGCCCAGGGCCCTGGCACAGGAGACAGACACAGCCATGGGGTTCCTGATCTTGGGCATGTTGTTTCATCTGGTTGCATCTCCACATCCGACTGACAAAAACATCCCTCCTTCCCGGTGCCCTAAGGATTCCATAGGATGAGAACACAGGTGGCGAGATGCCCAGTGCAGGGCCCTCAGGGCAGGGAGCAGGCGCTGGCCTGGTAGGCTCTTCCCTCGGGTCTCCACTGCCCTGAGAGGTACCAGGGCACACAGGGTGTGTTGGTACAAATGGAGGTTCCGCCTAGATCCCCAGGCACCCTCCGCCAGGCGAACAAGCCCGGCTTCCCCCACAGGTGCCTGCAGACCTCCCTTCAAGCTGTGCCCTCTGGCTCTCGGAGGAGCCAGACAATCCTCTTGTGAAGCATTCTGACTTTTCCATCTGGTGGTGCCAAAATGTCTTTCAACAAAAGGGGTGACTAATAAACATTTCTGGGAACGGATAATTTTTCCAAGAACTGGCAAAAGTGAGATGACCTCACCTTTCAGAGTGAGCTGTCTGTCTCCCTCCGTCTGAACCTCGGGGGGAAGGACGAGGCCGGCAGCAGCACCCGGCCACCCCAGGCAGCAGTGTGGGGAGTGGGCCGGAGCTGAACTGGCTCGGGGGCGAGGAGGGACGCAGGGAGGATGGCAGAGGGGTTCTGGACATGGACGTGGATACGACCACTGAGACCCACACTAGACACCCCCCTGGCCCCCATGCACCCAGCGCCCCATGCTTGCTCTTCCCCCATCTCCCAGCCTATGCCCACTCTGTGCTTGGAGACGCTCCCTCTGCCTAGGAGCCCTGCTTTGCTCAGTGAACACTGACAATGGGGTTCCCTCCCCCAGAAGGCCCTCCTCCCACCCTGTTCAGAGGTCAGGCTCCCTGCATGTGCCCACCTTGGGCTGGGCCCGCCACACCTCCACCTTCTATGTTCTCATCCGCATGTCTGTGCTCTTCCTGCACAGTAAGCTCCTTGGGGACTAAGCCTGTCTCCTCCACATCTGTGAGCTCAGTACCCAGAGCAGGATGGGGCACATGGGGCACTCAATGGAGTTTAGGGACACACCCCAAACCCCTTGCTCGATGCCCACCGAATCCCCAAGGTGGGCCCTCTCTCACAAAGGAGGGCAGGATGGGGGGTGGGGACAGCTGTGTGAGGGAGGGCTGCTTTGGTTATGCACCGCTATGCCTGTGCATATGTGTATGTATGCATGTGCTTGTGTGTGCGTGTGGGAGCGCCTGTGCAGAGTGGCTGTGTGATATGAGAGGTTGTGTAAACATGAGGTGAGAAGACCACACGGGGTTTCCCCAAGGAGCACAGGGACAAGGTCGAGTAAAGGCCGGAAGGGAAAGAGAAAGGCGGGAGGCTGAGGGGCAAGGCCTTGGGGGAGTCAAGAGGGGCCTGGGCCCACAGGGTGGGGTGAGGGCGCTCACAGCAGGTCAGAAGGATGGGAGGCAGGTGCTCTTCTGCCCCTTCCACGCTATGTCGGCTGGGAGCACAGGGGATGTTTCCAATGCCAGCTGAGGTGCCCAGACCTTGGTCAGGCCTGGCCAGCATCCTCACACAACAGATGCTTGGGAACAAGGTACACCCAGCACTCCCACCGCCTGGACTCCGCTGGCTCCCAGGACACGTGCCCCCCGCAGAAGCGCTCTGCCTGCATAGGGCACAGGGCACAGACTCTGTGGCGGACACATACGAGTATGAGCGCGCGCGCGCGCACACACACACACACACACACACACACACACACAGTCACACATGCACACTCACAGCAACATTACATCAAGGACAGGTCTCCAAGGCTGGGCTTCCTGCAAAGCTGCCAGGAATGGCTAAGACACTTGAAAATAATAAAACTGTCTTCCGTGAACAATTGGCTTTCTCGAGGGTGCCGTCAAGCCTTTGCAAGGTGAGCCGGATCCCCTAGAGGGCATCAGAGGACTGAGGTGGCCAGGAGAGGGGCTGCAGGGACAGTGTCATCGTGGACCTGCCCAGGGAGCTGGCACAGGGCTGGATGGGGCCGGGACTGGCTCAGCTAGAGGATGTCAGGTCCCCTGGGGCACACCTCCATTTGACAGATGAGGACTCTGAGGCCCAGGCTCGTGGCCCTGTCCCAAGTCACAGAGCAACCCCGGAATCTGTGTGCCAGGATGGGGGCCAGCGCCCTTCCCTGTAGAAGAAATGGGCCGGCCACCCTGCCCTGCCCTGTGGTCTTTCCGGGTGAATGTGAGAAGCATGGAGGGGTTTGGCCCCAAGACCTCCCCCACCCCAATGCTCTCCTGCCTTGCTAGGTGCCCATCCCAACCCTGCCCAGGCTGGGCCCTCTCACACTGACAAACATGCCTAAGAGAACACAGGGTGGGACCTGTACACCCCACCCGGCCTCACTGCCCGCTTCCCAGCCTCGTGCACACTGACCACCACCCGGGTCAGAGGACCTTTGTTCTGCACCAGCCAACACCAGCGCTGAGCTGGCCTCAGAGGGGGCTCTTCTCCCCAGGGGGCGGGGGCGGCAGGCCCAAGCTGCTAATTAGCGGCTCCTGGAACATCCCAGTGTCTGTAGGTGAAGGTACTGTGTTTCCTAATTGGCTCTCCCCGGGGTGTCGGTCAGAGGGCAGACACTGGACAGCCTTTCCAACCCCCGACCCCACCACCCTGGCCTCCCTGTCTGGCCTACTCTGGCGGCCTCACCTCCTCACCCATGCCCAGGCCAGCACCCCCTCATCCTCTTCCTGCTCATCTATCCTGGGGCCAGCCCAGGTCTGCTCCTGGGGTGGCAGGGACACCCCTATTCACAATGTTTTCAGAGTCCAGGGTCCCAACAGGACCCACGCCAGGCCTGCAGCTACAGGGGGTTGCTCCCTGCTGTGCCCTTGAGCCCAGCCTGGACCCCACAGCTGCCACTCACACCTTCCTCACCAAACCTCTCCCTTCCCCCGCAGGCTCTTGTAAGCCATCCCCAGAAGTCCCCGCACCTCCTTCCTGATCCTTCCCTGTCCTGCCTCTCCACACACAGGCCTCGATGCTGAGCTGAGTGGGCACACCAAGAGTATCAGGGACAATCCTGGGGACGAGAAACCTCCTAATGTTTTTAGGGAACTGGAAGGCCTTGGGGTAACAGGCCAAGGGTGTGGTTAGGAGGCATTAAAGCAGTGGGACAACAGCTCCAGGCCTCGCAGCTCCTGCATGTGCTGCTCCTCACGTCGGGCCTGGCAGTGGGTGTGGGATGGGGGGAGGGGTCTCAATGAAGTCTGAGAAAGTGAGCATGGGGACCTGGGGCTAAACGTGATGTGGGGAGGAGTGGGGGACCCAGGGAAAGACCTGTGGGAGGAGCAGAGGCTGGGCCGACACTGGCCAGTCAGCGTCCCAGCTGGCCAGGCCCCACCTGGGGCAACAGGGGATTGAAACCTGCCCCCTTTGACCCTGCTTCGTTCTGATCATCCCCGGGGGGAGTCAGGTGAGAGGGAAAGACAAGGACTGAGCCAGGGAGCAGAGGTCAAGTGCAAGCCACAGGCTGTGGCTACCCGTCCCAGCAGGAGAGGGGGCCCGTGCCCCAGGGAGGCTCCAGCGGGGACAGGGCACAGATGGGACCCTCTGGATCTATGAAGAGAGGGCACTGGGCCCCTTAGGCAGAAAGAGGGGCTGCCAGCTGGTGGACGAGGAGGCCCGGAGAGCTCATCGAGGCCGTGTCCCTGGGAATGGTACGGGCGTGAAGGTGGAATTCCACGGAGGATGAGGAGTCCAGAAGAGAACAAAACAGGATGGAGTCCAACAGAACCAGGTAAAAACGGGTTTTGGTAACTTTTAAACAAAAGTCCAATTTTCCTTTTTCACTCGAAAAACAGAATCGACTATAGGTCAACTCCTGACAGGGAGCCTGCTCAGCTCTCTCGTCCCCAGCGTCTACTTAGGACAGTGGTTCTCAACCTTCCTAATGCCACGAGCCTTTAAGACAGCTCCTCATGTTGTGGTGACCCCCAACCATAAAATTATTTTCGTTGCTACTTCGTAACTGTAATTTTGCTACTGTTATGAGTCATAATGTAAATATCTGATATGCGGGATGTATTTTCATTGTTACAAATTGAACATAATTAAAGCATAGTGATAATCACAATTAGATATTGTGAAATATTTATTTCTAATTACAAATAAATGAAATTTTGTCTTGAAGCATGGTGTAGCATGGGTAACAGTCTTAATATAACAACAGTAAACTACATTGCTACATTTTCCGATGGTTTTAGGCGACCCCTGTGAAAAGCTCATTTGACCCCCAAAGGGGTCGCGACCCACAGGTCGCTGACTTAGGAGCTCTTCAAGCGAACAGAGAAACAACCCTGCCCCTCGTGGCAGCCTAGTCTTCCCCCTTCCTGCCCCTGGGCGAGAGGTCAGGGGGAGAGGAGGTGGGGTGGGGAGAGCAGGGGAGAAGCTGGCAAGGACAGCCTAGGCTCAGCCCCTCGGCCCCCAGGAAGACTCCACGCCTGGGCTCACAGCCCCGGGCCTGCCTCTAGGCTGTGCTACTTCCTGGTGATCTGACCAGGACCTCAGCTGCCCAGGAGGACACCCAGTCTACACAGGGGCTTCCTGCCCTGCCAATGGGCAGCGGCTGGATGACTCTCTCGGATTCCCGTTTGCTTGTCCCTCTGCTCTTTGCACACAACCTGTGGCCAACCAGGCATCCTGCTCCTGCAGGCTACCCTGCAGGGCGGGGGTAGCCCTGTGCCTCTTGAGCCCCTCGCCTCCAAGGACCGAGGTGGAAGGGATGAGAAGTCCTGGGCGTGGGATCTGTCCCGCTCGGCTTTCCTCCTGCTCTGTCACAGGGACTGCATCACTCACATGGGGCCACTGGCACTGGACCCCGCTCCTCCCTGGTCCCACACCCGCCCCACCCCACCCTGCCGCACCCCATCCCTCACTCACCATAGTCCTTCTTGCAGTACTTTTTCATGTTGATCTTCAGCTTCCCTTTGGAGGCCTTGCAGTAGGAATCACAGTCTGCAGGGGTGGGAGAGGACAAAACCTAATTAAGCTGGTGCTGACTAGGCCTCTGGTGAGTGGGGGGTGGGGCACCTCCCTAAATACCCAGAGGCCTGTGATACCCCTGGGCCAGGCCGGCTGTGGCCATTCAGGGCAGGCCTGCCTTCTAAAGAGGCGCTTGGGACAAAGGCCCTCTTTCCCTCCTCCTCCTGCAACACCCCACCCCCCAGCCTGAGGAATCCTTCAGCCGCAGCCTGCAGCCCCCCCCCCAGCCTCCGGGAGGGACACTGGGGGCTCCCACTTTGTGCCACCCAGGGCTTCTGAGCACCACACAAATCCCTGCGCTCTTAGACGCAAGTGGAGACTGATTAAAGCCGATAGAGGCTTCATTGTCGCCCGCGCCCCGGGTCTGTGTCAGGCGCTGGCTTTCATGGCGTGGAGCCTCTGGCTGGGGTCAGGCCCCAACAAAAGGGGTCACAGAGAAAATTAGCAGCCCATGAAGTATTAGAAAACCTCTTTGGTGTCCACTCTACTGGAGTGTGCAAATAAAATGCCCCCGAAGAAGAGTTCAGTTCTAATGGGCTCTACTGCTGAGACAGGGCCGCCTGGCTGCGGCCTCTGGGGATCACCTCGGGGCTCCCACAGTCAGGCGGGGTGGCGAGGGCCCTGAGCCTGGCCAGAAACCAGGACTCCTTCTCCTGGGGGTGGCCTGTGGCAACCCACCAAATGCACACCTCCAACCTCAGCCCTGCAGGCGGACTCCTGATGCTCTATAGTTGAGGGGGTACAATTCCTTCCCTAAGTCCATTTCTGGCACTCAGTCCACCACAGAGTCCCAATGATTCATCCCAGCCTCCCTGCACCACTACTTGACATATTGGATCCCATTCAAATCTCACAAACATTCTTTGTTGGATGGGTGTTATTTCCATTCTGCAGATACAAAAGCTGAGGCAGCCCAGACAGCTAGCACCAAGACTGGACCTAGAACTGAGTCTGAGATGTCAAAATAACTGTCCTCGTGCTTATGCCATGTTGGGTCTCAGTAAACACTACAGTCCCTCAGTGGGAGTGTGTGTCAGGCTCATAGCTGGGGATGAGAAGTGCCCTGGGTTCCAGCAACTCCTGGATTGCCTGCGGGAGCAGCCAGGCTGGCCTGTTCTAGGAGCAATGACAGCGTGGGTTGCTGAGAGTGGGTTGGGTGTGTGTCCTCGGGAGGGAGGGAGGGTGATTAAAAAGGTGAAGGGGACACACACACACGCAGACATGAAAGAGACTGGCCAGCTCCTCAGTGTACAGAGAAACCTCGGCCAAGTTAGGGGAAAGCAGTGCCTTGGGTTGGGAGCACAGGGCAAAGCCAGAGCATGAAGTGCCAAACGCCCCAAACCCTGGCTGAAGTCTGCAGGGGATATTCAGAGATCACCCCAGAGTCAGCTGCTGACCCCATTGGAGGTCGCTACTTGTTTCAGGGGCCTGAGATACACGAACGGACAGTGCCTCAAAGTCAAAACAGCTCCGCCCCACTGCCCTGAGCGTCACAGCTGGCAGCTGCCTAATGCCTCTGGAGCCAGCTTCCTGAGGCACCCAGTTAGAAACCAGTCACAGGGATCGAGAAAAAAAAAGCCCTCCTCCCACCCCCACCAGCTCCCCTAGGTCTGAACCCTTGGGCCCTACCCCGGGATGCCCTTCCCAGGTGCACCAGAGGCTGCAGGACCTGTCCCTCCTGCCTGCTGGCTGGCTGGCTGGTTACTGCAGGGGGAACCTGCTGGGGTGCGGGGACTGGGTCATCCTGAGAGCGTGGCCTGCACTCTACCATGGCCAAGTCCGGGGGGCGGGAGGGGGGCTGAGAGGGGAGCACCAGATAAGTAGCACCGTCACCACCACCTGTCACCATCACCGTCACTGCCGGGACAGCCCTCTCTGCCAGCTCAGGGACAGATGACGCTCACAGCAAAGCCACTGCTGTGGCTAAACTCAGGTTGTGCGTAAGTCCTCGTGGTCCCGAGTGCACTGGCCGGAATCCCGCCGGCTCTCTCCACTTAGGGAAGCGAATTGGAATGTAAGTGGTGTGGGGTGACATCATTCCAGGGACAGCCATGAATCCACTCTCATCACTTTCTGGTTATTTTTCAGGAAAATCACTGGCCCCTGTTCATGCTGCATTCTGGTTAGGAGGGAACATGCACACTGCCTCCTCTGCAGGGCCCAGCACATCCTGCATCTCAGCCGAGGAGACAGTGGGTCCAGAGAGAGCCTTGAGGCACGGCTGCTATTAGCCTCACAGCAACCAGTGAGACAGGGACAGAATCCCACTCAAATACCAGGACACTAGAGATTGAAAGGTCCCCAGGTGCCCGCCTCCAGTAAGCTCTGCCCTGCAGAGCAGAAAGGCAGGTAGCTGAGCCTTGGGACAACTTAGCCCTACACCTCCAGCTCTCATTCCTCCTTCCCTCTCATTACTCCCTCCAGGTACACCTTCAGCTCCTCTTTTCAGAGCCAGGAACCCACCCAAGACAGGAAACATACTAGGATGTGTGGCCTTCGTCACTGCCTAGTTAGCTGGAGCTCCAGACCCTGCTTGACGAATCACAGCCACCCCATGCTATCCAGTCTGTGCCTCAGCAGTGGCAGCCGCTCACAGGGCACTAACGGGGTCCGGGGCCTGGCTCTCTACTTCGCCCATCAGCCCCACCTACAGATGGGACATCCTGGCTGCAGTCTGTGCTCCCAACCCCTGGTTCCCAGCCTGGGCCACGCAGTGGAATTACCTGTAAAAACACACTGATGCCTGAGTCCCACCCTAAGACTTGCTGATGTCACTGGTACAGGGGGCTACCTTGAGTGTCCAGGTCCATACAGGGGGCAGTCTTGAGTGTCCAGATTCATAAAGTCCCCAGGTGATTCTAATGTGCAGCCAGGGTCAGAAACCACTGTCTGGATCAGGTGTAGCTGTGGAGGAGAGGCCGGAGTCCCTGCACCCAGCACTTGCACAGAGCACCCAGCTGGGCAGGGGAAGGCCAGCCAAGTGTATGTAGGAGACGGGCGCTCACACAGCAACACTCAGGCTGCCTGCAGGACACAGAGCCAGCAGTAGTATTTGTGTGTGTGTGGGGGGGGGGGGGGGATCTAAGGGGGGGTCCCTATGTCTTTTCTTTCGGTTGGCCAGAAACTCGTCAGGCCAGTGTGCCCCTGCTGTAAAATGTCCCCTACTCTTCATATTTGCGGCTTCCAATTTAGTTGTGAGCTAAGGAAACAGGAAGTCACCCCCAGCTTGCCGGGTTGTATGTAAAGCACGGGCACACAGGGCTGGAATAAGAGACGTGCTGCTCTCTGGCGGGTGATGTGAATACCCTCCCGGACGCTGACACTGTGGCAGCTCCCTGCCTGCTGGGGGCTCTCCGCTTTGGCTGGATTCCAGAGGACCGAGGGCATTGGACAAGTGGTCCCTGGGTAAGAAAAACGTTCCTGCCTTTTCTTCTTTTATCAAATGCACACTAAGCTAGAGAGACTGCTTCAAGATGGACAACCTGGCTTGGAAATGCAGCACCGACTCCCTCAAAATGGCATCTTCTTGGCAGTTACCCACATAGCCCCTCCTTGTTTTTTTCCAAAATAGCTATAAAGACAACGAAAAAAAGTGAAAGTTCACACTGATGCCAGAAATGAAACTGATAGATGACCCAATGCTGGAATATGGGAGCAATCTCTATTAATTAAAGGCAGGTGGTGGTGGAACACACTAAATCTGCCCAGGTTTTACCTCTGGACACAGTTCTTTGTCTGATGAACAAAAAGATCCTTAAAAAAAGGGGGGTGGGGGGAGAAATGACAGAGAAACAACCAGAAAACAAATGGGCAGGAAGTGAGCGGGGCCTGGTGACAGTGGCCTCTGTCAGGGAGGGAAAGCTTAAGGAAGGGTAGGGGCTGGAAGGATAGTGTTTGCAGGAGGTACCTGAACCTGCATCTTTATCCAAGTTATCGATGCAAAGAATGAGAAAGTGAGCGAGGAGCCAGAAGAATGCCAGCTGCACAGAGCAGAAGTGAACCAGGGGGAAGGCTGGTAGGAATGAGGAACTGGAGATGGAGCAGCATACAGTCCCCTGCCATCCCACTTGGAGCTAAACAGGAATGCAGCTGTCATGCTAGTACAGAGATCTATGATTTTTTTTTTTGTTGGTGTTGCAAAGTGCCAAAAGTAAATATTTTAGGTTTTCCAGGCCATAAGGTCTTAATCACAACTGTTCAAATTCTGTCGCCATAGCTGGAAAACAGTCATAGAAAATATGTAACTGAATGAGTATGGCAGACTAAAAGAATTCTAAAAAGACACATTCTCTGTGAAATAGGAGAAGAAAGCCATAAAGGAAGACTATGCAAATCTGAAAAGGTCACATGATGACACATGAAGAGTGACATAGGAGAGATGAAAGAGCTGAAAAACAAAAACCTAAAAACTCAGCACAATTAAAATCCACTCTGGAAGAAAAATGATATTGTAAAACAGTGATTTAGAACATGGAGAATGAATTGGAGAGGTTCTCCTAAAATATATAGGAAAAGGATAAAGACATGGAAGCTATGAAAGAGAAAATGATAAAGGTGTAGGGGAAGAGTGGTAAGGTGGTATATAATTGTAAGAAAACTACAGTGGAGGCCAAGTGAAATAGAAACCATTGATGATAGGATTCCTGAGCTAAGACAGACCCACATATGTCCAAGGAAAGGGCTCATTGATTTGTTTTTCACCAAAGAAAAGATACCAACACCTAGACATATCTTTGAAAAACATATGAAATACCAAGATGATGAAAAAATGCATACAGATTAAAAATCAAGAAGGAGAAGATGGCCTGGTGACTATGGCACAATGACTTGGGGTCTTGAAGAGGAAAAAGTTTATAACCCAAGAATTTTATACCTAGCTGGACTGTCTTGCATGTTTATTGGCCATGATAAACAAAAAGCTTTCTCAAGTGTGCAAGGGTTCTGAAAACATACCAAGCATGTATTCTTTTTGAGAGAAATACTTGAGAATATTTCCCAACCATGAAACCAATCAAAAAAGAGTTTAAGAGGACAAAGTCATAGTATGAACATACTGGTGGTTAGCACCAAAACGAGTGAACATAGAGATTTCAAATTTGATTCTAAAACAAGGCAAATATCAAAGTAATTTTAAAATGTTTCAAAGGAAACATCAGAAAATGTGTATGTATGTATAAATAACTATAAAAATTTAGGTCATATTAATTATAATGTTAATGTGATCTAAATATGATCTGAAACTTTAGATCATATTAACAAAAACTAAGAAATAAAGTGAGGTGGAAAAAAACAATGCTCTGTGTTAAGTATTTAGAATGCAAAAGATGCTATTTCAGTTTTACTGTGACAGTTTGGAGCTATTGGATCAAATAGCGCTTTTCAAAAAATCACAAAACAGCCAAAACCGGTTTGGCTCAGTGGATAGAGTGTCGGTCTGTGGACTGAAAGATCCCAGGTTCGATTCCGGTTAAGGGCATGTACCTTGGTTGCGCGCACATCTCCAGTAGGGATGTACAAGAAGCAACTGATTGATGTCTCTCTCTCATCAATGTTTCTAACTATCTATCCCTCTCCCTTCCTCTCTGTAAAAAATCAATAAAATATATTTTTTTAAAAAATCACAAAACACCAGAGAAAATAGCAAATAAATTATAGGTAATATGCCAAAAGAAAAAAGAAAACAGGAAAAGTGGATATATATTATATAAAGCAATTGTGATAAATAGGATTATAGAAGAGCAATAACTATAAATTGATGTAACTCTATTGAAAAACTGGTCCAAGTACATTAAATAACTTTTGCAGAGGGACATAACCAAATAAAGCCAAATCTCTAAGTTTACAACTTTAAAGAAGAAGTTGTAAGCTTCTAAAACGAGCATGTCAAACTCAAAGGCTAACACAGGCCAAATTACCAAGGCATGCAGCCCGCAGGCCATGCGCTTTACATGCTTGTTCTAAAATAATATTTTGTGTGGAATAACTTCTTAGTGAAGTATATTAAACAAATACGTTAGAAATACAAAATGGAATAGACACATAAGTATACAAGAATGCTAAATTAATTCCAAGAAGCTGAAACTATACAGACCACATGTCCTGACTGCATGTAATAAATTAGCAAAAAATAAAAATAAAGCATATTGAATTCTACAAGTTACAAACAAGCAAAACAAAACCTGAAGCAGGAGGGAAGAATCAATAACAACAGATGTAGATATTAATAAAGTCGATATTAAAAATCTCAAAGGTTATAAACACACCCAAGAATTGATTCTCGAGAAAGCCCCAAAGCAACCAACTAAAAAAAAAAAAACAAAAAATCCCAAACAATACACTATCATGTCTAATTATGAATAAAAGAGAGAAAACATATACATTAGAAAGGAAGGAGAAAGTGGGCATTACCACAATCTAAAAAAGCTTTTATAAATTCTAAGGCTATTGTATAGCTTTAGGCTGAAATCTTGGACGTCTGAATGAAATATGTCACATAAATGACCAAGTTGAACCAAAGGAGAGATATCAAAACTCAACAGAGAAATAATCTTAAGAACTTGCTGGATCCAACAGTTTCAAAGGCTGAGTCCACGTGAGCATTGAAAGGACACATCCTTTTCATGCAATTTGATGTGGTCAGAAACACAGAAAAAGGTAGAAAGCTATTAGGATGAACCACATAAAAGTGCCTAAAATCAATCATTTGTCAACTTTAAAAAAGGCAGTTTCATACAGTTCAACCCTAATAAAAAAGCTAGCATAAGCTTAAGCACACACAGACCCTGCAGATCCGTGGACTGGCCTCATTTACCAAATGGGTCCTAATATTTTATGCCCAGCATGTTCCCATCCTCACTGGACCCAACGGCTGGGCCCCCACTTACCCCGGCTCCACACAAAAGTAGTGAGTACGGGGCGAGCAAAAAGCTCCTGCCCTCATATTCTCAGGCAACTCTCTGGGGCCCCAGTCAGGGGCACAGGTAATACTGGAAGACTGCACAGACCAATGAGGTGGGAGCTGCCAGAGACAAACACGGGACCACCTGGCTCCCCACTGGGATGGCTCTGTCCCGGGGAGAGCTGCAGAGACCCCGAGGCCGCCATCTGCAGCTCACAGCAGGCCCATCCTGGCTGCCTGGCTGGCATCCTGGGAGCAGCCAACCCTCTCTTTTATTTCCCCCACCTGCTCCACTGACCGACCCACAGCCAAGAACCAAGAGAGGGCCTTGCAGGCCCAATCCCAGTGGTCAAGCCCCTCCCTCCTCTTCCTCCACCTTGAGTAGCTGGCCCCTCTGGTCTGCCTCCTGTGCCCAGGTGCCAAAAGTCCTGCTGGGCAGGCCTGCTCGGCAGATCGAAGCTCATCTCTGAGCATATGGCAGGCGGGCCCAGCGGTCCCTGGCTGGAGCCAGGGGCACTGCATCTGGCACCTCCCTTGGAGTGGGGCGGGGAGCTGGCAAGGTCTCACTCCCAGCAGCACCCCTGCCTCTGCTCTGGGCTGTGGACTCAGGAAGGTGGGGCTGTGCGGGTAATGAGCGAGGGACACCCAGCTACCATGATCCATCCCAGGACACAGACCTGGAGGGCTGAGGGAGTTTCAGACTCCACTGGCTAGACACAGGGGAGGGGCCCCTGGTTCCTGGGCCCCGGGATAAAAGCACTCAAGTCTGGGGTGGGGAGGGGGGCCCTGCTGGCTCCATCCATTTGGACCCACCAGCAGGTGACAACAGACAGGTCAGTCTTCCCAGGGAGTGTGTTTGGGCTCCATCGAAGCCAGCAAGCTACCTGGAATGCCTCGGGCAGAGTCCAGCTTTCAGTGTGTGATTTCCCAGGGGCTGCGGCCACCCACAAGTTTCATAACAGCCATCGTGGGGTGCGGAAGGAGGAGGCGCTCCCTGTGAAGCCAGTTCTCACCTCTTGGCCTAATAATACAGGTGCGTGAGTGACTGTCCCTCTGCTAAAACCACCCTCACCCACAGCACCTTGCCCAGCGACCTCTCTGGGAGAGCTGGGGTCCAAGGCAGCTGTTGAGCACCCACACATCTCTCCAAACCCACCCACTCTATCACCTCCTTGCCTCGACAGCATAATGCCCCTTTAACTTTGGGCTCTGGCACAGAGAGGCCAAGGACTCCCCAAACAAGGCAGCCTCTGGCAATATACTGGCAGAGCACCTGGGTATGGGGTACCTTACAACCTATGGGGGCAAATGACTGGACTAAAGCCCCAAGGTATTTACAACATAGATGGCAAAGGACCAGTGTCTTTGATATACAAAGAGCTCTCCTGAATCAATTAAAAAAAGACAAGAGACTTAAACTTCAAAGCAGAGGAACGAACAATTCACAAAAAAGGGACAAAAGGGATACGGAGAAGTAAAAATGTTCAATCTCAGTGAGACGCAACGTAGATCAACAGGATCTTTGTCAGGCACTTATACAATGTGGTTGGGATGCAAATTCATATTCACTTTCCTGAGTGCTACTGGCTCAGAAATGAGGGACACTCCTTCAGTGAAGACACTGAGCAGGTGGAGAATGGGGAAAACAGTGGAGGGATCAGGGGGAGCAGCATTACTTAGACAGGAAGGCCAGTCTGAGGAGGTGATGGGTAGGACGACAAGGAATCAGCCCTGTGAGATGCCCGGGGCAGGAAAGGGCCAGGCAGGGGTGAGGAACCACAAAAAGGGGAGCCTGGAGCTGGCGAGGGGGGCCAGCCGGAGCTGAGGCTATGTGCTTGGCAGGAGGCTTGCTGACCATGGCAGGGGCTGGATTTTATGGTGGAAGAATGCACCATGGGGTAGGACTATGTCTGTTTTGTCTCATCCATATTTTTAATTTTACTTAAATGAGGATACAATGTTGCACTTGAAACTCTGAGGTGAGTCTTCTTCATCGAGGATGGGAACCACATACAGGTGGTGGGTGGGAATCCTGTAACGAGGCGGTATCCGTATTTAACAAGGTGACACTTGTATTCCTAACGCGTGGGCTTCTGCTGCTAAGTGCTGCGTGTACATGTAGCTTCCTCTTCCCCCACCTCCACAGCTGCTGACACCAAGGGAAAAGGAAGCACAAGTTGCCAGCCAACTGTGCACGGGAAGCGGCTGTGTGCATGAGTGAGGACACGGCTCTAGCCAGGGTGGCCGGGGAAAGCTCCCCCAGGAGGTAGCACAGGACGGATAGTGAACACTGCAAAGGATGCAGTGCTAAGATCTGAGGCCAGGAGGCTCCAAGCAGGAAGAATGGCCGTGCAAAGGCCCAAAGGCAGGACTAGGCCTGGCACTATCCAGGCGCGGCTGGGGAGCCTTGCCCAGCCCGGAGGAGGAGCGGAGGAGAGAGATGAGTCACACAGCCTGAGTGGGCCCTGTGGGACTGGAGATGGTCAGGACTCCAATTGAAATGTAAGCAAAGCCGCCGGGAAGTTCTGCCAGGCATGCATCGCTCGGGGCTGCTGGGTGCAGGGTCTCTAGTTGCATGGGCTGAGGGAGGCTTTTACCCTCTGACTACCACAGGGGGGCCCTGGGCAGCCCAGGCCCACTCACACCTGAGGTTACAGGAACATGATCTCTACTCTGCGCTATGGTTACAGAGAACAGTCCCCAAGCCCTCAGAAGCCTAACTTGCCATTCTACCACAGGAGCCGCATTCCTTCTTCAGGACTGCAAATAACCATTCCAGTGGGAAGCAGGAAATGTGGGCTTCACACAAGCACTGGGTCCTCTCCCCGCACCCTGCTAGGGACAGGGGTTCCTCTGCTTACTGCAAGGGCTGGTGCTCATATCATCTTCCCTGGAGAGCCACCCGCTGTGCCAGCTTCTAATATCAGGCCTGGGTCTGGCACATCCACTGTGGCCTCAAATCCCATGTCCTTTCTTCCCAAAGAGCAAAGCTCAAATGCCCTTCTGGCAGCTCCCCCAAAGTCACGTCCCCACTGCAGCCCTGAGGGTGGAGGTGTTAGCAGACTCCGGAGAAACTGGTTGTTTCTTGTATAAAGGGGTCGCATCACCAGCCCTATGATCTGACTCTTCCAAGCCTCAGTTTGCCCATCCGTGAAATAGGGTAATAATAACTGTCATACTATTCTTACGGTTTAGGAGGAAATAACTAGGGTGCGGCAAGAGTGATAAGGGGTGTCAGAGACGGGGTCTGAGCCATGAGCTCCAAGAGAAAGACATCTGCCCCCAACATCCTCTCTGGGCTACACTGTGGACCCAGAGCTAGACCACAGCTAGACAGAGGTGTCCAGATGCAGCGGGGACCTCAGGTCTACAGCTGGGACCCTGCCTGTGCCCAAGTCCATGGCCTATCTTCTCCTCCATTGCTTTCTGCTCCAGTGAGTGGAGCCTGAATCCTACTGCCCGCAAACTATCTGGAAAGACGAGGACCGCACTCCAGGGATGCTGGAGAAGCCAGAGACCATGGTGGGCCATTCACAGGTTCAGCCATCAATGCCTTTCCCCTCGCAACCTTCCTTACAACTTATTTCTGTATCATTTCATTTCCTGATGCAGCCTTCTCTCTGCTCCCAGGCACAGCTTGGCACCACTCCGTTCTCAGCACCCATCTCAGCTCTGGAATTGTCTGTGTGCCTCCTCTTCCTGCAGAGGGGGTGGGGGGTGTCACTACTGAATGCTCGTTGAACCCACTGGAACATGACCCTGCCCCCCCACCCTTCACCCCTCTGCCCCGAACTCACAGGTGTAAAATCAGCTGCATGCAGTGGCTGCTGTGAGATGCCAGACTGCTTGGACCAAGAAACCCACAAACATAGGCTCTCCAGGCTTCCCTAGAAAGTCAGTCAGCTCCCTTTGCCATTATGCTGGGACCCATGAGAATGCCTCGGTGAAGGGCTTAAGCGTCCTTTAAACTTGCTAAGCTTTGTGAGATGACAAAGAGGGCATGGCTTGTGCTGGAGAGGCAATGAGTGGCACTAGAAATCAGGAGGCCCGCCCACCAGTGTCACCTAGAAAGGGCAGCCTCAAGCTCCGGGCCACAGGGCTTCCCGCACACTGTGCCTGCTGTTTCAGGGCCCGGAGCGTCCGGTGGGCAGGCTGTCTCTCCCTGGACCTGAGAACAACCCGTTGCAGTGGAGGGGACAGCTTGTCTCAGGATCGCAATGAACTTCAGGGCTGCAGGACCCAGGCAGCAGTTAGCAGGTAGACAGACGATGGGGGGCCTCAACATGCTGGTCCCAGGACTTTTGAGCTGTGTCCATTAGCATGTGACTGCACCTCTCTGGACCTCAGATTCCTCGCTGATTAAATGGGATGAGTGTGGCATTCTCAGCAGCTCTAGTGAGATGAAGCCTAGCATGCTAAGCTCTAAAAAATGTTAGCTACCACTTTTACTCAAATTTAGGAGTATAGGAAAAAAAACAAAAACCAACACACCAATCTCACTGTATTCCTGGAACAACCAATTAAAATGCTTCACTTCCTCACTCTAGCATGTACAGACAGACATCTGGGTGTCTTGACAGCACACTTGTCATCAGGGGACCTGGTTCCTTCCCAGCACCTGTCACAGGGACAGGGACAGGATTTTCGGTTGGCTTGCTTTCTGCCTCCCTCCCAAAGACAGAGAGGCCACCGCTTTGCTCATGCCCGGGGCCTGGGGTTCAGGACACAAGCTCTCAACCAGCAGAGAAGCAAGGCTAAAGCAGGATTCTGAAGGGAGAGCAGGAAAAGACAATTTTGGAAAATGCTGTAGAACCAAATGCTGACACTCGGGGAGTGCAGCAGGAGCCGATAAATCTGCCCTCTCCAGGGAGGTTTGAAGGGCTCTGGTGTTTTGTTTGGACTTTAATAACAAGATTCTAAATCCCCTGCCTTATTATGAAAGAGATTTTCAGATTTAAAATACTGGGCCTGGGATTCTGTGGGCAGCTCCCTCGGACGGAGCCAGGAAGGCTTGGAGCTGGGGTGACGGGGAAGGAGAGTCCCTGCCAGGTTGCCTGCCTGGCAGCCCCTCCTGCTTCAGCCTGGCCTGGGCCACTGGCCTCAGAAAAAGCAGGAACAGGCTTACTGGCCAGGTTTTCTGGAGGGGTGACCAGCAAGCTGAGCTCTCTCTCCAAGCAGATTTGAGTGGCTGAGTGGTAGCAGCTCTCTCTCCATGAGGCAGGGCAGCCTGCAGCCGGTTGGGGGTGGAGTGCCAGGCTGGGCGAGGTCAGGGCTGCCCTGGCCACGTGAGGCAGGAGAGCAGCTCCTTCTTCGCTCAGAACCGGAGGGTGCCCTGAGTCTCCAGCGTGCTCTTTTTTCTTGCTGAACAAGATGGATTGGAAAACAAATTGGCTCAAATAAAGCATGTAATTAGATTAAAGCCTCTTGCCCAGAGCCTTCAGGGCTACAGAAAGCCCTCCTGACTGGAGGCAGGAGACTCAGTGGGCTGAACCAGCTCCTGGCCATCTAGAATTTTCTTCTGACTCTCAGGTGCTCACTTTGGCCTCCCAGCCGGTGGTAATTATGACGAGAAAATCAGTTCCACTACAAAGTTGACTGTGGAGCCCGCTCTGCCACTAGCCACCCTGTTCCCTGCCTACAGGTACCACCTCCTCCCCGGGAGGGAGCCCCTGTCCAACCCACGTGACCCACCTCAGCCCATCTCTAGAGGACAGTAATGAGCCGCACCTGGGCAGCCCTCAGCAGCACTTCCCACCCACAACCCCAGGTGAGCGGCACAGGGACCTGTCAGGAATCCAGGCAGGTGGTATCAGGACTACAGGTTCCGTAACACAGCAGAAAACTGAGGCCCAGAATGTTCAGTGTCCAAGGTCGCCTGCCAGAAGGGGCAGTTTTGCCAACACCCACTGAGGCCATCCACATCTTTGTCCCCAAGTCCATGGGCATTAAGCAATGACCCTAACCTCCCTCCACACCAATGCAGCTGCCTGGTACCTCCTCTCAGCTGCCTGTCCTCAGGAAGAACCTCAGTGTGCCTTCCCTTCCCCATCATCTTTCTGCCACTCCCCTTCCCACACTCATCTCCCACCTGATGCCCCTGCCAGCCCACCAGCCAGCCCTTAGGAAGATCGGCTGTGCTCAACTGCTGCCCAAGAAAGGAAGGAGCAGACAGGAAGCTCAGGTTCCTACTATGAAAGGCTCAATGATTAGCAACTTATCTCCAGATGGAAAAAAAAGACAGAGAAGACACTTATTGGGAGCGAGTGTGGAAGCAGAAAAAGCATATAGGTAGCTCACAAGCCACCAGATTCCCTGCCAAGCTCGTGGCAGACTTTACTAATCAACCTCAGCACCAAAGGGAGCCCAGAACTCAATCAGTTGGCCTGGTTACTCGTGGGAGAGCTGACACATTCCTGCCATCCCTGTTGACTCAGTCATTGGCCAGTTACTGATGGACTGGACACCAGCCACAGAATCTGCCTTCTCATGAGGAGAGGATACTTGAAGGTCTGTCCACCCTCACTCTTCCTGTTGCCATCCCACCATCTGGATAGACTTCTGTGAGCCTCGCTCACCTGTTTCTATAGCTCCTCCCAGATGGCCCTCGTCAGACCAGCTCTCAAGGCTTTCAGAGAAAGTACCCTCAGTCTCAAGCCTTCCTGGGTCCTCAAATCTCTGCTCCTCAGTTATTCGATGTCCTCACATATGTCTCCTCTTTACTTTATAAATGTCTCTGTTGAGGATGGATACAATCCTACTTAACCTGCGTATCTCAAGTCTCTGGAACTCAGGAGAGAAGCAGGAAGGAAGAGGTCTAAGCAGCCTTCTGGTCTTCATTCACAGCTTAATTATCCTTTCCTCACAAGCATGGTGATAAATGTCACAGCCATTATAGAGCACAGCGCCTTGTGATCCACATATTTAAAGGTGAGGGGAGGGGGGAGAAACCCACTGACCGGAAGGAGGAATAACCAGTCAACAGGGTGCAGAGAAGGGACCAGGGACCATGAAACCATGAAGAACAAAGAACACTTAAGGGTCATTCTGAAAAGAGGCAAACAATCCGGAACAGCTGAGAAAGCCTCAGGGTTAAGCTGTATTGCAGCCCAGTCTGCTTTGGCCATGGCTGTGCTGTCCCCACAGGTGAAATCACTTCTGTGTGCATGGCTCAACGAGGCAGGAAAGCTGAGTTTTCTTTGGGAAAGATTCCCACCCGAAATGTTTGCAATTTTTAAAAAGTACATGGTGTCTCAGTGAATTAGTCCTAGGCGTCTGAAAGCTGGATTTGCGGGGGCTGCTCATTCCACAAGAACAGAGGCAGATGCTGGTCAAGACCAGCTCAGCCCGATTGCCTCCTCCCAGAATCAAGGGACTGTTTGCTCTGGGAGAGAGGGCTTCTCTCCACACCCCAGGGAACCAGACCCTGCAGAAGGTGTGAGGAGCCCTCACATCCCGGCAGAGGCCTGCTGACTGGAGAGTCCTGAGGGGCCAGACGCCAATGGACACTGGACTTCGCCCTGCCCTACACTCCCCACATGGATACCTCTGGGCTTTAACTAACTGGTGGCCAAGTTCACATTTTACACCCTCTTCCACTGCTTTACCTCTTCTGTCTCCAGGAACCCCCAACACAGGATTTCCAGCTGGTGCCCACGTATGTGCCCCAGTCTTAGAGGGCCCCCTCAGAATCAGTCCCCAATGCCCTCCCATCCCCTGACACACACACACACACACACACACACACACACACACACACACACAGAGGGGAGCTAAAATGAGGGAATGAGGCCTCAGGAGCTTGGGCGAGGATGATGCACAGGACCCCACCCCCAGTGCTAGCCCTGACCTGCAGGAGCTCACCCAGGCCTCCCTGTGGCCTCATCCGGCTACAGAAACTTCCAGACAACCTGATGGACATAGGACTAACCAGTTTTCACCGAGGAGGCCACAGGTGTGGGCAACACCATCAAGCTCCATGCCTGGCACCCGCTCCAATTAGGAACTGGGAAACGCCTATTGGCCCCTGGGACAAGTTACCACAGAGCCTTTGGGTGCCACGTGCCTCTGACTTGGGAAGTCAGGCGTTCAGAGGCGCCCCGAGGCCTACCAGCTCCTTCCCACTGTAACAGGCTCATGGAAACGGGAGCCTCAGGACACACCTGAATATCCTCTGCCAGCATGGAAATGAAAACTCGAGGCCCAGAGGAACCCTGCAACCCCAGCGGAGAATGCAGGCAGATCCCTGCTCACTGCCAGGCTGGGCTGGGGAGGGAGTCTGACTGTGCCACGGGTGGCCCCAGCTCTCAGGGAAAGCCAGGGGGACCGCTCTCCTGCAGAGCCTAGGATTACAGCCATGGAGCTTCCTCAGCACGTAAGACAGTCTTTGTGGAGATTTTGCGTGTGGATCCCAAATTGTTTCTGGCTTTGCCACCGGTCCTTATTACCTACTATCAGCACCATTAGCAAGCAGCAGGCTGCTGGAGGTGTGATGAGCCACGGGGATCACAGTGTGCAGGAGGGCAGAACAGACACAGCTGGCTCTTAGCCCACCCGACAAGGCCACGTGGGCACCTGCTGACAGCTGCACTGCATCTACTCTAACAGGTAGCAGCCTGGTTAGAATCACTTCCTGAGGTGTCTTTCTTGAAAGTAAGACAGTAAGCCAGGGTCTCTTGAACCCAGGGCTCCATGTTCTATACTTACCCCTGCAACCCCAGCACTGACACAGCCCCGGTGAACGTGCAGCTGATCAACAAATGAAGAGAAAATGAACAGATATGTGCACAAATCCTCCCACTGGAGTTCCCAAGGAATGCTAGGAGTTGGGGAAAGGAGGGGTACTAAAAACCACCACCAAGCCTGGCTGAACAAGAAATCCCCTCTCAGCCTATAGCCAGATGAAGCCGTAGGGAGGATTTGTAGAGCGAAGATCAGTGTTTCATAACCCTTCCAAACAGCAGAGAGGGCTGCACCTGCCGCCCTCAGTCTGTGTTGCTAATCCGCTGGAGCAGCTCCATGCCCTCCCTCCGCTGCGCGCTCTGAAGGCAGAGTCAGCCTGCACAGCCACCTTTAATAAGCTGAAGCATTCGGGCGCTGTATTCGCCGGGGCTGCTCCCACAGGGCAGCTCCACGGGGTCTCCGAGTGAACAGGAGATTTTTGTGTTCAGCAGGGAAAACAAAGCTGTCCCAATGGGGACCCAGTTGGCTCTCGATATGCTTTTCCAGCGAGAGCCAATGGCAGACATGGCCTAGCATGCTCTCAGCAGAAAGGGTGATTCAGCGAAGCAGAGGGGGGCTAAGCTGGGCTCCCTAGGAAGGCTATGAAAGACAGGGAAGCTTGTGGCCCTGTAATGTCCAGCTGCTGGATGGCTGGCCAGTTAGCTCAGCTGGTTAAGCAGTGCCAATGAGGTCATGCCTTGGAAGCCAGTGCTGCCTTTGCTCGGTTCCCTGGGTGGGCTTACACCCCCAGCCTAGGCAGCTGCTGTGCAGGAGACATATCCCTCAGCCAGGACTAATTCTTCCACAAATAAAAGACCCTGAACGTTCACCATCACTTTCTGATGCCAATAACTCATTAATGAGGTGGCTTGCAAATGCCCAAGAAGTCAGCAGAGTGAACAAAAAGGTCTATGATGGAGGACGTATGGAGTTATCAAACACCACTGCATTTTCCTCCTAGGGCCTAGGCGTATAAACTACATTATCCAGCACCCCTTGTGGTTAGGTGTGGTCGTTTGATGAAATTCTGGCCAATGTCATGGGTAGAAGTGATGCATGATACTTTCAGGCCCACCAGCCCGGAAAAGTCTCCAATGTGCTCCCCTGTGATCTGTGTTTCCATATCAGCAATGAGTCCAAGGCCCTAGCAGTGGTTCTCAACCTTTCTAATGCCGTGACCCTTTAATACTTTTCCTCAAGCAAGGGCAAGCCAGTTTTTATCAAGCAAGGGCAAGCCTTCAGGGAAAGTGCAAGAAAACCTCCACCCCAGAAAACCTCCACCAGGTCTTCCCACAGTACAAGGCAAGATCACCACTTTCTCAGAGGTCTCTCCATCGGTGAAGATGAATGCTGCTGTAAAGATGTCATGGCCTGGAGGACCTTGGAGATGCTAAAGCACATCTTCCCATCCTGGGGCTGAAGGAGGTGAACTCGTGGATCAGAAGGAATGCTTGGCCAGGAAACCAGAAAAGTGCCCCACCCTGCTCATTGGGGTGATGGAGGGAGGATGAAGAAGGATGGCAGTGGGTGGAAGCCTAATCCAATTTGGCTTGAAGAAAAAGTCAAGGCAGGTTCACTAAAGCAGCTGCCTCCAAATATGCATGAACTTCTAACCTCTCCTCAGTAAGAGGAATCTTTTCCAAGACCTCAGGTCTGATTTCTCTCTAGGACTTACCACTTGAAAGGATGCTTGCTTGAGGACCTGTGGTTAACAAAGTTGAGAGACTGGTCTTCATTGATGCTGCCTTCAACCATAGGGCAAGTCACTGCTCTCCTCTGAGCCTAGTCTCCCCATCTGTCCAATGTGGCAGCCAGATTGCATGAACTATCTTTAGGTTTCCTGCTGCTATCAAAATCCAAAATTCTACTTTCAGGATGCCTTTTGGCAGAAATGCTGAGAAATATTTAACCAGCTCTCTAAAAAGAAAACCCTTGATTTGTAGCATGTGCCAATTTCCAAGGTGTAAACATTCCCCTCCTGGCCAATATCAAACCACCAGCATGATGCCCTAATGCAGAGCTGGGAAGAGATGCCCACAGTCAGTCTCATGAGGCTGTGTGAACAGGTGCATACTGGCTCCAGGATACCACTGGTTTGCAGATACCTCACTGCACAAAGTAACTTCATTTCAGACCTGGCTCATTTCTAATCTCTATAAACCAAAGCGCTTTCTCCTTTCCTCAACTCTACCGTCCCCTTTACTCTTGAACAGAGACCACAGGCAATCCAATGACACTTGCCAACATCTTGCCGAGGGAGATGCTGACCTCCCAGTGACCTGCAGGGAAGGAGTAGGAAGGGCACCACCCTTCCCAAGATGCAGAGCCACTGCTCTTACTGAATTAAAGCTCTGGGCTCTTCCTGGGGACAAGGTACAAGGTCCCAATCTGAGTGGTCACACCTTGGGGCAGAGCAGGGACTTGTGTCATGTGTCCATAACTATAGCTTTAGGAACACAGGGCCAGTGCAGCAGAGAGCAGAGTCCTGTTCAACAGGAGGCAGGGCTGGGCTTGGACACCGGCCTTGAGGCCATTGAAGGTCCATGTCCTCAGCAGGAAGGGCAAACACTGTCCCCAGTCCATTCTCTTCTTCTCCTTCCCTCTTCTGGGTATGAGTACCCTTCTTGGTCCCTATCGCCCACAGTCCCCTCAACACCGATCAAGAGCCTCCAAGGCAAAATCCTGTGGCCATTGGACCTGTGAGCAGTCGGCCTCCCAGGCAGCTTGGACCCAGGGAATTCCAAGCTGGGAGGGGACTAAATGAATCATGTAGCCCAACTCCCTCATTTCATTGAGAAGCCTGAGCCCAAAACTATCAAGGGGCCTGTAGGACACCTTAACTGGGTAGAGGGAGGGTAACAAAAGACTAAAAATCCATGCTTTTAAGTGATTGTTTTTAAGACTGTTATTATTACTACTACTTGTTGTAGCCGAACTGTGTCACATCAAAATGCCTACATTGAAGCCCTAACCCTCAATGTGATGGCATTTGACGTTGGGACCTTTGGAAAGTAAGTGCGGTTAGATTAGGTCAAGATGATGGGGCCCTTGAGGATGGAATTAGGACCCTTATAAGAGGAGACACCAGGGAGCTCTCTCCTTGCCCTTTGAGGACTCAGCAAGAAGTGAGCAGTCTGCATCCAGAAAGAGGGCATTCCCTGGAACCGACCACGCTGACATCTTAACTTGGGCTTTCAGTCTCCGGATTGTAAGAAATTAATTCCTATTGTTTAAGCCACACAGTCTATGATGTTTTGTTATGACAGCTGGAGCAGACAAATATATTTTCAGTCTTGCAGGGTATATAGGAGATTAAAGGGACCACTGCAGGTGCTGCCCAATCCTCACCTCTAGGCTTGGGAACATGACTCTCACCCCACACCCGCTCCGTTCAGTGGCTGTTGGGGTTCCCCCCACCAATAAGAGAGAGGGCTATCTGTGTGCAAAGGGCCTCAGGCCAGGGTGCCAGGCACGGCCAATTTCCATGCACCCTCCCTGCAGTGCCCAGCCAGGATCTCGATAGGAATTCCCAAAGGAGGTGTCAGGACCAGCTTCTGGTGGGGATCATCCTGGAAGTGGAGGTGGGGATGGGGGTGGGTCTCTGCATCCACCTTGCCCCACCCTTGTTCTGCAGCCTGCAGTCCCCCCTCCTCTGCCAACAAGGACCCTGTGACATGAGTGTGACATGGGGCAGGTCCTGGGGATTCCAATCCTCTCCCTCACTGACACCTGTCACTTGTCCATTCCCATCAGCCGTCTTCTTGAGTCCCCAGTGGGAACAAGGGCTAAATATTCCACCCCCGCTCTCCACTGCCTCCCAGTTCATCCCTTTAACCTCCTCTCTGATGGTGGCAGCTCCACCTGCAAAGGCCCCTCCACAGGGAAACAATGGGGGCCTGAGACACACAATGCAAATGATTCCTTTGTGCTCCCTGGGGTGGCAGGCAGTGGGGGCAGCTAAGCACGCCCCCGCCCTGCTCGCCTCAGCCTGACCTCTACCCCTTCCCTTTGTGCAGCCCCCAAAAAAGGGAAGAGAAAGGGGGAGGGGAAGAGAGCAGGGAAAGCCAGGGAATACAGAGGTGGTGAAGAGGGGTGGAGGAGAACAGAGGGAGATGAGGACACAGAGAGAAAGGCAGTCAGAGAAAGGGACAGACAGAGTGAGGAAGAGAGAAGGAGCACCCACATCATGCAAGCTTTAGGGAGCAGGGTCCCTGGCCACAGGAAGCAAGCAGTAAGCGGGACTGTGTGAAACTGCCATTTCTGCGGGACACAAGTGGCCAAATACAATGGCAACTCCATTCAGTTCAATCTGATCCACATAGGGTCAGAGTAGGTCCCACCCACAGTGCCTATTCCCGGACTATGTCTGTGGGACTGTGCTGAGGGAGGAGGCCAGAGATGCTGTGCATAAGCCAGCCACCCCCCTACCCCCCAAAAAACAAAACAAAACAAAACAAAAAAATATTAAGAATTCTCCAGCACTGCTGTTGGCAGTGCCAGGATCAAGAAAGCCTGCTTCAGCCCTAGCTGGTTTGGCTTAGTGGATAGAGCGTTAGGGTCCCAGGTTTGATTCTGGTCAAGGGCACATGCCCTGGTTGTGGGCTCAATCCCCAGTAGAGGGCAAGCAGTAGGCAGCTGATCAGTGATTTTCCTTCATCATTTATGTTTCTATATATCTCTCCCTCTCCCTTCCTCTCTAAAATCAATAAAAATATATATTAATTTAAAAAGCCCGCTTCAGATCCATGGTGCTCACTTGTCTTTGAGCTTCGGCAACCTCTGCTCTCCCCACACTGTGGACTTCCTGGTCCCTCTGCTGTGGAGGTGCCCTCCCCTAGGCCCGGTCCCCTGCAGGAAGCACAGAGCTTGAAACCCTCCACCTCCAAGACCACAGGGTGGGCTGAAGTTCTAGCTGGATGTGGCACTCCCTGCTTCTTCTTTCAGATTATGATGACAACATGTAACATGTGGGCAGCACGTTTCACTTGACACGCCACCCACGTGCATCACATCCTCAAAAGCAGCCCATGCCTGGGGACCCAGATGTACTTCTAAACATAATGCTTTGTGAAGCACGTTATTGCATAATGCTTCCATAATTAAAGTACTGAGTAAACCAGCTCTAAAGGACACTTGGGGATAAGAAAGATGGACTGGGATCAGATGATATTAAAGCATTGTCCACTTAGGTGTAATGATGCTACTGAAAAGCTGAGGAGAATATTTTCAGAGATGGCATTCCAAAAGATGTAGGGGTAAAATGTAATACGTCAGCTTTTCTTTTAAAATATCTCAGCAAAGAAATTGTTGAAGCAAATGGGACAAAATGTCAATGGTTAGGTGTAGGTGATAGGCATGGCCCCCACCACCACTATTCTCTCTGCTTCTCTGAGATTTCTCAAAATAAAAAGTTGAACAATTAGGTAAATAATAGTAATTCAAAAACAGTTACATATAGTAAAACTCAGAATTTGGAATAATTTCATTTTAGGTTGGGCTAAATTTCACCACGGAAGAGGGCCTGGCAAGCATTTCCTATGTGAACACATCATTTCCTATGATCACAAAGAAATTGCTTGCTGATTTGAGAAAACTGCTTTCTAGCCTTTCAGATACATCTGTGTCTATGTGATATATAACTCACAAATGAGCTGGTTACCTGTGAATACAGCAGCCTCTCTCCTCAGTGCTCTCATAGAGAACACATATGTTCTATCCTGTAGAAGTTACAGCGTTTCTCAGCCTCAGCACTGTTAGCATTTGGGGTTGGACAAATTTATTATGAGTGGGTGGGACAAATCTTTGTTATGCTGTAGGATACTAGCAGCATCCCTGGCCTCTGCCCACTGGGTGCCAGCAACACCCTTCTCCCAGCTGTCAGTCAAAGATGTCTCCAGAAGTGGCCAAGTGTCCCTTGGGGGCAAAACAGCCGCTGGCAGAGAACCTCAGAAATATATGAGCACAAGAAAACAGTGTATTTGAAATACTCTGTAAACCAGTCTTCTCACCAATCCAAGGTGACCCTCCATTTGTAATCTGTTGTCATGTTGGCAATATATTATATCTTTCCATATCCTATTTAAATAATCTCCTACAACATAATTTTATGAATCTCCCCATAACTGAGTAACTAAACTCTATGCGAGACATTAAGCTGTCTCCTCCTATGTTGTTATAATGCTGCAGTAAGCAATCTTGCAGCTAAATCTTGATACACATAACTTTTTCCTTTGCCTACATTTCTAGAAGTGAAATGATGAGATCAGAGATACATTTTGATGCATGGTGCCAAACCACCCTTCATAAAAGTGGTACCAAATTACCCCTCCATCACCAAGTAGGTGAATGCCTTTTCCCCCAACCCCTCAACACTGAGGGGTGAAAACAAACTTTTTGTTTTCTATGTGGTGTCAATTTAATGTGTGTGTTTTTTAAATGGCATTCTTGTTAATGTTATTTCTTTATTACTAGTGAGTGTAACACTTCAGGTGCTGATTGCCATTTGTACAAATTCTCTACATTTCTAGTCCATCTTCTCAGTCCAATTTTGTTTTGGGAGCTCTCTCTTTTGAATTCTAAACACTCTTTATTTATTGAAGATATTAATCTTTGGTTATCCATATCACAAATATTTTTCTCAGCTTTCATTTTGCCTTTTATGTTACTCACAGAGGTTTTTGAAATACAGAAGTTTTCTATTTTTATCTACTTAAAATATTTCCCTTTATGATTTCTGACCTTTGTATCATATCTACAAACCCTCCCTTACTCCAACATTACATTGATACTAGTATGTTTTATTACGTACACTGTCAAACTCATGGCCGGCAGGCTGCATGTCTGGCATGCTTGTTCTAGAACTTTTAAGGATTCATTAAAATATATACAAATAATCTATTGGGGTTTATGTTGGTTTACAGTATCAAGTAGAAATCTAATTTTTCTATTTAAGAATAAATAGCCACTTTTCTCAGCACCATTTACTTTTCCTCACCAATATATAATCACAGCTTTACTATACTAAGTTTCTATATTTATATTTGAGTCTATTTCTGGACTTTCCACTGGCTTTTGTGATGTCTATTCCTATGCCACTATCACACTCATTTAAATACCCCGTTTACAATATTTTTAAAGTTTGATAGGGAAAGCCACTTTTTATTGCTCTGGTTTAGAAATAATATTGGCTATTCTCACTCACTTATTTTTCTAGCTGAATTTAAGAATCATGTCCTATCCAATTGGGGTTTTGGACTAGAATTATGCTAAACTTAGATTATTTCAAGGAGAATTGACATTTACAACTTCAAGTCTTGCCCCTGCCACACATGGTAAGACCTTCCATTTTTTCCTAATCTTCTTTAGTGTCCCTTGGGAAATCTTTATCTTTTCTTTTAACATCCATTGTGTAGTTTTACTGCTACATTTATTCTGTGTATTTGATTCGCTGCTATTCTAACTGGGCTTTTGCATTTATGGAGCACTTCCTACAGGCCGGATACCCTGCCACATGCTCTTCGGTTGCTATGACATTGTTTTGTAACCAGTTATTGCTGATAAATAAGAAAAGTTACCGCCTTTATACATTTATGTTGTAATGGCCTCCCTGCAGAATTCTTAGCAATTTTCAGCCAATTCTCTGCAGGCTTGTTCTCACCATCCAAGGGCTGTCCGGTGTGAGGAAGGCACCATGAGCCCTCTTCCTCCTCCCCCGCTGGTTTACTGGTAGATACTCATTTGCTCTGTCTCGCTTGGCTGCCTTGTGACCAACAGAACAGCTCTGCCAACCATTCGTCATGCCCAGACCCTGTGGCCTCAGCCATGCCTGCCCCCTGCATCAACCAACCACTCTCAGAGCCTCTTTACCTAACACCTGCAGAACACAAAGCTTTTAACCTCCATCTGTACCTTGGTTTCAGGTCCCCTGTGAACACGGTGAGTTTGGTCTTGGTAGAATTTTACCACACAGTCAGCAATAGTAAAACCTTCTCTACATGGACCAACCAGCATAACTACCAAGAGGCAGAATGACACGGAGGTCCATGCTTTGGCTGGAATCCCAGCAGCACGCTATGCACTGGTGCTCACAGACCTCTCTGCCTGCTCCCTCCCATGTGCAATCGGGATGGCCAGGTGTGCCCACCTCCACTGAGTCTTCTCTTCCATGGCTGATAATTGAGAAGAGTGCTAGCATCACGTAAAAGTAATCTATTCTTCACTTACCCAGAATCAATTTCTCCTTTAACACGGGTCTGGGTCAGTTTCTTCTCAGGATACTAATTAGCTGATGGTCGTTTCCTAAACAGCAGATCATGGATGGCCTAAGACCCTGTTTCATATCATGCTTTGAAGGCCAGGCTGCAGTCCATTACAGACCTCCTCCTTCTAAGTGGCCTGGAATCTCTGCACGATCAGCCATCCTAGCTCCAGCCCCAGTCGCCCGCACAGGCCCACAGGCCCCTGTTCCTGCACCAGAAGTACCGGGGCTCCCTCACCTGGGGCTCATGTGACCCCCCCCAAAAAAAGAGAATAAGGCTATAGGCAGTGCTGCCAGACCTCTGCTACTTAACACAAGACCATGGCCACTCTGTGTGCCTGGAGAGCAACATGCCATTTCTCATGTTGGCTGAGCTATCCCTGCTTGGAGGTGGGCGAGGAGGAGCTAAAAGATATGACCTCAGAGTCTTCCAGTGAGCAAGGGGGCAAGAAGGCATGCCCGCCTAGCGCTCAAGCCCCGTCGCCGCTGCTCTCCACGCCCCCAATCCAATAAGCCAGATTCATGTCACCCTTGGGCTTTGACCACAAGTGCTTGACATCTGAGTCATTTTTAAACATTTTAGTCCAATGGCATTAGTGCATTCACCGAAGTACCACTGCCTAGTTTCCCAGCTTCTCCCTCCTGCAGGGGAAGCCTGCACCATCACCCCTCACCATGCCTCCTTCCTCCCTGGCTCTGGTAACCACGGATCTGATTTCTGTCTCTGGATTTGCTTATTCTGGGCATCTCTATATATAAAAAGGCAGTGACCATGATGACGGAAACAAATGTTGGACCAGTCACCATGCAGTGCTAGCATGGATGTACAGACACAGGTAAAGTCTGAGTGAACTAAGAATGAACAAGACAAATGTTTGCCTTCACAGAGCTCTCACTGTAAGAAAGTTAGGTCAGGGATGAGAATTCAAAATTGCCACCAGCACAGACCTGAGTTGCCACTTCTCAGAGCAGCCAGAGATACACCTGGTAGCAGACTAGGGGTGTGACTGAAGGGCTGGTACCAACTGAAAGTGGAGCCATTCTGGATTTCCTAGAGGAGTCAATGGCTGCCTAGGAGGCAGAGCTTTTGACACTGACTGGCATAGAAACTGACCCATCAGAAACTAATCTGGGTGAACTGCAAAGGCAGAACCTAAGGAGGGTTTTAAGGGCAACAGCTGTTTGGTGTAAGTGGTTCAATTTTTTAATAATTGGTCCAGATTTAAGGGTTATGTTTTTTGTCTGCCAAGAGCATCTCCTCCTGCTGTAAAAGGCTTCCCCCACCCCATTTAAGCAATCCTATCCTATATAATCTATCTATACTAATAAAAGGATAATATGCTAATTAGACTGGGTTGACCAGCCATCTTCCAGATGTCCGACTTCCTTCTGGACAAAGCCATGGTGGTGGGGGTCAAGGCAGAGGCAGTTAGGGGTGATCAGGCCGGCAGGGGAGAGCGGTTAAGGGCAAGATCAGGCTGGCAAGGGTTAGGGGAGATCAGGCCAGCAGGGGAGGGCAGTTGGGGGTGACCAGGCCAGTAGGGGAGGGCAGTTGCAGGCAGGCAGGTGAGTAGTTAGGAGCCCATGGTCCTGGATTGAGAGAGGGATCCCAAATTGGAGAGGGTGCAGGCTGGGCTGAGGAATATCCTACCCCCACCTGTGCACAAATTTCATGCACTGGGCCTCTAGTTTCATATAAATGGGACCATGCATTATGTGGCCTTTTGCATCTGGTCTCTTTCACTCAACATGATGTTTCTGAGGCTTATCCAAGTCCTAGCATGTGTCAGAGTTCCATTCCTTTAATGACTGGATATTATTCTATTGCATGAAACTGCCACACGGCTTACCCCTTTTCCATTGACGGGCATTTGGACTGCTTCTACCTTTTGGTTCTTGTCAAGTATCTGACCTGTAATCCATTTCCAGGTTTCAACTCTCTGCTGGGTTCAGGGTCTAACTTCAGCTGCTGGGAAGGACATGACGAGGCCACCAGCAGTTTCCACTTAGCGGGCCCTGCACACCTGTCTTTGGGCCACACCTCCTGCTGCCCACCCTGCCTTCCCACCACGGAGCCCACAGATACCTCAATGCAGTGCAAGCCCTCCATACACTGTGGTGTCTGCTTCCCAGATGGTTCCACTGGGTTGACACTGGGCATGTATAAGCCCACCACCGAGTCCAAAGCTTTATCTGGATCATCCCATTCCATTAACTATCCTGTCTCCAGACTTGGGGCTCTCATCCCGAGTCCTCTCCTCTCTGTCTGGCCCCTGGTACCTGGGAAGGCTGCATCCCAGTCTTGCCAGCTCATGTTCCCTCCTCATCGCCTAGTCCCTGTCTTGGAAAACAAGCTTAACACGAGGACAGTCCAAACTGCTCCAGGTTGCAGGTCTCTATAAACCCAAATTTCTTTCATGAAAAAATGGAGGCGCTAAGAGGCCACCAGGTGTGACAACTCTCAGGTGACTGCCTTGAGGCTGGAGTCATGGAAGCAGGTTGCAGAAGACACCACACCAAATACTGGTAGGGCAAGTGCCATGAGGAGTCGAGGCCCAGAGAGGGGACCAAGACCCTGCGGGAAGAGGTCCCAGTAGTTGCTCTTGCACTCCAAGTCCAGCCTCCACTCAGGAAGCCAGTGAAAGACGACAACCTCTCGCTTGGCTGAGGGGCGGGCCTTCCTCCTTTTATATTTTCGTGTTTCTATGCCTACACTCCAATTTCAGGCGAGCCTACAGGCAGTGCTGCGTAGAGTCAGCTCACCTGAGCTCCGAGAGCCCATCATATGAATCTCTTGTCACCTCTATGTTCCATGGCATCAGATGGGGTGTCTACAACCAGCCACCAGCAGTGTTGACACCAGGAAAAGTGGCAAATGCCAGATGTCAGACTCTACCCTAGCCAGGTCGTAACTATTCACCAGCTCCTCTGCCTGTGGAGACCTCAGCATGAAGCTGCAGGAGAGACTGACCATCAGAGGCAGGGGAAACAGAGCAAGGATTTCTGAAGACGAAGAAAGCTTACCAGGAGAAAAAAGGCCATTCCTACCCTGAGAAGAAGGCAAGAAAGCCTACTTCAACCTGGAGTGCAGGGGGCAGAAAAGAGAAGTCATTGCATGTCCAAGGCCTCTTAGCCAGCAGAGAATCAATCCCAGAGCCCCTGATTCAAATGGGACTCATCCCGCTGAGCCAAGTGGCCTCCACGAAGCCAAATGATGTGCGATCAACAACTACACAGAGCTGATGGAGGTGGAGGGAGGCTGAGAGAGGCCAAGGGAGGGTGGCACCCTCTTTTAGCCCAGAGGACGGGTGGGTTTGAAATGGGTGGTCCCTCTCTGTCCCCCAGTCCACTATCCTCCTGGGCCCTGGCCCAGACCTCCCACAGGCACGGTGTTCCTGCCTCCTGCCCCATGACGGGACTCTGGCCTCTCAGACAGCAGTGGACAGCATTCCGTACGTGAGCTGGCCCTGCCAGGGGGTGGGTTCAGTGTGAGGTTATGTCCATCAGCTTTCAGGACAAATTCTCGGTTTATTAATTCTCCTCCGTTACGCAGGCAAAAGTAAATAAGCTTTTCTCCGGCAGCCTGGCACACAAGCCTTCCCTATTCAAACACTGCAAGAACTGACAGGCTGGGGAGTGCTGTGCTCCAGGCCCGCTCCCCAGGGGCCCCCTGGCCTCCTGCCCACACCATCCCGCCCACCGAGACAAGGCAGCCATGCGTGGCAGGCTGAGTCCAGCGCCTGAGGCCTGGGTATGGCCTGGTCCTTGGGTGTGAGCACCAGATCCTGGGCACCCCAGATCACCAGAGAAGGTCCAAAGGGTCTGGTCAAAGCAAGAGGATCGCACCTGCTCGTTCAGCCCATCTGTGAGCAAAGCACTGTGTAAAGTGTGTTTACTGTTTGCTTTCATTTAAAATGTGCTTTTTAAAGGTTTGGAAGGAAGAAAAGAAATAAACAGTAATAAAACCGAAAGGAGTCAGAAAGTTAACTAACTAATCAAGAACTGAAAAGGCCTTTCAAAGCAGGATGCTGCACGTGTTTGTCAGCACTCGCTCAGGAATCTTGTCTGGCCGAAGATCGTCGCTTGCTTTACTCCAGCTTCCGGGGGCCGGCACAGACATCTCGAGAGTCGTTTTTCTTTTTCCCTATTTTTATCCCATTTGCCCATTTCTGATTTCCAAGGGGAAAAAAAAGCCAAAACTGCTGCAGAGACTGAGAAAATGGGAGGCAAGAGCGAGATGCTGGTCTGCCTTGGCTTGGCTGAGCTGGGTGCACAGTCTAGAGAGTTGGGCCAGGTGAGCTCTGAGTGGCTGAGGCCACACCCCGTAAGCAGGAGTCAAGACTCCAGGGAGCGGCAGTGTCGGCTCAGCCAGCTGCGCTGCCCAGAGGTGGATGGAACGTGCCTTCCTCAGCATCACGCTGGTTCCTGCCTCCCACCTCCCAGGCCCCCGAGCTGCTTCCTCCTGCAGTTTTTCCTGAGTGTCCCTTGCAGCTCGACCAAAGGTGACTGACGACTCAACCCAATTTCCCAAGACCAACATCCCTGGCTTTCCCGGGTGTGACCTCGGCACCCACTGAAATGCTCTCTGTCCATTCCTCTCTGCAGGCACGTATGCAAGTTTGAAACATTCTCTCTCAGTTCCCAGCGTACCGCCAGCACTCAAGTCTAATCTTTATTCTAAGACATTCAGGCAACCACACCTCCCTGAAGAGGAAGAAGGGGGTCCCCAGAGCTGACACTGATGTTCACATGCCCTCCCCACCCCCCATTCCCACTCCTACTTCAAGCGCCAGTGCACAAAAGGCCTGTGTGATCCCAGGGCCAGATGCTGGGTATAAGCCTGGCCTGCTCTCTCCTTGGCACCCCATCCAGCTGGCTCTGCACCCCCGTAACCTTTCTTGTGCCGAGGACTGGTGACAACCATTCTCACAGTATTATATCAAAATACAAAAATAAAATACATAGGACTCCTGTGGATGGAAAAGGGGCCACATACTAAACCTGCCTGGGGGCCTTATAGATTTAGAGACCAAAAGTAACCACACAGGAAGGTCTGAATATACAAGTCCCAACTCAAAGTGGGTCCTGGCAGGTAGTCCCAGGCCTATAGCTTCCCTGACAAAGGTGACTCTTTACCTCAGCAGAGCCTGTCTGTCTTTTTGCATCTGTGATAACACACCTTTGCAATGTCAGAGTAACCTCCCTTTCCGGACCCCTGAGGGCACACTACATACCAGACACCACATAGCTGTCTTGTCCCCCAGTACCCTTTCCATGAGCTGTAAGTGCTAACTGCTAACTATCCTGCAGCCACCAAGAAAAAGAAGCATCTTTTTACTTTGTACCCAGTCCCAAACCTTCCCCACTCTGCTTTCTCCCATCTCTTTAATCTACCACTAGTGGACTTCATGTAACGCTCTTATACCTCCTCCTTTGATTATAATGTATAAAATAAGCTATAAAACTGCCATTCTCTGAAGCATTTTCTCACTCCGTGGAGATTTTGCTTCCCAGCAAACATCGTCAGTTTGGCTCAAGTCCACTCCTCTCAGACTTTTTCTTAGGCTGGACATTCTTTTGTCAACATTACAAAGGAAACGAATACACTAAAATACACTTATCCAAACATGTTCATACCCGAGGTTTACGGGCAGCCCTGCACCGCATTGCTTCTTTATTAGCAGTTACAGGTTGGGAGGCAGCAGCAGGCCTGGCAGCTCCCATGACTTTGAAGCAACAGTGACCTATACGGCATTCTGGGATATTTGCACCCACTCTAACGGAGTGAGAAAACACCTTTGAGTTCTGCTGGCACCCAGGTCACCGGGCTGCTGACCCTGCTGTGGTTTTGTGGCCACCTTGGCAACCGAGGAAATGCTCACGTTCAGTGAGGAGGGACAGTGGCGGTGTGTTTCTTTCCCTGTTCCCATCCCGATTTCTGTGTGCAGCCCCCTGTTCTGTTCTGATGTTCAGGAAGGCGCTGTCACCTCCTTGCTGGACCTTCTGCAGCCCTGGAAGGGGTTAGGCAGCCCCATCGGATGGTGCTGGGCTCAGGCCATTTCCTAACTTGGTGGATGAACAAGAGGAGCTGCTATGAATGTCCTGGGCTTGGAGAGAGGCTGGCCCACAGGCACTGATAAACCCCTCTCTTTTATTCTTGGGGGAGAGGGGAATCCCAGAAAAATACCCTGGGACTCTATCCTCCTCAGTCCAGCTCGGGTACCATGCATGCCAAATAGCACTCTGGTGATGGTTTGAAGGATTCTGGCCCCTCTAACCCATTCCCCTTCCCACTTCTCCCTAAGAAATGAGCAGAGGGGGCAAACCTACCTTCCGGCTCCTCCACGCTGCTGGCTGCAGTGGTAGGTGGTGCCACGGGGATCTCTGCAAGATTCAAGATGGGAGGAAGGGAAAGTGAGTGAAGTGGTGTTATTTTTGACCTTAGAGAAGAATGAGCAAAGCACAGACCCCTCCCAGGCTTCTAATGTCCCCCTAATCTCCCCCCCACCACCATCATCTCAGCTCCAGGAAAGGATGGTCGGGGAGGAGGAGCAGCTTGGGGGGGCTGCCCAGGCTCCCTGCCTGTTCTCCTGTGGAAGCTGTCCCTCCACCTGCAGGGATGCCTATACTCCTCGACACTAAGGAGGGATGGGAGTGAAGAAAAGGGAAGCTGGGCTGCCCCTGCCCTTGAGCCAGGGCCAGGTAGGGGGTGGTGTGTGTGTGTGTGTGTGTGTGTGTGTGTGTGTGTGTGTGTATGTTTCTGCTGGGCCCTTGAGGTGGCAGACAGGGTCTTCCCCAGGCCCCCTGCTCATCTCCATGTGGCTCACTAGGCCCTGCTCAACTCTGACCTCAACTCATGGGGCGGGGGGGAGGGAGTGCCCACGGCAGGGATGGCACATAAGGTGGCTGGGAGGTGTCCTACATGTGTAGAAAGGGGTCTGCACCCCTGCCCAGGTTCTCATGGGCACATCTCACTAGCTAGGGCAGTAGTGGTTGGCAAATTGTGGCTCGCGAGCCACATGTAGCTCATGGGCCCCTTGAGTGTGGCTCTTCCACAAAATACCATGGCCTGGGCAAGTCTATCTTGAAGAAGTGCGTTAGAAGAAGTTTACGTTCAAAAAATTTGGCTCTCAAAAGAAATTTCAATCATTGTCCTGTTGATATTTGGCTCTGCTGACTAATGAGTTTGCTGACCAATGGGCTAGGGCATTGTCTCCATGGGCAGTAGAGACCAACAACATGGAAGAAAGAGGGGTCTATGGAAGTGTACGCCTTATTGTGGTCACTCTACTTCCCCCTAAAGGGGCGGTCAGTTCCCACCAATTCCTGCTCCACCCCAAGCTCTGCAAAGGGAGGGGTTCAGCTGGTCTCCAGGACGGGCCAGGTTATCACAGCTAAGGCTTCCTCCTTCTACATGAGGTCAAACCAGGGACCATAGTCCCCAAGGGGCAGGGACACCCTGGGGAGTGAACACGGGAACAAGAAGTCAGAAGCCTCCAAGAGCCCTGATGCCTCTGGCTACACTCTGACTGCTGGGATAAGGCCTCCCTTGGATCCCCAGATCTAGTCCAACCAGGACTGGAGCTGGGCACCTGGGGACACTCAGGCTGGGGACAAACCTGAGTGTCACAGCAGGAACACCTCCAGGGAGGAATGGGCAGAAGACCCAGCCCTCAAGGTGAAGGCAAATCTTGTGCTTGATGGATTTTATCAGCAGCAACAAGTGCTGTCACAGCAGTTCATTAAGAAGCCAACCTTATACCAGGCCCCCCTCGGTCCCTCTGAGCTACCTGGTCCCAGCAGAAACACCCCAGAGGGAGCATCCACATGGTCCCACCAATCCTGCATGTCCCCAAAAGATGCTGAGGCTGGTGGCCACGGAGCCACCCTGGCCTGAGGGCTGGCACTGGGAGCACAGGGGGCCTGTGGCTCCCTGAGCTGTGACAGCAGTCCTCGGAACACTCTCTGGAGCCTGCAGTGGGTGCTCTTGGCAGAGCTTGTGGGAACCCCAGGAGGGAGAACCAGGTTTTTAGGCTGCTGATGGGCCAGCTCTCCTGCCTCAGAGAGGATGGGGCAAGGTACTGAGCATCAGGAAGTGAGAGCCCCCGTTTTCCAGATCCCTGTCTCCGAGTCTGAAACATCTGCTCTATTGCAGGTTCTGCCCTGGGCAGTACGAATGTTGATTCCTGCCCAGCACTCCAACAGTGATCCCTGTGGCCTCTGGGTAGATGGAGGGACTGCTAAACTCTGGGAGACTGGCAAGTAGATGCTGTGGAACCATTTCACCTTGCTCTGCCCTGGTGGGCACAGAGCTCAATTTCCTGAGGCTGGGCACAGGGTCACTGGCTGGCACTGGAAGCTGCTGGAACCAACCCCGCCTGATGTGTCCTCAAAGGTGAAGGCCACCCCAGTTGGGGCAGGTGAGGTGCAGCGGTTAAAGCTCCTGCCTGTGCATGTGTGTGTGTGTTTGCGCACGCGCGTGCATGTAGGGTTCCCTGAAAGGTCCATGGGAACCACTCCAAGGACCCCAGGTGCCGTGTGACAGACCAGAAGAGCCAGTGCCCTCCCGATGTCACAGGATGCTGACACCCTAAAGCAGGCTGGCCGGCCGCTCCTATAGAGGCCCAGGTAGAAACAGAAAATACTTCAGGCTTCACAGGTCTACTTTGTAACTGCCTGATTCTATGGTTATGGTTCAAAAACCACCACAGGCGCCTATGAACAGCGGGCCTGGCTGGGTCCCCAGAAAACTTCCCCTGTGGACACTGAACTTTGCTGTCATTTTCACACGGGAAGAAGCAGTATTCTTCTGTTTTGGTTTCAATCATTTAAAAAGGATAAACACACACATCCCTCACAGCAGTATAAAACCAGGTGGCGGGAACCTCCTGGCAGGTGTGCCAATGAGCTACACTCCCTGCTCTGGAGAGCAGACTTGGTCAGGTTCCGCGAGGCAGGCTGGACTCGGCTCTTCCTTCTGCCCTCCTTTCTGGGGCAGGCCCGTCCTGCATGCCCCAAACCTCGCTTCCACCAGGGCTAATCCTCTGCTCACGGTGCCTGTGTGATCCCACCAGTTGTAAAACATGAAGACAGGCTGAGCCACAGCCCCCTGCCACCTCGTCACTCCTCTCCAAGCTCCAGCAACTAAAGGGTCATGGTTGGCCCCATGTGGCCTCCAGGACCCTCAGGGCTGCTCCCACCCTTCATAACGGCCATGGGAGCCTTCCCAGCTTCCCTGAAAAGTTCTGCAGTGTCAGCCAGGAGCAGGGGGTGTTCGAATTCCCACAGCAGCAATGGTGGCCCAGTACAGGTACTCTGGCTGGGACAAGGTTTGGAGCCAGATGGGGCTCTAGGGTTTTCCAGGTCTGAGGGAGTCACCAGGGAGGTATGGCTTCCAGGCTACTTCCCCCACCTGCTCTGCCCACCCACCAAGGTCCAAGGTCAAGGTGGCACATGGAAACAGGACCCAGGTGTAGGAGTGGACTTGCTTCCCTGACTCATTTTCAGTCAGGACAGATAGCCACAGACAGGCTGGCTCTGCTGTGCTCCAGCTGCTTCTGCAAGCACCCCAGGGCGTGAGGTCCCACCTGGGGTCCCACTGAGGCAGAGATCACACCCATTAGCTACACTCCTGGATGGCAGGACCCACCTCCAGACAGGCCCTCCACCCGCACCCAAGCCCCCAGGAGCAGGCGCCCACGTACTTATGCAGGGGGCGATGGGGGAGCGGCTCTGCTGGTAGCCTTTGGCACAGCGGTTGCAGGTGATGCCGGTCACGCCGTCCTTGCAGGGACACTGGCCAGTGGTTTGGTTGCAGGTTTTGCCAGCAGCGCCCACTGGGTGGCAATCGCAGGCTGTGGAGGACACACAACAGGAGGGTCAGAGGGTGGAAAGGGGCCCCATGCACACCCTCCCGCCGGTGTCCCTCCCCGGGGAAAAGCAGAAACGGAGGAGTGGGCCCAGCAAGCCCACACATTCCAAAAGCTCTGAACACCAGCCACTTGCCTACCAGGAAATGGGAAATGAAGATTAGGATACGCAGACTCCAAAGGATGTTCCGGCAGCAGGAAAGCGAAGGTGAGGAGCCTTCCAAAGGCCAGAGAGGAAGGCCCACAATCAAGCATGTGTCCAGGAGTGGAGGAGTCAGACCTGGGAGCTGCCCCTTCTCCCGACAGGTTTGTGCATTCCCATTCCTCCACCCGCCTGCCCCTGGCCCCACACTCCCCTGCTGAACCTCTGGGTGAGGGGGACAAGGTTTGGAGCCTGACAGGGGAGTCACCAAGAGGCTGCTACCCCCACCTGCTCTTCCCATCCGCAGTGGAGGTGGGGCTCAGGCTTCTGAATCCCCAAGCCCATAAACTGCAGCACTGGGAAGAGGCACAGTGATTGTTTAATAAATGTACAAAGACTGAGAGGTGCGGGAACCCTCCCCCAAGGGTCACACAGAGGGAATGGCCAAGGGGGCAGTGACGTGAGGCCCCGTTCTCAGACCACTGGCCAGCACACGAAGACACGCCATGGTTGCCCATCCTGTCACACTGTGTCCTGATGCGCACTATTGTGCTCCAAGGACCCTATTCCAGCAATACAGTGCCATATAACATTGGGGGGACATCCCACTGCTGTGGAATGAATGTTTGTATCTCCCCAAACTCTTATGTTCAAACCCTAAACCCCAAATACAATGGTGTGAGAGGGTGGGGCCCCTGGGAGGTAATTAGGGTTAGATGAGGTCATGAACGTGGACCCTCCTGCTGGGATTAGCCCCTTTAAGAGAGGAGGGAGGGAGAGGTCTCTGCAAGCACAAGGCAAGGAGGCAGCCACTACAAACCAGGAAGCAGCCCTCCCCAGACACTGACTTGTAAACCTTCAGCCAGTGAGAAATACAGAGCTGCTAAGTCTATGTGTTTGGTTACAGCAGCCAGAGCTGACCCAGACACCGACACCTGGCGCCTGGGCAAGAATGGCTATACCCACCAGGCAGGACCTGAGTCCCACTGTGAGCTGTCCCAGAGGCCAGGCAGCGCCCCGAGTGGGAGTGGACAGGAAAGACAGGAAGGAAAAGTGGTCTGTCTCTCCCCGCCCTGTCCCCTCCTCTCCATCCCCCAAGGGCAGTGGGGCGGGTCTTCAGGGAGGCAATTTCAACTGGTGCCACAAGCTGCTCTGTGCCTCTGCTCCAAAGGGGAAAAGGAACCAAGAAAGTAAGTGGGAACAGAGCTCCTCCAGGAGCTAACCAGATTCTCCGGCCAGCTCTGCTCACTGCGAAGGAAGCCAGAGTCTGCAATAATTCGGGCCTCTCCCTGCAACCCTGGGCCAGGGGGACAGGGTATCCAGAGGAGGAAGGAAGCAAGAGGAGAACAGGGAGGAGAGGAATGTGAGGAGATGTTTGCCAAAGTTGTGTCTGAACATGTGTGGCTTCCTGAAACTTGTAGAGGAGTGGGCTCCTGGTTGTGGGTGCCCCCTGGCAGAGGAGAGGCAGGAGCACAGGCCCGGGACAGAGGCTCTGGATGCCACGCAGGTGGCTGGTGGACTGAGGGATCTCTCAGTGCTGGCCCCACAGAGGAAGACGCCTGCTCCAGTCTCACTTCTGTAAACCCGTCTGTTAGAAACCTGTCTTCTTAAATCTACCCTGAATTAAAGTCCATGCCTCACTGTTGTTTTCTTTCCTTCTTGTTTTTGTTTGGTTTTACTCGGTAAAAACAGACTGTGCTTCGGTGCAAGGTGTGGATGATGGGAGGACGGACGGTTGGAGAACATGCTGACCTTCCCCTCGGCCTCCACGTCCCCATCATGGGAAGGGCGCTCATGCGTGGGTGGTATGTCTCAGTTGCCATGTGAAAGCAGAAGGCCACAGCACAGGACCCTGCTGTCCCAAGCTCCAGACACGGCACCAGTCAGATGTGGACCGAGGCTCCCACTAGCTGACGCCCTGGCCTGCTTGCGCAAGCTGGCTGGTGAAGCCTCCTCTCCGTGTGACTGAACATCGCTGCCTGCGCTGGACTTCAGAACGCTTGGACTTAGCTGATAGAGATCACCAAAGGCTGCTCAGGGACTGAAGGGTCCGAGCTAGGTCACCCGCGGGCACTCCCATCAATCCAGGGATCTCTACCATGGGGGGAGCTGCCCAGAGCAGAAGTAGGGGTGCAGTGGGAGGACTGTGATCCTCCCCTGCGGCCCCCCACAGCTGTGATTTCTCAGCTGCGCCAGCTGAGGTCCAGTGGAGCCGAGGCCACCCTCTGCTACTGGGGCAGGAGTCTGCTGGGTGGAATAGCCACTTCCCAAGGACCATCCTTTTATTAAAGGAGGGGATGCTTCATCTCGGCTTCCAAATCTTTCTCCTGAGATCTGCAAAGACTCTGACCAGCTGGCCCTGCAGTCTGGTCTAAGTGGGAGCAGTGCAGTGTTCTGGGAGGAGGAGCCATCAGGGTCCCACAGAGTGAGAGGAGAGGGGGTGCTCGGAAAGCCAGCCAGGTCACCTCCAGAGCAGTGGGCCATCAGGAGGAGGGAAACGCCTCCAACGTAGGGCCTGTGAGCACCTGTGTCCACATTCTCATACAGTCCTCAGCTTTGGCCCTCACACTTACCTGCAAGATTGGCACCCCCCCACACCAGAGGAAGGGACTGCAGACAGGTGTCAAACAGTGCAGCTGAGGGAGGAGACTCGGGGGAGGGCTGGTCTCCGAGGGCATCACTGAGGCCCTTACCCTCTTTGGATGTCCCCTCTTCTCATTCTGCAAGGGGAAATTCATGCTCAAACCAGCTGAGACCAAGGCTAGATGGGTTTTGTTATGCGTGGTCAAATACAATTCTAACAGGCAGACTTGCATTGCATTCTAAGTAAGGACTGTTCCCCAAACCCCATTTATGAGGGAAAGTCTGAATTAACCCTCTGTGCAAAGAGGGGTGTGAGAAAACTGATGGATGACAGCACCTGCAGAAGGTTCTGCTACAGCCTGGGAGGCAGGAATGGAGCAAGCAGTGTCAGAGGAAGAGGGCTGAGCCACTGCAGGATACCAGGAGGCCTAGGCCCTGACCCTCAGGGAGAGACCCGCAGATAGAGGAGCACCTGTGAGTGCACAGGCGCACAGTGTGTGGGGAGGGGCAGGTGGAGCTGCAGAGAACATGGAGCTCAGGTGAGTGGAGACCTTCTCCTTGGCAGGGGGTCTGGCGAGGGGGCAAGGAGAACCTCCCTGATATGAGAACTCGGTCTGGCTCAGAACATCCTCCACCACGGGAAGCCCATTGGGTGACTCCCGTTTCCCTGGCATCAGCAGCTTTTTTCAGCGGAGATCAACCCCTTCCACGCAGGCCACCTCGTGTGCACGGGGCGGGCAGCACCTGGCCACAGGAAACAGTCTACCCCAGGCTTTTCCCATCCAGAGGAAGGTGAGACTAGGTGAGACTAGGTGTAGAGCTCGGGGCCCTGAGGAGGCAGCAGAATGAGTTTCTTGCGAGCAAGGCGGCCGGGGGGGCCTCCAGGTACACAGCAGAAGCCCAGAAGCCGGGCTCTCTTCGCACTGGGCCACGGGACAGGGACAGGTGCTCAGATGGGCATCAGGAGACGGTTCCAGATGGGCATCAGGAGACCCAGGCCTGGGCCCATCCTGCCAGTAATTCTGTGTGGCCCTGGGTTAGTGCCTCACTTGCTCTGGCCCCGGTGGCTCACCTGTAAGTCAGAGGTCTACACTCCCCACTAGAAGCACTTCCAACTTAACAGCCTAGGGCGTGGTGTCTGACGCGGGACCATCCCCCACCGCTGCAGGCATGGCAGTGTCCCCACTGAGGGTTTGGGCGATGGCTTGCTCATACTGCCAGACACAGCACGCCTTCTGTCCACACCCACCAGTCGCCCTTCCCGACCCGTTGCCCACCGAGTAGTGCCAGGATGTCCTCGCTGAGACTCGGGAAGAGCAGCACAGCAGGGTTCCCGGAGCCCTGGCAGAGTGACGGGAAGGCAGACAGTCCTGACCCCAGGCTGCTGGTCTCCAGCAGTTCCTTTCCCTGTTTCCTCCAGTGTCTGTCCAGGTCCCCTGAGGGCCCACAGCCTCCATCAGGGGAAGGCTGCCCCTCTCACTGTGGCTCACACGGTGGCCTTTGGGAGCCACCATGGGCGCCTATGGGAGTGTGTCTGGCTGCTTTTCCTAAAGACCTGGCTTTAAGGGCCTTTGGGGTCAGGCAGGACCTACAAATGGCAGTGATCTCAGGACATAGGAGAGGGGAGTGGCCTGGTGCCCAGACTCCTGGGGTAGCTCCAGGCAGGAGGGTGGGAGAGGGAACGACTACAGACCACAGCATCGATCCTCACTTCAGACATCACCAAAGGCTGCCACTCAGGCCACCAGCCAGGGGTGAAGGGCAGCTTTGGACCTGAACTCAGATGTCCAGTCCTCAGAGAGGCCCTCCCTGGCCACTCTCTTTATTTCCTCCTTGGAACTCACCACAATATATAATAACCCTATGCTCTTCTTCTTCATCATCAACCTCCTCCCAGAGAGCAAGCAGGTGCTCCATAAATACTAGTGGAATCAAAGAACAAACTCAGAGCAAATCTGCTGCCCTCTTCCCAGGGAAAGGCTATTTGATTTCCCTGTGAGTCTGGAGGAAAGAAGGAGGCGGGCAGGGAAGACCATCCTCAGACCCAGCCTGACCCCAGCACAGCCCCTGCTCCTGCATTCTCCAGGCTAACGAGGGAACGAGGAGCACTTCAGTCCACAGATAATCCACAAACCAGCTCAGCTGTCTGTGTCCACCTCCTCCCAGCGATGCTTTTCTTTCTCCCAGCAGTTGCTAATGAGGCACAAAAGAATAAATGTTTCAAGTTGTGCGACCTCTCCTCTCCCCTGCCACTCTCAGATCAAGGTGCAGACAGCAGGAAGTAGAAGGGGAGGGGCGCCCCATAATCCCAAACTGGGTTATTTGACCCTCCTGATCTAGTTAACTATAGTCTTCCTGCACCTGATTTACAGCGGAGGGACAGACTCAGCTCCTGCAGATGGCTCCCCAGGGGCGGGGGTGGGGAGTCTGCTCGCACAGGCTTAGGGCAGGCGGACAGGGGCGTGATCTCTCTTGGCGGCACTTTCACAGCCACGTTTATACATACGGCGTGTCCCCACCTCTCCACACAGGACCTCCAGGAGCAGCTGCTAGACACTCATCTCTGCTGTTTGACTTGTTGTTTTTTGCTCCCCAAGAGTGTAAATCCTTTATCCAGAGTGAGCAACAGCCTTTGGACAAATCCTGGGGCCTGGCCCCATCCTGTGAGAATCTGCCTCTGGGTCTACAGTGAGAGGCACCCCGCTCACCCAAAGAACTAAGGCAACAGAAGAGCTGAGGGAATCTGTGTGCCTGCTTATTCTACTTTCCTCTAATTGTACAAATAACCCTGCCAGCTAACAGGTGTGGGGTGGTGCACGTGCCAGGAATCTCCTCCATGTCATTTCATTTAATCACCACCATAATTCTGGGACGGAGGAGAAACTATTGTTAACCCCATTTTCAGATGAGAAAACTGAGGCACCAAAGAGTACATATATTGCCCAGGGATGGAAGTCGAGCCCTGGTCTCAATAACTCCCTGATTTGAAAAACTATCCACCCCAAAGCTGTTGGCTGGAGCCCACCTGCTGCTCTGGTGACAAAGGCTATGTCCCAGGTGAAATGCCCTCCATCAACAGAGGAGCTCAAGGCCAGGACACTGGGATGAGAGCAGCCTTCAGAGGCAGGGCACTGGCACCCAGAAGGGTGAAGAAAGTGGCCAAGGATACCCTGGGAGATGAGACCAAGGGCTGGGCCTGAAGATCCCGTTTTAGCATGGGTGTTGTGTGGGCCAGGGCGCTGTGTATAGATCTTGGGAGTAAACCACCTCTGCCCAGTGTCTGCCAGCTTGCCCACATTCTCAGCCCACAAGCTTCACTGAGGCAGGACAACGTCCTGTTGCACCAGGGACTGATGAAACGCTTATTTAAAAAGAGCATGTGGTGTGTGGAATGTCAAAGCTGGATGGGACTCGGAGACTATAAATCTGAATATGACTCAGAGATGAGAGACTGAGGTCATATGACTTCCTCCAGGCTTTAAACCTAGAGCCAAATCTGGATATCGGGATTTCTGTTCTCCCCCCCGCCAGACCCCCTCTCCCCACCCTCAGGGACCAGGAGGCCCAGAGGCCACAGTTGGCATTGAGTGTGGAGCTCCCATGGGGGTGTTCTCATTTCCTCTCTCCCCAGGGGCACTGGCCTTAATTGCGCCCTAACACAGTCCACTCCTTGGTTGTGGCCTCTGCCCTCTGAGCTGGGAGCTGCTCCAGCCACTGAGTACCTTCCTGCCTAAGGTGACCACCCTTTCCCTGCACCCCTAAAGTGATGATAGGAAATGGAAATGTGGCCAGGGACCCACAGAGTGCTTTTAGGCTTTTGTGGGGTGCATGAACCCTGCCTTAGAGTCAGGAAGGAGTGAGGACCTAGGTTCCCAGCCCTGCTTTGACTATGATCAGACATACTCACGGGTGCATAGACCCGATCCCGTGCTCTCACCCGGACACTAGAACTTCAGCTGCTTAGTTAAGCTCCCAGACTCACCTGGAAAGATTTAAATTTTAAAAATTTAAATACACACCCCCTCCACCCAGTTTTCATCAAGAGTCAGTTAAAAAAAAAAAGACATTTAAATTCACTGATAATAAGTCTCTCCCCTCAGAAGAATAAACCTAGGGCCTAGGCCGCCTTTCTCAACCCAAGAGCGAGCACTCTCCTCTCTTACTCTCCCACAGCCCTGGTTCTCAGCCTGAGCTACACATTTGACCCATCTTGGGAAGCTTTTCAGGCTCCCAAGACCCACCTGGCCCAGGAATTAACCCAAAATCTCTGGGTGTAGGACTCAAGTGCCAGTATTTTCGAATCTCCAGGCAATTCCAAATTGCAGCTAAGGGTGAGAACCTTCACACGAGTCAGGGAAAAGATACAGACATCGTCAATAGCTTCTGCAACTTTAAGTGAAGTAACATATAATGAAACCAATGTAACTAAAGGGAAACTGATATTAACTAGTGAAGTTCCTACAGTATCTCATCCACCTTATAACAAAACAGCATGTAAGGAGATGAGTTATTCAAAGACCTGCTGACTGAGGATGCCCTGATATGAAGGGAAAGGAGAGAAATGGAAAGCTACACACAGTAGGCAGGGAGCCAAGGGCAGGCCCAAAGTGCTTACTTCGTCCCCAACTGCTGTCAGAGCGGCAGGGAGTGGATGGGAGCAGCAGGTGTGCGCTGGCCAGGAGAGAGGGCCCACATTCCTCTGCTCCCACCGCCTGCATCTTCTGAGGACGAGTATCTTCCCAGCAGCCGGCATTCAGTAGTGTGGACCTTGGACTTGAAGGGGGAAGGGCAGAAAGTGAAAGAAACAGGCTGCTCAGTGAGATGGAACGAAGCCCTTTGTACAGGACGCTAGATGTGGTGGTTAATTTCTTAATTCTCATTGCGATGCGGTTCACGGGAGACTTCTGGAATGTCTTTATCCATCACAGATGGTTTGGGAAGATGATAAATTAATATCACTTAAATGGGGGCCTGAATTGGTTAAATGGCAATGTCTTCTTTGCTGGCTCCAAAGAGAAAGCGCCCCCCAGTCCATAAAGAAGACAAATGGTAAACAAAACCCCCTATCATTTGACAGATTCCAGGACGCGTATCATTCACAAACCATACTGGGGAGAAAAGAGAGAAATTCATCTCCTCTAACTTTGTATAGGACAACAGCCCACGCCATAATGAGGCCTTCTCGGGGCTGTGAAATCGCGCTGAATAGCCGGAGAGTGCAGCCGCCTGTTCCCTGGGCATGTTTATTACAGCCCTTTGTATGCGCCAGCCCTGCCAGCCCTGGCTTGGTTCTAAACCACTGGAGAGGAGAAAGCACCCAACAAATTTGTTGCTACGAAACTTCCCAGATGGGGGACTGCATAATAATGTTTGGAATCGAATGCCCTTGCTCCACACTGTTCTTGTCTGGGTCCACCTCTGCTCTAGACTGAACACAGTTCGGAGTCAGCCAATCGCCAGGAGTGTACGGGTGGCCTCAGCCCCCCTGCCAGGCTCCTCCCAGCCCCTGAGAAGTCAGGCGGTAAAGAGGGCCCTGATGCCATTTCTCAGGTCAACTGCCAACCTGAGTCAAGAGCCACAGCCAGTTGTCTCAGTTTCCCCGGAAAATGTATCAAAAACAGAGCAAAGGAGGAAGCATGCAGCCTTCACCTGAGGGCTGGGCCCAGGCTCCCTGAGGTCAACCCCGGGAGGCCAGGAATGGGGGCAGCTCCTCAGCAACAAGATTTTTGGAAGCTTCTGAGAGCAAACCCTGGGAGATCAAAATACTAGGCCAAATGCTTCTGCCTAAGGAATCACTTCCTTAAACCATCCAGCCCTGGGAAGGCAAGCCGGCGGGCTCCCTGGAGGTGACGAAGAGACCTCCATCTCCAGATCTCAAAGGTGCACATCTCTCCCCTCCACCCCCCACCCCAGCATCTTGGCTCCAGCAGCTGGTTCCTGACAAGATTTCAGGGCCTCTCTTTGCTGAGAAGTATCCTGAGAGGGAACTGAGGATTCAAAGTTCCCACATGCCCTACAGGGGTGACATCAGGAAAAGAAGAGCAGAGGGGAGAACCTGGAACTGTCAGGTCACATTCTTCTTGCTCAGCACTCAGAGAGCAGTTCTTCCAGGCAGTGGCTTTTCACCATGCATGAAGCCTTTCGGGTAATACTTTTCCTTACCAATCAGTGTTAGGACCGGCCACATAGCATTTTCCCTCACCAATCAGGTGGCAGGATCCTGGAAGCATTATTTTTTCCTCACTTAGAATCCCACCCTTTCCTGTCACTTTTCCCCAATAGAATATGCAGGAATCCTTCTGAGCAGAATCCATCCATCCATTCCTCCTCCTCTGTGGGTTCTTCACCCTGTGCTCCTACCAAGACGTGCAGCTGCTGTCCAGGGCTGAGAGGGAACACACAGCCACCACGGTTAGGCACAGCGTTTGAAATAAGACAGGGCTACACCCTTGCCTGCCTGCATTTGTTCCTCCTGGAAGCTGGGTATCTACACACCATTTAACCAGGTGGTAGAGCCCCAGAGGATGCCCTGCAGGTCCCAGAATCCTGTGGCTTCTTGACATCTCACTCAAAGTGGCCTTATCCCTCCCCACTGAAACAGAGGAGAGGAAGGGGAGGCAATGACAAGACTGCCAAGATGCTCTTTCCTGTCTCTCCAGGGGACACACCTCCCCTGCTCTAACAGCAGACACTGACACCGAGAGCCCAGATCTTCTCACCCACCGGCAAATTTCTCCATTTATCCAGCTGAGTGGCCACTTTTGATCAAAATTTGTTGGCCAAATCCCCAAGATATCTGTGTGCAAGCAGCTGTTTATAAAACCTTGGCTTCAATTTCTTCTGTCAGTGAAATACAATGAACACTGGGGCATAGGTGAAGGAGTTGGATTACCTTCCAATTATGTTCTCCGACAATCCAAAGCCCTCACCCCCTGGTCATGTCCCTGCTCATGCCTTCCTGCCACTGCAGGCCTTTTTTGGGTCCCTTTGTCCAGGCTACTTTCTTAGTCCCTGCTCAAGTCTACTGTGGGGAAGGAAGGGGGTTCTCACCTGGATGAGTTGTTTGATGTGGAAATAACCCAACTACCTTTATGCCTACGTTTCTCTTGACAACCACCAGAGGCAGCCTTCAGTCCACAGATCTGAAAGGGGAGCTAGCTCTCTTGGAGCCACTTGCTCATTTGGAATCGAAGGGATTTCTCCCGGAAGATGTAGAATGGGAACCTGCTTTGTTTTTGTTGGTTTGTGGGGTATTTTGTGTGTGTGTGTGTGTGTGTGTGTGTGTGTGTGTGTGTGTATGGTTTTTCTGTTTGTTTGTTTGTTTGTTTTAAATATATTTTATTGATTTTTCACAGAGAGGAAGGGAAAGGAATAGAAAGTTAGAAACATCGATGAGAGACATCGATCAGCCATCACTTGCACGCCCCCGACTAGGGATGTGCCCGCAACCAATGAACCTACCCTTGACCAGAATCGAACCTGGGACCCTTCAGTCCCCAGGCCGACGCTCTATCCACTGAGCCAAACCGGTTTCGGCTGTTTGTTTGTTTTTAAGAAAAGTGTTTCATACAAGCAAGGCCAGCTTCATGGGCCACACACATGCTCATAAGATCACATGCTTGGTGGAAGCTCTGCTGTTGCCATTTTGAAATCCTTAGTAATGCCTGAACAAGAAGCCCTGTATATCCTTTCTTTTGTGTGTATGTGTGTGAGTGTGTTTGTGTGTGTGTGTGTGTGTGTGTGTGTGTGTTATTGATTGCAGAGAGGAAAGGAGAGGGAGAGGTAGAAACATCAATGAGAGAGAAGCATTGATCGGCTGCCTTCTGCACTCCCCCTACTGGGGAAGGAGCCCGAAACCTGGGCATATGCCCTGATCAGGAATTGAACAGCAACCTCCTTGGTTCATAGGTGGACGCTCAACCACTGAGTCACCCTGGTCGGGCACAAAGCCCTGTGCTTTCATTTTGCGCGGGGCCTGCAGATTGTGTAGTTGTCCTGCATACCAGTGTCCAACATCTGGTGGATTTCCTGTTGAGAAGATGATACTCTGGCTTCGTCCAAAGGCTAAGCAGTGCACAGAAGGATTTCTCTGCTGTAGCTCATCATCTGGGCTTGAGTCTGCCATAGCTGGGGTCTCTCAAGTGTCCCCCAAGAGCCCTCAGAGATACCATCTTGCGAAGCCATGCTCACAGCAAGCTCTGGCTCCAGGTTCCAAATTCTGGAGCCAAAGAGCCCTTAATTCCTGGAATTCCCAGAAGCTAATGTGGGGTGGGCTCATTACTTCCCCAAATCTACAGTTCCCTGTCTTTTCATCAGCTCCTCTGAACCATCTCACCATTGCTTCATTTGTGTTCGTGGGAGAAAACACACACACAACATTAAACCATCAGTGCTTGCTTCAGTGAACGGAAATAGTCTCCATCTCCCTGTCAAGATTTGTCCTGAGCAGTAAAGCTACTTGCAGGTGGATTAAATGCTTCTCCTGCGACCCTGCCCCCGAAGCTGCGCTGTCTGTCTGGGTAAGCTGGGGGTGGGGCAGGAGGGGCATGCAACATCCAAAGAAATCCGTCTGCCTGGTTTTGGTAAAATAGAGTCCTTTGTGCGATGGTAAACCCGGTGAACCTGACCCCCGCCCTGTGGTATGCAGCACACCTGTGCAAGGGGTAAGCAGCTGGGAGGGGGTGGGGTAACCTGCACCCTCACAGAGATCACACCTCCTTCCTTCTCCTCCAAGTCATTTCTGCATCGCCCCTTTGTTTGGGCCTACACCTCCACATGCCAGGGCAGCCGTGCGTATGTGTGTGTGTGTGCGCACGCGCGTGCGTGTGGGTGGCAGGCGCATATATGATCATGGACAAAAGCAATAGGAAAGGAGAAGCACCTAGGAAAGAGAGGGGGCAGGGGTGCCCGAGGCCCTGCCCCCACCGCCTACCTTTACAGGCCTTCCGGTGGGTGATGGGTTTGCCCATGTCGCGGTAGTAGCCCTCCTTGCAGTAGTGGCAGTGGCGGCCGGCAGTGTTGTGGCGGCAGTTGAGGCAGACGCCCCCGCTCTTGCGCCCGGACAGCTTGTAGAGCTCCATGTTGAAGCGGCAGCGCCGGGCATGCAGATTGCAGCTGCAGGCTGTGGAGGGGCAGGGAGAGCGTCAGGAAGGGGCACCTGAGGGCCGGAGACTGCCCCCAAGTCCCCTCTTCCACCACCGCAGGCCAGCGAGGCAGTCTTATCCGGAGAGCTTCTCCTAGGCCAGTGGTCAGCAAACTCATTAGTCAACATAGTCAAACATCAACAGTACAACGATTGAAATTTCTTTTGAGAGCCAAATTTTTTAAACTTAAACTTCTTCTAACGCCACTTCTTTAAAATAGACTCCCCCAGGCTGTGGCATTTTGTAGCAGAGCCACATTCAAAGGGCCAAAGAGCCACATGTGGCTTGAGAGCCCAGTTTGTCGACCACGGTCCTAGGCTCCCGTTTCACCAACACACACTCCTGGACCACCTTGCAGTGCCTGCACCATGGGGAGATTTCCTTTCCCTTGGCTCCGACCCACCATACATACTCCGGGAGGGAGGAGATCTGGCATCTCCTTGCGCCCAAATCCCGCTTGTCAAGGGCTGTATTGTGCCTTCCCCATCCAAATGCTGCCCTAACCCCGGGACCTCAGAATGTGACCTGTTTGAAGATAGGGCTTGAAAGAGGTGGTTATGTTAAAATGAGGCGGTGAGGATGGGGCCTCAACCAATCTGACTGGTGTCCTGGGAAGAGGAAGTGTGGCCATGGAGGCAGACACCAGGGCACACATATGGAGGAAAGACCAAGTGAGGCACAGGGAGAAAGTGGCAGCTGCAAGCCACCTGCCGCACGGGACCGCAGCCTTCCTTCCACCCACCATCCTCTCTCTACTGGTCCCTACCTGCTCCTCAAGATTCACCCCTCACAGCCACAGGACCACCTCTGCGCTCCTGACTCCCAAATCCAATAAATCAGCTGTGACTTTGGGGTCCACACTGGGACCCAGAGGTGAGTCCTCCAAATCCATTTACTGCTTTCCAGGCTGCCAGACTGCAGCCCATCTGTCTCCTGAGCTGAGCCCTCTAGGCCAGTGCTCTGCAGACGGTGGCTCTCAAGTCACATGTGGCTCTAGGCCAAGCATGTCAAACTCCCCGCCTGCGGGCCACATGCTTAAACAGGTTGCTCTAGGCCAGTGGTTGGCAAACTCATTAGTCAGAGCAGCAAACCATGGCTCTCGAGTCGCAGTTTGCTAACCATTGCTCTAGTCTGTTTTCAGAACAGGAACTCTAAGTATCTGAGGATACCCTTTCCCTACTGAACCTTTTCAATGGCTCCCAGGTTTCCCTTTGTATAAAATCCAAGTCATTTCACCAGGGCTTTGAGGGCTCTCGATACACTGTTTCTGCTTCCACTTCTTCTCTTAAGCTCCAGCAAACTTGCCTCAGTCTAGGTATGACCTATGCGAGGACTCCCTGCCTGCCCCTGCTATGACTTTCCTTGCCTCTGAAGATCCTCTTCTCCCAAGCTCCCTCCTCATCTGCCTGCAACCTACTCACCCTCCATGTACTGGTCTCAACTGTCACCTCCACCAGCCTGGCTTAAGCAAGGCTTCCCAGGCATGGACACAGCCCCCACAGCCCTCCTCATGCCACCCTGAGAAGTGCACTGCCTGCCTTCCCCCTTAGGTCTCTGATGCCAAGATAACTGGAGCTTAGATCCGCCTGATCTTGCTCACTCTGTAACATAATTTGCCCTGCTTTTGGGCTAGGCTTGTTTGAAATGGCATTTTATGTAGTTTCTAAGGAAAGATGTGTTTAATGCCAGACATTTGAAAAACAAAAGCAGAAAGGAAAAAACTACACTCAAATTTCCACTGACTGTTGCTAACATGGGGTCCATTCTCGCAGACTTGAATGAACACTTTTACTCAGCTGTGGAGCTGTTTAATTCTGCAGACACGGGTCACACGTGTGCATCTCAGGCTCGTGGCTTCGTTCCTCATAATGGTGAACATTTTTTAGTGTCAGACAACATTCTTCATGACTTTGAAAGCCTGTCTAGTCCACCATTGTCGGGATGCATGTAATGGGGCCACGTGGATCTGCAGTGGGTGCATTTAAGCTCAAGGGCCTCCCCGGGTTGTTTGGGTTGCTTCCAGTTTTTTCACTATTATAAACAACACACTGATAATCACCTTTTCATTCACAAAATGTTATTCTTATCTGATGATGGCTGTCTAGTAAGTTTTTCAAGACAGACTTGATAATTAGATTTGGGGTCTACATGTTTTAACTTGGAATCCAAACAGTCAAATTCCCCTCAAAAAAGACTTCGACTCCTATCAGCAGGATATGAGAGCTCCTATTGGACATACCCTTGAAAAGAACAATAATATGCATTTGGTATCAGCATTCATTTTTTTTTAAATCTTTGCCAATTTGAGTGGGAAACACACACACACACGATTTTAATTTGCAAGTCTTTGATGGCCAGTGATGCTGAACACTTCTCCATGTTTGTTTTCCTATTTATACTTCACATTTTGTGCATTGCCTGTTCATGCCATTTGCCTAGTTTTATAATCAAGAGTTGTTTTTCCCACCATGTTGGCCCTCTTAAATATGATGGATGAAAAACCATTTATCCTTTCTACTATATAAGCTGCCAATATTTTTACCAGTTTCTTATTCAGTTATTACTTTTGTGGTTTTCACAAAATATCTGCTCCTTTAATTTTTTCTGTGATGTCATAATAAGCTTCTTTAAATGTTCTGCCCAGAGTCACCTTCCCCATCATGCACCCATCCGTTACTTGATTTACATTTCAGGATGGCCAAATGCTTTAGAGGAGGCTCAATGGGGAGACAGAAAGCAGCTCTCGCCTGACGCCTGGAAGCAGTGGGACACACGGGCCAGGGGAGGCCTCCTGAGAGTTTTAGAAGCTCCCTTAGGACCCCAGCCCTCGGGCCTGAGCTCAACTAAGTATAAAGAAAGAAGCCACAGCCCCCAGCACTGGAGGTCACGGTGCATACATAAGTTCATTGTCCCTGGGGACTCTCTCAATCAGTCCAGGATGGCAGGGAGCTTCTCAGCGTGGTTAAGTGACCTACCAGCCCGAGACTACCAAGCCAGTAAGTGAGGGACTGGGGACTGGAACCCAGGTCTTCAGGCTGCTGGTCCACTGGAGAGGACAAGAACAGCTGGGCCTAGAAGGGAAGCTTTCCTACCAGACAGAAGGCACAGGGCCTGGTGCACCTTCCCAGGGACAGGGATCTGGAAAGATCTCCCAGGCCTCATTCCCTCGGCCTCTCATCCTGGGAAAGGCTTCAGGGGCAGCATCTTCTTGATCCTTCTTGGAGGCAGATGCTAATCCTGTGTCTTCCTCTGTCAGGATGGCTCCAGCTGCCCCCCACGTCCCCAACAGGACCCCTCCAGCCTCTGAGCCCCTGCTGGGAGCTCAGCCCACGCCGCCGCCCCCCCCCCCCCCCACACACTCCCACTCCCACCTTGAAGAAAACCTTGGGCTAGTTTTCTCTCTTCCATAGGCACTTTACACCAACAAAAGGTTCTTCAAACAACTGGTCACACAAAAGAAAACTCAGAGGCTGAACATCAAAAGGTAGGGCTCTCCCAACCCCACCCCACCCCACTCCCACCCCTTGTCTTGGAGCTCTCAGGGGACATCAAGTGGCAATTGCCCACGCTCAACCTTCTGCAAAGTATTTTACAGCTTGTTTTCTTTTCTCTTTGTTTTATTTTCTCTGCACAAATGGAAAAATGCATCAGGCAAAGCAGCTCACATCTGGATCCCCCCGCTGCTCCACACAGAGATGTCACACCACTTCCAACCTGTCCCCAGCCCCTTTCTCAGAGACACCTTAATCCCTTGCGCCTTCCTGTTTACCTCATGCCTCTCTGCGAGGCAAAAATATTGGGTATTAGTTTCATTATCAGATTTCAAGGCGGGAAGGAAAGGGCAGCTTTGTGAGCAGAGAGGTCAGCCCCAGGGAGAAGGGTGGGGGCTGGGGCAGCACAACTTCTGAGGAACCTGCACAGGCTGCCCTGTGAGGCACTGCGTCCTGTGCAGGGGTCACCCAGCCATCCCAAGCTCTATGCCCCCTCACCTGTCATGTGGGGATCACCAAGCACACATTGTGGGTGGCTACGTTGCAGACCCAGGGGCATAACGTGGGGCAGGAAGGAGGAGGAAGAGGTCCCCCCCACACGCACACACCCTAACCAGAAACCCAGGAAAAGTGTCCCAAGAGACAAGGTTCTATGTTCTTCTCCCATGAAAAGTTCTCCTACATCCTCGTTTAACATACGCCAGTCACCACCGCTCCTTAAGCTTTTCCAAACCTCTCCTACCAACCCGGACTGTGCAACCCCTCACCATCCCAGGCCAGTTCAATCCAACACACAGTTAGATACTCCAGCCGCCTGCCAGGCCCTGTGCCACCAGCCGTGAGGGAGACGGGTTGGACAGTGCTCCCCCGTCTGGAGCTCCCCTTTGGAGGGAGGTGGAGGGACAGGTGGGCATGCTCAGCAACCGTGGAGGAACAGTGTTCGCCTTACACCCTCCAGCGTAGAGCAGACTTCAATGTCTTTATTGCACAAGTTAGAGAGAGCAAAAGTAAGTCAGACAGAATATGGATGGATGAATGGATGGATGGATGGATGGACAGACGGATGGATGGACGGATGGACGGATGGTCGATGGATGAGTGTGTGAATAGATGGGTGAGTGGATGGTAGGTAGGTGGATAGATGAATGGGTGATGGATAGATGGATGGATGATGAATGGGTGAGTGGCTGGATGAGTGTGGATGGATGGATCAGTGGGTGAATTGGCAGGTGGGCAGGTAAATGGGTAGGTGAATGAACAGATGGGTGGATGGGTGGATAAATGGTGGGATAGAGAGGTTGAAGGAAAGATTGTGTGGTCTGCCCAGACTACACCCTGGCAAAGCATGGTCTTGTGAAATGCGGCATCCTTTCACCTTGCATTGCTATTTTAACTGCCTGTTGGAGTAGACCGCAGTGCTTTAAGGAGAAGGACCCTTATCTAGGATACCCTAGACCAGCGGTCACCAACCTTCCGGACCTCCCGGACCACCAGTGATGTGCAGACCACCGGTTGGCGACCGCTGCCCTAGACTCCTCTCACGACCTCCAGTGGGGCCTTGCATACAAGTGACTGAATCCACATCTGCTGTTTGATGAGTTTACCAAACACATGTTGGCCCTCTCCAGGAATGCCCCGATGAGCTAACCCCTGTTCCACCTGGGCTAGCCCAGAAACAATCTGGTGATATCCCTGCCCTGTCTCTCAGGATATCTGGGCCTGGCTCCCCGACACTTCATGTGGCTCAGGGCTTCCAGTGGAGCAGAAAGGCCATTGGCAATGGGCCTCCTCGGAGGCTCTGTGCATGGCCCAGCACCCCTCCTATGCCGTCCAGCAAACAGAATCACCCCAACATTCTTCCCTCCTTCCCAGGGCACTTCATAACAGGGAGCTTGGACTGACCTGTCGGCACTGTGCAGAATAACGTGCCATACAAACCATCTGCAGGCTGGGGCTCCATATGCAGGAGGTCGGCTCCTGGCCCCAGGCTTCCTGCGCACCGTTGGCACAGCTCTCACGCCTCCCACTTCCATGTGGCTAGGCTGGAGGGGCAGGCTGGGCATGTGGGCACGTGCAGGATAGGATGGGGGCTGCTTCTCTCACCATTTCTTTTGCTAATTTTATCTGTGGCTGCTGGGCAGCATCATGAAACCTACTGGCCACACCGTGTCCACACCCTGCAGGGGGTGAGGATTAGAGCAGTGCTTCTCAACAGGGGTGACTGTGCCCCCAGCAAACATTTGGCAACATCTAGAGACACTTTCAGTCATCGCAACTGGGGAGGAATCGAGGGGACAGAGACCAGGGATGCTGCTAAAGACGCACAAAATACTCCCCCCTCCCCCCACATACACACATACAACAGACTTATCTGGCCCCAAATGTCAACAGCGCCAAGTGTGAGGAGCCCTGGGTTAGGGAGATTGTGCTGTCCACACCCCGGGGCATATGGATGTTTACCGCCCTCACTGCTAAGATGGTTCTCTAAGTGCAAACCCTGCAGCTCTGAGTGCTGCCCAGGGAGGTAAGAAGTTCTCAACTCCAAGCCTCTAACAGGCCGGTGAGAGTCAGAGGCCAGAGGCCAGCAGATGGAGAGCGCCCTCAGGCAGTCTGCTCAGACAGGTGGCCATGCTTGTCACCGCCTGTCAGCTCTGAATTCCCAGCTGGCTGGGTGCTACTTGCGGCACTGACAGTGGGAGAGGCCCTGCTTCTTTGCTCTGGGAAGAGGTGGAGAGGACGAGACCCGAGGAGAGAATCGAAGCCCAGACAGAAGAGTCTGGCCAGCCCTCCCCATGCAGCGGGCACAGGGTCACCCAGCCCTGCCCCTACTGCACCGGGGCACAGGGTCACCCAGCACTGCCCCATGCAGCAGGCACAGGGTCACCCAGTCCTGTCCCATGCAGCGGGCAGAGGGTTACCCAGCCCTGTCCCTACTGCAGCGGGCACAGGGTCACCCAGCCCTGCCTCATGCAGCGGGCACAGGGTCACCCAGCACTACTCCATGCAGCGGGCACAGGGTCACCCAGCCCTGCCCCATACAGCGGGCACAGGGCCACCCAGCCCTGTCCCATGCAGCGGGCACAGGGTCACCCAGCACTACTCCATGCAGTGGGCACAGGGTCATCCTGGCATCTAGGAGCAGATTCTGACCCAGGAGATTTGAACCTCCACGTTCTCATCTGAAAAATGAAGAGACTGGGCCCTGGCCAGGTGGCTCAGTTTGTTGGAGCAGCATCCGTACACCAAAGGCTGCAGGACACCCAGGTTGCGGGTTCAATCCCCCATTAGGGCACGTATGGGAGGCAACCTATTTGATGTTTTTCTCTCTCTCCCACCCCTTCCTCTCTCTCTAAAGTAAATTTTTTAAAAAGGAAGAACCTGGGTCTTATGAGTTTTGAGTTTTTTTTCTGGCCTAGAAGTCTATAACTGCAGGGCACCAAAATGCCTGGGAGGTAAGGGCAGGTTCCCGTCAGCAAGGAGGGTATCTTAGGGTCCAGTAAGGGAGCGCTCCAGGTGTGAATACGTCACAGGGGTGGGACCAAGCCAGCAGTAAGGCCACCACCAGCCCAGGTGGATCAGAGATGAGACATGATGATACCATGGCCCTGAAGGGGCATCATGCCGGCTTCCAATCACTCAAGGTGAGGGTGATTGGGGGTGGGGGTGGGGGGTGGCTTCAGCAGAGGAGCAGCCTCAGAAGGGAGAAGCTGAGAGGGCTGGTAACCACCTACATCTTCCAGAAGGAGAGACTGTGGCAAGGATAATCTTCAGAGTACTGGGCAGAGGAAACCATTCTGAGGGAGAAAGTAGTCCCCTGTTTAGGCATGTGGTGGTGATGTGTGTGTGTGGGGGGGGAGAGGTGCTGGGGAGGTTTTGTGAGAGGATTCCCAGGAAGGCAGTTAGCAAGAGGGGATTTTCCTGGTGGACCCAGGAGCTTCTGAAGCCAAGTCTTCAAGGGGGAGCCCACTGACCCCTCTGACAACACCTCCCCGTGGAAGACAGACCTGCAAAGCCACCCATTGTTTTTAAAACTCCACCTGGAACACCAAATCTCTGACCCCAGCCCGGCCAGTGCTTTATCTCTGATATCAGAAACAGAATCGACAAGAGGTGGATCAAGGTGGTAGGAAGCATGACGAACAACAAAACACTGGAAAATGTTTTAGAAACCCAGACCGGGGTCAGTCAAGGAGGCTGGAGCTCCCTGCCAAGGCGGCTTTAGGCTTCAGGCGGTTTCTGGTGGAGTCCTGGGAGATAAGTGGCCTGTGTTTGTCGAGGGCTTAGGGAGCTTTAGCCGAGGCCGCACACAAAGGGGCCCTCTGTCAACAGCCCTTCAGGCCACTAATAGGGCTGAACAAACACTAGGGTAACAAGCTCTTCACACCTGTGGGCCTTGGGAACGGCCTGGCCCCTTTGTCAAGATGTCAGACAAAAGAACTGTTGGGAGCCCAAACCCAGCCAGACCCTCTAGGGCTTCTGGAGAAGGGGGGTACATCTGAGAGCTGTGAGTCCTGCTCCTTCAAGCAGAGGAGAGGTATGTGAACTCCATCTGAGCTGGGAGCCCTGGTAATGCCGTCTGCTGATCTTCGAACAGAGGGTATTCGTGGGGCTGGGATGCATTTGTGGGGCTGGCATCGGGGCCACCGGAAGGATTAAGGGTACCACAGCCACAGCCTTGTGCCTTCTCTCCCGCTGTGTGCGGCGACCGGCCCCTCCCCAATCAACTTCGCAGGGCCATCCCCTGAATTGGCTTGATCTCGCCATCATATTTTCCACTGACTTTTTCCTCTGTAAACAACTCAGCCTTTTCTTTCTCCTGCCCTTTTTTGGCTGCCACACCTCCCCCTAAGGCTTTGAAACAATCCCCTCGTCTCCAGGCCCTTCACTACTAAGGAAGCAGCTGACTCCTGCTGCACACCCTCCTCTTTGGAGGAGCCGAGGAGGGTCTGCTGGGCCCAGCAGCCCTCTGCTCTTTGTCTTCATCCTTCCTCCGATCCTCTCTTGGCTGGGCCTGCTCCAGGCAGCCAGGTGAGGGGGGAGCCGGCCATGGAATGCCCCTGGCCCACTGTGTGTCATTCCCAACTCAATGACCGTCCACCGTGCATGGTCCCTCTTCGAACACTCCTCCTGACTTATCACTGCCCAATTCTGGAACTTCTGGTGGCTGTCTACTGGCTACCGGCTGTGAATTCTCTTGTCCTCACAGGTAATGGTTTCAAAATAGAGGTCCGGAGACAGACCCTAAGAAACACCCCTGCCACTCCCAATCCACACCCAAGATCTATCCACCACCCAGGGAAGGGGGAGGGAGTGATAGCCAAGAGCAGCAGCAGGCTCCTAGAGCTGCTGCAGTTGCCAAGGTTTCCAAATGCACCCTGTTATGGTGGAAGAGATGAGAAAACGAGTCCCCCAACAGGCAAAGCAACCTTGCCAAGAACCTGGAAGCAGTTAGGGAACACTCCTAATCCAGGCCCTTTCCAGACCTCCAGCGTGGAGGTGAGGGTGGCATGGCGGTGGCAGAAGCAGCCTGATAAATCCCCGTGGCCACTGGAATTCCTTTCTGAAGGTCCAGAATTTTCCAAGTACAAGAAGTGAGAGTAAAGCTCCCCACCCCACCCCCCTGGGCCGGGATTGCCATGAAATCCTCTTTGCCTGTGGCTGTCCCCTTGCCAATGCCTGTCTGGCAGCACCAACTTCCTCCCAGCCCCTTTCCCCAGCGGTGTGCACACTTCCCACCCTTATTAAATGGACAGATGAGCACTGATTTGCCAGCCTTGCCGGCCAGGCCTGGCCCCAAGCTCCCTAGAGTCATTTCCCATCTGTAATGGGTCCCATCACCGAGTCTGGCTCATGCCAGCCGAGAGGGGCAAAGCTGACTCCAGCAGGAGTAGGAGAGGCGAGGGGGGTGAATGACTTGCAGTAGATTCCGAGCCCCTGACACCAGGCAGGAAAGCATGCAATTCCCAGGACGCCACTCAATCCCGTCACCACCATCTCAGGCAGCGTCCCTCTCTGCTTGACCGGTTATTTAATTCAACTCTTTAGTTAACTTGGACTTGGACTTCTAAGCTCAGAGACCAACCCACCCTGCTGAACTGCTCCAGAACTACAACACCACACACAGAGCCAGGTGAGCTCAATAGTTCGGGGTTCATGCTTATGAATGGAGACAGCTGAAACGGGGGGTGGGGGGGGTCCCCTGGGCCACTCCAGGTCAACATCAACACGGCTTCTCATTTTCCTAATTCACTTGCCACTAGGGGTGCCAGATTCAGAAAATAAAAATACAGGATGCCCGGTTGAACTGGAATTTCAGCAAATACCTTTTAGTAAAAGGATGCCTAAGAGTTGCTTAGCAATCCTATCCCCAACACCTGGTGGACCCCTATCAAAGGTGTGCTTTGCCTAAGATGTGCGATTTTACATGACAATTTTTAATCAAAGGAAACTCTAATCTTCTCAGCACCTGAAAGTCCCCGGGGAGGTTAAGAGGGCCCTCGATTCCACAGGACCAGCCGGGAGGAGGCCTGCTGGGCTTCTCTGAGCCCCAAGGCTTGTCTGATGCTTCAGTTCCTGTTTGATCAGAGTGACTCTGACCTTCCTTAATCAAGTTCCTTTTTCCAACTGCTAAATAAGAACAGAAACCCTTCTGAGACCACGGGGAAATGTGAGAGAAGGGAACGAGCCTGCTCATCTGATGACCCAAAAGGTGTTCCCCAGGCTACACACTCCACCATCAGGGCAGAGCCAACAGGCACATCCCCATCAGGCCCGTGAAGGGCCCCTATTTCCTTAGAATGCCTCAAGATCCCTGCAAAGCTCCCTATGTGGACTCACACTGCTGTTTAGGGAAAAACAGAAGGAAGGCAATTATGACCAGTATGGCCTAAAATCTTTTTAAAAATATTTTTATTGATTTCGTAGAGGAAGGGAGAGGGAGAGATAAATGATGAGAGAGAATCACTGATGGGCTGCCTCCACATGCCCCACACTGGGGATCAAGCCCGAAACCTGGTCATATGCCCTGACCGGTAGACACTCAACCACTGAGATACACCCCAAATCTTCACTCCAAACAGGCCATTTTTATCAGGACATGCTTTCGGGTGAAACTGATCAAACTCTGAATCCCAATTCTGAATGCAGTTATTTTAAACCAGTAGGTAACCTTTATTTAGATATCAGTCAAGTTTTTATGAGATTACAATGAAAGACTTTAATGAAACATCATCATATCACTGAAAAATGTACTAGTAGGGTGCTTGTCACAGGCCTGACAAAGTGACAAGGAAAGGCAGATTCCAGCTGACTGGGAACAGAAGGGGCCAGCCCAAGAGAGAATGGCCTAGTCGTTCCTGGAGGCATTCCAGAAGAGGGACACCTGCCGGAGATTCCAGCTCAGGGAGGAGGTCCAACTAGACTGACAGAGTCTCTCCCTTCCTTCTCAGGGAGCCTTAGAGAAGACACTGTTCCACCTCTGGGTTCAGAGAACCTCCCAGGTTTGAGTCTAGGGCTGGCCTTGTTAATATGCTCTCTTTTTTCATTTTCTTTTTTTAAGTTACTGATTTAGAGAGAGAAAGGGAAACATCAATTAATTGTTCCACTTATTCATGCATTCATTGGTTGACTTTTGTATGTGCCCTGACTGGGGATTGAACCAACCGAGTTACCCAGCCAGGGCCAGCCTGGATAGTAGTCTTACAGTTAGGTTTGTGGAAGGGACCTGAGAAGTCTTCCAGTCTATAGTGACCCTCAGTCCTTGGGGTTGGGACTGTGCATGCAGGAAGGAGATGGCAGAAGACCTGACCTGTGGGCAAATGTGGGGGGTTTATATGCAGAAAATGAAGCAAATGCTCCTTCTAGAGGGGTGTCCCAAGTTATCAGCTCTAGCTAGAGAACACGCCTGGGGCCACAGTCACCGCTTCCTAACAGCAAGGAGTCTGCAGCAACAGCAGTGGCTTCATTGGAAAACTAGCCAGTCTTTCAAGGTCTCAGAGGCTTGAGGGCAGACCCATCTTTTACAGAAATGAGCCAATACAGCAGCCTGCTGAGCACCTCTGGGGTCCCAGGACAGGGACGATAGACAACAGCTCCCAGCCATGGTCTGAAGGATGAGGAGGGCAAGCAGTGGGGAGCAGAGGGCAGGGCAGGAGGTGAGGGCAGTGCTGACAGCAGAATGTCTTATTACCTGTCCACCTCAACCCATGTTAGCCACCCACAGCAGTGACAGGAGAGCCACCTGAAGTCATTTCTCTGCACTGAAGTAGGTACCAGATACCCACAATTACATTTACTCTTCCTCCCACCCCACACCATGCAGGGATCCCTAGCGTCCCACCTTGCACCCTACTTATCTTCCTCAGTTTCCCATCATGAAGCATGCACTACTGCTCTCAAGGAAAGTCATGGAGGCAAGAGAGGAAAGACACTGAACCTACCCCTCTTCCTCTCCACAGGAGGCCTAGATGGAAAACGAGTACAAACACATTTGCTTTTCTAACCCCTCTACCCTACATGATACAACTTTAAATTATTCTCACCAAAGGAGGCCATAAAATAAGAAAGTGGAGGCACCAGGGGCTGACTTTGACATACTTTATCCACCCAACATTCTCACAAACAGGGGGTGAGGAAAGCAGAGCCATGCCCATTTCACAGATGAGGACAGTTAGGGGGAGCCTGGCTCACACCGCTCACAAGGGGTGACTGGCATGGAACCCTGCTCGGCTCCAGCTCAGAATCCTGGCTCATCTCTCCCTCCCTGGCAGCATAGGGTGGGTTAGTTGGACCTCCGCTGGTGACTCGGTTGGCTTTGGAATAAGAATAGAACTATTATTTAAGGGACAAGCTGGGGAGGGCTCTTTTATGACAATAGTTCCTCTCAGGTAAAGTCTTTGGAAATGTCTTTTGTTGCCCTAAAATTAGGGGGTTTGGGAACCAGACAGGTTCCTTGTACATGTGGGGTGGGGGCACCCACATGTGAACACCCCACATTTCTTGGCCCTGGTACTTCTGGCTGCTTTGGATTTGGCTAATTCCCCAGGCGTCCTCTGTAATTCCACAGTAATATGGCTTTAATTGTCCCCAAAGCAGGCCATTCCCCCTTTATTGTGCAGTAAACTTCCCTCCACAGTTCAGATTTCATGCATTGACCCCTGCTAGGGAGCAAGAAGCCCAGCCAGATACCATGGTCCTCATGGTCAGCCTCTCGCCTGGCCAGCTAGCCCCTGTAGCCCCTGGGCCCAGAGCTAGGAGACTGACAGGGCCATGGGCAGATGTTAGGGCCCCAGGGGCGGGGCACGCTGGGAAGGAGGCAGGGACACTGGTCTGTGGTTCTGTCTGGAAAACGAATTAACTTAACAAATGCAAACAAGCTGTAACAGCAGGATTCATTAGGCCCAGTGGGGACTTGGTTTTATCCCATTTGCTGGTCTGTTTCATCAGCAAACACCACTGAGGCCAGAGTAGGAGGTGCCACGAGGGGGCCTGTACAAATCTCCTCCCTATGCGATCTGGGCCAGATCCCCTGACCTTCCCTTTATCAGATGAGCTATGCCTGGCAAAACACAATGCAGAAGGTAAGTCTGGAGCTGGATGCACGAGTTCAATCAAGTGAGTCCAGGCCCAGGGCTGTTGGGTAGGTGACCCCTTTATCACCATGACCTCTTCTCTTCTCTACCCCCAGCCAAACAGCCAGCCCTTCTGGAGAAGTCACACCACCGGGAAGATGGACTTCCATAAATCCATGACCACAAAGAGTCTCCCAGTCACAGTGGCCTGCTCCGTACTCCTCACTGTAGCCTCCCATGCCCTCCACCCACCCCCATCTGCTGTAACTTCCACCATAGCATATCTGTCCACAACATACACATACACATATCTGTCTACAACATACACATACACATATCTGTCCACAACATACTAGAGGCTCTGTGCTCAAAATTCGTGCACTGATGGGCAGTCCCTCAGCCCAACCTGTGCCCTCTTGCAGTCTGGGAACCCTCAGGATTCTGACTGACAGTTAGGCCCAATCTCCTAAGCAGAGTTGGATATCTTGCTGCCGCTGAGGTGGGAAAGGCTCCTGCCACCACTGCTGCGCTACCAGCCATGAGCCCAGCTTCTGGCTAAGTGGTTTTCCCCCTTTGGGAGTACACTGACCACCAAGGTGCAGCTCCTGCATTGAGCGTCTGCCCCCTGGTGGTCAGTGTGCATCACAGCAATCAGTCATTCTCCCATTCAATCAATTTGCATATTAGCCTTTTATTATATAGGATATAGGATAGCACATACTTCACATACCCGTTTATTTACCATGCTTCCCTAATCTAAGCTCCTTGAAAGCAGAAATGTTTTTTTCTCTGTTTTGGTTCACTGATATATCCCCACACTTAGACCACAGTGGCTGGTACATTGTAGAGACACAATAATATTTGCAAGTGAATGAATGAGTGGGTCCTTAAGACCTGTCAACCCTCTCTCCCATTCCTTGGAACAATTCCTTATTTCGAATGCTCCCCACCCTCTTTAAACCTTCAGCCCTACCTCGCCCCTCCTCATTTCCACAGCTGCAGTTTGTAGCCTCACCTTCCATTTCTCAGAGAAAATGGAAGTCATTAAACAAGAGCTCCTACAATCTGCTGCTCCCAACTCTGAAGCCACTTCCACCGGGGGACATCCTCCTTCCTCCCTGTGTAAAGCCAGACCCCATACTGCTCTTGTCCTTATCCCCTCGGCTCTTTCAGGAAAAATAAACCATCCTCTCATGCTGGTGCTCAGCCTCTCCCTTCTGTCCTCCTTCATCCTCTCCTTCTACTGGCAGTTGTGCTCCAGTGGCTCCTCTTGAAAAGCCCTCCCTCCAGCCCACACCTCCCCCAACCCCTCTGTCCTGGCCTTCCCTGCTCAGCTCTCATGGCCTCCCTTCAGCTCACTTTTCAGTTATCCCCTCTGCCTTCTTTGTGATTATTCCACCAGAACGGCCATACCAAGTTCACCCATAGCCACATGTTGCAAATTCAATCGATGTTGCCATCTGCCCATTAGACCACTTAGTCCTGAGCGTTCCCCACATCTCCTCTGCAGTCCTCGCTTCTCTGATGTTCACAGCAGCACACAAGCCTGGTTTTCCTCCAGTGGCCCCATTCCCCTGCCATGCTTGACCTTCATCAAAGCTGGACTTCTAAGATGACGTAGGCCTTCTCCCCTCTCACTGGACTATCTCCCTCCATAATCTAACCCAATTCAATTATCTTCTTGGGGAAAAAGTACTCCCAGATTGATGTCTCCAGCCCAGAAATCTGCATGGAGCTTCTGACACATGTATGCAACTGCCTGCCCAGTCTCAGATGTCTGACAGGCACTTCAAACTTAATATGGTTCAAGATCAAAGCCAGACTAGTCCCTCCCAAATCCAGTTGTCTTCTAGGACTGCAGGCTTTCATCTGCCGACAGTGCAAGCCGGAAATGTAGGCATCACCTGTGTCACCTCCCACCCCTCAATCCTGTTATGGAATCTATCACCAAGTCCTATTGACTCTTCAATCCCAAATCTCTCCCATATCCCCCTTCTTCTCTCCAGAGTCCAGGTTATAATCATCCTTGACCTGCTCAGGGGTCATGAACCTGGGTTTACACCCATCTGAGAGTTGGCTTGTGGTTATGAATTCTCTGGAGACCATCTTTCCCCTCCTGTCCAGTGAGAAAGGTCAAAATAGGCCATTGCACCACATGCCAGAGGGGGGAGTATGGATTCAGCGGGAAGCAATGCCACCATCACTGCCGAAGTCCACGGCAACGACCCCTTTCCTGTGAACCAGAGCATGCACAGCCACATGCTCCTTTAAGCAGCACGCCGCTCACCTAGACTGCCTGCCACCCGGCATGAGTGTGTTGGCTTCGGCTCTACCGTGTGATCAGCACTTAGCAAAGGGAAGGTAACAATCCTTTGGCAGGTCACAAGATCATTTAATGCAAGCATGTCAAAGCCACTGGCCACGAGTTTGACATGCTTGATTTAGTGGATTATGAGGCAGCATAAAAGAAGATAAATAAGTTAAGGCAAGCAGAAAACGAACCACACGTAGTAAGGGTTCATTACAGTTTTACTTTGGATGGATGGATAGATAGATTGCTAGGTCATGATTTATAATGGTAATTATATTTCTACTGTGTGTCATGGCCCAAAGTGTTTCATTTGAATGCCACTGAGTGTAGTCTGGCTGGTCCTGGAGAACAAGGGCCATGCTTTACTCCTCTGCTGCTGTATGACTGGGCTCAGTAGCATGCTGGGCTCACAGGAGTTCTCACAAACACTGAGAGACACGGATTGACGGCATTCCTGGAGAGAGTGAGGAAATCGTTTCTCTCAGAACTGAAACCTGTTAGGTCCCAGCAAGCTCTCTGCCTGGAGCAAGGTGAAGGCCACATCTATCCTTGCTACAACCTCACCTTCAACCTTGAAGCCAGTGCTAGGTGAAAACCAGGCTTCCTTCATGCTACCTCAAGGGAACTGGGAAATGCAGGTGGCAGGTGCCAGGTCTGAGAAGTCATGATTACCAGCTATGGGCTCCCTCTGCCCTTGTCATGCCTACTTTCTGCCCACATGGCATCAGGTTTGGGCTCCTGCCCCCAACTCCTTCCTCCTGTACCCACAACACTGCCCGATGGGGCAGGCCTAAAGTATCAGTTTTATCAGAAGTCTGCCCTGGCTCCACAGAGCATAAAGACCCATATAGTTTCCACAGCTTGGCATTTGAGGCTCCTCACATCCCCCCAATCCCTGGTGACACCCCAACAACTCCCTACCACTGTCAGCTGCCCACCTACTCTCTCCCTCAGAGACCCCTCTGACTAAAACCCCTCCCTCCAGGGCATCCTCCAACTTGACCCAGAACAGCTATCCACCTTCCTCTGCTATAGGCTGTATCCACAAACAGCACACTAAGGTACACCAGGGGAGGGGTTGCAGCCCCGGATGGTCTCTGCTGCAGGAGGTGGCCTGGGGCACACCTGGTGGGAAGCTCAGTCCCAGAAGTTACTGGCCAAGTTTCACTGCCCTAAGTCCCCGTTTTCAGCCCTCAGGCCAAGTTCTCACCCTCAGATCCCATTCTCACTACCACATCTCCCCGCTAGCTCTGACTGCCCATATCCCTGGTGCCTTGTCTAACCCAACTGCCTTGTCTTGTCCACACTGGTCCCAAAGGCGAATCTTCTGTGTCTTTCGCTTCTTCATCTGCCCGTGGCAGCACCCAGCACCTGGTTGTGAGTACCCCGGGTAGTGCTCAATAAGTCGGTGTGGATGGATTGACTGATGGGGACGGGATGCCAAAGCCCATGTGGGAGCGAGGGACTGTCTGGCTCTGTCTCCTGCCTGGACAAGGACCTTTGGTGACAATATGCAAAGAGAGGAGTCCAGGTCAAGGCCAGGGCCAGGCGGGCAGGGTCTTGAGCCTCCTGGAAGCAGTGCCGTCTTGCCTGCCTTGGCAGCCGCCCCTTGCAGAAGACAGAGCTGAGAAAATCACAAGCACACATCCTCAGCCAGACTGAGTCTGCCCCTCATCTCTGCTGCCCCATTACGAGGTCTATTTGAGCTTCCGGGGCCTGGGGCAGTATCTCACCGCTGAAATTTATGCAAATGAAATAATGAACAATTTGGGCAAAGGAATGAAATTCGGAGCACGATCCAAACCACCGCAGACACCGCCGGCAGGGGTTTTCAAGTTGAGCAATCATTTTAAAGACGATTTAAAGTCACTCAACAGGAAAAAACACACCGGGATTCCTGCAAACAGCAGGCCTTGTGGCTTCAAGAGGCGGCTGGCCTCACTGTGGGAGCGAGGGAAGCTGGCTGGGGAGGGGCCTGGAATCTGTTCTGGGGTTCACTGTTCTTCAGGAAGACTAGGGACGTCGGTGGGCCCATCCCACAGCAGGACACAGCCACTGGCCTGGGTATCCTGAAACACTACCTCCTTCCCCAAATCAGATACAGGAGCAGCTCCAGGTCCAGCCTGGGACACCCCCAAATGCCGGCCAACTCTTACTAGTAGAGACATGGCTGCCCCCAGCAACAGGATACTCCATGTAGTCATTCATTCATTCATTCATTCACTCATTCATTTACTCACCAAATCTTCATGCCCACTGACCTGGGAAAGGGAATGGGGGATATGAATACAAACAGGAGATCCAGTCAGTGGTCTTCGGAAATTTACAGTCTAGTGGGAGGGAGGGACAAAGCATGGACAGAACTCAATTCCAGGCACTGATCATGGGCAAGGAGGTTTAGAAAAGGCAGAGGCCATTTCTGGTGGGGCTGACAGAAACCTTCACAGAGGAGGTGTCACCTGAGCCAGAGCCTCAAAAATAGAGAGAAGACAGTGTCTGGGGAGGGAGAAAGGCATTCCTGGCAGAGGAAAATAGAGAAAAACATGGGAGTTTGGACCATCAGCCCCTCTCTCCTGACCTCTGAAGCAGAGAGTCGGCCTAAATGAGGAGTAACTTTATTTTTTTCTTACCATCTATGTATATACATTGCTTTTTAGATACTAAACAGATGGGGCCTCTCTCTGCCCTCACTCCATCCACTTTCTGTCCACGAGTAAGAAGCAGGGCAGGGAAGAGCAGGGAAAGACAAGCTGGAGAGAAAACCCTAAATTCCATAAGGAGCATGTAGTGGAACTAGAAGGAAGGTTTGACCATGGTTCCCAGGTCCTTTCCCTCTCTCCCCACTGGACTTTCCACTGTGCAAGACAGAGGTGGGGATGAGGGTGAGGCTTCTTAAAGATCAAATTTCAGAAGAAGGAGGAGGAGGTAGAGAAGGAGGGAGGGAGGGAAGAAAGAAAAAGAAAAAAGAAAAGGAAAGAAAGAAAAGAAAAGAAAGGGAAAGGGAAAGAAAAGATGAAGCAAAAAGAAGGGCATAATGGTGCAATCTGATAAAGCTGGAGGGGGGCACATAGGTGGTCACCACACTGTCCTCTGAGCTGTGTTACTATCCTTGTAACTAAGTCAGAGTAAAATAAATGTCAGTTTGGTTGGGTAAACTGAGGTACGGAGGTGAGTGCTCTCTCCCTGACCTGGCTGCTGGCCTGGTGAGGGAAAACTTCCCACCTACTCCTTCCAGGGAGAGCTGCTCCTTCGATGGCCTGGGACAGCTTCTCCTCAGTGAGGACTGACTCTATAAAGATTCCAGAAAGAATGTGAGAAATGGGCTTCGAATTTGCAGCAGGAAACATGGAGGACAGGGGCCACGTGCAAGTGCACACGTGTTTGCATGGGACTATGTCACAGAGCATCTTTTGGCAGAAAGTACCCTCTGAGTGTAGTCTGGGCTCAGCCAATACTCCGTTACACTCAGTCTGGCATGCGTGGGCCCAGGGCTAGTCTCCCAAAAGCAAAGCCAGTGCAATGCCCTGTGAAGGTTGGAAGCTGGGGGTGACCTACGGGCAAGGGCTCTGCTGCAGCCACTCCAGAACCTCAATCTGCAGATGACACAAAGGCGCCAGAAGTCTGAGTCCAGTCTCTACAGAAAGAACAGGCTCCATGGAACACCACCCAAAGCCACATGCCAGGGCTCCTTACAATGCAGGAGGAATCGACGGGCTCCAGGGAACATGGGAGTTAACTCATCCTCTGCTCCAGGGTCAGGCAAGAGGCTGATAGTCATAAAGGACCACCTAATTGACCCCTGAGACTGGCTAATGAGCCAACCCGGCCGGAGCAGGAGAAGAACTCTAGTCTTCCAAAAACAGTGAACAGGATGTGCAAAGGCTCAGAGCAAGAAGCAGCCTTGCATGAGGGTGACATCAGCACAGTTGGACCAGTGGGAAAGGCTGCGTCAGGGCTGCAGTTGGAGATAGGCCCAGAGGTAGGCACAGGTGTGCTGGGGGCAGGGCACCTTCAGACCCAGATGGCACCTGATCTCACACACTTTCCACGAGGAAAGACCAGATCGGGGCGTGATGCAAAGACCTGGCAAAGGTGGACAAAGATGATGGAGTGGAGGAGTCAGGGCGGGGAGCAGAGGGCAGGCCTGGGAGAGTCAGGAGTTGGGCACACTGTGTCTCACTGAGTCGCTGGAGTGGATGAGGAAGCCAGTTTCGGGGTAGAGCGTTCAAGAGGGTTTCATTGAGAGTAACGGGGTTGGAGGGGCTGGAGGCATGTGGATGGAGTGTTCATTCAGATCCTCTGGGTCTGGGGCCCAGGGGCAGGCCTCCCAAACTAGACCATCAAGTCCTGGGACAAGTCTGCTCACCTCTGCCACAACCCAAAATTGAGTGGACTGGTGAGGTTCATTTCAGGTCTGTGACTGCCTTGCAAGAAGCCACCACAAAAAAGAGCCCAGGCCACAGGCTTACCCCTGTGCTTCCGTAAAACAGGGGCTGTCTACACACTCACTTCACACCTGGACCTGCCCCGCAGGACAGTGAGCGAGGCCATCCGAGTGCCAAAGGGCCCTGAGAGCACAGGCTGCGCAGGGGGGCGAACTGGTTCTAACGCCAAAGTGATAGTCCATCCTCAGGGTTCTCCACGCCCACAGCACAGTAAACCCACCCGGAAAGCTTTAAAAAGAAACACAAGATTTCCTACCCACATAAGGGAAACTGATCAATCTGATTAATTAGTCCAAGTGAGGTCCTGGCTGGGCAGCCTTTCAAGTTCCCCATGATAGTAACACACAAGGAATAAGACTCGCTGATAAACCAACCTCTGTCATTCCAATGAGATCTAGAGAGACTAGTCTGAGGAAGAGGCAGCTGCACCCCCAGAAGTGCTAAGAACTTGTTATCACCCAGTTATCACTAAGGAGGAACTGGCAAGAAACCAGTCATTGGAGGGCGTGAGCAGAGTATTATCAGTCCCAGAACAAAGGGGCCCAGATTTCAGGGAGATCCCCATTTCTGTGATTAGTGAGACTTGCACACATCCACTAGGAAGGCCCTGTCATAGACACAGCATCCACTTGCTTTCCAGCTCCAACAACAACAATGCAAGGACCCCAGCTCACACCCCGTGGTCACTACAGGTCCAGATAAAACCTGCTGAGTGGACCTAAGGCGCAGGTTCACACACAGCCAAACCCTGGGACACAGGGAGGAGAAGGGCCCTTCCCAGGCTGGGCGGCCCAGTTCCTTCTGCAGCGCATCCTCAAGCGGGTACCTGGCCTCGGGCCATAGCTGAATGGCCTGGTGAGCGGGGATGGGGAGAAGGGGGGACAGCAGTCAGACTTTCCCTCAGAAGGACACGTCGGGCGAAGAGAAACACCTGGAGCTGCCTGCCAGTGCCCTGCACCTGCCTCCCCAGAGGCCTCCAGCGGAGACAATTAGTCATGGTCTTCAGACTCTCCACTGGATAATGCACCCTCCGAGGACCCAGAGGGGACAGGAAGGGACTGAGCAGTTAGTTGCCCAAGGCTTGGGAGAGTTGACATGGCTCTGTAGTGAGCATATAGTCAGCAGTTACAGGGGAGGAAGAACTCCTATCAGGCTGTAAGCACGTACAATCGGTGCAGGGGTTTGGCCAGAGCCCTTAACCAATGGCATTTAAAAGGCCCCAGAAGTAGGGCTGGGCCACAAGCATTCAGACCCTCAGTCAAAGGGAGCTTTGTATTAGACCTGCTGATTCGTCTGATAAATGTACAGGTCAGCTTCATGCCAAAAGCTAACTGTACTAGGCCCAGGGGCACAAAGGGCACAGGATGTGGTAGCTGGCTTGAAACATTCATATACTAGTGCAGAAGACAGGCATGATCTGGGAGTGGGCCCTGCCAGAGGGGAGGGACATGCAGGTGTGCACAGGGAAGAAGGGTTCAAAGCAAGTGAGGGATGCCTAGGAGCTTTCCCGGAGGCCAAGGGTGAGTGTACTCCTGGCCGGTGGGGCAGCAGGAGAAAGGCTTGGAGTGGGACTGGGTAATGTTCCTGAAAGCACATGGCGTGTTAGTGGACACAATGAGGGAATAATGAGCCCAGAATGTGAGCACAAGTGGCTGAGACAGAGGGAAAAAGCAGTACATGGGTAGGTAATAAAGGGATAAGAGGGTGCTGTAGAGAAACCACCCAGGAAGCTAGCCTTTCAAAGGCCCAAGTGCATGCTCAGATTTCTGTTGAGAGACAGAATTTAAAGGGAGGCTGAGACAACATCCGTTCATCAAAAAGGAACCCAGGAAATACTTTGGACAAACAAAGACCAACAGCACACGGCCCTGCCTGCCAGGAGGCCAGGGTCCAGTGGAGAAGAGGCCAGAATGGACCCTTTAAAAATGGGGTACATGCACTTTATTTATTCATTCAGTAAATATCTACTGAAAGCTACACACCAGGCACTGTGCCAGGCACAGAGGATTCGGCAGCAACCAAACAGACAAAAATCCCTGTGGCCAGACACTGAAGACAGATGATCAACAAGGCACAAAAGAAGCATTCTGGTCTGTGAGAGGATGACAGTGTCAGGAAGAAAAATAAGCAGGAGAGAGGAGAGGGGTCCCAGATGTCAGAGAGAAGTATGGTTTTAAAAAGGGGGATCATGGAGACCTCGTGGAGGAGGTGACTTGTGAGTAAAGACCTAAAGAAGTATAGGCATGAGCCATGCAGACATACAAGGGAAGGACACTTCAGGAGAAGGAACAGCCAGTGCAAAGGCCCTGAGGAGAGAGAGTGCCTGCCAGTCTGGAGGAGTAGCCAGAAGACCATCACTACAACATGTACAGGAAGTTAGAGCAGGGACAGAGGACAGAGGAGGGACGCAACCCAGCCCCAGGCCGAGGGAGGGCACAGAAAGCTCCCGGGTGAATATCAGTCTTGATATTAATGATAGAACAAAGCGCCCAAGACACTACGGTTGTTGGGGTATGATGCTCACAGTAGGTAAGGACAACCATGGTGCCACAAGGCCTTGCAAACTTGGGAGGACAGTATGGAGCTTGTAGGCAATTCAGGTGTGAGGTGAGGGCTGGAATGAGGGTGGGGGAAGAAGGGAAAGAGGAGGAGCCCCATTGGAGGTGTCCTTGGCAGCCCCGGGGTGGGGTCGTATGCCAGCATGGGAAGAAGGGGAATGCCCTGAGGTATTTAGGGTCCAAGGGATGTCAGGGACCAAAGGGGAAACCCAGAGGGCAGCCAGTGGGAGTGGTCCCCTGCTGTGTGGCTGCCCAACCAGCTGAAGCTTTGGAGAAAAATCGCCAAGCAAGACTGAAACTCCTAGAGGACAGGTTCTGGGTCTTTGATCGCCTCCCCAGCACCTAGGAGAGGGGAGGACAGGGTCTCCCTCCACCTCCCTTAGTCCTCAGGGATACCCCCATCTTATAGCTAAGGGACAAGCGCATGAAGGCCTGACCTATGGGTATGACAGAGCTGGAGGAAACCCCTGTCCGACCCATTCTAAAGGCTCTGCCCTCCCACCCATCACCTGCCTCCCACGGGTAACAAATCCAAACTTGCCAGCTAACTCACATCAGGTAGAAAACAGGAGAGATGGTCACCGACCAGACCAGCCTGGCCCTGGAGTCGCCAGGCTCTCATCAAGGTATCAGAGCAAGCCCTGGCACCCTGAGGGCCTGCTCCCAAATAGGCACTTTTTTCCCCGACTGCATACCTGAGCAATTAGGCTAGTGGGGGAGGCGTAGACACAACCGCTGGCTCAGTGGGGTCGCAGTTTTCAAATTCTTTGTTGAATGAGACTTCATCAATCCTGAAATGCACATTTCTCTAAGTTTTGCCATTTCTGGAACCTATGTAGACCAGGCAGTTGGGTTGGCTCACTAGCTACTGGCTGCAAATGAACATGGAAGCCTGCAGTGGGGGAGGGGCAGCGTAGAAAACACAGGCCAAAGGCAAAACTGGCTTGGCTCAGTGGATAGAGCGTCAGTCTGTAGACTGAAAGGTCCCAGGTTCAATTCTGGTCAGGGGCATGTACCTTGGTTGCCAGCACATTCTCAGTATGGGGCATGCAGGAGGCAGCTGATCGACGTCTTTCTCTCATCAATGTTTCTAATTCTCTATCCCTCTCTCTTCCTCTCTGTAAAAAAATTCAATAAAATATATTAGAAAAGAAAAGAAGAGAAAAGGAAAGAAAAGAAAAGAAAAGTCAAGGTTTGGAGCAGGTGTTGAGTGGAAATGCTTTGGGGACATTCCTGATTTCATTTGCTTTTCCCTGTTAGGATGTGCACAAACCTTAGACTCAAAGGCACCTCAGTGGTGATGGAATTCACCAGGCCACTCTGAATGCTGGCGCTCCACGAGAATGTTTTCTCCCAGAGGGGAAAAGCAATCAGGGTCACGAAGGAAGGTACGTGGTGAGGGGCAGCAGTCAGACCAGAGGCGCAGCAAAACTCGGCATTCTTCCCATTGCATCAGGCAGCTCGCGTCTGCCTACACTCCCTCGGCTCTTCCCTCCGCTCGGCAGCTCCTGGGGCCTTCCAGATAAAGTGCCTTTTAATGAGGCCCATTGGCGTCTCCAATGAACACGCTGTAAAACCAACTCCACGCTGGCTGGAGAGTTTTCCAATTTCCTCAGGTCTGAGTTCTGCAAAGATGTAGCTGAGGGTGTTAATCTCGGCCCTCGCTTTTTTGCTGGAGCAGGTAATCAAAGCGGGCGCTGCATGGGATAGTGTTACTGCCGAAAGGGGCCTTGAGATGAGAGCCAGCCCCTGGTTTTGCAAGCGGAGGGAGGAGGGCCTGGCCCGGTCACTCGGGGTAGCGTCCAAGATGGGGCTGCAGGCCCCTAGGTTCATTTTTTAAATTCTCTTTCTTCTGTTCCATAGCACCTCGGATGAACGTCAAATAGGATTTTTTTTTCTTTAGCTCTGGGGACCATTTTTTTCTGTTCTCAGTGCCTGGAAATTCCAGGAAGGTGATGACTTTGGTCACGACTGTACTAGGTGTAGGTGAACTTGATCCAGGCAGCCCTTCAAATGGGGCAGGTATGAAACATGCTAGAGGCCTTGAGGGGACTCCTGGTAATATACCAAAGGGACAGCCACGTCCAGAACCCTGGGTTCTTCCTCCTCCCAATAACTGAATCCAAGGAAAACATCCAGGTTTAGATGAAGCACATTAGTCTAAAAACGGAGGGTTGAGGGGGGGAGTTTGAAGTGGGGGCTGGGGATAAGGGGCACTCCCTCCCTCCGCTGTGCACTGGGGACAGATGTCAGGCAGGAAGCCACCTCCACCTCCCTCCTGCTGGACCCCTGGGTCCCAGGCTGATGCCAGGAGCACCAGGTCCATGGGCCCTCCTTCAGCACCTTCCCATGTCACTGGTAACCCGCAGGAAGGTTCTGGAGGGGTTTAGGTGACCAGAAGCTCCGGCTCCCAGACCACAGAGGCCATGGTCACCTAGGATACCTTTACATGAACCTGACATTCCTTTCCTACTTCCTAGGAAGATTAACGTCACCCGGGCCACTCATATCTCATTGATGAAATCACTGGTGAAAGCTCTTGTTCTCAGGAGACTTCCCACCATTCCCCAGGGCTGGGTTCAGGTTTGTGGTACCTGCCTCTCGGAGCACAAGTGGTTTTTAAGGGCAAGAATGCCCAGCAGAGGCCAAGTGCAACCAAGGAAGTCAAACAACAGAGCCTGATCCCTCTCTGCCTCTGCTACCCCTTCTGAGCGTGCCATCCTCCAGCCTACACAGGCTCGAGCAGGACACAGCCGCCACGGCTCTCCAAGTAGCACCAAGCTTTGGCGTCCTACAGCCCCTTGAGAAGAACTCAGAGTCACTTATTAACTTTTGTTCCCACAAGTAGCCCACCAAGTTCTAAGGGCACCATCTCGCACACCCCAGCTCTGCACCATCATCCCATCCACACCCAGGCCTCCATCATCTCTGAGCTGGAAACTCCCAGGTCCTCCCCCAGTCTCCCACAGAGCAGCCAGGCTGACCTTACGAAAATGCAGACAGGATCATATCATGCCTAAGCTCAACATACACCCTCATTTTCCCTTTGCACTTGGAATAACACCATACCTCATCTTTGCCCTCCCACATCTAGCCTCTGCCTGCTTCTCTGCGCTGCTCACCCACCTCACCCCCATCCTCCCACCTGCTCCACCCGTGGCTACTTTCCCCCAGTCCTTCTTCAGGTTGTACACAGGACACAGGGCAGCTTGTTGCACAGCCCCATCCCCCAGTTGAAAGGGCCCACTGCCTAAGTGCCAGTCCCTCCCGCTGGCATCTGTGGCCCTCCACAGGGTATGCTCTCGAGGCCACACCTCCCAGTGTGCCGGGATGTTCTGCAGGTGCTTGCATCCTGTGGCACCCGCCATACCCTCTGACCGTACCCTCTGACTGCAGACCTCCGCCTCCAGGAACCCTCCCTCATGGTTCTGGGCCCCTGCCTCAGGCAAGTCAGAGCAACCTGGAGGGGCAGGCAGAGCAACCTGGAGGCTGAGGGGAGTGTCTAAGCCCTTCCACGTGCCAAGCAGTTTTCATTTCCTTCACAAAGCATCATTCCCATTCGACAGTAAGGAAACTGAGGCACAGAAAAGTTCAGTCACTGGTCCAGGTATCATAGTAGGGCCACAATCAGGGGTCAAACGGAGGGAGTCAGGTCCCAGGGTCTGGGAGCTGAACCACAGATTCTGGCCTGGGCTGAGAGAAAGAGGGCGAGCACTGGACAGGAAGTTTCTTGTAATGGCCCACAGCATCTACTATCGCGTAGGGCACAAAGTAGGCAGGTGCTCAGTAATGTCACTACAATCTGTTAACAAGAGACCCTGCATGGTTTCCACAGTATCGTCAGCTACTCCCTGGTTGTCACGGGCTCGTGCTCCTCGTCACTATCATCGAAGGCATCACTGGAAAAGAAAGCATGGCTGAGTGTGGTCTGAGGGCCGCCAGGCCCCTCTTAGGCCCTGGGAGTGGCCGAGGCTGCCTTGGAGCCTGGGCAGACCACCCAGCAGGCTGCCCACCCACACGCTCCCTCTGAGTTCAGGAAGTGGAGTCAGAGAGAAGCTGGAGGGAGGAGGCACAGGGAAGACGTGTCTGTCCGGCCCACTGTCATGGCAACAGCTCAGCGACGGGAGTGGGGAAGCAGTATCCCTGACTCGCTGGCCTCCAGGTCCTCCACCACATTTCCACCCCGAACCTCCCATCAGGAAGGAAAAAGCAAGGACTGTGCCCGGCACACCCAACTAAGAAAGAAAAGCATCTAGGAGTCAAGAACATGAGTCAGCAGAGGGGGGATGCTGGTTTTTAAGAAAAACGGATGTCATGAAGACATGGCCTTGGAACAGAGGGACCTGGGCTGACACAGACCTGCCTTCCCTGGGCCCGGGAACCATGCAAGACTCAGGGCAAGGGACAAGGCAAACATTTATTAAGAGACCTGAGTACTCGCTGGTTCAAATGACAAAGCCATTATACTCAGGTTCCCTGAAGAAAAGCTGAAAAAAATAGATTATTTACTCTCACCAGGGAGGACAGTGACTGTAACATACACAGCGACTGGGATCGACACCACACACAGCCCTTTGCTCTGGTGTGTGCTGTGCCGTTCACAAAGCTTCCCAGAGCCTGAGAGTGTGTCACTGGCCACAAGAATCAAAACAGTGTGAACTGACATAAGAATAGAGAGAGGATTTAGTCAAAGAGAATGCCTAAAGTGAGACCTATTTATTTCACAAGCTGAGGGGGAAATTGGGAAGAAGAGGACAGATTGAGGAATAAGTGGTATAATGATTACATTTTACTTTACTACCTTCTACCAAGATACTTCAGACAGATTAAATGTTTACATGTGAAAAGAGAAACTGCAAAAATTACTAGACAAAACCGTAAGTAAATATTTATATAATCTTTGGGGTGAGAAGGCCTTGCTACAGGATGACACCAAAAACAAATACCATAAAACATGTATGTAAATAGATGATGATTTAAAGATGTCTCTGTTAGAAAGGCACACACATTTACATATTTAAATAATAATAAGAATCAATAACACCTGAGAGAAATATCTGTAAGACAGAAGATGTGCAGAAAGTTACAATCCTATCTAATAAAGAGGTAATATGTTAATTGACCACCACTTCATCACAAAGCTGGATGCACCCACAGCTGAGGCCAAGTTCCCATAAGGAGCCTTAATAAGCAATCAGCAGGGACCTGAGGCTACCACCTCCCCCTATCCTGTGGGGTTTGACAGGGGACTCAAGTTGCGCCCTCCACCTGGCAGGGCTTGACAGGGGACCTCAAGGTGCACTTCCTGTCCTGGTGCTGGGCTAGGGGACTTCAGGCTGCTCCCCCTGCCCCAGTGCCAAACTAGGGGACCTCAGGCTGTGACCCCCACCAGGTGGGGCTTGACAGAGGACTTCAGGCCACACCCCGCACCCAGCAGGGCTTGACAGGGGACCTCAGGCTATGCCCCCCACCCAGCAGGGCTTGATAGGAGACCTCAAAAGTGTGCTTCCTGTCCTGGTGCTGGGCTAGGGCACCTCAGGCTGCTCTCCCCGCCCCAATGCCAAGCCAGGGATATCAGGCCATGCCCCCCACCTGGCAGGGCTTGACCGGGGACCTCAGGCCGCACCTCCCCGACCCCAGCACCAGGCTGGGGGATCTCAGACCACACCCCCTGCCTGGCAAGGCTTGACAGAGGACCTCAGGCCACATTCCTCACCCCAGCACCAGGCCAGGATGCTATGCCCCCATGCCTGGCGGGGCTTGACAGGGCACCTCAGGTTGTGCCTCTCACCCAGCAGGGCTTGACAGGGAACCTCAATGTGCATCCCCAGTGCTGGGTCAGGGGAACTAGGCCATGCCCCCCACCCAGCGGGGGACCTCAAGGCATGGCCCTTGCCCTGGTCTGGGATGGGGGACCTCAGGCCAGGGAACCTGAGGCTACGTCCCCTACCCAGCAAGGCTTGACAAGAGTGGGACTGGCCAGGTCTGAAATTAGCCCAATGGGGAAAGGGGGAGGCCAGGTCTGGGTCTCATGTGATTTTGAGGAGCAGGTGGGTGGGCAGGGACTTCACTCTGAGTCCCTTAGTGCGCCCCAGACTCTGACAGGAGGAAGGTTTTCATATATATTTTACTAATTTTCTTTCATCTCTGACACTTCTATGATAGAGAAAGGGAAATAGCAATGTTAAATTATTTCCTCTAACTAATTCCCTTTTAATGTGCATGAATTTTATGCACCAGGCCACTAGTCTTTAATATATAAAGAGTTCATTAAGAAAAAAAAATGAGCCCTATCCAGTGTGCTTAGTGGTTAGGTCATCAACCTGTGCACCAAAAGATCTTGAATTGGATTCCTAGTCAAGGGCATGTACCTAGGTTTCAGGTTCGCTCCCCACCCCAGGGCCAGGTCTGGGCATATGTGGGAGGCAACCAGTCAATGTGTCTCACATGGATGCCTCTGTGTCTCTCTATCTCTCTGTCTCTGTCTCTTCCCCTCCCTCTCCCTGGTCCCTCCCTTCCTTTCACTCTCTCTGAAAAAGCATTGGAAAAAATACCTTCGTGTGAAGATTAACAAAAAAGGAAGGAGGAGAAGAAGGAGGAGGAGAGAGGGGGAGGGGAGGAGGAGGAGGAAGAGAAGAGATGAGCTCTTACTAAAAAAAAAATGTATCAATACCCCAAAAGGTAATATACAAAATATAAATTCAAAAAATGTTCACTCTTCCATGTTAGTTTTCAAAGACATACAAATTAAAATAACCAAATACCACTTTTTATTGTTTAGAGTAACTAATGCCCAATACATATAAAGAAACAAGGATAAGCATTCTGGGGACAACAATAAAAATATGTATCAAAAGTCTTAAACATGCACTTATTCTTTGAGCTAGCAATTTCTCTGAGAATGGCATAAAGTTCAACTTAGAAGGATATTCAACACAGCAAAGCTTAGAATGCAAACATCCAAGCACAGCACAGCCAGCAAGTTTAAATGGCTGATGGAGGCATGTAGACCCACAGATGGAATCCTACACAGCCACACAAAACCACAGGATAGCAGACGATTCAACAACATGGATAGATGACAAAAATATACCATGTAAAACACAGTGTAACTGCACACACAACAGACACACACACATGGAGAAAAGCCTACCAGGTGACAGAGACTCTAAATGTTAGCAGTCACTTGGGCGGGAGGAATTCACTGTTACTTGCATTTTCTTTTCTCCCCTAGTCTATTATCTTCTAACTAGAGGCCCAGTGCACGAATTTGTGCATGGGGGGGAGGAAAAGAGGGTTTGCCCAGCCTGGCCCCAATTGGGGCAGATCAGGGCCAGGCCTGTGGGGAGGGGTGGGGGGAAGGAGACAGCAGGAGATTGGCCAGCCAGCCCTCCCTGATTGGCCCAATCAGGACCAGGCCAGCTCAGGGGAGGAGCCATGGGTGATTGGCCGGCGGGCCCTGCCCCCAATTGGGGTGGAGGGGCTGATTGAGGTGGGGCTGGCCATGGGGAGGGGCTGTGGGCAGTGGGCCTGGTTGCCCCAGCATTATGGTCACTAGCTTTCTATATATATAGTATTTTCTACCACTAACAGGCACTGCCTGAGACCCATTCACATGCTCTAGGGCACAGCAAGCCCATCATCTGGTGAGGAATACCATGGGACCCCCAGCATGTCCCATCCAAGTCACCACTTGCTAGTAATGGTGCTACAAAAAAAGTATAATTCTGAAACTAACTCTGTAGACCCCCAAATGCCTACAACTGAGAAAGGTCATACTCCTCCTTAGCACTGACCAGGTCCCAGTCCACCTTTCCCACATCAAGAAGAGGGTCTCTGGCCCTGGCTGGTTTGGCTTAGTGGATAGGAGTGTTGGCCTGTGGACTGAAGGGTCCTGGGTTTGATTCTGGTCAAGAGCACATGCCCGGGTTTCGGGCTTGATCCCCAGTAGGGAGCCTCCAGGAGGCAGCCAATCAATGATTCTCTCTCATCATTGATGTTTCTATCTCTCTCTCCCTCTCCCTTCCTCTCTGAAATCAATAACAATATATTAAAAAAGAAGAGAGTCCCTGACAAATTGGAGGGTGTCAGGGAAGGTGATGAGACATTGAGAGATCTGGAAATGGCAACAAGAGGACTGGTACCTTAAAGAAGGAGGTATGATCGCAGGGGGAGGAAAAGCCTGGGGCTTGGAGGGGTGGCTATTTCGTGGAAGTGGAAGAGCAGCTGCTCTGTGCCCAGGGAAAAGCATGTTACTGACCAGAGTTGTCACCCTGGGCTGGGCCCCAGTGCAGCCGACCAGATGGGGGGTGCTGCAGACCATGTTCCCCACGGGTGCAGAGGCGTGGGAAGGCAGCAGAGCCCCCGCAGTGCGCAGGAGAGCAAGCACAATCAGCAGAGCCAGAATAACAATAAGCATAGGTATGCACAGAAATGCCGACAGGTCCCCGAGAGAAACGCAATGCCTGAGCCGAGCAGGGAAATCGCAGAGGAAGCACGCTTCCAGCAGGCGCAGATTAACAAAGAAGATGGGGGAGGAAATAAAAAATAGCATGAGGTGCCGCTGTCAGATATTGTACTGTGGAAGGAGAAATTAACTACCCCCTGCACAGCAAGGCTAGGCCAGGCCAGGCAGGGAGCAGCCAGGGAAACTCAGGGGGACAAGAAGCAAAGGATGGCCACGGGGAACAGAACCTGAGCATAAGTGGCCTCTAGGAAGAGAAGGAGAAAGCCCTAGGTTGGGAGGAGACAGGAGTTTTATCACCAGTGGGATCATTAACAAGCCGCTGTCTGGACCCAGGACTGTATGACCGGCTCATCCCTCCAAGGAATTTTAAGTATGACATCAGCTATCTGCCCAATGTCTCCATCTGGACCCTTGCATCCTAATTTTCCACGCAGATACGGGAAGAACATGCAAACTCCACACAGTGGCCCGGGCATCATTTTTTTTCTCAATGTCATAACGATGTTGAACAAAACAACTTTCGTTCTTTGAGGACCTGCTATGCTTGAAATGCTAAGGCTAACCCAAACCTTTGATCAGTCATCACCAAGGAGTAATCAACTCTGGGAAAACTTGATTGTTTTAAGCAAAAAGAAAATGAAAAGGAAAGCTTATGCTGAGCCAAAGAGCCACCTGAGCAGCCAGCAGCTGATATGAGAAAACTTAGGGATGATGCAGGCACAGGAAACAGCAACACTGAAGGAAGATGCTGGAGGGGGGTTGGAGGGCAGGACCTGGGACGTCCTGATGCAGTCCCCAAGACCTGCGTGTGCCAGACCACCCGGCCACCCCTACTCCCGGCACCCGCTCAGGGGCTTATGGGTCAACAGAATCCAGATCCTGAGCAGCAAAGGCGGCCAGGTATGGGCAGGCCCCTGCCCACCACAGGGACTTGCGAAAGAAACACAAAAAGTCTGGTGGGTATTTGGCCTGTGGTTCCAACCTCTCCCAAGTGGGGAAATATTTGAGGGGAACATAAAGCCACCAGCTCTGCATGCTTGGTCACTGATGCAGTAACCCCCATTCCTTAGCTCAGGTAGGTGAGAAGTGGGGCAGATGAGTCCTGGGGACTCTCCTAAACAGCAGCTTCCCATGTACGAAGCCTTCTTCCAAGCAGACTAAGAACTAGCTCACCGACTCAAATAGACAAAGATCTGAACAGACATGTCTCCAAAGAAGATATACAAGTGGCCAATAAGCCTGTGAGAAGGGGCTTACCAACACTAGCTGCCAGGGAAATGCAAACCAAAGTCGGGCCTAGCAGAATGTCTAAACTCAAAAGAGGCAAAGACTGACCAGTGCTGGAGAGGATGGGGGAAAGTGGAGCCCTCGGGCACTCCTGGTGGGAAAATGTCAAATGGTGCCACCACTTTGGGAACCTGTAGCTCTTCAGGGAGTCCGTAGCCCTCCTCCCCCGCCGCCTCCCCCGCCCGGTCTGGCCTGGCGGGAGAATGGGAGGAGGTGGAGCTACATACTCAGGGGAGACCAGGAGGACACTGGTGTATGCGGAGTTCCTGCTACCGCATGACAAGTCATTCCAGGTCAGGACCATCAAAACTAATGCTTGCTGTGAATGAACCCCTTTGCCAGAGGCCCTGTAAACACTATCAACACCCCCCCCACCACCAATGCCACTAGGGTGTTTACTCTCCACTGAACCCCAGGCCCGTGGAACCCCCATGAGAAACAAGGCTTGGGAAGCCAGCTCTGGCCTCTATCGGCTGTTTTCACGAATTTTGCTTATTACAATCTCAGGACAAATTAGAAAGTCTCTTGATTTTATTTGTTAATGTTTTTTTATTTATTTTACAGTGAGAAGGAGGGAGGGGAGAGAAAGAGAAAGAGAGGGAGAGAGAGAGAGAGAGAGAGAGAGAGAGAGAGAGAGAGATCATTCCATTGTCTCCTGTACCACTTGACCAGGGATGGAACCAGCAACCTTTTGGTGCATGGGACAATATTCAACCAACTAAACCACCAAGCCAGGGCTATTTATGTTTTTAAATCAACTCACAGAGATGTCTAGCCAAGAACATTTTAGTAATCAAACTAATTTTAATTATCTAAGCATCACTGGTTCATGAGGAAATGTCAAACCCAATAACACTGCCTTGAAAATGAGGTAAACACAGAAAGGTACATTAAACTATATTGACGTTAGCTGGGAAAATTAAAAGACAATGAATTTTGTTTTGGCAATAAATAATATATTGACATTAAAAAAAAGAATTAACTTAGTCCTCATATCCCTTTGAGGTAGGTACTAACATTAATCCCCTTTTATTTTTTAAGTTATTTGTTAATGCATTTTTATTGATTTCAGAGATGAAGCAATAGGGAGGGAGGGAGGGAGATAGAAACATCAATGATGAGAATCATTGATCAGCTGCCTCCTGCACCCCCACTACTGGGGATGGAACCCACCACCTGGGCACATGCCCTTGACTGGAATGGAACCCTGGACCCTTTAGTCCGCAGGCAGAAGCTCTATCCACTGACCCAAACCAGATAGGGCTTAACCCCCTTTTTACAGGTGAGGAAACTGAGGCACAAAGAATTTTGTGCCCCCGGGCACTTGGCCAGGAACAGAGCCTGGATGAGAAGCAGACAGTGTGGGCTACACTCTCAAGAGCCTGCTGATAGAAACTGCCTGCAGCCTGAGAGTTGGCACCTGCCCTTCCCCTGCAACACAGAGAGGTAAAGGGGCAGGTCTTTCCAAAGTATCTGGATGGGTGGCTCCCTTCCCTGCTGTGGACGCTGCCACCCATCCCAAGGTCTGGGGGTCAAGGTGAGCGGGCACAGCCCAGCACAGGCAAGGCATCTCCCTGGCACAGACCAAGAGGCAATGGCTCTGTCTGAGGCTAAGTCTGTCCTCACGCTTCAGAAATGCACAGGCCTGACTCTTGGCCTCCCCAGCCACTCCGCAAGGGCTCCAGCCTCTGCTCGGCCTCCTCTGGGGAGCAGGAGCCTCTGCCTTTCCCCCAGGCACAGCCGCCCCACCCTCGGCTCCCGATGACAATCTGTTTTATGTCCTCTGCCTCCCTGCCCGTTTCTCGGCTTTCTCTCTATTCATGTGCAGTTTCCTCAGACGCTGCATTTTTTCCTATAACATCATGTCTGATCCAGACTTTCCTAAAAGCACCCTTTCACACCTCACAGCTTCTCCGGGTCGCTCCAGCTGGGCTGGACCCACACCGAGGCCCCTCCTCCAGCAAGTGGGGGCCATCTCTGCCCCTTCCCACACCCCATTCACGCAGCCACAATACACATTTTCATATCAAAAGCCACCCCTTGCACCCCGACCATAAATCCTTCCAGAAAGCAGACAAAATATACTCAATCAGCGATAAATAAAATAAATGGAATGCACTCAACACTCAAAAATATTTCTATCCCATCCTTGTACTTTAAAGAAGCATCATGTCCTCTGAATGTCTGCTTCTGTCAACCTTCAGAATAATCTATTTCTATCGCCTCCTCTGGTGGGAGACGGGGCATTTCTGCACTGTCTCTGTGAAAGGCGGTTGGTCCCCTGGCCACACAAACAGGACTCTGTCCTGGGAGGCAATTGGAAGCTGACCTTCTGGGACCTTCTAACGTAACAATGAGGATGTGATGGATGGCAGTGTTCTCTAACCCTGTTTTCAAGCTGAAGCAAACACCATCTTCCTCAGCTCACAGAAAGGCCTGGGATATCAGCTTCGGAAACAAAATAGGCGTGAGTGTATGAGACGTAAAGGAGAAAGGGGGCCATGGGGAGGGGCCAGGGAAGAAGCCCCCCTGTTGCAGCCGCTCCTCCGTGGTTCACAGACTTAAAGGCTGGCAGACACTCCAAGGACCTCTGCTTGACCTTCTGAGCAAAAGATGGGCAGCTGAGGCCCGTGCAGTGAGGGCTGGCGAAGGCCACCCAGCTAGTAGGGGAGGATGGTCAAAACTGGGGGCTGCTTCCCCACCCCACAAACGCTCTGCCTGAGACACCACACTGCCTGCCCTGGCCCCGGAGCACCTGCTCGTTGTCTGGGTTCTGCTGAGCCACTTGCCTGTGTGGATCAGGATCTAAGAAGCTCACAGCCTCTTCTCCAAGAACAACAGAGCCCGCGCCAGCACCGTGAACCAAGATGCTGAGACCACGAGCGGCTTTCCGGGCCTCTAACAGCTTCCACACTCTGCCCTGGAGAAACCAATGCAGAGGTTGAAGGAAGGGCCACCCGGACTGCCTCTGGGGCCTCCAACCTACCGCTCATGTTTGCCTGTTTCTGAGAGGAAAATGCTCCAGACAGTCACGGAGAGGGAGACTGGGTCCCTTCCTCTGAGGCCTAGGAGACAGTGAGGGCCTCACTCCTATTCGCCCCAGGCTCTCCTCACCTCACCCTAGGGCGAGAGGCAGTAACCCATCCAAGGCTGCCCAGAGCCTAGAGTGAGGTGTCACCGGCCCTGGGAAAGATGAGTTAGTGCAAAGCGCTGGCTCTGCCTGCCTCCCTGCCTTCTGAGGCCTCCTATCATGTCTGCGAAGCTGGGTTTAAATGGACTCCCGCACAGGAGTGGGAGCACTGACAGCATTTAGCAAGCCCTCCTGATCTCAGCTGGATCCCAGCTCCAGGAACTTCATGGACAAGGACAGTCTCAGCAGAGATGTGGCTTTCTCTCCCTGACTTAAGCGCTGGGAAGGAGCCTGTCTAACTGTTCAGAGAGATGCCTGTGTACTCCAGCCCGACCCGGGGAGATGTGCTAAGCCGACACCAACAGAATAGATCTTTGCAGAACCCCACAGAGCTGCCTCCACCTCCTATACTCCCATCCAAAGCGCAGAAGTTTTCACAAAAGCCTTGAACTGTCTGAATCCGTGTCAACACACCTTCTGATCCACCTGAATGAATGAGCTCCAGTGCCTTAGCGTGTCATTCTTCCACTTCCGCTGGCCCCTCGCCTGTGTCACAGTTCCCATCCTTAAGAAGCTGGGTTGGAGGATGGAGAGGAGTTGAGGCAGACCCAGGAACAGAAGGATGGAGGCCGAGCCACAAGTCCCGGCTGGGGGCCACACCTCCATCACTTCTCCGCACAAGAAGAATGCCCTGAGCATCTCACACACACAGCAGGTTTTAGAAACATAAAGACTGCCTTCACAGCCTGAGGAGGGAGATGGTCACAGACACAGGTGAGTAAGTGCTGCCAGCCTGGGAGGACCAGGAGCTATGGGAGAACAGAGTAGGGGGTGTACCCAACAGTCCACACAGACAATGCCTTGTTTTCTGTATCCCTACTTTAATATTTTTAACTCAAGTTAATACAATTTTTTTTGCACAAAATCAAACACTACAGCAGCATAAGCATGTTAATACTAAAAAGTAATATCTATCCCAACTTAAATACCTTAATACAATCATCCAGACCAGCGGTTCTCAACCTGTGGGTCACGACCCTTTTTGGGGTCAAACGACCCTTTCACAGAGGTCGCCTAAGACTATTGGAAAACACCTATTTCCCATGGTCTTAGGAACCAACACACCACTCCTCGGTGTAGCAAAATGTAGCAATGTAGTTTACTGTTGTCACATTAAGACTGTTACCCATGCTACACCACAATTCAAGACAAAATTTCATTTATTTGTAATTAGAAATAAATATTTCATAATATATAACTACATATTGTTTTTGCTTTAGTTATGTTCAATTTGTAACAATGAAAATACATCCTGCATATCAGATATTTACATTACAGTTCATAACAGTAGCAAAATTGCAGTTATGAAGTAGCAACAGAAATAATTTTATGGTTGGGGGTCACCACCACATGAGGAGCTGTATTAAAGGGTCGTGGCATTAGGAAGGTTGAGAACCACTGATCCAGACCTTTTTCTAGGTAAGCATGTACTTCAAAGAAAAAAGGAATTAAAAACACCATATGCTCATGCTATTTTATTTTATTAAATGTTTTTGGTTTTTTTTATTTTAGAGAGGAAGGGAGAGGGAGAGAGAGAGGGAAGCATCAATGATGACAGAGAATTACTGATTGGCTGTCTCCTGCACACCCCACACTGGGGATCGAGCTCACAACTGGGCATATGCTCTTGACCAGAATGGAACCCGGAACCCTTCAGTCCACAGGCGACGCTCTATCCACTAAGTCAAACCAGCTAGGGCTGCTCGTGCTATTTTAAATCCTTCTTTTTTCCTTACTCCTTCTAAGTCAATAAATAAAGCACAGTATCTTAATAACCGAAACATACATATTTCACTTTATAGCTAATTAAAGTATCTAGTGTTGGACACATTTTCTGCTCCTCACTGTGTGCCATATGGATTTTGATCTTGCAATTAACTTTTTTGTTTCCTTGTAATCCTTCCCTGTTTTCCATCTCCAATTCCATCTTATCCCAAGGCCTTCTAATCTCAGACTGCCCTCTCCTGAGGAGCATATTGGTTTTGCTTGCACATAGAATGCATCTTCTTGCCATTTGAGGGTGCCAATTTTCAGGCACTTGCTCCTGGATCTTATGGTATAATCATATCCAGAGGTGGGCTCTTTCAGATTCCATTGGTTCTCATTGTTCATGTCAGTTATAGTCTACCAGAGGCCTGGTACACAGGTGGGGTCTCACAGCCTAGCCAGCATTTGGAGCTGATCAGGGCCAATTGGGGATGCAAGAGGTTGGCTGGTGTGTGGAGGGGTCATGGGAGGTTGGCTGTGGGAGCACATTGACCATCAGGGGACAGCTCCTGAGTTTAGCACCTGCCCCCTGCTGGTCAGTGTGTGTCATAGTGACTGGTTGACCTGTTGTTTGGTTGTTTGGTCGCTTAGGCTTTTATATATATATAGAATATAGATAAGGCTGCTGGGGACACTCTATTAGCAAATTCTGAACCATTGCTCCTAAGAGAAATACAGAGTTAGGTTCCTGCAAGCCTCTGGTCACATCTTCACACATTGATCAATACTGAACCTTGTTTTATGTTGTTCCTATTTAAAGACACCTTATTTTACACACACTGCTGCTTCATTTGCATGGAAGTTATAACAAACAGCAGTCTAAATCATGCCTGAGGAAAGCCTATCTAACACGCATGTTTTTTTCTCTGTGAAGCACATCACAGCCTCTTGTGCCTTGGGATATTAGACAGAGCCACACATGTGGGGCAATTTTAAATAGTGACATAATCAAGAAAAAGCATGAAAGTTCAGAAAACACACTGAGCTGAAACAAGAGGGGAGAGCTTGGCCCAGCTTCCCCTCAGCTGGGGATGTGCACATGGTTGACCCAGGTTTCTAGCTGCCCTGCGCAGCCCATGGTCCCTGGGAAAGGACCATGAGTCTTGTTTTGGGGGTTATAAATAGTTCAGTGAGTAACGTGGCAAATATGAACTCCACAAATAATGAAGGTCAGCAGTTCCATTCTTTCTCCTTGGTTCTGTTCTATTTTCTCAGTGGGTCCTATATGTCTTCCCTTATCTGCAAAAGTTTAACATCTGGGAAGGGACAGAACAGCCTGCCCTTGGCTCCATCTCACCTACTTCTGTAGGGATACAGTCACCTGCTCAGCTCCACCACAAGGGACAGGTTAACAGCCACTTCCAAGGTGCTGCATGACTTATACCTGCTCACCCAAGGGTATTCCTTTTTTCTCTGGGACTGTGAATCCAATAACCTACATGCCCAACAAGTACAGTTCTTCCTGTAGGCGGGGGGGAAATGGTACCTCTCAGAATACATGCCTCTCTCAGAAAGTACTCTTCCTCCTCTACACCCTCCCAGTACTGCACCCCACATACACTCACACAGGAGCACAGACATCCTGCTGTTAGCTAGTTGTTCCCTGGGATTCATGGAGTTTGCCTAACATAGTGGGTTGAATAATCCTAAAATATATGTCCATGTCCAAATTCCCAGTGCCTGTGAATGTGTCCCTACGTAGAAGCAGGGTCTTTGCAGATGCAATTAAATTAAGGATCTTGAAGTGAAGTTATCCTGGATTTCGGGTAAAGAGGAGATACAGAGTCATACAGAAGGGAAGGCCATGTGAAAAAAGGAAGCAGAGTCTGGAGCTCTGTGTCTCTGAGCGTTGCCAGCAGCCACAGACACCAGGAAAGAGGCATGGACCAAATTCCCCCTCACAGTCTCCAGAAGAAACGATACTGCCAGCACTTTGATTTTGGGTTTCTGGCCTTTTGACTGTGGAAAAATAAATGTCTGTTGTTCTCAGCCACCAGGCTGAGTTGATCTCTCACAGAAGCCCTGGGAAACCAACACACCTAAATTCAGAATGATGGAGGTGGGGAGAAGGGGAGGAATTCTGCTCTGCCCACCTCCAGGGGCAGCAGCTAAAGGCATTTCGGGTTTTCTCACTGATAGAGAAGCTGACATTCTGAGCCCAGCCGCTCAGATGGTGGGAAAGCATCATTCTGCCCTCATTCAACATTGGCATGAAGCAAAACCAGGTCAGAGGACACAAAGGACAGAGGGAAAAATGACAATGACAGACGAGGAGAAGATAATGGCACCACATATATAACAAAGAATTGTATCCAGAATACATAAAGAACACCAAAAAGTAAACAAGAAAAGACTACCCAAAAGAGAGAGCACGCACACATGCATACACACACACACACACACACACACACACACAACCACATGAGTGAATGCAATGAGTGTTCACGTTACAGAAAGGGAACCTGAATAGCCAACCTCACTAATAATCAGACATACAAAAATTAAAACAACAATGCAAATGTAAACAATACACCCACTGAACTGGCAAAAATCTACAATTCTGGTAATGTCCAGTGTTAGCTAAAATGGGGAAATGAAAACTTCCATGGAGAGCTGTTAGGAACTGGAGATTCACCTTAGCAATCTGACAAATATTGCTGGAGATAGTCAAGCAATTCTGCATCTCAGTGCCCATCCTGGAAAAATCTCACATAACCCCAGGAAGCACAGGCAGAGCTGTTGATGGCAGCAATGTTTACAGTAAGAAAACACTGGGGGCAGGCTGCATGGCCATCAATAGGAAATAGACCAATGCTTTGCAGCTTGTTTATATAAGGTCTATCATATGACCCTGAAAAATGAATGAAGTAGAGCCTGATGAAGCAACATAGATCCATCTCAAAACACAGCAAATTGCAAAAACACATCTGGCGTGACAGCCTTAAGATAAACTCATTAATTCATAAACAGCCCTCTGTGTTGTGCACAGGCACACATATATAGTAAAAGTTGGAAAATATGGAAAGATAAATTGACTCTACTATTTGTCTCTGGGGAAAGGGGAGTTTCATGGAATGAACAGGAAAATGAGAGGTACTTCAAAGATACTGTACTAACGATGTTCTCTTATTTAAAAAAAAAAAGAAGAAGAAGAAGTTAAAAGACATGGAAGAATGTATGTGAGATACAGACATGGAAGAATGTATGTGAAAATGCCAGAGACTTCCACCTTCTTCTACCTGAAAGTGGTAGCTCTGGAGCTGTGAAAGATAAATGTGGGAGGGGTGTGAGCAGCGAGAGTACCAGTGACTGAGATCTCTGCATCTACTCAGAAGCCCTTCTGTGTGCCTTGCTCTGGGCCCTGTGTGCCCCAGGTGCCAGGGTCCAGGAGCCCCAGGGCTGGCTCCTCCAATCCCAGCAGCATGGGCCTAGAGAAGAACACCACCAAGAGTACGTCATGGAACATCCAGGTGTCATCAACAAACCAGATGTCCCTATCAGAACTGCAGCTCCATTATTTCAAAATGCATGATTATGACGGCAGTGATTTGCTTGACAGCCTAGAACTTTTCACAGCCATCGCTCATGTCCATAAGGAGGAGGAGAATGAGCAGGCACCACTGATGAGTGAAGAGGAACTGGTTAACTTAATAGATGGAGTTTTAAGAAAGGATGATAAGAACAATGATGGATGCAACCATAGCCCTGAATTTGCAAAATCACTATAGTAGACACTTTTTGACCATCTCTAGTTGTTATGCAAACGTGCCCCATTATGAGGTGATTGAACACCTCTGGCAATACAGAATAATTCATTTTCAACTACTGCTGGAGTACTCTGGTCAGAAACTTAATAATTGTTACACTGAGATAAGAAGGAGAAATAAAAGAGAAGCAAATGGGGTATGCTGTAGTCCCCAAGTATGGTTAAATCTGTTGGACAAGGGTTCGATTAAAGAATCTTTTCAAGACTGTTGGCTAACTGGCACTGAGTACTCAGGAACAGGACTGGAGAACACTGCTGTTCTCTTGGTTTTAACTCACGCTACCTGAAAAGCAAGACGAGCTTTGCCAAGTGGACACGAAGTAACAGAGAAGGAATAGATAAATGCCAAATGTTTCCCCTTGTAGGTCCTGTCTCTTCAGGTAAACATGGTCAGTAATCTGTAAAATTCCCCTGGCCTAAGTGATCACTTGCCTTGGGTACATGAGTATACACAGATGTCAAACACAGAGCTCAGCCAGCCACAGAGTCTGTATCTTCTGGCATTTTGGATATGACACAACACTGACCTGAGTGATTAACCTTTTTCAGTTTTTCAGTATGTTATGAAACTACTGTCATATCCTTCAATTTTATTTCTTTTATGTCTTCTTAAACCTTGAATTTTTTTAATATATATTTTTATTGATTTCAGAGAAGGGATAGGGAGAAAGAGATAGAAATATTAATGATAAGGGAGAATCATCAATTGGCTGCCCCTGCACACCTCACACTGGGGATTGAGCCCACAACCTGACCGGGAATTCAACTGTGACCTCCTGGTTATAGGTTGATGCTCAACCACTGAGCCACGCCATCTGGGTGAGAACAAGAATTTAAAAGTGTTCTCTAAATAATAGCAATGTTTTAGCTCTCTTAATATTTCTATATAACTCTTGTTTCTAGGGTTTCACTTTTGCAGTTTAAAAACTTAGGAATGCAAAGATTCATCCCTTTTGCTGATACAGCGGGGATAAAACTACTAGCTGCTGTAGTCTAAGTGAGAAGTGAAAAGGTCACTCAGCAAGCACAGTGATTAGCCAAATATAACCTGATACAAGTTATATTTGGAAGGAGTGTTGTTTAAATGACCTCTTCTAGCCTAAATACATGAATTCTTTCATATCAAGGAAGATTAGAAAAAGAAGCCTAAAACCTCTTAGGAGTGTGACTCTCAATAGTGATTGAAAAGAAGAAGCAGCAGCAAATTGTAATTTGGTTTGAGTGTGATGGACATGCTATGATATAAAATCTAAAATGATAATTGAATGGGGGTAAACTGCATCAATTTTTCTGTAAGAAGTATAGAGACTTATTTTATTTATTAAAGTATCCTTATAAGAAAACATATATATTTGTAAAAATGGCTTCTTATATGTCAAACATTTGTGAAATTAGAGCTAAATGGTAAACTACCCTTGTAAAATCTATTTTGAAAAATTTATATAATGAATTCTGGATATGTGACAAATAGAACTGATGGAACAACAAAAATAAATAAATAAATAAAGGTAAATAGATGGGATTGGGAGTTGGGTCTGAGAATAACTTCCATAGTACCTACTCCTGCTCATTTGGGTATTCTTGGCCAGTCTCATTTGCTATGTTTACTTAAGTTCTCAAATTTTAATATAGAAGTAAAGGTGTTGAACACTCTATCTTTTAAGGCAAAACTACAGAGGTAGAGGCTGTGTGGCTACGGATTGTTGGATCAACATCCAAGGACTGGAGAGCTGGAAACGCTTCTCAGATTCCCTTGTAGCTAGGTTGTGTGTGTGATTTGGGCTTTGCCAATTAGGGTTTCATATGAATCAGCAGGAGACAACCAGAGCAAAGACAAGGTGGGGCGTGGTTCCATGGGATGAGCTATGTGGAAGGTGTGATTCTGGAGCTGGCAGAGATGGCTCCACTACTGGGTTCTGAAACTTCCTGATTGTGGCAGGCAGCAGTTCCCTTGGTGGGCTTGTTCTTGGGGTGCTTTGGTGATTTAAAGCTTTTTCTTCAGCCCTCCCAACAATTCTGAGAGTTATCTAAATTATTAAATGAATCCCTTTCTGCTTAAGTTAGTAGATTCTGTTATTTGTAGGTAAAAACCTTGGCCATGACAAATATACCAAATGTTTTTATTATCAAGCCCATGGTCTTCGACTACATGTTTTTAGCTCATTAGCCCACAGTCCCTGTGCTAAGATTTCTTGCCACTATGATTAAACCGTATTTGACAAATAAATTAACCAATGAATAAATGAATTTCAAGCATTTATGACACACAGCAGAAAAAAAACTTAGAAAACATCCAAAAGATAATGTTAGGCCAGGGTTTGGCAAGTTTTTAATGTAAAGGACCAGATAGTGAACATGGTTGGCTTTGCAAGCCATACCGTTTCTGTCTCAGTAACTCAACTCTGCCCTTGTAGTGTGAAAACAGCAGTGACAGTAAGTATGCAAACGAGTGAGTGTGGCTGTGTTCCAATAAAACTTTATTTACAATCATAGCTGGTTGGCTGGATTTTACCCATGGACCATAGTTTGCCAAGCACCCCCACCGTAAGTTAAAAGAACAATAAGCCAGTCACCAAGTGACCCTAACTTGTGGGGAAGTAGGGATAAGTCAGCCATCCCAGGCTGCCTATGACCCATTCCCAGCTGAATGAGCCACAGATCTAATCCAGTGTCCACATATTTACTCAGGACTCCTCCCCACTCCAGACTTTCTCTTTCTCTTCAAATGTATAGTCTGCAAACAATCATAACTAAGGAGATAGTGTCCATATGTCCTTCACTTTGGTTTTTTTGGCAACAGCATAAATCACACTTACTTGATCATTTAGGATTCTTTTCTTTCAACTGGCTGAAATATACAGAATTTCCGTTTCAGCCTTTATAATTAAAATACAATTAAAATGCATATGGAAACTTAAACTGATACAGACACCAGCATTTATACTATAAAATGTCTTCATAAATTGTAACATATGGTAATAATAACTGAACAGATTTGGCACTTATTAGGATACTTCTGCACCAGAACCATAAAATTTGGACAATGTCAGAAATACAAAATGTACTACAGTTTCACCTAACTTCCCCAGTGTAAATAAGTGTGATGGTGGAGTCGCATGGGCCTTGGTTCAAATTCTTTCTTTTCCTTCATCTACATGAGTGAGTGAGAACACATCACCTCTCTTTCTGAGCCACCTCTCTTCCTGAGCCTTGGTTCCTCAGTGTTATTTGAGTGTGTGGTTGGTGTGACAAGTGAAATAACCTGCATAGATCCCAGTAAACATTTGAAAAAGCATCAGTGCTGTGATGCTGATGACCGAACAACAAAAAAATTTTGAAATGTCAGTAACTAGATGGCAAATTGGTGATCAGAACCAAGCCCACAGCATTTCGGGAATTTGGCTCTGAGTTAACTTTGAGGCAGGTCTCCATCTTCACAATTCTACCATCTATACATATAAAAGGCAAAGTGTCCCCTCGGGAGTTTAACCAGGAGAACAGGAGTTTGATCGCTTGCTATGATGATCACTGACCACCAGCGGGTGACCAGCAGTAGCAGTGGCAGTGCATGGGCAGTGAGGGAAGGAGGAGGCAGAGAGGTGGAGAAGCTGGGAAACTGATTCGCCCTGATCACTGGCCATGCCTAGGTGGCCTACCATGCACACATTTTGTGCACCAGGCCTCTAGTCCTTCCGTAATAGCTCATGCAAAACTTCTGTCTTCAAGATACAAAATGCAAATGAAAAGACAAATCCTTAGTATCAAGAGTCAAGTCCTGACTCTGCCCCATCTCACTTACACAGTAGGTAGACAGTCCCACCTCTGCAGTTAAGCACTTGTGGGATCACAGACAAGCAATTTCACTTCTTGGTAGGCCATTCAGCACTCCTCATGTGACTCACCTGGAGAGCCTTGTTAAAAAGCAGGTTCAGATTCAGTGGGTCTGAGGTGGGGCCCAATAATTTGCCTTGCTAACAAGTTCCCAGGGGTGCTGAGGCATCCTCAGGCCACACTTAGGGAACCTCTGAGCTAGGAAGTCTCTTGGTTCCCTGCCCCTCACTCCCAGACTAGCATGCTTTGATCAGAACACTAGGACATGTCTACTCATCATTCATTCATTTCTTTTTCCTTCTCTTAAACCCTCTTCCCTTTTTCTCTATGTGGCCTCCTTATCTCTCCCAACCTATGGGTTGGGATATGAGATTCCCACAGTTTCTGAAGACCCAGATATAATTTGGCTGTTCTCCATCAACGGCATGGAGGAAGGGCTTGGGAGATAGGAAGAGAAATGTACAGAAAGAGAGAGGGAGGGAAGAAAGGGAGAGAGAACCCCTCCCCCCCAAAAATTTTAGGGGCAAACTCTGTTTCTCCTTAGCCTGGAGCCCTTGCCCCCACCCCTCTCTCCATGCAGAAGGCAGGGATAATATTAAGGAACTCCCACATCTCCATAGATTTATAACAAAACCATCAGAGTAGGAAAAATTATTCTGGGTGAATGCCACCTACATCCACCTGCCGACTGAGAATATTCTTTCCTTGGCCCAAAAATGTTCTTAAGCCTTTCTGGTCTTTAGATCTTCCAGTGAAGGCCCAGAAAGGCAGCTGGCTGCCTACAAGACAAGTCTAGGTGGGATTGGGGAGAGGAAGAGCTGACTTCCTAGGCCCCAGCAGACACAGTGGCCTGAGCTGACCAGCCAGAGGCTGGCCCAGAAGTCCAGGTGTCAGGAGGAACCTTTTCTGGGAGCCTTGTCCTTGAAGGTCAATGAATCACATGGTGCCTCCCACTGCCTAATAGACACTCAGAACAAACCACCTGGCCGCACAGCTGCCCAGGGTTCTGTCCCAGATGGGAAGCATGAGCTTTGCCCCCAACGGGCCCCAGGTCCAGGGTACTTCCCCAGGACCCCACATGGTCAGTGGGGCCTCTACTGCCACAGTAGCCCTGGCAACAGATCCCCCACCCTTGCCCCACTTGGAGCACTGACTGTGATCCGAGCCTGGCCCTGTAGTGCCGAGGAATGTGACTCTGACTGAAATGCCCTGTAGGCAGCAGGCCCTGGCTGGCCCATCAGTACTCTGGTTCCAACCTCTCACTCCACAGAACAGTCCCACATGGGAATTCCTGCCCGTCCACAGTCCAAATGCCTCCTGATGCCTCCTGTACCCAGGACCTGACAGGAATGCTGCCCTGAGCTCAGAAACCAGCCAGACCAGGGTGCTGGGCCAGCAAGACAGAAGTTCATTCCGGTTGGCATGAGTACCCTCAAATGTGCCAGTTTCGACATGCCAACCTGCTTGCCCGATGATTCTGACCCTATTGTTACCTCCAAGGTTGTATGGAGCTTTCTCCACCCATCGGGACATTTTCAGAGCCCCTCTCACGTAAGCTCCCTCCCTATGCACAGCAGCGGCACTGCCTGTCAGAGCTTCTCACTGGCCCCTCGTCAGAGCTGGCATTGTGCTGTCAATAATTATTTATAACTAGAGGCCTGGTGCACAAAATTTGTACACTCAGGGAGGTGGGGTCCCTCAGCCCGGCCTGCACCCTCTTCCAGTCCAGGGGCCCTTGGGGGATGTCTGACTGCCGGCTTAGGCCTGCAGGGAGCCTTCTGGCTGAACAGCACTCCTACATTGAGTATTTGCCCCCTGGTGGTCAGTGCATGTCATAGCGACCAGTTGTTCTGCCATTCAGTCGATTTGCTTCTTATTATATAGGATTATTCACTTTTTTATTTTAGTAAAATATACACAACAGAATCTACTATTGTAACCATTTTTTAATGTCACAACTAAGCAGCATTAAATACACCCACACTGTTGTGCAACCATCACCACCATGTCATTCTCAGAACTTTTTCATCTTCCCAAACTGAAACTTCATACCCACTAAACACTAACCTTCCCCATTCCTCCTCAACCCCCGCAGTCCCTAACAACTACCACTCTACTATTCTCTCTCTCTCTATGAAGTGGACTCCTCTATGAACCTCACATAAGCAGAATCACAGTATTTATCCTCTTATGTCTGGCTTATTTCACTTAGCATAATGTCTTTAAGTTTCCTCCACGAATAGCATGTGTCAGAATTTCCTACCTTTTTAAGACTGGATAATATCCCATTGTATGTATGTATGTGTATATATTAGTGTGTGTGTGTTTTCATTCATCTGTCAACAGACACTTGGGTTGCTTCCACCTTTTAGTTAATGTGAATAATGCTGCTATGAACATGGATGCACAAATATCTATTCAAGTCCCTACTTTCAATTCTTTTGGATATACTAATATATCCTGTCAATTAGTTTTTAACGTGTTCTTGACATATAGTATTTGTCAGAAAATTGCTCAAGTAAGTGTATTGTCCATGGAATTTTCCCAAACTGAACAGGTCCGTGTAACAGCACCCAGATCAAGAGCCACTTCTCCAGGGGGCCCTTCGTGTCACCACCACTCCAGACAGCCACTACCCTCCATCCAACCAGGGAAAACGATATCCTGTCTTCTAACAGCATGCATTTGTTTAGTTTGCCTGTTTCTACACTTCACATAAGTGGAATCATATAGTGTGTGTTTGGCTTTTATAACTCAGCATCACGTTTGTAAGGTTCAACCAGCTGTTGCATGTAGTTGTGGATTATTCACACTCATTCTTGTATGGCATTCCACTGAATGGTACATCACATTTCACTTTTCTATTTTATTGTGGATGGGTATCTATGACCAGAGTCCAGGTTGGGACTCTTAGAGACAGTGTTTCTATGTCTTTTGGTAACATAGGCACACATTTCTTACGTGTACTCATCTAGCAGTAGAAACTGCTGGGTCATCTTGTACACATATCCACGTTAGTAGATAAAGCAAAAACAATTTTCCAAAATAACTGTAGCTTACATCCTGCCAGCAGAGTATTCAGCCAATACTTGATATTCTTTTTCATTTTAACCACTTGGGTGGATATGTAGTGAAAGTGCCTTGTGCTTTAAATTTGCACTTCCCTGATGACTAAGGAAGCTGAGCATCTTGTCATGTCTATTGATTTCTCTTATGTTTGAGGGATAGCTCACAAACCTCCCAGTAATAAGACACAGCAGGGTTCTTAGTGCCCTCTCCATGCCTCTCAGAAGCCAGGTCTCATGATAAAATCCAGGTACGTTCGCCACTCACTTGACCAGGTCACTGTCACAGGTTCTGGCCTGGATTCGACATGAATGGCCTGCTCCTCAAGCATTGTTTGCTCATAACAGTGTCCCATGGGCCAGGCCTTTTGCCAAGAGAGCCAGATGTCACTGGGTCGGCATGTGTAAAAGCCAACAAATAACAAGTGTGCAATTCTTAGGAACAATAAACCACAAATATGGAGAATTCCGCAATCAGTACAGGAACTAAGAGTAACCCACGCCTGGTCTTGCTCAAGAATTATGCCAATCAACTCCCTGAGCTAGATCTGATCTGTTGGTCTACCCAAAGTCAGTGTGACTCCATCTAGCAAATATTTACTGAGGCCCTGCTATGCACCAAGCGTTGAGTCGGAGACATGGAAGATAGTCCTAGCCCTCAGAGCATATGGTCTACAAGAACATAACTATCAGGAAAAATGTGATCAACGTTGCAAGTAAGACATGAACATAATCTAAGCAGAACATGATGAATTTAGTGGAGGAAAAAAATGTCTGTTTATAGAGAATCAAGGAGGCTTTGTGGAAGAAGAGAAGTTTGAGGTAGACTCGGAACAATGGATAGAGTATTTCAACAACTAGAAACTGGAAGGGAAGGCCTTCCAGATGGGGAACAACATGAATTAAAACAGGCTGAGGAAGTGGAGGTTAAATGGCAAGAGAAAGTTTCAGCTTGGCATGAAAAATGACAAAAGGCAAAAATCTGAAGAAAGATACTGACATGTCATAAAAGTTAACCTTTGGATTAAAAAAAAACTACACACACACCCACAAGCATAATTAAATGGTAAATGTCACAATGGAAAAAATATTATTTGCATCATAAGGTAGACAAAGGGATTTGTATACATGAATTCTAGAAATCCATACAATGAGCCATTAAAATGATGATGTAGAGCTATTTACTGGCCAGTTCAGATATTTATGACATATTGCTGAGCAGAAAATGCAGTCCCTACATGACACAGGGTAAAATGTATGCACAATTACATATAGCGAGATATCTTGAAGGACTGGTCATCAAAATATAAGTGGTGAGTTTTCTTAGTTGAAAAGGATTACTCAATAACTTTTTCTTATTTTTTTCTACATCGTATAATATTTGAAAAATAATATAGATATTAAATTGAGAAAAAAGCAATTCAACCTTTACAAATATGATATATGATAATTATTTTACCTAATAAACATGCAAAATATTTTTATAATAACTATTGTGGACAAGAGTCTGAAGAATTTTCATACATTTTTGGTAAAAACACAATTGCTTTTATCTTTTTGGAAAGCAAATTTAAATAGAAAATATGCTTATCCTTTGACCTAGAAATTTCACCTGTACTAATTTATTATAAATACATTATGAATTTACACAAATCTACATCCAGGACATCCCTTACAGAATTTTGTAATAAATAAATAGGGAGGCAGGGAGAGAAGGAAGGAGGGCGGAGGGGATAAGTAGATGAGGAGCAGAAAATCAGCAAAGGAGAGCAAAGGCTTATATTTATACAGATGTTAACTGTAGCTGTTTTTGTTACAGCAAAAAACTGGAAAAACCTAAATACACTGAACACTGTATAAATAATGTTGCCTGCATTCATATGTGCTGGTTTAGAAAGATTGCCACAATATATTAAGTGAAAAAAGCAATTAATTGTATGTATAGTGTGATTCTGTTTGTATAAAATAATACAAAGATATATATTAATATATCCTAGTATATACATTGAACATATCTAGAAGGATACAAAAATGTTGCCTTTCTCAAAGTGAGCAAGGATTTAGTGTGAGAGGAAGGTTCTTTTTATTATAATGTTTGGATTTTTTTGTTTTAAAATTTTTACTTTTATAGTGCTTAAAATGTTTTCCACACTCAATTAAAACAATGGTTTTAAAAGAAAAAGAAAGAAGGGAGAGAGGAATAACTTTTGGAAGTAGATCCAATGATAACAGAAATAATTGACAACAGTTTTTGAACACAAGAAAAGATACAAGGAAAGTTTCAATAAGTCACTAATCCAAGAGAAAGAGAAGGGAAATGTGAGAAAAAATAGAAGTTTGGGTCCCATAGCCAAATAGATATGTAACACCCATTTATCCCTGACAATATTACTGTATTATAAAACTATGTTTAATTATGTGCTAACAATGCCTCTGAAACATCAAAATAAAATTAGCTTAACACTCTTTAAGCAGAGACATTTGAAACACTAGAGACATTCCCACTTAACTCAGAATTAAGACAAAGGTGCCTGCTGTCATTTCTATTGTTTAAAGTTGTTCTAGATGGTATAGCCAATGCAACAAGACAAGAAAAGAGAATGAATGATAGACAACATTGAAAAGAAACGGAAGATGCTAGTAGGATGCTATAAGGGACTACCATAAAACCCAGAAAGACTGCCCCTCAGTTCAGTAAGCAGGACGATTACTAAATAAATTCATGAGAAATTGCCCTGGTCAATTTTTTTCTGTGGTTTGAGCATCAGCACTGGGAATGAAGGGTCAAAGGCTTGATTCCAGTCAAGAGCACGTACCTCAATTACAGGCTCAATCCTCAGCCCTAGTCAGGGTGTGTGCAGGAGGCAATCAATCAATGTGTCTCTCTCACATCAATGTTTCTCTATCTCTCCCTCTCCCTCCCACCCTTTCTGAAAAATCAATAGGGGAAAAAAAGTCCTATATAATAAAACCCTAATATGTAAATTGACCGAACTGCAGAATGGCTGGTTGCTATGACATGCACTGACCACCAGGGGCATACACTCAATGCAGGGGGAGCGCTGCTCAGCCAGAAGCTGGGCTCATGGCTGGTGAAAACAGTGGTGGTGGCGGGAGCCTCTTCTGCCTCTGTGGCAGGTAGACATCACCCGAAGGGTCCCAGAATCCAAGAGGGTGCAGACTGGGCTGAGGGGCCCCTACCCCTCAAATGTTGTGCATTGGGCCTCTAGGAATAATAAAATACATGAAAATCCATTTCTTTTATATATACCAACAGCAAACAATTAGGAAAAATATTGGGGGAAAGATAGCATTTATCTGGACCGCAAACAATTCAAAATGGAAATGTACAGGGACCTACCTATATGGGAAAACCATGTGAACATCTGATGGCCATACTGAAGTCCCAGGGGAGCAGATCCAATGTTAAAAAGATCCCCATCCCCTTAACATTCTCCTACAGATTTAATGCAATTTCAATCAAAATCACCAAGGAATTTTTTTCCAAGTTGACCAAATCATTCTAAAATTCATTTGGAAATAAAATGGAAGAGAGCAGCCAAGAAATTTTGTAATCATGGGATTCATGCCCTAAAATAATTAAAATATTAAAACAGCGTGGAATTGGCAAAAGAACAGAGATTCATATCATTGGACAGAAAGAACTCCAGAAACAGAACTAAGAATATGTGAGAATTAACAGATGACAAAGGGAGCCTTTTGAATTAGTAGGAGAAGGACAATGTTGAGAAAATATAAGGTTGGATTCTTTACTTCACGTGAGACATCAGATCCTGTTAGAAATGAATTCAAGATTTAAGTGTGAAAAGTATTCAAAATGTAAGTATGGAAGTGTTAGAATAAACAAAAATATAGATGAATAGCTATAGCATATTAGAGGAGCATAATCACTAAGAATGACACCAAATAAAGAAAAGACTCAGAAATATCTCTGAAAGAAAATAAAAGCATTTTTATGTCAATAAACAATAATAGCAAAACTGAGGTTTGAAGGACAAACTGTGGTAACACTGTAATGGATAGAACAAACAATTTACATCCTTGATATACAAAGGCTTCCTACAGGTTAATAAGAAAATATTATTCCACCCCCACGGAAAAATATACAAACGGCATGGATAAGCAGCTTCCAAAAGAAAGAATACAGACAGCTAACAAACATTTTTTTTAAATGTTCAAAGAAATGTGCACTTTTTAAACCAAGATGCTACTTCTTACCATTCAAATTGGTAACAAATTTGTGAATGATAATACTTAGTATCTGTGAGGGGGTGGGGAAAGCACTACCCTTTCATGCTGCTGATTAAAATGCAAATAAATAAAGCTCATCTGACAAGCAATTTGCTAATATGTGTAAAAGGCTCAAAAGATTAACCCACCAACTGTGGTTCTAACACTCTATCCCAAAGAAAGGACTAAACATGTACAAGAGGTTAGGCCTCAAGGTTGCACCTCACAAGGTGTTGGTAACAGGAAAAAACTGGAGAAGTAGAGAAAAACTGGTTAGGATGTGTGGTACATTCATGTACTAAAACACTAAGCAATTATTAAAATTATGTTACTGCAAGAGCATCAGGACATTAGTAAGTTGAGAAAAGCAAGTTACAAAATAGTGTATGCCTGAACATAAAATCCTATTCTTAGAAATGGAATGTATATATGCACTAAAGGTGAAACAGAACTACATATATCAAAATGGAAACACACACCAAAAGTTGCCCGGATAATGAGATTATGGGAGATTTCTTTTAAGTTGTCTACATTTTTTTCTCTCTCAATTTTCCAACTTTATTAAGTAGTTGCCCTTTTCATCTTTGATAATTATTACAACATTTAATGTTTAGAGCTTTACATAATTTAATGACCTATAACTGGCACTAAATAATCTATTTTCTTTCTTTAAAATAATTTTTTATTTTTTTTAAATACACTTGATGTACAATATTATATTTTCAGGCATACAACCTTATGATTAGATATTTATATAATTTATGAAGTGATCACCCAGATTAATCTAGTACCCATTATACATAGTTATTATAATATTATTGACTATATTCCCTAATGCTATATTTTACATCCCCATGAGTATTCTGTAACTATCAATTTGTGTTTCTTAATCCCTTTTAAACCTAAGCCCCAAGTCCCTCTTACCACTGGTTACCTTCAAAATTTTCTCTGTATCTATGACTTTGTTTCTGTTTTATTTGTTAATTTTGCTCTTAGATCCTGCATGTAAGTGAAATCATAGGTAATAGGTGTACCAGTTAATAATGTGGATTTTGTGATCAAAGAAAACATATAATTTCAAGAGAAACATCAAAAGTGCTTTATTCAAACTAATGCCCATCTCTAGGTACACATTTCAGGTAATTTGTGGATACCATCCCAATAGAACTTTTCTTGTTTCAAGGCAAACCATCCAGAGACCCAATTTTCTACTTCTTCGTACATTTTGAAATGATTCTAAGAAAAAGCATGTGCCATCGATCAGAACAAGTGGTGATCTGAAGGAGCAAGGTCTGGTGAATACAGCAGGTGGGTTAATACTTTCCAGGCAAGATCTTTTAACGTGTCTTTAACTGGTTTTGAAGTGGGTGATAGTGTGTTATCATGAAGCAAAATTACTTTGCCATATCTTCTGATACATTCTGGTTGTTTCATCATCAAAGGTGGTTTAAATTGATTATTTCTTGTCTATAGCAACCTGTATTAACAGTTTCACCTGGTTTTAGAAGCTCATAATGTATTCTACACCTTCCAGATCCCACCAAACGCAGAGCATTGTCTTCTTTCAGAAGCGATTTTGCCTTGCAGTCAAGGTTGATGGTTAACCTGGATCAACCCATGATTTTGTGCATTTGAGATTCTCAAAATAAATCTACTTTTCATTGCCAGTCACAATTCAATGCAAAGACTTTCTTTTGTGCTGTTGAAGCAACGTTTTACTGATAACTTTTCGAATTTCCCTTTTGTTCAGTTGATATGGCACCCATTTTGCTTTCTTTAAAATCTTTCCCATTGCTTGTAAACAATTGGAAATTGTTTGCTGAGCAACGTTTAATCTTTCTGCAAGTTGTTTTTGAGTTTGACATGCATCTTCATCCAATAATGCTTGTAATTGTTGGTCTTCAAACTTTTTCAGTTGACCTGGATGTTCTTTGTCTTTCACATCGAAATAATCACTTTTAAAGAATTTAAACCAGCTTTCACAAGTATCTTGAGGTGGAGCATGTTCACCATAAGCTTCCCTAAGTATTCAGCAGCACTTTTCTTCAAAATAATGAATTAATACTTCCCACAAATGCTCTTTTTTGGCAAGAAATTCGACATTAAGCTGTAAAAACATCTATGATGTTAACACCCTCAGAAAATTTGACATATGAAGCATATGAAGTTTTGAAGTGTGTTGTTAATACAACAAAATAGCATACCTATCAAATCGCATATGTATCAACATATGCATCACTCCATCTATTGAAAAATATCCGCATTATTAACCACTACCCCTAGTACTTGTCTTTCTCTAACTTATTTAACTAAGCACAATACACTCTGGATCCATCCATGTCGATGCAAATGGCAAGGTTTCATTCTGTTTTATGACCAAGTAATATTTTATTATATATATGTACAAATTGTATATATGTACCAAATCATCTTTATCCATTTGTCCACTAATGGGCACTTAGATTGCTTCCATATTGTAAAAAATACAGCAATGAACATACGAATACATGTCTTCTCAAATTAGTTTTGGATTTCTTTGGATAAAAAGCCAGAAGTAAAACTGCTGTATCCTTCTTTGTCTCTTGATGTAGCCTTTGTTTTAAAGTCTATTTTGTCTGGAGTAAATATTGCTACCCCAGCATTTTGTTTGTTTCCATTTTCAGGAAATATCTTTTGATGTGTGTGTTTCTTTTGATCGGTAGTCTCTTGTAGACACCATATGTATGGGTCTTATATTCTTATCCATTTAACCACCCTGTGTCCTTTGATTAAAGTATTTCATTCATTTGCATTTAAAGTAATGGATGATAAATACTGTATGTGCTTAGTGCCATTTGATTACTCATATTTTTATCTTCCCTTTTTTCTTCTTTTAAAGAAGATCCTTTAACTTTTCTTGTAATATTTGTAATACTGGTGATGAACTCTTATTTTTTTTCTTGTCTGGGAAGCTCTTTATCTGCCCTTCAATTCTAAATGATAGCTATGCTGGGTAATCCTGGTTGTAGGTCTTTACTTTTGATAAATTGGAATATTTCATGACAATTCCTCTGGCTTGCAAAGTTTTTGCTGAGAAATCAGCTGACAGTCTTATGGGAGGTCCACTGTGTAGGTAACTAACTGCTTTTCTATTACTGCTTTTAAGATTCTCTCTGTCTTTAATCCTTGGTATTTTAATTATGATGTGTGTTAGTGTGGGTCTCTTTGGGTTCATCTTGTTTGGGGCACTATGTGCTTCCTAGATTTACATGTCTATTTCTTTCCCCAATTTAGGGATGCTTTCCATCATTTTTACAAAGAGGTTCTCACTCTCTTGCTCTCTTTCTTATCCTTCTGGCACCCCATTATGTCGATGTTGGTATGTCTGAAGTTTTCCCAGAGGTCTTATTATTTTTTTTTCTTGCTGTTCTGATTGGTTTGCCTCCTTATTTTCCAAATTGATGATTTGATCCTTTACTTCAGTTAATACATGGGTGATTCCTTCTAGTGTATTCTTCATCCAGTTATTGTATTCTTCATTTCTGACTGGCCCTTTATTATGTTTTCTATCTCCAGATTTCAGTACACTTGCATAGTACATCATCTGTATATTTTATGGTGTGTTCCCCACCCCAAGTGTTCTGCCCCTATGTTTACTGATCATCCTTATAACCAGCGTTTTTAACTGTCTCCATTTTGTTTAGTTCTTTTTCTGGAGCTTTGTCCTATTTCATTTGACCTTATATGGTAAATTTCCTATGGAGCACCGTGGCACAGCCTCCCCAGTCAGCACCCAAGCGGTGTGCCCTTGTGTGGGATGTCTGCACCCTCCTGTTGTAGTTGAATCTTGATTGCTGTTAGCAAGTCAATTAGAGAGATAGCCTCCCCCTCCCCCACTGATCCACTGTGAGGATCAGCTGCAAATATAAGGGAAGGGCTGTTGTGCAGGACTCACTTCAGCAGCACTCACTTCAGAAGGCTCTGGTGCCTACTAAGTCTGCCCCTTGAGCATGTCATTAGTGGAGGTGGCTGGTGGTACTCCAATGTGGTCTGAAGTTGTGCACTCAGTGTGCTGGCTCTGGGCCTCCCAGGAGGTACAGGACAAGGTCAGCCGCTGCCTGTGCCCTGCCCAGGGCCACCCAGCATGAGCTACAAAGTGATCTGCAAATGGTTGTCACTTGTGCTGGATTTGGAATTGCCCCTCAGAAGAGCCCAAGCTACGCATGGAAGCTGGCTGTCCCTAATGCAGGGCTTGGGGCTACTTAGCAAGAGGTGCAGGGCATGCTGAGGCCAGATGCTGCTTGTTTGGAGTATGTGGACCTTTGAGAGATTTTAGGGAAATCTACTGCATGAGTGCAGACAGGCCATTTGTATGAAGACGCAACTGGAAGGGGCTTGGGTGGGCCTACAAGTTGGATGAAGCAGGGTCTCAGGGAATACAGAGTAGGGGAGGAAGGGGGCAGTGGGAGGCAATGGTGTTAGCCAGGTTGTAGAGACTCAGATATGGCACCACCTGCATCTGCAGTGGAAGGGCTCAGCAAAGGAACAATGGCGTCTGCCAGCACTTCTGCCTGGAGAAAGCTGCCTCCCCAGCCCTCATCCTGATGCCAGACAATTCAGTTCCTCCCCATACATCCTGAACCTTTCAAGTTGCTGGAGCTCAGAGCGAGTGAGTCAGAGTAAATTCGTACATAGCAAGCCCTTGAAGAGAAACACCTGGAACTCCAGAAGCCCTCATCTCACGCAGCCACAATCTTCATTGGTTTTCACAGCCAGAAGTTATGGGGACTTCTCTTCCTGGCACTGGAACCCGGGGGTGGAGGGCCAGGGTGGTACTGAGACCCCTAGCTCCTCAGGGGCACCTCCACATCTGAGATCTCCCTCCCAATTTTCAACCACCACACATGGATGTGGAACCAGCCCCTTCTGCATCTCCATCCTTTCTACTAGTCTTGCTGTGGCTTCTTCTGTATGTTCTTAGTTACAGGACTTCTGTTCAGCTACACTTCAGGCGATTTTCAATGTTGGCTCTTCTAGTTTATTTCCAATTTTGATGTTAACTTGCTTACATTATTTATTTATTTTTAATATATTTTTATTGATTTCAGACAGAAAGGGAAAGGGAAAGAAAGAGGCAGAAAACAATGATGGGAGAGAAAATTGATTGGCTGCCTCATGCCCACACTGGGGAATGAACCTACAACTCAGGCATGTTCCCTGACTGGGAATCGAACCGTGACCTCCTGGTTCATAGGTCAATGCTCAACCACTAAGCCACGCTGGCCATGCTTACCTACATTTTCAAAATGTTTTTAAATGAATGCACTTCTGACATAGGAAAAAACACTTTTCAAAAGTTATTTGTAAAAGATAGTTTGAGACACCCATATTCAAAGCAACACTATTCATAATTGCCAAGAGGTGGCAGCAATCCAAATGTCCATGAACAGACAAACAAAATGTGGTCTATGCATATAAAATAGGACATTAATTAGTCTTTAAAATAAAGGGAATTCTGACCACATGTTACAGCATGGGTGAACCGTGGGGACATTATGTAAAGTAACATAAGCCAATCACAAAAGAACAGATACTGTATGATTCCATTTACAGAGGTACCTAGAGTGGTCACATTCATAGAGATGGAAGTAAAATTGTGGTTGCCAGGGCTGGGGCCAGGAAATGGGGAGTTAGTGTTTCATGGAAACGAAGGTTCAGTTGTGATGATGAAGAAAATTCTGGAAATAGATGGTGGTGATGGTTGCACAAGAATAATGTAAATATACTTAAGGCCACAGAACAGTGCACTTAAAAATGGTTAAGATGGTAAGTTTTATGTTATTAGTATTTTATCAAAATTTTTCTAAAAAGCTTGACACATAAAGTAGGTCAATTTTCAAAGTTTGGGGGATGAGCTTCAGTTTTTCAGAAGTCACTTAGGAAGCACAGCTTGCTCTCTGATAAGCCAGACCAAGGAGGTGTTAGTGTAGAAAGTGAGCCATAACCAGCATTCCAGAAGTCTTCACTTGGCATGGACTTCTCTGCCTGGCATCCAGTGCCCTTTGCAAGCTGGCACTTTTTCAACCCATCTCCCTTTGGTTGGCTCCACCCCACTGACCTCAGGACCAGAGAGTACGATGGCAGTAGCAGGGCCTCCACTGGCCCCTGGCCACCCGCCCCGCCCGCAGTCTCAGGATGGACAAGCACTGTGACTGTGGCCAAGCCTCCGCCAGGCCCCTGCAGCCTCCCTGCTCCCTTCTCTTGGCTGCCAGTCCATAAAAGCATTTGACTTTCTAATTCTCTCCTCCTCACAACAAAAAGCTAAATGTTCCCCAGCACTTGGTCTGGTTTCTGTCCCCGAACAGACATGGCCAGAGAAGGCAGGCAGCAAGAAGTCAGCCCCAGCGAGTCAGCGAGAGCCGCTGCCCCGCACCATCCAGCATATGGTATGCCCATACACCAGCATAGATATGTCCATCTCTCTGCTTGTTAATGGCCAGAAACACTGAATGCCTTTCTTCCTCGGTGTCACAGGATGAGTCCTTGGGAAAGTTGCTGGGGAAGGTGAGACAAATCAACAGCCAGAAGGGCACTGGCCCCTGGTTCCCACCAAAAGATGAATCAATGCCTGACGTTGAGAGGTAGCAGGTGCTCACGCCAGTCTCTGCTCACAGCCCTGTGCTGTGGCCTCGCCACTCCCCTGTGTCCTCAAATGCCATCTCCCTGCTGAACCTCAAAAGGATGGGCGGCCTCGTGGGCTTCGGGATTTCTGGGTACGAAATGGAGCCGTGTTCAGATAGTTCTGTTAGTGCTTTTAAAAAAATCTGTTTAGCCACTCTAACAAGTGGTCGCCAGAAAGTGCAGGAGGCTGGTGGCCAGAGCCAGGTTATAAAAGGAGATGAAGCCCCGGCCTGGAAAAAGATGATCACATGCAAGCAGCTGCAGCTGTGAACACAAGGCCCTTCTCCAGCGCTGCGGTGTTTAGGGAGAGCGAGGGAGAAGGCCCCAGCATGAATGAGGGCACCCAGGCTCAGTGACCTCTGTGGGTAGGGGTGGTGGCAGAGCAGGAGTGCTCAGAAAGGGAAATAATGCTCAGTTTGACCAACAGCAAGACACCTTCCAGGGACCTGGAAGCGGGAGCATCAGCAAAGCTTAGGCAAAACTTTCATGAAGGTGCACATTCTCAATAGGAAATTCTTGCCTTCCAGGACAGCTGCAATGTGTTTACCAGGCATAAAAAGGAAAAACTGGAGAGCAAGCAAAATGTGTGTGCTCATTTAATAACAAAGAGTGCGCCAATCAGGCTCCTTGTGCTGGGTTTGCTCAGTTCCCCATTGTGGAGAAGAGCCTCCTCCTGGGCCGGGAGGACCAGCCCTACATCCATCACCTCCGTCCCGATGGCAGCCACCCAAGGTCCAGGCATCGGGCGAGAGAGAAATTAATCAGCCAATCCAGCCATTTAAATAGATCAGACACAACACACTTGGCAGGCTGAGCAGGTGCAACAAAGGCCTTCATGATGGGTGGCCACGAGGAACCCAAGAGAGGCTGTTTCTCTGGATCCAAAATCATTCACACTCGATCTGGAAGGACAGACTTTCAACCCTGAGGTTCTCCACACTAGCTCCCAGCCAGCGTGGAAAGAGTTACTGTGGCTCAGCCAAGCTGCCAACCTGCCTAAAAGCCCAAGCAGTGTCACTGAAGCAGAAAAACCCTGCATCTGCGATATCTGAATGCATCCCAGGCTTCCGGGTCTGCCTTAGGTCTGTCCCCAAATGCCATCCCACCTGGGAGTTGTATAGAGTTGGACCTGGAGCCTGGCCACCCATCTGTCTGGGACCCTTATTTAGCATCAGTCACTGGGGTGGGAGGAGCTTCAGAGCACGGTCCAGGCCTCTCAATCTGGAGGGACCTCAGATGATGTCTAAGGCCAACCCTGTTTCTTAAAAAGAAGACTGAAGCCCAGAGAGGGGAAGGGTTGGCCTCACATTGCCCACTGAACTGGTGACAAACTCCTGATACCCACTCACGAGGGATCCCCCCCAGATCTTCCAGAGCAGGACAATAGGAAATTGCAAGTCACAGAACAGTTGGCCACAGGACCCTCGAGGCCGGTCTACAGATGGATGCCCACCTGGGCATCCACAGGACCCTCTCAGCACAACCTTCTACTGTTCCCCTTGCCTCCTGCCTCCTGCCTGTCCCCATCGGGGCCACCTGTTCACCATGGGCACCAGCTTGGTGGAGCTGGGTTCTGGCTCACTCACCTGGCCTCAGCTCTGGGCATGGCAGGCCCATTCTCCAAGAAAGTCACCAAGTCATGCTGCAACCTCAGGGGAGAAGGGAAAGCAGTTGGGAGCCTGGGACAAAGCAGCTTCATTCAGCCTCCTGGTTCTTAGATTACAAACTCCTGGGGGCAGGAGGCCCAAAAGCCATCTTTATTACCCTGGGACTTAGGGACTCTTAGACCTTGACCTTCCTGGGCCAGACCCTTAGCCTTGAGAGGAGTGGCTCAGAGGCAATGCACTCTCCCTGGACTGGGGACCATGTTGAAGGGTCAGGTGGCCACAGCACAGGGGCACTTGGGGATGCACACAGATATAAACCTCCCTTTTGTGCTCTACAAGGTCACAGTCCTCAAAACTTCAGCAAGCACAAGTCTGGCTTTAAAGAAACATAAAAGGCAGAGCGGGATCGCTTTCTTCATCAGTTTCATGAACTCATATTTAAACTGCTGGTCAAATCGGGCACAGGCCCAGGGCCCCAAACAAGAGAGGGGCTCGCTGCCTGAGAAAGAGGGGTAAACTGTGCTCCCAGCTTGACTGATCCCCTGGGGGTTGGTGGGACGAGGATCCAGAGGGAACGGGAGGATAACTAGCATGTGCAGAGGGCCACCTTCTCTTTCAGCCTGGACTTCAATGAGGGGAAGCAGACGGCTCCAGACCTTCTCCCCCCCCCCCCCCGCCGGCTGCTGTCTCTCTGCCTCAGTCTCCCCTTCAGCTCCATTATCTCCTTTGCAATCAGAGTGATCCTTCTATGGGACAAATCCAAGCGAGCGCCCATTCCATTTAAAACTCTTCAATATCTTCTTTGTATTTTCATCAGCTACAGTCCAAATGTCAGCATGGCCAACTAGGGCCTGTGGGCTAGATTCCATCCCACGGCCGGCCTCTTCTCTCAGCCCTTGCCGGAGGCACTCCAACCACACAGAGCCTCTTGGGTCCTCACCTGCCCCCAGCAATCTGCACCTCTGGGCCCTGGGCCTGTGACTTCCTCTCCCTGGAATGCTCCTGGGCCCAGTGCCCCTGGGCAACACCCATTCCTCTTCCCAGTGTGGTGGGTTCAGTAAGGCACCAGAACAGGCAACCTGGGCTTGATTCTTGATACACCTGCTGTGTGACCTTGGGTAAGCTGCTTAACCTTTATGAGCCTCATTTTTTCACTTCTAAAATGAGAATAATAATTCGACTTCATCGGGTCATGGTGAGAATTAAATGAGGTGATGCATGCAAAGCACTTCACACAGTGCCAGGCACACAGAAGGTGCTCAATACATGCTAAATGCAAGCAACCACCTGGAAGACTCTCGCAAAGAGCCCAAGGTGGTCAGAAGAGTTGACAGTTCTCTCTGAGTATGTGCCACTGCTCCCGCCGAACCCTCCAGCCAACACACACATACACACTAGAACGCGAGATCCCCAAGGACTGGACTTTAGTCTAGTGTGTTCACTGCTGATCTCCAGCACCGCAAACACAAAGCCTGTGTGTTGATTGGCTGCCTGAAGACAGCCGTGATGGCAGCTCCCATTTGCGTGAGTACCCACCTGTGTGTGGTGCTGGGCAAAGTCCTTTCTAGTGTGTCTTGAGGTCAGCACATCTGTTATTTCCATTTTATAGGTGAAGGTACTGAGGATTAAAGGGCGTAAGGACTGGAGACACTGTTTGTGATCCTATGGACCTCGTTCTATCAATGCAGGACCTGAGTGTTTATGGCAGAGAGGCTACCTGTCCCCACTCTGCCCCTTCCTTTTAACTATGGGGGCACATGGCCACCAAGCTTGAGACCCTAGTTCTCAGGATACCTTACAGTTATATGTGGCCATAACAAGTTTGAGGTCATACCAATGAGTGGAAATGATATATGCAGCTTCCATATCACTTCCTTAAATGACATTCCTCTCTCCACTTTCTGGCAGGCTGGAATGAACACTGGCCTCTGGGGAAACAGCTCCTACCAGGAAGATGAAGACAACACGCGGGAGGGTGAGAGCAACAAGACAGAGGCTGGGTCCTGTCCTGAACGGCATCATGGAGCAGAGCTGCCTACTCACCAGGCTCAGTCCCTACCTCTGAGCTAGTGAGTGAAAGAGAAATAAACATCCACTTTGCTTGAGCCTGTGTGTTTGGAGGTTTCTGTGTTACAGAAACAGCCTACAGCTAAACCCAAGTCACACAGCTCCTTTCTTCTATTTGTTTCTATAGCGTCTTGGTACACAGAGAGAAGTTGCTGGCTTTCCTCCTGCTACTCGAAGCATCAGAAGGAAGCATTAAAGCTGCCATGAGGAAGGCGAGAGCTGAAGCAGCAGCGCAGGGAGGCTGTGGGCCCAGCCGTGGCATGTCCGGAGGTCTCCAGCCACCTATGCTCTCAGGGAGGCCAGAAAGAGCATCCGGCTCTCAGGAGATATTGCTCCCCAGATGAAAATCTCCTGAGCAAGTCATTCCACACTTCCTCAAGGGCCACCCTGTGACAGCCTCTTGTGAAAACAACACTCTGGTGGCTATTTCTATACTGGAATGATGACAATTTGGGATTTGGGTTTCCCTCCCACAAAATGACTAGACAAAACAGCTTCTTTTTATTCAAATCACTCTGAGCGCCTTTGTGGAAATGTTCTCTGGCTATTCCCAGCACGTTCGTGGATGCTGTGAGTACACATTACCGCATGCAGTACCTGTGCTCCTGAAACATGAACCATTCCAAATTTCCACAGAACTTCATCCTTTTAAAATGTATGTGCTGGGTTCTCCATTTAGGGGAGCACTGTTATGAATCTATAGACTCCCACTGAACATGCTTTTAAAATCTGATTCCCTGTCCCTCCCTGAGCCTCGCAGGTCTTTCTTGGCCACTCTACAGTTTCTCAGCGTGCAAACGCCACGTGCCAAGCAAGGTACCTCCCCTGGAGGAAGCTAGGATTCTCTTCTCTGTGGCAACTAAGGCTCTCTCTGTGCCAAGTAATGGAAAACTCAGGTCAAAATGGCTTAAGAGGATAATCTGGTTTGGGTAAAGGGGAAGGTCTGGAGGTAGAACTGGTTTCCTTCAAAATGTCATCGAGATCTTGGTATCTTCTACCCATCCTCTGGGCTTTTGTGGAACTAGCATCTTCCTAGGGTGGGTGTTCCTTGTGGTGGCAAAAATGGATGAAGCAGTTCCAGGCTTTGCATCCACATACCATCCAAGGCAAAAGAGAGAGGGCCGGTTTCCAGAATCTTCTCCAGAAGAGTTATAGCGACTTTATTACAGCAGCCTCTAACCAATGTCTTCTCACGCCTCTTTGGACCAAAGTGGGTCATATGTCTATTCCTGGACCAATATCTGTAGCCAGGGAAATGCTCTGTGTTAATCAATCATGTGGCAAAGAAGATGGAGTCATCCTGATTGGATTATACAAATCACAGACAATTCCCCCCAGGCCACTGGGCTGTACACAGACAAGGGGCGGAACAAATGTTGGGGGGATAATCAGTGATGGAAGATTCCATTAGCTTCCTTTGGCAGCCACACTGCAGAGTTGACTCATAAATTTTCCTTTCAAACGAAATCCCTAGGTCTCTCTGATAATGTTTGTCCATCACACTGTAACAGTGCCATTCATTCTTTAGACCTGTGGCAAAGACTTTAGACTTATGCCCATACTGTCCATCTGGTTAAGTTAGCTCAGGTGATTCTGTCATCCAAGCTTCCTGACCTATCTCTACTCACTGCACTTGCCGGCATAACTTACACTTTCTCCTCTCAGACCCCTGTTCACAGCAAGGTGAGTACTGCCCATGGCTGCGGGCTCTCTGCCCTGCATCTGAGCACTGCTGCTCTCACCAGGTAGTGGTGTGGGTCCCCACTCACCTAAAACAGCATGAGAAGTGCTATTGTTTCTACAAAACTAAACTGGAAAGACAACCAAAGCAAGTCCCTACATTTACAAAGAAGTGCTGTCAACCGAGATGTGAGACAGTATCTGGAAAAGATTGGGAAGAGCTTATAAAAAAATAGAAGATTCTGACCTCAGATAACTTCACCAACTTCTCTGAAGACTTGCTGCCCTTTAATGAAACTGGAGACTGGAGAAGATCTGTGGTGGGCAAGGTTTATGCACAAGAAAGAACACAGAACCTAACCAGCAAACCCAACTCAAAGAAAATGTCTTGGCCCTACATCAAAGCTTGGCAAATGGATGTACATTTACATGTCTTAAGTTAAAATCAAATATTTAAATGTTTATCTGACTTATTTGATTATCCAGCCAACTCTTGCCTTCAACCATGGGACATTAAAGGACTTCCCCTATGGCTATCCCACTCCACACACACCCCAGCTTCCTGCGATTCATAACTTTACCGGCCTGTCATCAATCTTCTCCTCAAAGGAGTAAGACTGTTGAAAAAGGCAGGCCTGAGCTTAGCATCCTCTCTGTGCCAGCAGGTCTGCTTCCCCGGTGATGTGTCAGGATGGAGGAGGGTTCCTCTCCAACTGCTTTATAACAGTGAGTGTGAACCTGTGGGATGGGGGGGATTTGGCAAGAAGGGGGCAGGTTAGATTAGTTGGGAGGGTAGTCATGTCTGCAGGGGAAGAGAACATGGGTGTTGGCAATGAGATTGGAAGAAACAGGTGAAGGTTGGTCATTACAAAGGGATAACCAAGAAGACTGGCACATTGTTTGAAAAATCAAAGAAGACCAAGATGGGGTTCCTGGGGTTTCTTCTCAGCTGAACAGAGAAGACGACAGAGGAATACATTTTGGCTTGTGAATGAGATTTCAGATGTTCTAAGTTTGAGATCAGAATATTTGATATTTCCAAAAAGACTAGAACATAGGTGGACAAATCGGACCTATTTACATCTCAGCTCTAAGAATAAACTAAGTCATTGGGATGAGAACTATAGAAGGCAGGGCTCACCTCGGGACACACCCACATTTCAGGAGCTGGAGAAGGAGAGCAGGCCATGGAAGAAGTGAGACAAGGGCTGGGCAGAAATGTGGGGAGGAACCTGCTCATGAAGACAAGTAAAGAGACCTTCCAAGGGGAAAGAGGTCCATGCGGCCTAATGCTTCAGGGACATCGAGCAGGGCCAGTGAATTTAGCCACCAAGGTCATTAGTTGCCTCTGTTAACATGTTTCAGTGGTGTGCTGAGGAAACTGTGGAGTCCATGGAGATCCGGATACATGGCTGCTTGGGGAACCACTCCTCCTCAGGAGCCAGAAGCAGCTAGAAGGGATGTTAGGAGAAGGGGATGGTGTTCAAGAAAAACGAAACACAGCTTACCCCTGAAGCTTTCAATACAGAGGGGAGGGGAGAGAAGAGAAGCTCCCAGCTCACCTCATTATGCAGGACACTTTCTTAAGAGGACTAGGAACAAGCCCAAAGCTTAGGAAGAAGTGTTTCAGACACAGAATGGGCAGCAAGTCTGGAGGAGATGGAGCATAAGCCACCACGGCTCACCCCCGGGCCCCTGCCTCCTCCAAGATTAACAACCTACCATCCCTGAGCAGGGTTCCTCTCCAACAGCATGGCGGCGGAGGTATGCACAGGGAACCTGTCAGCAGGAACTTGGTTCCTGGCTACACGAGAGAGTTCAGCTTCTACTGCCTTTGCCATCTCAGGCCTGTTTCCTGCACTGGGTCTCCTTCCCCAGGGCCAAAGGCTGACATGTGTGATGGGGGATTGTTGGAGAGACCATAGAAGCCACTGGGAGCATCCCTAGATGTGATATATTTCCAGCCAGATGTACCCCAGACTCCTGAGTCAGTTTCTATATACCTATAGAAAGGGTTCGAAGTAAAACAGGAGGGAGAGGAGCAGAGAGGAAGGCCAAAGAACAAACAATAGTGTGGACAAGGAGAGCTTAACCGCTGTCTGGGAATGGGAACACAAGAGTGGAGAAATGGTAATAAAACCTGTTAATGAAAACATCTTTGGGTTGACCTTCACATTCACAGCATGGAGCCCAGGACTCCATAAGTCTCTACAAATACCAATGACCAAGAGACAGTGAGGGAGCCTCAGCCCTGCTGCACACACTCAGAGGGAGCCTTCACTCTCCTAGATGGCTGAGGTTTGGATATCTTATGTCTAAGATGAGATAATGGGTGCTTTGTGCATCATTCCTTCTCCCTTCAATTTCTTCCAATGACGTCTCCACCATCTTTCCAGACCTCCTGGATGGCCTACTAGCAATTAGAGCTCATCTTTCCAACCTTTCTCCACTTCATTTCTATCAGAGACATCATATTCATAATAACAACAACAAGTCCTGGCAGCTATGGCTCAGCTGGTTGGACATCATCCTATGCATCAAGAGATTGCCAGTTCCTTGGTTCGAGTCCCAGTTGGGGCACATGCCTGGGTTGTGGACTTCATCCAGCAGGGGGCATGCAGGAGGCAGCTGATTGGCATTTTGCTCCAACATCCCTGTTTCTCTCCCTTTCTCTCTCTCTCTCAAAATCAATAAAAAAATATTTTTTTAAAATAACAGAAATGAAAATAAATAATAATTATGATGGCACCTTAAAAATAAAGTATGTGATCTTTATCTTAGCTCATTTGCTCCTCACAATCACCTTGGGAGGTACTCAGCATTACTAGCTCCATTTTGCAGTGAGGACACTGAGGCTCGGAAAGGGGGCAATGACTTCCTCAAAAGCACTAAAATGAGCTGCTGGTATCGCCTGAATCAGAAATCAAGTCTTTTGACTCCCAGCCCAGTGCTCCACCTCCGATATCCTGTTGCCTCTGGATGCCCTCCCTCTCACCTCTAATGCATCTGAACTTAAGTTCTCCTGGGTCTACTCCTCAAACAACATGTAGCCCTAAACTTTGTCCTTCTTTCTGGCCAAAACCAACATCATTTCTTCCATTTCTTTTCTTTTAAAAAAAAAATCTCCATTTCCATTGCCCACATTTTGGAAACACTTTATCTCCAGCTGTTATCAGTTCTTTCTTCTGTCTTTTCCTTTGTTAATTCCAAGATGCCCAAACAGGAAAGAAATGATAACATGGCTACGTTCCCCCAGCTGTCTGGCCATTACCTGCCGCCGAACAGGGCAGAATATGCTTTCGGGAGAAGGTAAGCACCATGGCCAAGGTTTCAGCTTCAAGAATGCGTTTCCAACCCCTTCTGATTCCTATGCAACATATGCAAAATGCTAGGATTCACATTCTTGACCCAAAAATCAGAGCCAGGTTACCCTAATTCACCCTGACTTAGGGTTATGATGATGCTCTGCATTATATTTCCTAGAATAAGGGCAACAAGAGGACACCTCTGAGAGTGGGGAGGCCAGACACCTGAGTCTTAGCTTAGGCATACCCCACCCTGGATGGTGATGGATCATTGATAAAGTCATAAAGGAGTGGCAATTATTGTCAAAATACTTTAAATACCAATAACTATACAAAATGCATGGTCTGTGTATTCATTTGGGACTCTGATTATTTGATGGGCATGCTGAAGGGTGAAAACTGGTGAACAGTGGGAAAGGGGGCATGTCTGAGCCTTCCCATCACTGTACTTAGAAGTACTTCCCATCTGGGTGGCGGTTTGTATGGGGGGAGATGAACAGGGGACTCAGGAGGCTGCTCACCTGGAGTTGAGTCTACTCCACCTTAACACAGGGTCTCCTTTTGTTAGCATCATGAGTATTAAAGGACACAGTGGGGCCACATGTCTTCTGGAGGGCGTGGCTCTCCAATCAGCTCCCAAGCGACACCAGCAGAGTGATCTTGGCCAGTCGCTTCATCTCTTTGACCAGCAGTTTCTAAAAATACCTCAAGGGGCCTCAGGATCTGGTGGCATCACCTCAAGGGCTCCCCTGGGTTGAGGGGTATCCTAGCCCATGGGCCTCTCCAACTTCAAGCCCAAGGTCATATCATTGTTAGGTGATAAGGTCAGGATTTGAGCTTGGGTGGTCTGGCTCCAGAATCCATGCCCTTAACCACTGTGCTATACCACCTCTTAATGGGACTCATGCTGTACAAACCAACTAGGCCTGATCACAACATGGTGATTGACCTTTTAACAATACAGAACATTCCACATCCACATGTTCTGTGAGAAAGACCCTTGGATGTTGGGAAGGCGGGTGAGGACTGCTCACTTATTTCAACAATGACACGATCACCCAAAACATGGCAGAGACTATCTCAGGAGCTGCCCTCAGGTGTTTCTGAACATCCCACGGGTGGCAGTCTTAACCCCTGGGTGCAGAGAGCACTTTCATATCCAGTCCCAACCCTTGGGTGTCAAACATGGTGAGTCCAGGCTCCAGGACCAAGGGTGGGTGATGTAGTTGTTGGATAAAAACGAATCATGACTGCAAAGTAACAAAACTGGCTTCCCCTCACCCCCCACATCCAGGGCTGATCCAACAGCTCCACAGGCCAGTAGAAGAAATGTTTCTCCTCTCAAGGTGACCACTCAAGTGGACAGGACACTCATCGGGGCCTGGGAATTGGGGTCTGTGTGGTGGAAAACATGAAAGTTGGCTCCATCCTTCCCAGTCACACCTCTGAAACCAACAAGTCATGAACTTGGGAGTTGTTTTTCCAGCGGTGGAGATGAGTTTCCACTGATTCGCATACCCGCTCCCCCACTCCACCACTCTGCGTTGTAAGGAATGACACACATTTTCGAGAAGGCTGGCCAGGTGAGAGTTCAGCCCAAGGCCGTGCACAGAGAGACGATCAGTGACCCCTGTTGAGAATGACTCACCTCAGGGAGCTCCAGCAGGAGTGAGCTGGCCGCATCCCATCCCTCATCCTCCTGAAAAATGCAACTGCGCGGGTACACACTGCCACCCTTGCCGACTTAGGCTTCCTGCGCTGGTTAGGTTTCAATGTCGCAAGCAGGCGGCACGGATGCCTTCTCTCAGAGGCTCCCTCCGTTACCTACCCGGTGCCCTCTGGCTCTTGTTACCAGCAGACCAATTCCCTGAAGTCTTCACGCCACATATCCACCGCTTCCTGGGCCTCCCGGGCTGGTTTCTATCCCCAAAGAGCTCAGGGTGCTGGAACATTGGCAGCAAGAGCCATGCATCTTCCAGGTCCTTTTTCCCTCTTTCCTGCTTCCCTTGCAAGACCATTGAAAAATGGTGGGAGGACCAGCTCAAGAAAACACCCAGCGAAGAGGTGCTGAACCTGCCGCACCAAGAACTGATATCCCAGCAGCCTCCTCACAGCAAGCACTTTCCCGACGCTTCCCTCGGCCAGGCACCAAGTAAGCTGGACCACAGGGCTCTGGCTCTGGAAGGCACAGCTGGGATGAACAAGTGCAACTCCCAGCATATCTCTCCAAGAGCTGGCCTTGCGAGAAAGGTCACCGCTGCTGGAGGCAGAGGGATATGTGTCAGGGTTAAGAGTGAAGGGGATTCCTGCACTGGGTGGAAGGTCAGACACTGGAGAATCCCTAGAGTCCTCTCGACCCCTAAAATTTAACGAGCCCATGAAAATCTGATGCCTTCAAAGCAAGATCTACACAAGAACACGCCCCAGCCCACCACTGACGTTATCGCCTTCTCAGGCTATTCTGGTGGAAAATCTGTCCTAAAATTGTGCCATGCCCTGATGAACTCCTGGGCAGGACGTGATGGAGAACTCTCCTGGGGACTTGCTTTAAGAGTTCAATTTCTTCCCAGATTACTCACTTGCAGGTTCTGCTCCCTGAAGCACCCCCCACACATCTTCACCGGCTCCCAACACCATTCCCTGCACTTGAGGCAGGTGCCTGGGTCCCAGGTGGAAGGCCCAACTCCTCCGAGCCACTGAGCCCCGGCCACCGCCACCATTTGCAAAGCGAGGCCCGGTGCAGCTGCCTCCACTGGGCACACTGAGGCGCGCCTGCCAGCCTGCTTTCAATATCCGCTCGTCTCTCGCTGGCCTACCAGCCAGACGGTCCCCCCACCCCTTTCTCTTTGAAGAAAAGTGATTTAATTTCATGAGACTTGGGGTAATCATGTTATGATCTTCAACATTAACCAGAACCAACTCCCTGCTACAGGAGGGTGGGGAAGGAAAGGGGAAGAGAAAAGTAAACAGTCCCATTCGGGACAGCCAGAAATGAGAGGAAAAAGAAAATCACAGCAGCTGCTCTGCTGGTTCCCTGATGAGGACGGGCCTCTGCCAGGAGCGAGGCCTCTGTGCCAAGGTTTCTGGAAACAAGGAAGTTGGGCTTGGCAGGACCTCCGTGTCTACAGGTTAATCAGCTCGGCTCTGGTGGGGGCAGATACTGGTTTTCATTCCTTAGTCTACCCCCTTATTCCCTCCCCACCCCCACCTTCACACACTTCTCATGGCTCTCTGCACGCCCAGCTAAGGTTACCTGGCCTCCTTCACCTGAGCACGGCCTCCCCGCTTCCTCTGCCAGGCGGAGCCCAGGGCACAGAGCTGCCTCAGACTGGCTCAAGCGGCCACGTTCGATTTCCCTGAAGGGCTTCGCCTCCGCATCCTTCCGACCTCTCAAAGCTTTTTGGATAACAAAAGCAGGCTTGACAAGAAAGTCGGGTCCAGAGATGGCAAGAATAAGTCAGAAGGAAGGGGGCTTAAAAAAAGACAGGGAAGAATTCAGGGTACAACCCCAGAATAGTGCATCTAAGGGTTAGCTGGAGCCAGCAAGGAATTCTCATGAACAATGGCCCTTCTTGGCAGTCAGTGCAAGGGTGTGGTGCTCATTTGAAAAAACAGCAAATAACCGGGCTCCAGGGCCACCAGGGAGGGGCTGGTGCGAGGCTGGAAAGATGGGGCGAGGGGCTTCCTACAGACACCCAGGAAAGGAGGGTCATGGAAGGTGCTCCCCACAGGGTGCTGGGCCCAGAGACATCTCGGCAGAGCTCAACTTTCAAAGGGCAAAGACCTCTGTCTCCCAGCCCTGGCCTCCCTCCCATCTCTCTGGTTGCCTGTCTGCTCAGACCCCGCAAAGGCTGATGTGGGTTTTCTGGCCCTTCCATAGGGATGCTGAGACTGCCACTCTGCTAGGGGCTGTGACACTCAGGGACCACCATGCTACACAAGGCACCTCCCACACTCCATCTCTCAGTCTCACCGGCATCCCTCAGACCAGGCTGGAACCCTGAAGGGAAACAAGACCCTGGTCCCGACTGTGTAGACATATGTTTGCAGTTTAAGTCCCTTTCTCGGGTGCGGGGGAAACAATTCCAGTGAAATCGGCCACTGTGGAACTGCCACATTGTCCCCAGGCCTCCATCCCAGGCTGCTGGCTGACGGGCATGTGTGGGGTCTCCATCCGTCTAGGCAGGCAGGTGGGCACACCCTCCAACCGAGGGCTAGCTCAGCCAGGGCTAGCTCAGTGCCAGGCGTAGAAACTAGGAATCATTTTAATACTTTTTTTGTCTTTGCAAACACATTTTGGTTTGTTAGGTTTCTGAGTTTTTGTTTTTTTTCCCCCCAACTTCATATAAAAATTTAATTTAAGATAAAGGTCAGGCAGAACAGAACAGGGGGATTACAAAGTCTCATTACTGAGGATGTGAGGAGATATTATTATATTAGAAAGTGATCAAAACAGGCTTAGAGCATGCCTAGGACCCTGTCAGGGGCTTACCAGGCATTCCAGACCCTGCCCTTTAAATGCTGCGAAACAAAAGCACGCACTGTGTCCTGGGGCATCAGTGTCAGGTGATCCATGTGGTGTCAAAGCTCAATCTATGACCCTGAGAGAGCAGACTCCTCGGGCAGTTGACAGGGCGAAAGAGAGTGGTTCGTGAGCCTCTGTGGTTTGTGGCGATTCTCTGCACAGAAAGTTCCCAGAGGATGGAGGTCTGAGGTCCGCGGGGAGTGGGATAAGCTGGTGACCACAGGAGGGCTCTGGTGGGAAGCAGCATGGCGGTCCCACGCACTGGCACCCAAACATCGCAGAAGGCTCGGGGAGCCCCAGGTGTGGGCCTGACCCCATCAAGCACATGTCTCATCATGAGCAGCCAGCAACAGCTTCAAGTAGGAGTAGCAATGCTAGATGAGGAGATCAGGGATTTTAATTCTACCTTTCCATCACACTGCGCTTCTCAGGGTCGAGTCAAAGGAGCAGTGATCATGCCCTGTGTCTCTAGGTCCTCCCTGAATAGTGAAGTGAGTTTAGACAAAACTTCCTTTCTGGGAGAGGCAACCACAGATGAAATTTCCTGAGTCGTCCTAACCAGTAGCTCAAGTAAAACCGACCCAGAAGGCTTAGAGCTAACTTTTATTGGGCACTTGCTTTGAACCAAATATTGTCCCACACACTGAAATTGGCTCATTTAACTCACAGCAGCCATAGGAGAGGCATTAATATCACCCCCAGTGGACAGAAGGAGAGCCTGAGTCACCTAGTAGCTGAGGCACCTAACCAATGTCACCAAGTTAGTAGGTGACAGAGGCGGTGTCTGAGCCTGCTGAGAAGAGGAAGTGTGGGACTCCCTGTGTGCTCGGGACACACAGGCTCAGGCCACATGCCTCTGAGCGCAGCTGGACTAACTCACTTTCCCCAAAACATTGCCCGCCTGTATCTGGGTTGCCCACCAGTATCTCCCGGAAGATGGTACAGAGGTGATTCATTCGGGCTTGTGGCATGCCACTGGGTCTTTACTCTCACCAAGGTGGGCAAAGGTGAAACATATTAGGGCCACAAATAGGGGATCCCAACTTTAAATATTTTCTTGAAAGCTGACCAATCTTTCTTCACTAGGAGCAATGAAAAGCCCATACAACACTTCCACTCAAACCCTTACATTCTTAGTTCAGGTTGCCTTTTGGCCCTTCTGTCCCAAATCCCAAGAAGCTAGGTCCCTGCAATGCAAGCAAGGAAGGACCTCCACGTGGAGAACATGGGGGGTTAAGGAAGGAGACAAACTCAGAAGATAAAACTCTTCTTGAAAAGAAAATGACCTTCTTGGCTCCATTATATTTTTTAACAAAGTGAAAGTGATTAATCCATATTCAAACTAAAATAGTTTATGTGCAGAGTCTGCTGAGGCTTTTTAATTATGAAACATGAAAGAAAAAAAATGGCCATTCTTCTGCTCTGGAATAACAAGCCAATAAAGTGGAAATTAAATTGATCTGTAAAGAAGACCAGAAAGAAATGTTCCTAAAACTTAATTTCCACTCTCTCTCTCTCTTTTTTTTTAATTCCCATAACTATAAACTAGTTGAATAGACCTTTAAAATGTTTTAATAGGAAAATTCCTGGGAGGGGAAGTGAGATCTTGGTGTCAAAGAGTTTCAAATTTAACAGCTGAGAAAAGTGTCTTAGCAGCCCACAATCCCCACAGGATTGTGAAATTCATCAGCACAGGGCTCTGGGTACCCGGTCTTCACACACACACACACACACACACACACACACACACACACAACACACATGCATGGTAGACAACGCCAAGAGGGAAGCTGGAGACCATGTGCAGGGTAGGGAGATTCAGCATGCTGCTTTGAAGAGCTGGCGAGCTTATTCCCATGCTGATGGAGGGCTGGAGGGGTGTCCAGGACGCAGGACATCAGCCAGGAAAGGAGCTAGGGGACAGCGTGTTTTGCTGCCCTGTTATCTGAAAACCAGCCACTCCCCCTCCAGCCTTTAGATCCCCACACTGAAAACTTGAAGTTAACACACTGTTCCCTCCTAAGGGTCTAAAAGTGAGAAAGGGCCTATAAAAAGGGTAGGGTGCCTTAACTAGGGAACAAACTCTGACTCTATTCACACCAAAAAGGTACTGTAGAAAGTCATCAATCCCTCTTTAGCTTGTCTGTTTTTCCATTTATCCAACCAGTAAATCTTGACCAAGTGTCTTGTCAGAGGGCTGTACTGGGAGACACAACCTAAGCTCGGCAGACTCATGTGGATTTGCACCCGGAGACCCAGCACTCGGGCAGGGAGCATCTGGCTGAGGAAGAATGGGCGAGGCATTCATCCCCGAAGGCTGGAGCCCTACCCTCTCACCTGCCAAGGGGCAATACAGGCAGAGATGCCCAGAAGAACTCCCGACCCAGGCCCAAGGGCACTTGTGCAGCACAAACCTAATGGGACATGGGAGGTAACTGAGCAAGTTAGAAAGATGGACATTAGGGACATACTGAGAAGGGCCTCAGATCTCATGTGAATAAGGAGCTTGGACTTGATTCTGCAAAAGATAGGGATGAAGAATCAGAATCACAGGGTGGTGGAGGCCTGTGGTGAGTGCAGGAGTGGGTTATTATATATATACTACTAGAGGCCCAGTGCATGAAATTTGTGTTGGGGGGGAGGGGACCCCTCAGCTCAGCCTGCTTTCTCTCCAATCCGGACACCTCGGGGGGTGTCCAACTGCTGGATTAGGCTCAATCGGTGGGCCTAAACTGGCAGTCAAACATCCCTCTCATAATCTGGGACCACTGACTCCTAACTGCTTACCTGCCTGCCTGCCAGGTTGCCCCCAACTTCCCCATCTAACTGGCCTGGTCGCCCCTTACTACACACCCTGCCAGCATGGTCGCCCCAAAATGACAACCCCCGTCAACCTATCTAGTCGCCCCTCACTGCTCCCCTCTGCCGGGCCTGGTCACATCCAACTGCCCTCCCTGCAGGCCTGGTAGCCCCATGCAGTCTGCTACTCAGTCATGTGGTTGCCCCTCACTAACCCCCATGCTGGCCTGGTCACCCCACACAGCCTGTTTGGTTGTCTGTTCAATTGTTTCAGATGTGATGGTCGCTTAGCCTTTTATATATATATTTAGATAGATAGATAGATAGATAGATAGATAGACAGATAGATACTGGTAATGGATCAATAGGAGAAAAAAGGAACATCTGTTATACTTTCAACAATAAAGTTTTTAAAAATAATAATAATAAGCCGAGACCAGTTTGGCTCAGTGGATAGAGGGTCGGCCTGCAGAGTGAAAGGTCTCCCAGGTTCGATTCCCACCAAGGGCATGTACCTTGCTTGCGGGCACAACTCTAGTAGGGGGCGTGCAGGAGGCGGCTGATCGATGTCTCTCTCTCATTGATGTTTCTGACTTTCTATCCCTCTCCCTTCCTCTCTGTAAAAAAAAAAATCAATAAAATATACTTAATAATAATAATAATAAATATTTTTTAAAATAATCAGAATCACAGAAGAAGTAGGTTGGGGGCCAGTTTGCCAAAAGAACAATGTGGGTGTGAATGAATGTGATTAGAGTGTAGTTATATAAAATGTACCTTATTTCACAGACAAATGTATTTATTGTCATTAAACCATTATTCTATGGTAGCAGAAAGCTCAGAGAAACTAATATTCAAAATATATATTCTTTCCTGCGGCTTACTCTAGAGCCTGGAACACATGTACCTTTCTTCACACCACCAAAACTCGTATTCTGTCACTGTGAGAGTCACTGCCATGCCCACGTCCCTGAGAAGCAGTGTCATTCTCAGGACTGGTTATTACACCAACCAAGCATTCGACTCAACCATTCTGAGTATCTGCTATTGAATTGCCTCTGTTTGAATGGAACCAATGCAAGCCCATGTCTTTAATACTGACACAGTCTTTATGACTTTCTTAATCAGACAATGATAGATTTTATTGCATTTTATCCATTTTTAATGTCTTACGGATATATCCACACTGGGGTGTCCATTCCACCACATTCTTCACTAAAGACGTGTACATTGGCCATATATTGTATACCTTTCTCCAGACACGTGACTGCATATAACCTCAAACTAAAGGTAAATATTCTCACAGAGGAGCTAGAATTAGCAAAATGATAAATGAGGATTTGGGGCATGTATAGTTAACTCTGCTCATTATAATAATTTGTTTAAACTAAGCTTTCCTGCCTTTCTGGGAACTCATCAGAAAGTGGTAAAGTGTTTAAATTCCCACATACTTCCCTTACCCTGGCACACTGTCCACGCTTTGGCAGGAGCCCAGCCCAGTGTCCGCGGTGGTCAAGAAGGCCTTCCTTCCTTCCTTCGTTCTGTGTAGGTTTATGCTGAGCTCACGCTGAACCGAGGACTGGTCCAGGGACTGGGACACCGAAGTCCTCCAAGCAGACTCATGCCTGGCCTGGGAGTGTTTGCAGTCCAGTGTCAGAAGGCAGGCATGAAATGAGTGAGCAACTATGTAAACAAGATCATTTCAGATGGTGAAAACATGACAACATGAAGCTCAGCTATACGGGGTCAAGGAAGGCCTCTCTGAGTAAGGCATTAGAGCTGAAAGCTGAGAAATGAGGAAAAACAACCTAAGGGAGACAGAAAGAGCAGCTGGGGCTAGGGAGCCTGAAGAAGGGTGGCTGTGGCTGTGGCTGTGGCTGTGGCTGTGGCTGAGGCTGAGGCTGTGGTTGTGGCTGCCATGTGGGAACTGTGCTGTGAGAGGCAGGCCGGAAGCCATTGAAAGGAACTCATCGGAAGCCACCCGGGGTTTCAAGCAGAGGGTTTGTGTTTTCCCTGCTGCAAATGTGGAAATGACCCCACCAGTTTGAGGTCCCTACTAGATATCTCAGGGGAGGGGAGAAATAGGGATTCATGGGGATTAGAGCTCAGAAGAGAGGTCAGGGACAGAGAGGCAAAACTGAGAGGCTCTGCATAGCTTTACACAAAGTCAAGAAGAAGGAGGGGGTCATCTATAGAGAGAATGTGCAGAAAGAAGAGAGGAGAAAACTCTGAGGTGAGCTCCTAAATGGAACAGTCAAGGTGAGGAGGAGTGACCAGGAGAGAAGGCTGGTCAAGAAATGGATGGATGCACGATTTATCTCCAAACGGCCTTAACAGTTACTGTCATCAGCAAAGGAAAGGACCACTTACTCAATATACACATTTTCCTCCCCACTGACTTGGTCTCTCCATCCCGGTAAGACAAAAAACCCTTTTTACCTACTCCTCCAAGGATAGCAACAGGCCACAACCACCCACTTGATCTTGAATAAGACATCACCAAATAAGGGACTGGTAACTAGGATGCGCTATCTTGCTTACCTGATAATTTTTAAAGTACATAAATCATAGTGGAAAATGCTGGGTAAAGAAATCCAAATGGGTTTCTCTCTTTCCCAGAGCAGTGGGCTATGACACTGGCTCCCTCAAAGCATGTATCAGTCTTGGCTAAATGAGAATCTTCACACCCCTCAACACACATGCTAACCCCTCATAGCATGGTATGGAACCTTCAGATTCCGGTTTAACACCTGCCTTTGAGTTTGGACCACAGAGAAACACCATTTTGTGCGTATTTTGGAAAAAAAAAAGACACTTTAAAAGCCATTAATGAGATTTATAAAAGACTACAGTATAGGTGAAAATCAGTTTTTCCAAGGAGAAGGAGAAGAAGAAAGAGAAGGAGGAGGAGGAGGAGGAGGAGGAGGAGGAGGAGGAGGAGGAGGAGAAGGAGAAAGAAGGAAAAGAAAAGAAAAAGGTAGGGAAGTCTCATCTCTGGGGCAGGATTTCTCAGTGGAAAACAGAAAGGTGGAAGTTTAAGAAAATGTGCTTTCAGATGTTAGATAGGCATGTGACGAGTTCTAAAAGTACTTGCCACAACCTGATGTTTTTTTTTCCTAACAGAAAGCAATGCTGGCAAAGCTGTTAGATTTCTGCCATGAGTTGACACTGTCACACCTACAGATATACTGGGTGTCAGATACCCTCATCACATGACACATGAAATGTGATGCCTGAACATAATTTCATGTGCTATTTGTCTGAGCTCTCTCTTAAAAAGCAGGGTGACTTCTTGGGTAGCAGCAATTTACCTTTCACACTTCTGGAATAATCACGGTGCCTGATTGCCCTGAATTACATTCCAGGCTGTCAGAATACTTCAGGGCTGTGAATTAGCATTTCAAACCCTTTTGAAAACAGGGGTAGGAGGGCTTTTTCCCTTAGCTCAAGACTTGGCTGGCTGCAAAGAAGCCAGTGTTAAATGCACACCTGGAGAAGCCATATTTCTGCAGGAGAATACTGGGAGAGGGGGTCTCAAAAAATGTGTCAAAAAGCTTGAGAAATGTTCTGGCTCAGAAATCATATAGCCTGAAATTCCCAGAAAGGATCCGAGTTCATATATTCTGTTCAATGTCTTTATAATTCATTAAAACATCCTGAATATCTCAACACTTTAGAAACAACATTTCTCTAGGTTGCTTCTGTAACCCAGGACGGGTCCACACACATCTTTTGTTAGGCCACAGCCCCTGATTTGGAGCTGGGAAAACTTCATACAAAGTCTGTGGTCCTCACCATAGAAAGGCCTCAAAGACTTTTTGTTAGCACGTTGAGTATCTGGGGCTAAAAATCTACTGAGACATGAGACTGGCTGAGAAACAAAACCACTTGATATAATGAGTTACTGCTCTCACAGCACCCTCTGCCCCGTCCCAGCCGACGTGACCCTACTAAAAACGGATCCTGCTTCCCCACTGCCTTTTAGTGGTTCTCCAAGTATGATCCTCAGATCAGGAGGTACCAGCACCACCTGGGAACTTGCTAAAAGTACAAATTCTGGGGCCCTTCCCCAGACCTACTGAATCTCTGGGGATAGGCCTCTGCAAGCTGTGCCTCTGATGCATGTTGCAGTGTGACAACCACTGGCCCATAGACATCCCCATCCATTAACCTGGCTGCCACCTCTCTGCTCCAGTCCCTACTTCTCTCCCACTCCAAGCCTCCATTCCAGCCAGGCTCTCTCGCTGATGGGATGTCCCTGAAAATACCAGCGCCACACTTGCCCTCTGGGCCATCATCGCTCACTGCAATCACTTACCTAGAATCTACCCTCTTCCCCACTCCATTCTCCCACCATCATGTAAGTCCTCTATTCTCTAGGGAAGAAAAAAAACAGTAACCCAGACTGAGCCCTCCCCTACCACTCCCACCAGGCCTTCCCCACTTCCCTGGGAACTATAGGGCTCTGCCCAACAACAGAACATGGCAGTCTTTCCCCTCTGCAAAGTAAACCAGCCTAAGGTGACTCAATTACAGTAACTGAGGTAGAATAACTAGCTGCAAAATAATTTTCTCCATTTAATGCCTTTTCAGTGCACATTTCTCCTAAACCTTTGCTGCCTGCTCCTTGCTTTCCCACTTGAGTGCTGGCCAACTAAGGACAAAGCAGACAGCCTGGTATTCTGCAAAGAGCAGAAAGACTTCCTCTGCTGTGTGCTGCACACATCCCAAGTGCACTGCTGGTGCCATACCTAGTTATAAAATAGGCTTTGGTCCCTATATATCCTGCCCTAATCCTAATGGCTAGTGTTTGGGATAAATATGCATGCACACACATTTACATATATGCACCCTGATGGTAGCATGCCCCATTTCCTCTGACCAATGTCATCCTTGCCATCCTGCCAGCCCCCCTCCTCTGTCCTCAGCACTCACGGACACACCCACTCATCTGCAAATGAACTTGATGGTTTAGACCAGTGGTCAGCAATCTGCTGCTCATGACCACATGAGGCTTTTTGGCCCCTTGAGTGTTCTAATGCCACTTCTTCAAAATAGACTCGCCCAGGCCAAAAACCAACTTCTGCACATGGGCCACAAAGTTTCAGTTGCACTGTATATGCACGCCCGCACGTGGCATTTTGTGGAAGAGCCAGATTCAAGGGGCCAAAGAGCCGCATGTGGCTCACTAGCCACTGTTGGCCAACAACTGGTTTAGACTCACCCTCTGCACTCTTCCCATCAGCATGAATCTTTTCTTTTAATATATATATTTCTTTATTCATTTCAGAGAGGAAGGGAGAAGGTGAGAGAGAAGGAGAGGAGAGAGAGAGAAAAACATCAATGATGAGAATCATCAATGGGCTGTCTCCTGCACGCCCCCCACTGGAGACCTAGCCTGCAAACCAGGCATGTGTCTTGGCCAGAATTAAACCTAGGACCCTTCAGTCCATGGGCTGACACCCTATCCATTGAGCCAAACTGGCTAGGGCTGCATGAACTTTTTTTTAACTGAGATGAAATTCACATAACATAAAATTAACCACTACAATTCAGTGGCATTTAGTACATCGACAGTGTTGTACAACCATCAGCTCTGGCTAGTTCCAAAACATGTTCATTGTTCCCGAAGGAGACCCCATTCCCATGAAGCAGTCACTTCTCACAGCCCCGTCCCTGCAGCCTGGCAGCCACTAGTCTGCTTTCTGTCTCTGTGGCTTTGCCCATTCTGGATATTTCACATAAATGGAGTCATATAATATGGGGCCTTTTGTGTCTGTCTTCTTTCACTTAGCATGTTCCATACTTCATTTCCTCTTACAGCTGAATAATATTCCATTACACGTGTGTACCACACTGTGTTTATCCATTTATCCACTGATGGGCATTTGGGTTGTTTCCATCTTTTAGGCTAAACTATCCTATATAATAAAAGCATAGTATGCAAACTGCCCCCTCAACCAGGAGTTTGTCTGGGTGTTTAACCAGGGAGCAGGACCAGCCGAAGAAAAGGAGGGAGGCTGCAGCCTGCAGCCGGCAGCTGCTAGGGACCCTACCAGTGCATGAATTTTGTGCACTGGGCCTCTAGTTGTTAATAATGTTGGTATAAACATTGTTGTATATAATCCAATTTGATTCCTTGCTTTCCGTTCTTTTGAGGATACAGGTTGGGTCATATGGTAATTTCATGTTTATCTTTTTTAGATTCTTTTTTTAAACTTTTTAAATTTTAATATATATTTTTTATCAATTTCAGAGAGGAAGGGAGAAGGAAAGAGAAAGAGAAATATCAATGATGAGAGGGAATCATTGATTGGCTGCCTCCTGTACATCCCCTACTAGGGATCAAGCTTGCAACCCAGGCATGTGCCCTTGACCAGAATTGAACATGGGACTTCCAGTCTGCAGGCCGAGGTTCCATCCACTGAGCCAAACTGACTGGGGCTTTTTTTAGATTCTTAAATGAGTTTCTCAATGTATCTGCCCTATGTCCCCCCACCCCAGTGTTATTTGTAGGCAAAAACAGAACCTCAGGCACCTTCCTATTATACCCTCATCTTATACCCAGGCCCTAGTACACACAATAGGGAGGCATCACAATGAGTGATAATACAGAGGGCTTACCAGGCATTTTGCTAAGAGATTTATGTGTACTAACTTATTTAATGCTCATAACAGATCTGTGAGGTAGTACTTATTATTATCTCCACTTTTTCAATACGTAAACTGAGATGCAGGAGAGTAAATGGCTGCAAAGTGACGAAGTCAGGATTCGAACCCAGGCAGCCTGACTCCAAAATGTGGGCTCTTAAACTACTATACCATCAATCACCTTCCACTCAAAAAAGACAAAAGTAGGCTGGGAAGTGTGGGGGATACCTGGTACCTGGGGCTCAAAGAACAAAATCAGATCAACACAGCAAACGAACTCACATGAAAATCATCCAGCCTCCTTAGCATCTATTGCAAGTTCTCATTCTTTTTTCAAGCCAATTTTTTTTTAGTGCCTACCACAGGTCCAATATCCTCTCTAGGCCCTGATCTTCACCGAAATCCTAGAAGATAGGTACAACTGTCCCCATTTGATGGACAGGGAAAAACATGAGACTTTAATATACAATACTCATTCTAAGGCTCGGTGGGCCATCTGGAGCCATTTAGTGCCAGGAGAAGAGTCCTACACACTTCTGTACATTACATTCAACGGAGGACCCTCAGACCAATGACCTGAGTCATCAAGAAAATATTACATGAGGGGCGCTCTGTTTAAGGCAGATAATACAAAACGTATTTTAGGAAGACTGTTATTCAAAACGACGAAGATGATATAAAAAGGGCTGCACTTGAAGGAGTCACGTACAATTTTCTCACATGGGATCTTAAACCCGACCTTGGCCAGCCATCAATGAGCCTGCCTGTGGTCACCAATACCGCCTTCCCACCTGAGGCCTTTATGGTGATGTGTAAACTGCAATCAGCAGAAGAATTATAAAAACAAGGGAGAAACAGCACTCAACGTATTACGGGACGGAAAATACCTGAGAAATCAATGAAAACAGGGAGATGAAGGTGCATTAACCAGAGTGAGAAGGAGTCACCAAGAAAGAGGTGGACGGATCAGACTATTGCCCCTGGAAAGCACGTCAGCAAGAAGAGCAAAAGCAAACAAGACAGTGCTAACCCCGGGCAATCGCTAGGAAACAGCCTGGGGTCACCAGATCTGTGTGCAATCCATCAGTCAGATGTCAAATTGAGGAGTAAGTGATGAAATTATTTCAGTTAACAAACCTGACTGCTTGTTGTTTACACAATAAATTCAATGAGGTCAAAAATAAAAGGTTGTAGCCCTGGCTGGCATGGCTCAGCGATGGAGCGTTGCCCTATAAATCAGGAGGTTATGGTTAGATTCCCAGTCAGAGCAAAGGATGGGAATCCTATGTCTGGACTCTGCTCAACCCAGGCATGTGCAGATCCCCACTGTGGGGTGTGCAGGAGGCAGCCAATCAATGATTCTCTCTCATCACTGATGTGTCTATCTCTCTCTCCCTCTCCCTTCCCTCTAAAGTCAATAAAAATATGTTTTTAATAATAATAAAAATAAAAGGTTGTATAATTTGGTCCCAAGCCTCCCTGTGCAAACTATTTTCCACATAGCTTAGCTGTCCTTTGGTCTTTTGGGGGGATGTCAGCGTAACACTCCAGCCATCCCCCTTCACCAATACCTCCTTCAGCCAGAGTAGCTCAACTTTCACCTTTTTTGCCCTCTGAGTTCTCATGTAAGAGTTGTAATACCTTAATCAACAACCAAAAAATCTATACTAATAAAAGCCTTGGAGGTGATCAGGCCAGCAGGAGAGTGGTTAGGGGGCAATCAAGCAGGCAGACAGGTGAGCAATTAGGAGCCACCAGTTCCGGATTGTGAGAGGGATGTCTGACTGCAGTTGGACATCCCCCAAGGGGTCCCAAATTGGAGAGGGTGCAGGGTGGGCTGAGGGCATCCCCCATCCCCGTCCATGTACAAATTTTGTGCATCGGGTCACTAGTACATAAAAAAATAAAATACAAATTTAATTAATTAATTAAAAAAAGAAACTTGCAAAACCAAAATCTTGAGAACAAAGGGAATCTGCAAGGCAAGCAGGTGGGGCAAGAGGCAAGCCCTACAGCATCACAGAGGGTTTTGTGTGTGGTGGAGGTGCAGCCAGCACACACACGCTGTGCCTTCTCTGGACTGTTTCTCCAGCTTTTCTTCATCCTTGACACTGGACAGGCCCCAAATCTTATCATTTCTTCCTTCAGAAGGACAACTCACTTCTTTCCCAAAGCCTAGGCCACCAATCCAGGCATGGCCCCTCTCCTGGGTTCCAGCAACAGCCTTCCTGCTGCCGGTGGCCTGGCCCACTCCCCACCCCTCACCTGCATGAGCACACTTTCCTGATGCCATCGATGGCCCAAAGGATTAAGTGTCCTCAGTGGCCTCAGAGCATGTCCCAGGGCACTCCCATCAGGGTCCCTTGTCCACAACATTTCGGCCAAGGGAAGAGGTGCTCCCCAAGTTCTCCGGCACCTCAGTTTGGGATCATTTTACTTCTCCCTGGTGCCCCTGCCCAGGGCAATGAAGAGAATGTGTCCAGATTACATTCTGAGGCTCCAGGAAGTGCTCCCGGCCCCTCCCTATTGGCCGATGAGGGTGCCCGTAGGGCAGGGGGGTATCTGATAGAAATCATTGCTGAGGTATGAACACAGCCAGATAAAAGGGATAGGCTACAGGTGGGCCTCTGCCCTTCCCTTTCAGTACAAGGGCTCCCTCCATCAGTGCTTGATCACTGGTTCCTCCAGGGTGGCCCTGGGAGCTCTGGGCCTCCTGCCCGTGCTACTTTGCGTAACCTCACAGGGTGGGAATCCTATGTCTGGACTCTGCTCAGAGCCTGGACAAGCTAGAGTGAGTGCTCACCTGCTTTGGATATCATACTCCAGGACTGTGGGCACAGTCCTGAACCTAGACTAATGGACAGTGCCCCACCCACAAGAGTGCTAGTGCTTGCTCTCCCTCTACCCAAGCCACCCCAGGCCATCACTCAGCACCCCACACACTCCACTCAGGCTCTGCTCACACCCATCAGCTCAGGACCCTTCCCTACGTTATCCACCACCTCCCTGAAGTCCTCCAAGAGCTTCCGTGGTCCTCGGTAAAATTTAACCTCTCACGGAGCCCACAGAACCTGTGGTGAGGGCAGCCCTCCTTGCCTTCTTCACTACTGCCTCTCCCACCTCCCCACCTTCCTTCCCACTGGCCTTTTCTCTGTTCCTCAAACACAACAAGCTCCCTCCTGCATCCGGACTCATCCTTGTCCTCAACAGGGAATGGCCACCACTCTGACCTCTGCATGGCTGGCCCCTGCCCTCATTCAGTTCTCAGCCCAGAGGCACCTACTCCAATAGGCCTTCCCAGTGCCTTGCCTGTCACTGCCCTCCAAGCACTCCCTGCTCTCATCTCCCAGTATTCACTTCTCTAACATCTGTCTCTTGGAAAGAGCATGGGCTTCATGACAGCAGAGATCCTGCTTGTCCACCATGTGTCTGCGGCGTTCAGCACTCTGCCTGGACACAGTGGGTACTCATTTGGCATTTACTGAATGAGTGAATGAGAAAGTGAGTGAGTGAATGGACTGAGTGCATGAATGCATGAATGAGTGCTTAAATGAATGCAGCCGGACAGCAGGCTGTGTCTCCAATCAGACAGGCACCCCTTAGCAGTCCTCAGCTGGACCCACTGCTCTTTGCTCAGGGAGGGCTAGAACCCAGCAAACACCAGTCCAGCCTCCACCAACCCAAACTGGTCCCCATGTAACCCTACCAGGATGCTGCCCGGGGCATGTGCACGCTATTCTTCTTTTTCATACACAGATAAAACTTCTACACTGTCCCTTTAAACTGCCTTTGTTTGGTCCTCCCCTAAGGAAACTTCAAAACTAAAATTCCTTTCTCCCCTCATTTTGCCCCTTTGTTGCGACAGAAATGCTCCATTTAGCATTCCTAAAGGGCCATTAGCATCCCAAAGCTCTCGTTGTGCTGCCCGGCTGGAGGCTGATGGACGGACTGTGGGCCGGGGAGAGGCTCTGCCCCTGGAAGCTCCACCACTTGGCACAATCTCCCTCCTCACTGGCCTGGCTCAACGTGCCCTCTCATTTCCGTTACTGAGAGTGTATTCTCTACTCTCCTTTTTGTTAGATTTATTGGGGTGACACTGGTTAGCAAAACAATACAGGTTTCAGGTGCTCAATTCTACAGCACCTCATCTGTACACTGCGCTGTATGTTAGCCTCACCCTCCATGACCCCCACAATCCCCACATAGTAGTCCGAGCGCCCCCAACCCCCCGCCCCAGCTGTCAGCCTGCTTTCTATGAGTCTGTCTCTATTTTTGACAAATAGAGGAGTGTATTCTCATTCTCTGACTCTTGTTCTGAAGCATTTCCCTTTCAACACCTCTTCTCTGCCCCCCACTCTCCCCCCCCCCCCACTTCCCCAGCCTCTTTCTGCTTCATGAGGGGACCTTTTGATAAGTACTGCAGGGGAACTTTTCATTCCTATGAAAGACCCCTCCACAAGGCAAGATGAATATCCCCTTTGCAGAAGGAACAGGGGGGCTAATCCTTTCTGAGCCGGCCCTCGCTTCGCCCTCCATCCCCGGGCAAAGAGAGAGCAGGAGCCATTTCCCGGCGGGGCAGGTGGGACCGACAGGGAGGGCTGCTCTGCTTCTATGCGGTAGGCAGGCCCCCAAAGCTGTTCTCCCGGAGTTAACGCTGTAGCTCGCCGGGGAAGGGGGAAGTCGCCCGTGGCACACTGCTCTCCAGATAATGGCCCTGCCACTGGAATTAGCTTGTGAATCAGACAAAAACTCCCTGGGAAGTGCTCACCGGTTGTCAGGTTCTCTGGGAGGAAGACTCACATTCCCCTGTCCCCATAGTGCCCATCAGGCCGGATTCTCCCTTCTCATGGTGGCCTTGCATTGCCTACCTGCGGCCTCAGAACCAGAGGTCAGGCAACCATCGGGGATTCCTGCCAAAGCAGAAGGTGGGGGGGGGGGGGGAGACACCCTGGGAGAAATGACTCGGCAGCCAGGACAAACCCGATGGGTATGTGTCCCTGGACCTGGTGTCGCCAAGGCATCCGTTCACCTGGCGCACGACCACCATCAAGGCTCAGCGAGGAGGGAAAGCATTCCCTTCACTCCCATGGAGCACTGACCTGGGAGCCATTCGCCTGACATTCTGATAGCTCAGGTGAATAGGTTTCTTTAATTTCTGGAGGATACTCTCTCAAGAGGCCATCCCAGGGGTGACACTAAAGAGGACACTTTTTAAAAATACTTCTCATTGATATATTTATCCATGTACTTGCTACGTGCCATCATTCTGCTAGGCCCTGAGGATACAAAGACAGCAGCCTGTCCAGTCTGCTGGTGGTGGGATTCAGGAAACAAAGCATTTCAGAAGTTCCAGTGCTGGAGAGGGGAGGGGATGCAGCAGCTTTCTTCCTTTTTTTCTTTTGTTTGTTTGTTTTTTGTTAATCCTCACCTGAGGATATTTTTTCCATTGATTTTAGAGAGATTTGAAGGGAGTAAGGGAAAGGGAGAGAAAGAGCAAGAGTGGGAGGGAGAAAAAAATCGATGTGACAGAGACACATTGATTGGTTGCCTCCTGCATGCGCCCCTACTGGGGCCAAGGATGGTATCTGCAACCCAGGTATCTGCCATTGACCCGGATTTGAACCCCAGGCCCTTCAGTGCTTGGGCTGATGCTCTAACCCAGTAGTCGATAAACTCATTAGTCAACAGAGCCAAATATCAACAGGACAATGATTCTTTTGAGAGCCAAATTTTTTAAACTTAAACTTCTAACGCCACTTCTTCAAAATAGACTCGCCTGGGCCGTGCTGTTTTGTGGAAGAGCCACACTCAAGGGGCCAAAGAGCTGCATGTGGCTCACAAGCCACAGTTTGCCGACCACGGCTCTAACCACTGGCCAGGGCTGCAGCAACTTTCTTAATGATTAATTCATAACAAAGTAATCTTTAGTCCAAGCCTCTCTCCCTCCCCAACAGCTCTTCCAAACGCCACAGAGTCCCATGGCAGCAGCAGGAGGGCCAATTCCTTTCAATATTCCCCAGGTATCCGGAGAAATGGGGCTGGTCTGGGAGAAGGATTTAAGCAAGGTTCAACAAATTCAGTGAAAAGCCGATAATGACTATTTTAGACCTTGTGCGCCACAGGCTCTCTTGCAACTACTCCACTCTGCTGTTGTAGGGAAAACAGCCACAGACAATCCATAAACAAACGGGTGTGGCTGTGTTCCAATACGAGTTTATTTACAGCACAGGCAACAGGCAGAATCTGACCCACAGGCTATAGTTTGCCAATTACATGGTCCAGTTCAGCACTGAGAAAGAATCAACTCTGGGCCTCGTTCTTCATTAATTTAATGAATTGAATTAATAATCCACATAATAATGGCAAACTCAGTTAATTAACAAACTTGCTAAAACCAACGCTATTGCTAAAGCAGCCATGAGACCTATATGTGCCAGGGCTGAGACAGGCTAGAGGTGAGGAGGAGGGATCCCTTCTGCTCAGGGGGGCATTGCACACCCTGACAAGGTATGATTTTGTTTTGATATGTAAATGGCATCATACTTCACGTATCATGGAGTCCTGTGCATGGGCAACATAGACATTTATGATTTGACCTGCAGCATTGAATTCTCTGGTGTGAATACCATGGTTTATTTAGCCATTTTCTTACTGGTAGGTGTTAAGGCTGAGTCCTCCAGGGTGGGTGAGTGTGTGTGTATAATATAGAGACAGTAAACAATCACAATAATAGAGAAAGACTGATCTAGATCTATGTACATCTGGGACAAACATCTGCACACACCTTTTTGTGCATGTGTGTTTCTCTAGGGTGGGCACTGAGAGGTAGAATTGCTAAGACACGGGGAAGCTCATGTAAAACACTTGGTCATTCTAATGTTCTATACCTGTGCCTTTTGTCACATGGGGGTGCCAAGTGACAGCACACAACCAAAAAACTACCCAAACTACCTGGCCCAGGGGCACGCTAACATGGCTGCTTTGTTTTAAAAGTAAAAGGGAGGTGCTACAAAGGTTCCAACTCCCAGTTATAAGGTCAGGTAAGGACGTGATTTCAATATCATAACACTGCACTGTATACAGGGAAGTGGTTATGAGAAGAGAGCTGAAGAGTTCTCATTACAAGGATTTTTTTTCTTTTTAGTGTATCAGCTGATGGATGGTAACTAAACCTATTGTGATAATCATTCCACAATACTCTATGTAAATCAAAGCATCGTGCTTACACAGTGATTGTGGATTATTTCTTTAGAAGCTGTAAAAACAAATGAAGTAGACAAATAATCAGTGAAGAAAACCACCCAGCACACACACCCCCGAGATGCAAAGTGGGGAGGAGTCAGAAGGCAAGACAGGTGGAAGGACCACCACCTCGGGCCTGTAGCCCAGCCTCAGCTGTCAGCAGAACACACACTGTGGGGAACTGGCTCTCATTTAACTCTAATTAATTTGGACCCTGGGTCAATAATGGGAGCAGACCAGAGAGTGCCACTGCAGGTTCTTGGCATTCCAGGAGCGGGGGCAGAAGAGCGTCCGAGACGGCGTGGCCTGTCTGAGCACCGAGGACTTGGACTGCTGAATTCAAATGCCACGCCAGGCCTGGCACTGGCCAGGTTGAGCCTTTCTTTGTGTCTGAAAACGTTTTGTTTGAAGTTGGTGTAACTTTAAGCAGCCTGCCAAGGAGAGCCTGTGAGAAAGCTCCCAGGCCAGGCTGCTTCTCCCATCGCAACCTCGGTCAAATCCCCTCTCCCATGATGCACCTTTTCCCAGCTGCCAGGCCAGGAAGCTGAGATGGCTCTTTGCCAGGCGCATGCAGCTCAGCCCCAGGATGGGTCCTCCCAGAGCCTGGAGACTGAGGAGTGAGGGATAACTCGGAGAGCATGACTCACTGGGGAGCAGTGGCGGTTCTTGCGCCTGCACCTAGCATTTTACATACATCGTTTTCTCTGAACCATCCAGCAACCCTCAGACACCAACATGATTAACTCCATTTCACAGATGATGCGCTGAAGCTGGGAGGCTCAAGGCCCAGCTGGTCACTGATGGAGCTGGTATCCAGCTGAGGCTTGCTGACTCCAAAGCCAGAGTTCTTTCCATATGACACCACTGGTTTGCACACTGGGAGCCACGATGCTCTGGGAGAGTGCTTTTTTAAAAAAATATTTCAATTTGAAATAATTTTAGAGACAAACAGTTGCAAAATGGTGCAAAGAATTCCTGTTTATCCTTCCACCCCACTTCCCCAAATGTTTATGTCTAATATACCCATCTCACAGTTATCAAATCCAGGAATTGGAAATCCACAGATTTTGTTCACTGTCCCACGAGCATCCTTTTCTGGTCCAGGATGGCTCCAGTTCTGAATCAGACACTACATTTAGGTTCCATGTCTCCTTCGGCTTCATCTCCTCATTGTGGCAGTCGCTCACTCTCTCTTTAATAACCCTGATGCTCCTGAAGAGTACTGGCCAGTTATTTTGTAGTCTCTCCTTTAGGATTATCTGATGTTTCTTCGTGATTAAGCTCAAGTTATGCATTTTTAGAAGATCTTCCTCAGTGCACCCCATCAGGCGGCCTCCAAGGTCAACATATCCCATCACTGGTCATGTTAATTCTGACCACTTGGTTAGGGTGATATCTGCCTGAATTCTTCACTGTAAAGTTACTGTTTTTCCTCTTGAATTTGTAGGGAGATACTGTGACAGTCCATAAGTTTTCTATTTCTCATTGTACTTTCACCCACTAATTTTAGCAGACATTCCGATTCTCCACAACAGCTATTACTGGGATTCCACCCATACCCCCAAGTCGTGAGTTTCTATTTTAATCATTCTTTTTTTACATTTACCATTGGAATTTTACTAAAAAATAGTGGAAAGTGATTAAATCTCTCTGTGCACTGGCTTCATCCAAAATACAGATTTTTCTAGGCCCTACTTCCAAAGATATGACTTCATTAAGTCAGGGAAAGCTCAAAAATACACATTTTAATAAGCATTTCCCACTTCCCATGAGGTTTTTTAAAAGTTATAATTCACATACCATACAATTTACCCTTTAGAAGTGTACAGTTCCATGGTTTTTAGTATATTCACATGGTTGGTCCATCAACACCATCTAGTTCCAGGACATTTTCATCATCTCAAAAAGAAAATCTATACCCACTACATAGTCACTCCCCACCGCCCCCTCCCTTCAGTCCCTGGTAACCACTAACTGCTTCCTGCATGGATTTGCCAATTCTGGACATTTTGTATGAGTAGAATCATATAGTAGGTGGTCTTCTGGGATTGGCTTTCAATTATGAAGTTCAATTATGTCCATGTTTAAGCATGTATCAGCACTCCACTCCTTTACATGGCAGAATAATATTCAACTGTGCAGATATACCAAAATTCATTTATCCATTCAATGGTTGGACTGCTTCTACTTTTTGGCTATTAAGTTTAATGCTAATATGAACATTTGTGTCCAGGTTTTTATGTGGACATGCATTTTCACCTCTCGAGTTTATACCAAGAGGAGAATTGCTGGGTCATATTGAAACTGTCTAACCTTATGAGAAACTATTTTCTAAAACAGCTGCATCACTTTCTATTCCCACCAGCACAAAGGTTCCAATTTCTCCACATTCTTTCAACACTTGTTATCACCAGTCTTTTGGATTATAACCTGAGTGTGAAGTGGTATCTTATTATGGTCTTAATCTAAATGTCTCTGACTTCCAATTACATTGACATTTTTTCACATTGCCACCTTGCATGTCTTTTTTAAAGAAATGTCTATTAAGTCCTTTGACTTTTTAAATTGGGTTGTCCTTTTGTTGAGTTGTAAATTTTCTTTATATATTACTATAGGCTCAGTGCACAAAATTCGTGCACAGGGTGGGGGTGGGGATTCCTCTTACCCCAGCCTGTATCCTCTCTAATCCGGGACCCCTCGGGTGATGTCCCTGGGATCGGGCCTAAACTGGCAGTTGGACATCCCTCTCACAATCCAGGACCACTGGTTCCTAGCTGCTCATTTGCCTGCCAGCCTGATCACCCTTAACCACCTCTGCCTGCTGGCCTGGTTGCCCTCAACTGCCCCCCTGCCAGCCTGGTTGTTCCCAACTGCCCTCTGACAGCCTGGTCATCCCCAACTCCCCCCAACCCCACCTGCCTGGTTGCTACACACAGCTTGCTGTTCAATCTTTTGATCATCCCTCACTAACCCCCATGCTGGTCTGGTTGCCCCACACAGCCTGCTGTTCAGTCATCTGTCCAGTTGTTTCGGTTGTGATGGTCCCTGGCTTTTTATATATTAGGATAATATTTACAGATTCTGGATGCTTATCAATATATGATGTTTAAAATTTTTCCCATTCTGTGGGTTGTTTGTTCATTTCTTTGACAGTGTCCTCTAAAGCACAAATTTTAAATTTTGATGACGTTCACATTGTTTTTCTATTTGACTCCACAGAAGATTTGGATGTATATCACCTATGGACAGCTCTATGAGGAATACTCAAAGGGTTTGATCAAAATGCTAGAGGTTACATCTTTAAAACTTTATTAGCACAACATAGTTCATAGTATTATTTTTTAACCTCTGTCAGATCTCTAGTTATATCTTTTTCATTCCTAATGTGGTTTATATGCACCTTCTCTTTTTTTCTTTCTTTTTTTTTTTTTTGACCAAATTTTCCAGATATTTGTTTATTTTATTAGTCTCCTCAAACAACCAACTTTTGGCTTTGGTAGGTCCTCTCCTGAATATTTTTTTTTCTAGTTCAATGACTTCTGCCTTTTATTTTTATCTCTCCTCAACCCCTGCCTTTTTTTTCTGAATTATTCTATTAATTTTTTAACTCCCTAAATTAGATATTTAGTTCATTATTCTCTGTCTTTCTCATGGTTCTGGTATCCAGTGAAAAGCATGCCTCTCTTTAGCACGCCCTCTTTCTTCCATGAATTCATCACCCCTTGGCAAAAGAACCAGGAGAAACAGAGGCAGGTGTGGAGCTGGGTAGCCTGCCTGTTCCCACAGGAAGCCACCTATGGAAATGCTCTTTTGGAGAGCTGAGAGCTCCTGGAGGGTGGTTGTGGCATATTCCAGAGCCAAACGAAGCCATTTGGGATCAAATTTCATTAAAGGAAGTAGCATGCCACACCACTGAGTTCTTGTGGCCTCACCATCTTGTTCTTGCAGGCTGGCTTCTATGTCAGCAAATCTCCTTTGCCAGGCCAAAAGGCAAGGAGGCAGATGCTCATGTAAAGACAGCAATGAGCCAAAGCAATAATCTCGGTCCCAGCTGTCAGCTCAAACTGCTCCAGTTTCAGCGAGGAGTCATTCTGACCTTTTCTTTGCTTCTAATTCTCATTTCCAGTTAATTCCTTCCTTGGCACCACTTAATGGGGAACCCCAAAACCTTCATCATGGAATGGGAGTGTTGGAAGGAATTGAGAAATCATCTGTCCAACTCTCCCTTTTCCCCAAGGAGCAGACCAAGGCCAGGAAATGTCCATTAAAGTTCACAACACAGTGCGCTTTCTCTACTTATCAGTATAAAACCACCAGTTTAGTCCTACTTGGTGCATTCTGCTAGGAACTCCACACTTCAGATACAATTTTATGAACTCTACTTTTGTTTGTTGTTCATTTGCCTTATATGCTTTTGCACAACTCTTAATTTTGAAAAAGTGAATGATTTGGTCACTTAACTTGTTAAATACTGAGAATAAGCCCTAGCTAGTTTGACTTAGTGGATAGAGTGTTGGCCTGCGGACTGAAGGGTCCCGGGTTCAATCCTGGTCAAGGGCACATGCCTGGATTACAAGCTTAATCCCCAATGTAGGGTATGCAAGAAGTAGCTGATCAATAATTCTCTCTCATCATTGATGTTTCTCTCTCTCCCCCCGGCCCGCCCCCCCCCTCTCTCTCTCTCTCTCTCTCTCTCTCCTTCTCCCTCTCCCTTCCTCTCTGAAGTCAATAAAATATATTTTACAAAATAAAAAATAAAAATAAAAATACTGAGAGTGATATGTGAGAGGCTACCACTAATATTGTGTTTTTTGTTTCAAGTAGGCAAAACTAAAAATGAGAAGAGTACCTGAAGAATGTAATCAATAATATTGATTTCATAATATATTGGAGTCTGTACTCTAAACAGAGTTCTCCATCACTTCCTATAGAATAGCAAAAAAAAAAAAAAAAAGAAAGAAAAGATCTTATATACTCAAACAATATTATTTTTTTTAAGAAAAATACCAGCTGCAATAAAATAAAATTGGAAATAAATAACCAAATATATATTTTGAGGACAAATTCTCTTGAAAATGAAAATCCAACTCACCCTGGCCAATTTGCTCAATGGTTAAAACATTGGCCCTTGGACCAAAGTGTCACCCGTTTGATTCCTGGTCAAGAGCACACACCTCAGTTGCAGCTTCAATCCCTGGCCCTGGTCGGGGTGTGAGCAGGAAGGCAGCCAGTCCATGCCATGTGTCTCACTCATGTTGATATTTCTCTCTTTCCCTCCCCTCTCCTCCCTCCCCTCTCTTCTCTCTTCCCTCTCCCTTCCATTCTCTCTGAAAATTGATGGAAAATAATATCCTCACTCCTTGAGTGAGGATTTTTTTGAAATGTAATTCATATGTAACTCCAGGAGCAAAGAGAATATCAAAACGATTATGATGTAATACTGTAAAATCGTGACAGTGAGAGCAGTGCAAATAAAGACTAATGGGAAGTGGTCAAAGCAAATCAAAAAAAAAGTCATTACCTTAAAAGGCTTTACTGCTAAACAGAAATAAGAAAACAATAATATTATTTGAACTTAGCATTCAACTAAAACTATTAGGAGAACCACAAATTCCTAAAGAAAAATTAATAAACCTAACTTAGAAAATTAAAAATAAGATATTCAAAAATAAGTGGCAGCCTAAATTAGTAGATAAGACCCCCAGTTCTGAGAACAGAAAGGTCTTATTTGAATTACAGCTCTGGGCTTTGTAGCTATGTGACCTCAGGCAAGTTAAATTTCTAAATTTCTCAACCACCTGTAAGATGAGAATAATAGTACTCAATTCACAGAGTTGTAAATGATTTTATTTTTTATTTTTTATTTTTTTCATTTTAAGTTTTTAATGAAAGTTGTGTATAAGATTACTTTATTCCTACATTTTCTCAATTGTTTCTTCCTTGTATTTTCCCTTTTCCTTTCTTTTTCCGATCTTTGTCCAGATTTAGTCTAGTGATAACCTTGCTGGGATGAATGCCCACATGAACAGTTGTACCATTAGCTTTCTCCCGTTGAACTTGTTCAATGTAGACGACGTATTTCTTCTTGTAAACCTGGACTACTTTGCCAACTTGCTGCCCTTTGTAATGTTCTCAAACAACCTGAACTTCATTATCCTTTCGGATGGGCATGGACCAAACATTGTATTTCTGTCTCAACTCTTTGGAAAGAGGAGATGACATTATCTTCCTTCGAATGTAGGAAGGTGCATTGAAATGCCTTTTACGGTTCTTGTTCCGGTCAGAAGTCACAAAGGGATTGAACTTCATTTTGACCGCTGGCACTCCTACAATGGCCGCAAGAGGGAAGAGTAATGATTTAAAAAATCAGACTGAATACAAAGTACTTAGCACAGGGCCCAGCCAATAGATATTATCAGATGTGATTAGCATCACTTCTAAAATGTCAAGGAAACAACAAACTTAGGCAAAGAGAGAGTGAGAATAAATATTCACTATTAGAAATTAGAAAGGTAATAGAGCCACATATGGAAATTTAAACAATATTTTGAGTGATTACTCTCTACAACTATGCTTAAAAATGAAAACCTGGGTAAATGATTATTTTCTTGGAAAAGAAATCACCAGATTTGACTCAAAAAGCAGTTCAAAATTCCTGAATAAACATACAAGCATGCAAGAAGTTGAAATGGTTATCAAATAACTACTTCCAACAATGGCACAGGGCCCAGGTGGGCTAATTCTAACAAGTCTTCAAGGAATAGATATTGTTCATGCTACTTAAATTATTACAGAGCATACAAAAGAATGGAAAGTTTTTACTTCATTCCATTTTAGATTAGAATAGCTCTGATACAAAAGGCAATATAAAGAGAAATCTCACTTTTGAGCAGACATAAAAATCAAAAATAAAATATGAGCAAAATTACAATGTATCACCAAGTAGAATGTATTCCAAGAATGCTAGGATAGTTCAGACTTAGAAATTCACAAAAACCACAATGCGTTATCTCTTCATACCCACCAGAATGGATATATCAAAAATACAAAGAATAAGTATTAACGAGAATGTGGAGAGACTAGAATCTTCATATATTGCTAAGTGGGAATGCAAAATGGTGCAACAGCATTGAAAAACAGCCTGACAGCTCCTCAAAAGGTTAAAAAGAGTTATCATATGACCCAACAATTCCATTCGTAAGTATAAATACAAGAGAAATTAAAACACATATCCATACAAAAACAAGTACATCAATATTCACAGGAGTATTGTTCATAATAGCCAAAAAGTAGAAACGATCAAATGCCCATCAATTGATGAATAAATAAATAAATGTGGCATATTTATATAATGGAGTATTATTCAGCCATACAAAGAATGCAGTACTGACACATGCTAAAGCATGGGTGGAACCGTAAAGACATTAAGCTAACTGGAAGAAGTCTGCCATACAAGGCCACATATAGTATTCTAGTTATATGAAATACTCATGATAGGTAAATCCATAATGACTGGTAGTAGATTAGTGATCATCTACAGTTTGAGTGGTGGTACAAGGGAAGAAATGGGAAGTGACTGCTAATGAGAACAAGGTTTCTTTTGGAGATGGAAAAAAAAATGTTCTGAGACTAATTTTAGTGATGATTGTACCAGTCTAAACATACCAAAACCACTGAATTGTATACCTTAAATTGGCGAGTTGTATGGTATGTGAATTATCCTATCTAATAAAAGAGTAATATACAAATTGACCGTATCTCTGCTACATCCACCAGCCATACCCACCAGCCAATCAGAGGGAGTATGCAAATTAACCCAACCAAGATGGGTATGGCCACAGAGAGAGCAGGAGTGAGGCTTGGGTTGCCCCTAGCAATGGAGGAAGTAAAGTTTACCACAAAGCCTGGCTGGCCCAAGCCTCCACTTAAGGCAACAAAGTTTCAATGGCTGTGCGAGCAGAAGACTTGGCTCCGTTCCAGGCTACAAAATTTCAATTGTAGAAGGTAAATAAATCCCAGATTCATGCCCATCGCCCTCACCCTCCGTGCACCAGGCCTCTATCCTATCTAATAAAGAATAATATGCAGATTGATCATCACTCCAACACACAAGATGACTGCCCCCATGTGGATACAAGATGGCCACCACAAGATGGCCAGCAGGGGAGGGCAGTTGTGGGGTGACCAGGTCTGCGGGGGAGGGCAGTTGTGGGTGAACAGGCCAGCAGGAGAGGGCAGTTGGAAAGGACCAGGACTGCAAGGGCGGGCAGTTGGGGGTGATCAAGGCTGCAGGGGAGAGCAGTTAGGGGCAAATAGGCTGGCAGGGGAGCAGTTAGGCATCAATCAGGCTGGCAGGGGAGTGGTTAGGAGTTAATCAGGCTGGCAGGCAGAAGTGGTTAGGGGCAATCAGGAAGGCAGGCACATGAGCAGTTGGAAGCCAACAGTCTTGGATTGTGAGAGGAATGTCTTGACTGCCTGTTTAGGCCCGATCCAAGTAGGATCAGACATCCCTCAAGGGGTCCCAGATTGGAGAGGGGGCAGGCTGGGCTGAAGGACACTCCCCCCTCTGTGCACAAATTTCATGCACCAAGCCTCTAGAATTTCAATAAAGCTGTTAAAGAATTTAGAAAGGCAATTAATAATTCATTACATTAATAGTGGAAGCAGAAATATTTATTGTATGATCATTCTGACTGATATCCAAAGGATTAACATTCCACATATTTGACTTAAAACAATAACAAAAAAAAAAAAGCAAGCCTCCTATTAATGGAGGTCACTCCATTTAGCACAGTAAGGATTATCTATTTGAAACTAGTAACAAACAACAAACTTCATAATGAGACTCTAGAACATTCCCACTCAAGTTAGGATCAACCCAAAGGTTTATCTTACCATTACTATATATTGTAACTTTGAAGTTCTAGTCAATGCAATAAGACAAGAAAAACAAAAATGCAGGTTTTGGTAAAGAAAAACTAAAGTATTCATGATTTGTGGATTATAGCTGAATATGAAAAAGTCCAAGAGAAGAGAATTAACTAAAACATTATGAGAACTAATTTAAAGAGTTTAGTAAAGTTGAGGGTTATAAAATCCTATATAATAATAAAAAGCTAATATGCAAATAGACCAAATGGCAGAACAATCAGAACAGCTGGACAACTGAACAACCAAACAACTGGTTGCTATGATGTGTGCTGACCACCAGGAGGCATGTGCAGAAAATAGTGGGCGACGGCCATGGTGGGATGGTGGAGCAGGTGAGCAGGGGTGCCAGACCAAAGCAGGGCGCCAGTTGCTGTCATTGGGCAAGCCTCTGGTGGTTACTAAAAATTCTTTGCTCCCACATGCCATGGTCCTGCCTGGCACTCACACCTGCAGCTGACACTGGTCCCAATCACTCAGCACCATCAATGGATGCAAGCAGTGACCGCCAGTCTTGATAGCCCCTGAGGGCTTCTCCACCTCCCCCTGCTCCTGACAGGTGATTGGGGTAGCAGCTGCCACTCACACCCACTGCTGGCCCAGGCCCCAATCGCTCTGTGCAGTTAGCAGGTGCCAGCAGAGCTGGCACCATCAGTGCATGGGAGTGGTAACAGCAGGAGCAGGGCTGCCAGCAGACAGGGGATGGGGGGCTGGGGGGAGCATAGTGGGAGAGGCTGGGCAGGGACATGGAGGATGAGCTGAGATCCCCCGCCCTGTGCCTACCACAGCCTGACAGCCCACAGTTCCTTTCAAGGTGCACAAATTCGTGCACTGGGCCCCTAGTTCATGCATAAAAATCAATAGCTTTCCTACATGTCAGCAATACCCAATTAGAAAATAAAAAGAGAAGGAAAAAATCCCTTTAATAATAGTAATAAAAATTATAAATACACAGAAATAAAACCTTTAAGTGTGATACCAATACAAAAAAATTACATACTCTACAAAAAGACATAAAAGAAGACATAAATAACTGAAAATGTTCAATGTTTCTAAACTGGAACACTTAAAGTTGTAAAGCTATCTGCTACATATCTGTTGGAATGACTAAAACTAAAAACACTGACCATATGGAATGCTGATGAGCAACAAGAACTGGAGAAACTAGAATTTCTCTACACTAAGCATATCAAACTCACAGCCCCTGGGCCACATGCAGCTCACAACAAATATTTTTGCAGCCCAGCCAATATAACGGTATGTAAGAAACCTTTTAATAAAAATTTCATTAACTTAATTTTTACAATATCCTGTTATACATAATTATGAATAACAAACTACAAGGTTTGCTAATGACTGATTACTATAATCATGTTGCATTCATTTCCCTTATACACCTTATGCACAGGCATACCATTTCTCTCCACTAATATTGGCAGCAAATATTTTAGCAGCCGTTTGCTATGTCATTAGTGTTGGACTGACTTGTTTGGTGTGTGCAACAGGAAATATTTTGCTTTCTGAGGACAAGAAAATAGGTTGATTTGTGTTACACTTATTAATTGTGCAGTTATTCAGTGTCCGGTAAGTCAATGTTCAAGAAAAAATATTAATTTTTATTAAAATGTTCTATCATTTTATGGTGATGATGACTCACTTATTTCAGCCCTTTGTATTCAGCATGTCTCTATTGAAATAAACCTACGTTTCTATGAAAATTGAAGCTTTTGTTTTTTTGCAGCCCACATACACTTACACCTTGTTTATTTGGCCCACGTTAGCCTTTGAGTTTGACATGGTTGGCCTACACTGCTGGTAGGAATATAAAGTGGTACAACCATTTTGGATAAGTTTTATTAGATATGACAAGGGTCTCAAGGTGTAGGCAGTTTTAAATGTTATTACTAAATGTTATTCTTACTAAAAATTAAAATGCAGCACAGTATTTTGTAGCTGTAATTGTAAATAGTATGAGCCTGACAGGAACTCAACTGGGTAAGTATAGCTACCTGCAAAGGAGAAATCAACGTGTAATGACTGAACAGTGTACATAAGTAATGGCTAGCCTTCCCTTAGGGGAGACAGAGCTTTGGATGTGTGTCCCTTGTCTCCTTTACTTGCTGAAGGAAAGAAAACAAACTTGTTACAGCGATCTCTCATTCTGTAGATCACTCTAAGAGGCAAACCCCTGAGTTCATTAATAAATTTGACAATTCAGATTTGGGGTTCTCTTAAAGGGACTCACTCCCTCTCGGCCTGGTGTGGACACTTGGCCAAGTAGTCGGCAGCGGCAGCTTGTCCAGGGCTTCCTCGTCTGCCTCCACTGGATGGAGAATCTGCTTATAGGAGGCTCTGCCTTGGAGATCACCACTGGAACAGCTGCCTGGCCTGCCCCAACAGTGAAGTGGAATGGCCACCTGAACCTGCTCCAGTCAGCAATTACCAATGGCATTTGTACTGTAGGCCAGCACCTGCAGTCACTTCAATTAGTGTTTCTATTCCTATTTGAGATAAAAGGTTGTCAGAAAAGTAGTTTCAGTTCTGGTGAGTAAGCCCTGGATAAGCTGCCACTGCGACTACTTGGCCAAGTGTCCACATCAGGCCGAGAGGGAGTGAGTCCCTTTAGGAGAATCCCAAATCTGAATCGTAAAATTTGTTAATGAACTCAGGGGTTTGCCTCTCAGGGTGATCTACAGAATCAGAGGTCGCTGTAACAAGTTCATTTTATTTCCTTCTAGGACACCAGATGTAAGGGCCGATTGAAGTATAACTCTGAAGGGTTGAGGAATACCTGCCAGACAATCCAAGATATCTCAGTGGCAATCTCTGGTCTGGCTGTCTGTCCTGCAGGAGGTGGATTTTGTTTTTTGTGTGGACATTTGTGTTTGTTTTGTATGTACATGTACTGGCTCTGGGAAACTCAACTCCTCCAGAACTGGATCTGTTTATCTGACATAAAGAAAGAAAAAGCACTTATATAAATTAATACAGCAAGTGGGTCAACATTAGGAAACTGCCTGTCCTGCCACAGGCAGCTCCCAGCTCGGAGTCTACTATGAATTGGGAGGCTCTGTTTTCTCCATGGGATTCCTTCACTTCCTCCAGTTTCAGCATTTCCCTTGACATCATTTAAGTATGTTTTTATTGATCTTTTCAAGAGAGAAGAAGAGAGAGAGGTAGAGAGATAGAAATATCAATGAGAGAGAAGAAACACTGATCAGCTGCCTCCTGCACTCTCCCTACTGAGGATCGAGGCCACAACTAGGGCATGTGTCCTGCCCAGAAATCAAACCAGTGACCCTTGGCTCATGGGGTCAACACAATCACTGAGCAACACTGGCCAGGGCAGGATACAGAGCTTCAGCTGAGAATCCCCTTCTCCTTTAGGTGTTGCAAGTAAGTAAAATTACCTTGTGACAGCATATCTTGAATAAGTTCAGCAGTTTCTTTGAAAGTTAAATGTCCACCTACCATATCACCAGTCATTCCTCTCAGTATTCACCCAAGAGACATTGAAAGCATATGGACATGCAAAACATGTACAGAATGTTCACAGCTGCTTTATCTGTAACAGCCCCAACTAGAAATATATGTGTATAAATTTATATTAAAAAATCTAGAAAAGGCAAACTAATATAAAGTGATAGAAAGTATAATGGTAAAAAGGGGCCAGAGGTATAGAAGGAATTACCAAGGAACTTTCAGAAACATTTGAGGCTGATGGATATGTTCTTTACCTTTAGTGTGGTAGTGGTACATGCATATATCAAACTTACCAAAGAACACTCTTTAAATATGTGCAATTTATTGAATTTCAATTATACTCAATAAGACTTTTTAAAATTCATCTGGAAGAACCAGAGAGAAACACACAATTTGTAATTTTATCCAGACTTATATAGCCTTCCCTTTTGATATCCTAACAACCCTAATGGAGACATTTAAGTAATTAAATCATTAAGTACAACAGTTATATTGATACTGTTATAATTTTAAAAGTGTAAGGTTATCAGGAGAAACCAAGATGGCGGCATAGGTGAACACCTAAACTGCTGCCTCACATAACAATTTCAAAACTACAGCTAAAAAACAGAATGGACATTATCCAGAACCACAGGAAATCTGACTGAGTGGAAATTCTACAACTAGAAAGAAAGAGAGGGGCACACAGATAATCGGAGGAGCTGCAAAAAGCTGAAGTATGGAGACATGTGCATGGAGAGGATGGACAGCAGAGTACCTGGCTGGCTTTCTCTAGCAGGAGGGAGATGGAAACTCCGAACTGCACTGAACCCCAGTTCTGACTGCACTGAATCCCAGTTCCAGGCAAGACTCATACAAGGGGAGTCTAGACTGTCATGAAAAGGGAGGAATGCATGGAAACTTAGGGGAGCCACACAGGTGCATGCAGAGAGGACTGACTGCTGATTGTTCCACTGGCTTACTCTAGTGGAGGAAGATGGAATCTCCTGACTGTGCTGAAATCTAGTTCTGATCGCACTGAACCCAAGTTTCAGGTGAGACCCTGAGGACTCAAACTCATATGGGTCCCCAGAGTGCACAAAAATTCAGGGGAGCCACGAAAGGCAGAGGGCTGGAGGCACATGCACAAGTGTGCACAGAAAGAGTTGCAGCAATTATCGAGGGACAGTGAGACCCAGGGGCCATATAGGGCAGGGCTGACGGGAAGCCAAGGCTGTCTGCTCAGTTCTGAGACTGTGCCACATCCAAGCTGAGCACAGAGGCTTTTGCAATTTTGAGTCTTGTCTCATAAGGCTGACTCCAGCACAGAAGTTCTCCTGGCATAGACACAGCTGATCCTCGTGGTCAATTGGCCTGGTCAATCCTCCTCCAGTGATACCAACAACAATCAAGACTTAACTACAACAAGCCTCTACACACAGTTCACAAAGGGGTGCACCAAGAGAGTCCACCTCAGGTAACTGGGGAGGCAGAGCTACTGGGCCATATAGGACACTTAGCACACAAAGCTACTCTACCAACTCAGGGAAGCAGTGAAAATGTGGAGACAGAGAAACAGACCACAAACAAAACAAATGGAGGAAAACAAACAACTGGATATAAAGTTCAAAATCACAGTTATAAGGTTTTTCAAGAATTTCCTAGAAAAGGTCAATAAATTTAACGAGACCCTTGAGGATATGAAAAAGGACCAACTAAAAATTAAACAAACACTGACTGAAATAAAAAATATTATACAGAGACCTAACAGCATACTAGAGGAATGCAAGAATCAAGTTAAAGATTTGAAATACAAAGAAACAGAAAATACTAAACTGGTAAAGCAAAAAGAAAAAAAAAAATCCAAAAAGTTGAAGGAAGTGTAAGGAGGCTCTGGGACAACTTCAGAATTATGGGGATGCCAGAAGAAGAGAGAGAGCAAGATACTGAAAACCTATTTGTAGAAATAATGATAGAAAACGTCCCCCACCTGGTGAAAGAAATAGACTTACAAGTCCAAGAAGCACAAAGAACCCCAAACAAAAAAGGAATCCAAAGAGGACCACACCAAGACACATCATCATTAAAATGCCAAGAGCAAAAGACAAAGAGAGAATATTAAAAGCAGCAAGAGAAAAACAGTTAATTACCTACAAGGGAGCACCCATATGATTGTCAGCTGATTTCTCAACAGAAACTATGAAGGCCAGATGGGAGTGGCAAGATTTCTTGCTAATCAAAGTGATGAACAGCAAGAACCTATAACCAAGATTACGCTACCCAGCAAAGCTATCATTCAGAATTGAAGGGCAGATAAAGAGCTTCACAGATAAAAAAAAAAAAAAAAAAAAAAAAAAACTAAAGGAGTTTATCAACACCAAAGCAGTATTATATGAAATGCTGAAAGGTACTCTTGAAGAAAAGGAAGAAGAAGAAAAAGGTAAAGATAAAAATTATGAACAAGAAATACATATCTATCAACAAGTGAGTCTAAAAATCAAGTGAATAAAAATCTAATGAACAGAATAAACTGGTGAATATAATAGAATCAGGGACATAGAAAGAGAGTGGACTGACAATTCTCAGGGGGAAAAGGATAAAGGGGTACAGAAGAGACTGGACAAAAATCATACACCTATGGATGAGGAGGACAATGGTGGGGAGGTAAGAGCAGAGGGTGGGGTGGGAACTGGGTGGAGGGCAGCTATGGGGGGGAGGAATAGTTGTAATAATCTGAACAATAAAGATTTATTAAATTATATATATATATGTATATATATATGTATATATATATATACATATATATATTAATGATGAAAAAAATAAAAGTGTAAGGTTATCAATGATCACCAAGTTTATTTTAACAATAGTGCCATCAAGTTATCAATGGCATTTGGACTGAAATGTGACAAACGCATCTAATATTTATGTATAAATAAATAAAAATAGCAATGAGAATAACTAAAAATGAATAAAGGAGCAAATACTGAACCCACCAGATTTTAAAATGCTCTATCCAGACAGATAGGAAATGACAGGAAAATTAGGCAGATCAGGGAAACAAAATGGAAAATCCAGAAAACAGATCCAAGTTTACACAATACTTAAGCGTTTAAGAAACGTGGCATCTCAAATCAGTGAGAATAATTTTTTCAATAACTGTCATTGAGTAACTGGCTAAATATTTGATGAAAGAAATGGAAATCTTTACCTGCACACCGTATGTTACTATGCCAGATGCACGAAAGGTTAAAATATGCAACGTGAGTTTTGGCAACAAAGTGGACTGAGCTCATGCAGAACTGCTACCTCTGCAAACATCTAAAAATACTAGATGAAATGTAATTTCAAAAATACTTAATGTGTAGCAGATCTCACAAGAAAAAAAGAAGGAAATCTCCAGGTGTTAGAGAAAATAAGAATTTGGAAGCCAAAGTATTAAAAGAAGCACTGAGGCACTGTGATCATGAGGTATGATGAGTCAGGAGGAAGGGAGAGAGAGAGGGAGGGAGAGAAGGAGGGAAGGAGGGAGGAGGCCTTCACAGCTATGGGCTTGGGATTAGTACCCATACACACACATGAATTGAGGCCTTGGTTCTTCCAAGGCCAGCAGTTAGAAATGAGAGCCTAATGATATGCCAGCCCCCTGTCAACAAAACAGACAAGGATTCCTGCCTGTACATAAATTTATATTCTGGCAAGTGCTAGAATGCAACAAGTGTGAGAATGGGAAGACAGTTAATAAACATAATATATAAATAAATTAAATAGTATGTTAGAAGGTGATAAGTATCATGGGGATAGAAAATAGAGGAAGATGAGGGGGTGATCAGAAGTGTGAGATTGTGTGGGGGGTGGGGTGGGAGGTGGGAGGACGAAATGGACACAGGCAGGCACAGATAAGGAAATTGTTTAAGGATATTAAACAGGATCGCCAGGGCAGGCTGAACTGAGAAATGACAACTGATCAAAGACAGAGGAGCTGAGAAAGACATCCATTCAGACACCTGAGCAGAGGGAACAACTAATAAGGACATTCGGAGGGGTACGGGGGAGGTAGAGGCAGGGAGACCAGTTTGCAACAATCCAGGTGGCGAACAACCCTGGACTTTCCGAATGTACCCCAAGTGAAAGGGACACTAGAAGTCTTTGTCCTTCAAGCTAAGGAGACAGAGATGCTCTCAAGTCTAGGGAGAAAAAGTCTTCAGTGGGAACAGGAAACTGAAGCCTGCCAGAGATCAGAGGCAAAATGCATAGTCCTCATCTGATACAGGAATTTCCAAGATAATTAATTAATGGGAAAAAATCAGTCCCAAGCCAATGATAACTCTAGGATATCGGGCAAAGTCACTCAACAGGAACATTTCCAGAACTAAAACTAGCGGGATTTACACAAAATCGCCAATAAAGATAAGCTCCCAGGCAGACAGTACAAAGCACACAAGGAAATCATTCACTATGAGGAAAGGTCAGCAGACAGAACAAGCAGGAGGATCAGTCCCCCCAAAAAAGAGGAGATAACCCATCAAACTAAAAAGGACTACAGGATAAGTTATGCCTAACACTCTTTACAAGGGAATGATGCTGGGCAAAAGAAGCCAGGTATTGAAGAGAACAAACACTATGATTTCATGTACATATATGAAATTCAAGAACCAGCAAAACGAAATGTTGGTGATAGAAGACAATATGGTGGTTACGGGGCTCAGGGATGATTGGGAAGGGTACAAGGGGGCCTTATGAAAATATTTTATCTCTAGATGACAGAGCCAGTTACACAGATGAGTGGACTAAACTTGCGTGATGTGGAGAGAGAGGACTGGCTGACATGCCAGAGGGCAAGGATGTCACAGGTTCCATGTCTTCCCGCACCTGCAGGGAGGAGCTGGTGAGTGAGGTGGAGAAATTCCCAGTGGTCTTGGAGGGCAGCCCAAGTGAGGTCCCCCAGTCAGAGCCCCAGCAGTCTTTGGATGGAACTCCAATGGAATGGAGGGGGCGAGGGGTAAGAATAGATCATTCAAGAGGAAGAGCTGCTTCTGGTTGAGATGGGATTGAAGGAGTAGGTAGTATAGATTGGGAAGTCCTCGGGAAGGAGGTGCATCTACTGGAAGACAGAATATCAGAGCTGAAGCGTCTTCAGGGCCCAACCCCTCTTTTACAGAAGAGAAAAACAAGGCCCAGAAAAGTAAAGAACTTTACCCAGTCACCTCTGCATCCCACCTCCCACCCCCCATTAATTTTATTTGGCGGGTAGGTATGGATTAAAGATAAAGGCCACCAGGAAGAGGGGTGAAAAGGCAAGCCCCCAGAGCCACATCACTTAGATACTAATTCCAACGCTACACTTGCTTGCTGGTTATGTATCCTGTGTGCCTCTATTCCCTCACCTGTAAAATGGTGTGTAACACTTTCTACAAGATGTATAACCAATGCAGAGCCACCTTCTGCTACAGCTGAACAGAGACCTATCCCAGGACCCAGTGATTCCTCTTTTAGATACATACCCAACAGAAATGCACCCATATGTGCCTCAGAAGATATGGGCAGGTATGGCCACAGCAGCAGTATTTTTCACAGCTAAAATCTGGAAACAACCCAAATGTCCACCATAAGTGGAATAAATAAATAAATGTATCATGTATATCACAGATCACTATAAAGCAATGAGAACTAATAAAACTATAACTGCCTGCGGGTAAATACCACAAATTTACTACTAAGCAAAAGAAGCCAGAATACATTCAATTTATATAAAGTTCAAAAACAGTCAAACCCTATGTGCAGTGGGCTGGGGGTGTGGTGACTGGAAGGGGGCATATTCTTTTTTTTCTTTTTAATGTTTTTATTGATTTTTAGAGAGAAAGAAAGGGAGAGGGAGATAGAATCATTGATGAGAGAAAAACATCAATCAGCTGCCTCCTGCATGCCTCCCACCGAGGCCCAAGCCTGAAACCTGGGTATGTGCCCTGACTGGGAATTGAACTCATGACCTCTTGGTGCATGGGACAAGCAGAGCCACACCGGCAAGACATGCTGGCATGTTCTTGATATGGGTGCTGCATATGTAGAGGTGGTCACATGGTGAGACGTCTTTGAACTGGTTGTTTATGGTATGTGTGCTTTTCTGTATGTATGTAATACTTCAATAAAAATGTTTACTTGCCCTGCCTTGCAAGCCCAGTGGTCAGAGCACCGAACTGTGCACAAAGGGTCAGGGAGTTCGTACCTGGGTTGCATATCCAATCCCTGCCCCCAGTCAGGGCATTTGTGGGGGGCAACCAGGCAATCAAACGATGTGTCTCTCACATTGATGCCTCCCTCCTCTTTTCTCTCCCTCTCTCCCCTCCCCATTTCTTCCTCTCTCTCTAAAAAAAGAAAAGATCAATGGAAAAAAATCCTTGGGTAAGGATAGGGAGGAAGGAAGGATGGAAAGAAGGAAAAAGTTTACTTAGCAATAATAGAACCTACCTTATAATGCCGTTATGAGGAAAGAAATGATATCTATGAAGTGTTTAGAACAGTGTGGTGATAGTAAGAGCTATAGAAATGTATGCTGATAAAAACCCAAAGCTGAAGGTAAGTGCCTGGCCTTTGGGTGTCCATAGGAAGGCGCCCCCACCCTAGAGGCTCCTCTCTCTCCCCATCAGCCTCATATACCAGCGTGGTCCTGAGCACAGCCCCCAGGACACGAAGCCAGGGAAGGCCCAGGGGGCGAGAGCATTCACAAGCTCACCCTGCTGGCTCGCACTCCCAGTGCCCGGAGACGAATTTGCCCTGGGCAGCCTGAAGCTGGAGAAGAGCTCTCAACCATAACCCCTAATACATACCTCTTGGTATTTCATACATTCTATATCTAATAAAAAGGGAAAATGCTAATTGACCCACACCATCGCAAAGATGGCGGCACTCACAGCCAATAGGGAGGGGATATGCTAATTGACTGCCCACCCTCAAATATGGCAGCACCCCAGGGCCAGCCTGGTTACCAGGCACAGGTAACCAGGGCAAGCTGAGGCTTGCGCTGCCAGCAGTGGCAGCAGCAGAGGTGTGATGGGGTGTTGCCTTCCCCTGATCGCCAGGTTGCCTCACCCCTGAGGGCTCCTGGACTGTGAGAGGGAGCAGGCCAGGCTGAGGGACCCACTCCAGTGCATGAATTTTCTAGTTATTAAATAAAATACTGTGCTCTCTGCTCTGGACTTTAGAACTATTTCCTAAGGATCAGAAAAAGCCGTACTTGCTTTCTACTTTTACTGACTCATATTTTTCTGCAGAGATCTTTGATTTAAAAAACAAAACAAAACACAAAAACCAACAACAACAATAAAAATAGCTGTTGAACCCCAGTTCCAACAATAAATAGGGTGAGAACTACAGGGGAATGCTCAGGCCCTTCTTCCCTAGCATTTCTGGGTATCGGGATGGCAAATCTGCCAGCAAATGTGGTGTAAGGAGGTTGATTTCTGTGGATTGGAGTGAGAAGCAATTTCCTCCCTCGTGGCAGCTGGGAAGGCCAAGCACTTTCTCACCGTGCGTTCTCTCGGGTCTGAGCCAGGCGGGGAGGCTGGCTGGGGCTGGGAATAAAGAGCTGGCTGAGATCAGCCTGCCCACCTCTGAGGCCTGGCTTCGGGCAGAGGAAACAAGTTGGCCATGGGACCCCGAGCAGAGGGGCTGGTGTCCAACAGCCCGGCCCTGGGGCGCCTGACCCAAAGGTACTTTCATGTTTCGGATGCCAAATTCTGTATCTTGTAAACACAATGTGTTTCCTTTTTCATGCTGGGCTTGGGGCTGTTATTGTTCAGCACTTTCTGCGCCGCCCAAATATAAGCAGCGTGGGGCAAGGCGGCCTGCGCAGAGTCCTCCTTGCTCAAGGCCACACAGATGTGGACTGGGGTCAAGGACCCAACTTCTGAGGTGGGACCATTACATCCCAACCTGGGCAGGGCCCCGCAAGCCTCATGCAGGGGAGGAGGGCATGTGATCCGGGCTGGCGTGTGATATCCTCCACATGGTCAGGCCGCGGTGAACTTGTCTCAGAACGCAGGCGCCCTGGAGCAATCCCGCCCCACCCCCCACCCCCGCCTGGCACCCACAGAGCTGCACCCCTGGAAGAAGGCCCTTTTCAGGGAACTGTGGTCTCTAGACAGCACGGGAACAAACGGAAACACCAGGACAGGGCAAAAGCAGAAGAAACATGTGAAACCTAGGAGCCAAATCGGACACCCGCTTCAAGACCTTCACCACCTTCCCTGCGTCCCAGGCCTTTGGCAAACCTCCTCACTTTGGGGACCCACCCATGTTTCCAATTAGTACAACTTCCCAGGTATTCCACCTGTGGGGAGGGCATCCCCTTCTCACTGCTTTACATGCAACCTGAAACATCCACTTACAGGTACTTTCTCCTCTGCAGCTGGGACGGCTCTTTTGAGAGTGACAACAGCACCTGGTTTTCATCTCTGAGGCTGATTCTGAATAAGCAGTAATGGCTGCCTATGGTATTATCCTGAGAAGGATCCCAATACCCTAAGACCATTTCTGGACTTGGGAGAAAATAGGGCTGTGATGGGTTAGCAGCGTCTGCCTTGATTCCAAAGTTGGGAAATGGGGGGTGTACTTGCTATGTATTCCCCACACCCTCTAACACTGGCACTGGCCATCAAGCAGGCAGGAAATGTCCATCACTTTGGATGTATTTTTTTAAATATGTTTTTATTGATTTTAGAGAGAAAGAAAGAGAGAGAGAAAGAAAGAGAGAGAGAAGCATCAATCAGCTGCTTCCTACTGGGGATTGAGCCTGCAAACCGGGCATGTGGCCTGACCCAGCAGCATACTGGTGACATGTTGGTGCACCACACTGGCCAAGGCTTACTTTGGGATCCAAATATGGGACATAGTACAACATATAGGATAGGCCCCTGGAAACTAAAAGATGTCTCGTTTCTTGTTACCTAGGCCTGTTATTCAGATCCAGCCCCTTCGAACGTCCCTGTGGTTTTACAGATTATCTAACCTAGGTGTGGAGCCTCTGGAACGTGTAAAAATTGGACATGACAACCAATCATCTCTCATCTGTGGGCAGAAAAGGACTGGGGGAGAGAATGGGGAATATAGCAATAGCACCCGCTAGGAGGGGACATGGGTGGGTCTCCATCTGAAGAGGGCCAACACTTCCCCTGGGCTACTCCTGAATCGTCCTCAGAGACAGATTCCCGCATCTTTTTCCAGGCATTCCAGGCACTAGCTGAGTTGTGGAGATTCACTAGTTACAATGGATACAATGAACCCCGGTGTTGGTTACTTTCTACCTTTCAAGGTTCTCATCCACACATTTTTTTTATCCCTGGTAAGCCACCCCTTGAAATGCCTGGAAGGCTACCATAGGGACAGAGACATCTTTCTTCTGGGTCTTCCTCAGATGCATAAACGCACTGCCACATGAATTCACTTCAACTTAACTGTAGCCACTTCCCGAATCCCAGCGGCGGCCGGAGGACCAGCGATCTCTGGGGATGACCCCAACCTTACAGGAGAAGGCAGGACACACTTCTCACCTCCCTGGCAGTGCTCCTGCACACGGTCCCCTCAGCTGTGCCTCCCCTGTTCTCTGCGTACCAGCGACACCCCTGATGGAAATGCCCACCACAGGGGAGGCTGGGGCGGGCACTGCAGCGCTAGAAGGCAGAGGCTAAGAGGAGAGGGAGGCCTTCCCATCTCACCCATCGCAGGACCACAGTTCCTTCCTTCTGGCAGAGGGCAGAACTGGCACAAAATAACGTAGTCAGGGCTGAACACCTACCCAGCGCAGGTCTCCGGGAAGCTGGGGATGGAAAGGCAACATTATCTCTACAGGCTAAGGACTGACAACTGAAATGGGTGGGGGAAGGGAGGGCAGGGCTTCACATAAATTATACAACATTCCTAAGGCAGAGTAAAATTTAATTCCAAGTTTACAGTGGATACACCCTTTTGAAATAAGAATATGGGGATGCAATACAAACTCACTGTGTTGTGCCCCACAAGTCAAACCTCAGGACAGCAGTCAGCACAAAGGCAGAGAGACCTGTGTCAGGAGGATGGTCCCGGCAGCTCACTTGTCTCAGGTGCTATTCCAAAATGCTGTGCCTTGGAGCTGATTACAATAGAACCCGGCTGGTATGGAGGCTTCAGAGCAAGCCCTGCTCATGCCCCGCCGCCCCCCACTCCCCACTCCCCGCTCTGTGTGTACAACGGTGTCACTGAATGAGCCAGGAGGTGCCCTGTGCTCCTGTCCACACTTAGTTTAGTTTGTGTAAAAACTGCCCGTGGGTGGCAGGCACATCTGTTTTGGAAAAGCTTCCACTCCTTGTGGCAGCCTGATACACCAAAACAAAGCACACATGAAGCCCCTGGTACAGTGCCTGGCATTCAGTAGGAGTTTGTAGGCTGTTCTCAGGGTGCAACCTGACAATCACCGATAACTGGCATTCTATGCTGTCCCGTTCCCCAGCCGCCCCGGGCAATGCCACACCTTCCGGGGCCATGCAGACCACAAGCGTGGCTGTGCATCTTTCCAGACCACAGGCAAATGCTGTGGGCCGCTCTGCAAGTATTAGGCTCAGATCCTGAGCGGTTCCTAAGCCCTCCTACACCTCTGGGCTCCCACCAATGTAAGGTGCTGCACAAACCCCTGGCACAACCTCCACTTCTAAAAGGAAGAAAGAAACCCTGCCTCACAAACTAGCCACACTCGTGCGCGGACAGATAAGTCTGTTTTCTGATCCAGTTCCCTGGAGAGCCATTTATTTTGGTGAGGCCAGCATTGCACAGCAGAAACTATAGAAGCCATCAAGATAACACGAATACCAACCAAGTGGACTTTTGAAGTGTAAACATAAAAGTCTATTAAGAATACAATGTTGGTTTAATCCCAAGACAAAAAATCGACTTAATGAAAAGCACAACTCATCTCAAGAAGGAAATATCGATACCAGCTGTGAGCAGAAAATGAGGGGATTCCTTCCAGGGAACATTTGAATTTCAACCCCTGCCTTTCCAATATTTGCTCTAGACATAAAGTCTCAAATACTTTTCCGAGGATCTCATTTTTCTACAGGAGAAGGAGGTCAGAGAGAAGTCTGGGCGGGGACAAAGGAGAGTCTGGAAATGCAGAGACCTGCCCCCCGAGGGTACCCTGACACAAAACGGTCTCCCTTCTCTGGGGACATAGGGAGCAGCCTCCCTGCCCACCAGGCACTGAGGACCCGGCAAGACCCTCACCCCAGCTCTAGCGGCCAATAGAGATAGATTACAGCTGTGTGTTGCTGACACCAGGCGCTACACTGGCCAGCACCTTGCTGGGGACCAGGATACCCCATGACATTTCTTAGCCACTGCCTCAACTTTATTTCATTTTATTTTTTCAATATGTCCCAGAGAAGCAAAGGAAACCGAGCATTAGGGAGAAAAGAGAAGGCCTTATTAAAGAGGGATTTCTGATTATGAGCTCTGTTCCAGCGTCTTTGAGAGAGATCACGGGCCCTGGAATCAACAAAGACATGGCCATCGGCAACATCTGTGGATGCTGAGCACCCACAAGCAAGTATTTAAACCCTCTTCACTTACATTCCTCACTCCAGCTCCCACTAAGCCTGATTGGCTAAAATAAAGGACAGCTTCTTATATATAATTTCATATTAAGCATGAATAAACACAATAAATATAATAATATTACATAATCTAACACAGGAATCACGTGCAGTTCTAGCAAGAAAAGTTGTGCCGACTTTTCTCCTGTAGGTGGAATGTGTGCCTGCCATGCCTCCGCCAGCCATCCACTCATTCTATGGGGAGGCAGCACTGAGGATGCTTTAAAAGCATAAATATCAGACTGGAGTTTCACCTCTACCATCTACTAGGTATATGTAGTACCAACAGCTGATAGCCTTCAGGCAAACCGTTTAATGTCCTTGGTTATGGTTTCCTCATCTGCGAAATGAAAACAATAACAGTGCCTCTTATTAGCATAGTCACAATAAAATTATTAAATTAATGAGTGTCGGGCAAAAAAATAAGCCCTCAAGAGTTAATCATCACAATGACAATAATTATAGTACCTACCCTGACTAAGAACTCACTCACTGATCTGTAGCTATGTGCCAGACTCTGGACCAGGCAGCAGATAATGGTGGCCTTCTGATTTTGCAAGCCTCATTAGCGGGGCATTGGACTTCTCACGGCAACACCACCAGGATAGGCCTCCCTCTCACACCCAGGATGACGGTAGGCCCAAACACTGGAGCCACTTACGGCATGAAAAACTCCCTCCCAGAACCATGTTTAAACAATTATGAGCATTATGTTGCAGGTACCCATGACCAGAGGAGGCCAGCCCAGCACAGTGCTCATCTTGCAGAGATGTCTTTTGTGTGGGTTTTGGGTTTCAGCTGGGCAACACAAAACCAGAAAGTGAGTCGAAAAACGAGTTTTCACAAGCTCACCCTGTCACAAACCAGGCAGGGGTTCCTGCTGACATCCCCACAGTAAGATTAAACAGCATGCTTCGTCAGGCACTAAATACTAACACAGCTCCGACGTCAGGGGGACACTGATTAAAACTGATGCCAATAATTTATGAAACACAATATGGTCTTCAGATGCTCTTTTGAAAAAAAAAAAATAGGAAGGGGGGAAAAAGGGCCTAGCAATCCAGGTGGTTTAAAACTGTTCCTGCATTTTCCCTTGAATGCATACCCCCCAGCACCATGCATGGATGCTTCTTTACACCATGAATGTAAATGCACATGTGTATAAAAGCATGTGAGCACTGCTGATACATATGGACGGAAGAAAGTCTTTAGTTATTCCACTGAGAGCTGTCGAGGCTGTAACGTTATACCATAGTCTTGTCTTTCATATTGTTTTGAGGGTGTGTGTTTTTCCGGAAGAAACCCAAAATGGCATTTAAAACAAAATTGAGTTTTACAAAAGTTCACATTTATTCCATAGAGAACACAACCTTGAAACAATGTGGAAAAGAAAGCCTAGCCAACGGAAATCTACAGGACATATGCATTTCTTAGTGATCGGGAAAGTACCTTGGCCCCATACAACAGAACCATTTAAAATGAGAAATAATACCAACATTTTTTTTAGAGTTTCAGCGTGGAGGGGGGTTAACCTGAGGAAGGGTACTATTGGAATCTCATCCTCATCACGTCTCATTTCATCAAGGCAAAGACAGAACAGCCTGGTGACAACACTTCGTGTTTATCAAGACTGAATTTGGGAATGAAAAACAGATATTACTTCTTCAATTTGCCTTAGTTGTAAATAACCTGAGAGCTTGAATTTAGGTCAACAGTGTGAAATTCACAAGATGGGATTATGTGGGAGAGAGGGAAAAAAAATTCTGAGCCGCTGATAATACAAAAGTTAGTGTTTGAAGGATTTATTAAGGCTTTTTCCTAGCACAGTGCCCTGTAGTGTCTCAGATCACCTGTCAAATACTAATTCATTCACATCTCTCCACTGCGGGGCCTTTTCATAAAAAGCTCGACCTTTAATTGTAAATCACTTTTAAATTGTCTTTGCTGGCTTTCTCTTTCATAGAAGGATGGAAAAAATCACTAAGACTTCAATTAAGACTTTATGGGAACTTCAACCTGACTTTCCCGTCTGTATCTACAAGATATCAGAATATCTATTCAAAAAGGAAACGATAAGAAACTTGGACATAGTTGAATAGGCTTTGCTTTTATAAATTTAAAGATACTTTAACTAGTGAGAATTAAAATAACTTCAGTTAAAAAACAGAAAATATTGTTAGCTGATTATTTGTCATGTAGATCATGTGCTTATTAGGCCTAATTAAACTTTTTGAGCAAAAAGGCTTACTAATTACATTAGTGAATATGTTGATTGCTCAATTTGGCTTAAAAAAACTGTCAATCCAATTTGTGCCTAGTTACCGCTGTCGTCAAAAGACAAAATCCTAAACTACAGAGGTTATTTCAAGTGCAAGACTATTGTTGCAGCAAATGTGGGTTATGTCCCCACATCCAAAGTGACTAGGAGAGGGAGAGGTGGCTGATTAATCTGAACAAATCTACCCTAAGACAAATCTTCAAACCAGTAAAATGTTACCACAACATCCAGCTTATTTGCCTCCATGCATTCGCTTGCATTTGTCCAATTAGACCCCGCTAGTGACAATTCAAAGGTATCTTTCATATGCACATACAAACTAGAACTGATAGCAAAACGCTGGGAGGCCCTTGGAATGTCAATACAGGGCTTTTACGCACAAAAGGAAGAAAAGAAAAGAGGAAAGGGGAAGGTGGGGGGAGAGATGGGAAAAACCAATATTTCTGAAGAACTTGAGCAGATCAAAGGAATTTTATTCTCAAAGACCACGGAAAGCCCGGGTATAACTATCTCACTGCAGAATCCTGAAAAGACTCTTCAAACCGGCCACCGGTTCCATCTCTTAAAGAAGAGGGGAGAACAATTAGGTCTGCGAAATTCCCACTCAGTGAGTGCAAAAATGGAGGGCCCGCCATGCAACAGGAGGCCCAGCCCTTGCAGACTAGGAGGACTTACTGGGCCTCAGTGCCCACCCAGCGCTCCAAGACATGTTTTCCTCTGGATTGCTCAAAAGTCTGCGTCCGCAGTCACGAGGCACAAACTATTCGACAACAACATGACACAATTAATCAAAACCAGACCTCAAAACGTGTGTGCATGGGGACCAGCAAACTTTGCAATGTGCCTCAGAGGGTGAAGCAACTGAAGAGAATCACACTGGCTGTTTGGGGAAGGTTGGGGGAAGGCAAAGGAAAGATCTATACGTTCACAAAAGATGCACACCGAATGGCACTTCACAACCTAAATAATTTTCCTTAAAATAAAATGGAATTTACATCTGATAATTGGAAGAGTAAAGTAATGGCTTACTACCTGCTCCCTCCTCCCACTTCACCCCCAGAAATTGGTCCCTGAGTTTCTATAGCAACAAAGTTGCAAAATTCAGAAATAGAATGTATCCTCTTTTCCCCCTTAGTCTCATTTCTAACAAAATCTATTCGCCAGTGCCGTTTTGTCAGTTTTCTCTTTCAGGAACTGAAACCCCATTAAAAAGTGAGAGTCTGGATCCTTAGTTAATTTAAAACTATTTAATTTCATCCCAATTCTGACACTAACAAATCTGTTGTGCTCATTTTTAAACCAGAATTGAATTAGTTTAAAATAATTAATGAACTCTCCTTTGTAATCTGTAGATAGTAATTAACTTAAATCACATCATTATTTTGCTAACACAAGCATGCTGTCCAAAAGGGGGGGAAATTTTTCAAACTATAAAAGATAAATGGAGGGCGCAGGAATGATATTCGTCAGGTACTGAACTGGCCCCAAACTGCAAATCCCTTTGCCATCTCCCAAGGAATTTATGGTTGTGGGGCTGGAACACCCAGGGAACCCGGCCAGAAGCCCCCCGATTGCGCCCAGTCTCAGCCCTAACACAGGAGAGTAAGGCAATGTATGTTTGCATGTGGATCCCAGGTTAGAGGGACCAGTCGGCATATTTTCTGCAAAATCTTCTCTCTCTCTCTTTATCTCTCTCTCCCCCAAGAGCATTTCTCGTGCTTCTTGGCTTTGCAGAGTGCTCTCTCTGGTCGCAAAACCGGGAGTCCGGAAGCGCGCGGTCCTGAGGTCTGCCCTCCCGGTCCACTGCGTCCAGGAACGCACCTCCCACCATTCCCGCGGCGCTCCCGCAGCGGGTGGCGCAGCACCGGCGCTCCAGGGTGCGAGGCCCCCGACCCGCCACCCCGCCCGCCGCCCGCGCCCCCCACGGCGCTCCACTCACCCACGCACTCGTTGGCCTCGCGGGCGGTGGCGCGTTGCCAGGGCCGGTCGTAGTGGAAGGGCTTGCAGCGGTCGCACTCGGGCCCCGCGGTGTTGTGCCTGCAATCGCACACCAGGCTGTCGTCGCGGTCGCGCACGCAGCGGGCCGCGTGTCCGTTGCACTTGCAGCGGCCGCCCACCTGCAGGTCGGACACCGCATAGAAGTAGGAGTCCCGCGCCAGCTCCGAGTCGTCCTCGTTCTCGTCGCCGAACGTGTGCAGGCGGCTAAAAGCCACGCGGATGTCCGTGGCTGTGACCCAGTCCTGCAGCACTGGCGAGTTGTCGAAGTCGTGCGCCGAGGGCCGCCCGTCCAGCGTGCTGAAGGCGATGAGGCCGCCGGAGAGCGGGCGCATGTCCGTGTGCGAGTCCGTGCAGACGGCCTCCTGCTCGTTCTGCTTGGTGATGGGCGCGCGGTGCGGCCGGTTGTACATCTTGCGGCACTGCGTGGAGTAGTACTGGAAGGGCACCCACGTGCGCCCGTAGTCCATGGACTTGTAGATGGCCATAGACTCGGGCCGCGGAGAGCAGAACTGGAGGCTCACGTAAGTCACCTCGAACTTCTTGCCGAGCGACAGCGTGAGCGTGACGTTGTGCGGGAACTGCAGGTAGTTCTCAGACTGCCAGCACGTCAGGTTGTGCGGGTTGTTGAGGTCCGTGAGGAAGGCGGGCGGGTGCGCCTTCTTGGGGTCGGACGCGTTGCAGAGGTGACAGGAGCGCAGCCGCTCCTCGCCGCGCTCGCTCACCACGCAGTAGCGCGCCGGGGGCCGGCCGCAGGTGCTGGACACGCGCACGTCCTTGCCGAAGGCCGCGTTGACGAAGTCCGGGATGCAGCGGCGGGGGTGGCCGTTCTCGTCCGAGCAGGGGTCGGGCTGAGCCGCCTGGCCTGCGAACATGCTGAGCCCGGGCCCGCCGCGCACCGCGCCCACCAGGCACGCCACGGTCGCCAGCGCCGCCAGCGCCTCCCACACGGCGCGCATCATGCTGCGTCCAGCTTGCCCCGGCCCCGCCGCGCCGAGGAGTGGGTCCGCCCGCCGCAGAAGGCGCCTGCGGAGAGAGGGGAGCTGCGCTCAGCCCGCCCGCCCGCGCCCTCTCCCCACCGCAGGGCCAAGAGCCGCGTGCGGGCGAACGCCCGGCTTCCCCAGCACCGACCCCGCGGCAGACCGCCGGCCTCGCAGAGGCAGGCGAGTCCGGGCCCCCGAGCCAGCATCGCCCGCGCTTCTCCCCGGCCCGGCGGCAAAGCGGGGCCGTGGGCGAAAGCTGGGCTTCCCAGCCGCCGCCTCCACGCCGCCCGAAGAGCATGCCCGCGCCCGTCTGCCCGTTCGCAGCCAGCCCGTCTCGCACCCCAATTCTCGGGCGCGGCGCGGGAGAGCGCGGGGTGTCCCAACCCCGCACGACCTGCGCCCCTTCCTCCCGCAGCCCGGGGTCCCTCTCCGCTGCCCCAGGTCGCGTCCTCGCCGGAGACGCCGCCTTCAGGACTTTACCTCTGGAAAGGGCAAAAGAGAAAGAAAAGTTTGCCGGGCACCGGCCGGGAGCCCGCACGCCGGACAGCGAGAGGCTCTCCCTTGCCGCTAGCAGACGCGTCCTGCCTCAGCGCGGGCTGGCCAGCTCCATGCCCGGCGCGGCCGCCGCTACCCAGCCCCGGCCCCGGCCCGGCCGCTGCCGCCGCCGCCTCTCTCGCCGAGTGACGACGCGGCCGCCGGTCCCCCGCCGCGGTCCGAGTGCTGCCCAGCCCGCGCCCGGGGCGCACACACACTCACGCTGGCTGGCGACGACTCACACACACGCACGCACGCCTCCGAGGGCTCCGCAGCGGCCGCCACTCGCGCCCGGAGTGGGGGGCGGAGGGGAGCGCGGGGGCGGGGGGCGGGGCCGCCGGGCGGGGCGCCGGCCAATAACGTCGGCGAGCAGCCGCCCGCTCGGGAGCAAAGTTTTCATCCCGGGAAAGAAGAAAGTTAAAGGGAACCGGCCTGGGACGCGAGAGCGAGAGCGCCCGCGGGTGGGAACCCGAGAGCCCGAGAAAGAAAAGCAGAGACAAAGAGAAAGCTAGAAGAGCGCCCGGGGAAACCCCGGAGAGGAGAGGAGGCTGGGCTCGCGCGCACCCCGCGGAGGGAGGAGGGGCCGGCGGGGGACCGGGACTGTCAGCCCCGCTCCGGCCCGCGCTGCCCGGGAGCCTCGCAGGTTTCCGCCGGCCCCTCTCCTCCGGGAGCGCGCAGGCGGGGTGGGGGAGGGGACGGTCTTCTCCCTCCAGGTCCCATCCAAACACATCTGTATTTGTTTTCTTTGCTGCGCCGAGGTCGGGCCTTCCTCTAAACCCAGCCTTATGTCCATGGTGGCACCGCGCACAGCTCCGTGCCCCTGTCGGCAAACAGCCTGGGGTCATGAGGAAGAGGAGGATGTAACCCCTGCCTGCTCACCCCTCCGGCCAGAAGTCCCCCAGGTCTGGCGAGAGGGGCTGTCCCTATGCACCAGTCTTCCCCCCCCCCCCGCCCCACACACACACTTCCTCCTAAGGACACACAGTTGTCACTGTGAGGTTGGGCCTTTCAGGCACGTGGCTACTTCCATGCCCAGGGAGTCTAGGTGGGCAGTAGACTGAAAGGGAAAGAAGCAAGACAGCACCTGGGCATTGGCCAGCGACCCTCTAGCCTGGTCTGTGGAGCCTCAGGTCCCCTAGGCAGGCTTATAGGACTTCTTCCTGGCTCAGGTTTTGAAGGGTGCCATACCCTGTACTAGCTCATGGGAGACCACAGCAGCTTTGCAAAGCAAGCATTAATTCCTCTTTTCAAATGAAGACACTGAGGTCTCGGGAGGTGAAGAAATTTGCCCAGCTCTCCCAACTGGTACACATCAAACCTTCCTCTTTTCGCCTCTGTCAAGTGGATATTCCTACTCATGGGGCCTTGTCGGGGCTGCCCAACCTCTCCTTACCTCATTCTCTACCTTAACGGAAGGACTGAGGACAGTGGCAGTACCTAACAGTATCCTTTGACTGTTGCAGCAGCCACCAAGAGCTCGGGGAAAGAATGCTCTGGGCTGGGAGTTTGGGACTCCATTTCTGTTGCTTTATGTCACGAGTAATAGATCTGGGATTGAAAGCCCAGGGTCCTGGTTCTGGCCCAACAGCTGACGTGTTGCATGAGCTCCATTAAGTGACTCATTTGGTCTTATTGGCGTTTTCATAAACACTGAGACTCTAAGAAGGGGCCTCTGGGCTCGCCTGGCCCAGCTCGGTCTCAGAAGAACCGCTTTCCCCCAGAGAGAGCCCCCAAGCCAGCTCTTCCAGGCGTGGGATTTCACCCAGCCCAAGGAGCGACATCCCGTCCTTTCCAGGACAGCCGGGCCCACCCTTTTCTGGGGTAACACATTAACTTTGCCTTCTTATGCCACTGCCGCTGCACGGGTTACCGATGCCTGACCTTATAGCTGAGAGGATCTCAGGTAACTTACAGGGGTACTTAGACATGGCAACATAGCATAAATTAGACAGGAAGCTGACAGGACATGAACAGAGATGTTTAACCATTGTGGACTGTGACATCCCAATGGCATGATAGGAAGCATAGCAGTTAGAAGCGAGTGCGCTGGCAAGTTTTGCAACTTTCTGTGCCTTATTTTTCTCATTTTCAAAAGGAATACAACATTATCTACCTCATAGAGTTGTGAGCATCAAAGGAGCTAACATATGAATGTTATTGCTTATAAAATGTATACATATTGTATTTATCTAATCTTCATGAATATACTTTCACATATATGTATATGTAAATATACATAAAACCAGGCACATAATAAGTAAGTCGATGTAGAAATGTTAGTTCTTACTATTAAATTGCTAGGTCTTTATGGGAATTTAAAACTAATAAGTAAATTTAATTTAAAAATTATAAAATGTAAAAAAGCAAATTGCAAAACATTATATGCACAATATACTATTGGTTGTTTTTGTAATTTGCATACAAAGACTGTATTGTTAATTATGGTTATCTCTAGATAGTGAGATTAGAGGTGATTTTTATTTACATTTGCTTGTATATTCTCAATTTTGTGTAGTAAAACAAGAGGGAAAGCTAAGAGAAAAAAGAGAAACCAAGAGGAAAGACCAAGTAGAGATGGGGATAGTGCTAAAATGTACCCTGGAATGCCTGTTCACCTCCTATGGGTGGGCCACAAATTTTTCCCTAAGCTTTCCCACATCCCAACCCCAACAGCCAAAATGAAAAGGAGACCATGTCAGTTACACAATTCCCAGTGTCCCAGAGATAAAAAAACAAAAAACAAAAAACAGACCTATTACTCAAGAGAATTACAACTAACTATTCTTGGTACTAAAATCAGATAGGAATTTTTCCTGGGGACCTCATAAACAGAACACGGTATGAGGTGACAGCAAACATCCTCAACATCCTGCTCACAGTCACAGCAGTGAGCTCCATGGGGCAGTTTTTGTGATGGTGGCCCACAACATAAGCTGTTGACAGCGCACCAAAACACAGGAAAAGACACACTGCCAAGGAGGGACTGAGCGAGGCAAATCAGAGTTCCCCACTCCCCACCCAGCCCACTTGGCTACCCAGTGCCTTCCAAGTCTTCCTTCTGCTGCTCTTTCTGTCTGCAGAGCTGCTGGTGGCCCTTGGGGAGCAGCAGATTTGGCACGTACTCCCTGGACTGCAGCTACAAGTGGCCTCTGAGCCTAGGCTAGTGGTCTTCTGGAGGGGCCTTATTGGGAAGCTTTCCACTTAGGCCTAAGCCATCTTCTTTAGTAGTTGCTGGTGAACTGGACTCTCACCTTATACCTTGAAGGCCTGGAACATTCTGGGACACAGTAGGACCTGTCTATGTCCATTCAAACTCACCTCCCTGTCAGTTGTACAGTTGGTCTAATTCCAACTCCACCATTCTGCCTCTCCAAATTTTTGAAATCCACCCTCTATTATCTTTCAGTTTGATGTCTTCTAAGCTAAATGTTCCCAGTTCTTTCAAAGATTTCGGCAAGGACATTGTTTTCTGACTACTCTGCAGACTCTCCCAATGCCCTCTAATTTGTCAATGTCCATTCCTAAAGCATACTACCGTTTGAGGGGACAAATGAAAAAAGCAGATGTCCAAGTGCTGTGAGAGCTTCTCAAAGTGGGGGTTATAAATACACACCCGCAAAGACTGTCAGGCCAGGCGTGAAACAGCAGGATCCATGGTTCAGGCTGGAGTTCAAAACACAACAATGGCTGATGGGTGAGAAAGCAAATTCCCAGGTGTTTCTGCAAAGAATGTGTCTGAAAGGGGAGCTGCCTTTCTTGGAACCCAGCCTCACCTGAAGCCCAGGATCCCCCCAGAAGAGGAGAATGTGGCAGTTTCAAGAAAATTTACAAGTAGCCAACATAGAAAGAGGAAAAACAAGAGTGTTGGGTATCCTAGAAACCAACAGGCAAGTTCAGGGAAGCAGGGGCAGTGAGCAGTATCACAGGCTTTCAAGGTCGAGATAAGATCTGAAAGGAGTCCTTTGGATTAAACTACAAGGAAGCCATTGGTGACCTTGACCAGCAGTGGCTGAGGAGTGGTAAGGACAGAAGCCAGACTGCCTCAGGGTATGGAGTGAATGGGAGGTGAGAAAGTGGAAGATAGTGAGTGTAGACACCTCTCAGGAAGTGTGAAAACAAGTGGTAGGAAAGAGAGATGGTGATAGCAGGAAGCTGACACGGGATTGAGGGGACACTGGGATTTTTTTATTGTTGTTTATAAGATAAGGCTATTTAAACATGCCTAAAAGTTGATCTGAAGGAGGCTCAGGAGACAGGTTGAAGACAGATAAAACCAGCCTTGTAAAATGTGTGGTCAGGTGGTCTGAGAGCTGCTCATGTTACAATGGAATAGGAAGTGGCACCACCTGCGGAGAGTGAGGGAGCAGGTGGGCGCACAGGAGGTTTCAGAATGGGGGAGAAGGCTGGATGGGGTCATTACCGAAAAGAGGATAATGTGTGCTGGGCAGATAAAGGTCCCATTGAAGTTGGTGACTATCTTGGAGAAAGAATGCAAACCAGCAAAGTCACAGGGCTCCCCTTCCCCCAGCAGTGCTCAGCAGCCGCCTGTGTAGACTTAGAAAAAGCAGAGCAGTTGAGTTAATCTCAAGTTGAGGGTTTGTTCCAGGAGGTGGGGCAGAAGGACAAGAAGAGGGTGGCTGATGGGATGGACCAGGAGGCAAAGCTAAAGAGAGAAGGAAGTGAGGACAGGAAAGGATAGAAGAGGAAAGAGATGCCAGGGCTCTAACACTGTGCTGTTAAATGCAATAGCCAGGAAGCACATGTGGGTAGTTCACTTTCAGGTTGAAAGAACTGAAGTTAAGCCTGGCCAGCATAGCTCAATGGAGCATAGACCTATGAGCCTGCCAGTCAGGTCAGTGCTCCATCCCCTGTGGGGGGCATGCAGGAGGTAGCCGATGGATGATTTTCTCTCTCCCTTTCCCTTCCTCTCTGAAAGCAATCAAAATATATATTTTTAAAAATAATTAAACTTAAATAAAATTTAAAGCTCATTCCTCAATTACCCCTGATTTGGATAGTGCCAATAAAGAACATTTCTACCATCACAGAAACTTATATTGGACAGAACTAGTCTAGAGCAGTTTGCCATTCTGTTGACTAATGAGTTTGCCAACCACTGGACTAGACTAAATGCTACCATATAGTTGGAAACTGTGAGCATTAGGCAATTGTGGCATATTGTGTGCAAAGAGGTAAAGGGTAGTATATGACAGTGGTCAGCAAACTCACTCTCGAGCTGTGATTTGCCAACCACTGGTCTAGAGGATTCAGGAAAAAAAGAAGGAGAAATGTGGTAGGGAATAACTTGGGAGATTGTGGCCCCAAACCAGATGTCTGAATTGAGGAATGCAGATATGGAACAATTCTGGGTGGTGACAAGGCCCACTGAAGGTAATGGGGATTGGTACTGCCCGGAAGGAGAGGTGAAAATGACTGGAGATACGGTGGTCAAGGAACCCTGGATATTATTAAAGACACTTGGGACCCACATCAGGGCTTGGGGCAGAGATGAAAACTAAACCTGGTGCTAGTATCTTCAAAGAAAGGGAAGTGACCTAGATCTCGATTTTTAACCGGTGTGCTGCAAGAATTTTTAAATCATGCAAGACCTAACTGTTTAGTCGGGCACTGATCTTTTTTCCCTTTGATTGTCAAATTTTCAAAAATGACAACAGCCAACACAACAATAGCCATCTAGCGTGAATGAATAAAAATTACAGCTATTATTTTTGTCAGATTGGCAAAAGAATATATTTTTTGGTGTGCCACAGGATTTTAGTAATTAGTTTGTGTGTGCCATGAGATGAAAAAAGTTGAAAATCACTGTCCTGGATGGAGAGGGTATTCCAAGGATGAGATGTGGAAGCTGTGTGGTTCTGGTCTTAAAGGAACAGAGAGTTGCTGGGGTTTTTAATGAAGATAGAAGGAACATTGGGGACTGAGGATGACAACAGCTCCCCCTCCAGGGCACTGGGTGTGTGTGATGTGGGAGAAGAGCCCCACTGAAGGGGGCTGCCGTGTGCATGGGGCAAGGCCATGGGATAAGCATTAACGTGGGTGGAACAATCAGTGAACAGGGTGAGGATGCAGCGGAGAGCATATCCCAGGGATGGGGGGCACCAGGTGGTACTGGCTAATGGAGAAACGAGATGACCCGAGGGGCCTTTATGTCGGGCCTGACTGAGGGTTTTACTTTTTACATCGAGCATTTATAGAATGCTTACTCTGTGCCAAGCAGTTTTCTAAGAACTTTATTATAACTCATAATATTCATCACAACCTTATGAGGTAAGTACTATTATCTCCATTTTACAGAGGAGGAAACAGAGACACAGAGAAGGAATCTGCTGAAGATGCCATCACTGGTAAGCAGAGGAGCAGAGGTTTGAACTAAAATGGTCTGGTTCAGCCTTTGGAGCTCTTAACACCTATAGGCAGGATGGGCTGGTGGCCGTAAGCTTTCCAACAAAAATAGGTCTCAGCAACCATGAGACACAGGAAGAAAGTCAGGTCTACCAGAAACATGAGCTGTGACTTGGCTCAGCTATCTAGTCCAGTTAAGAGGACAGACATTAAATGATTTGATTCCCAGGACTCCCAACATAGGCTGGAAATGGTAGATGCAGAGGTGGCCCCACCATCTGGCCCCTCCAAAAGGGTCAGTGTGGCTTGGATTGACTGTGCTTCTTTTGGAAATGCAAAGAATTTAACTTAGACAACACTTGATTCCAATTCGCCATAACTGATTGTATGACCTCGAGCAAGCTGCTTGACCCATCTGAGACATCAGTTTTCTCACAGTGAAATGGGGAGCATCACTCTGACCTGATAAGTTTGTCAGGGGGTGATGACAAAATATATCTGAAAAGAAAGAAGCGGGAACAGAGTAGAGACTCAATATGTGCTAGTTTAGAGGGGCTTTTTGTTTTCTTTTTAACACAATTCTCAGAGCAGGCTCCCATACTCCTCACCCTGGAAGAATTGGGGGCATCCTCTCATTCAAGGCTTCTGAGCTCAGCTCACGTATCAGGCTCAGGAGGTTGCTCAAGGGCCACACCCCCAGTCCCTGGCAGGATTTCAGGAGATGTGGCAGTTCTGGAAAAGATTTGAGAGCATGGAGAACAGGCCTGGAGAGTGCAGAGGATTCCAGGATATTTGTCTGTTTCCTCAGTGTTGTTTATCTGCATCTTCAGCTCAGGCCTCCCCTTGTTGCAGGCTTCTTGGCTGAGGACTCTGGAGTTGGGCATAGAAACCATACAAACCCCAAATCCGACAAATGCTTTAATCTACCAGAGCTCTTTGAAGGGGTGAAATGCCTGTGGATAAGGGGAACCAGCAGATGTAATTTATTTTCATTTGCAAAAAGGTTTTGACAAGGTCCCACCCTGAACACTGTTAAAATAAAGAAGATGGGACACCATGGGGGAAGCTTTGTCATGGATGGAAGCTGGCCTTGGAGGCAGGAAACAAAGGAAGCAAATAAAAGGATGGTTCTCTAGGTTGAGAAAATAGTGTGGGTGGGTGGGGGCTCAGATCCCCAAATTGGGGCTCAAGTCATTGAGCATTTAGACAAAATCTGAAGGGGCAGGAGCCTTCTCAGTGAAATCTCAAAATTTAAAGGTGACTCTGGAGTGACGCCAAGAGGAAAGGGGTGAATGGGAGCATCTCAAGAGGTTGTGTGAATGGGCCGTAGAACACAAACAGGCTTAGCAGAAGGCGATGTGTTCAGGGATAAATAATTTGAAATACTCTTATAGGATAAAAGGTTATCCATTAAGGTTGAAAAATACTATTTTAGGAATGGAATAGAAGCTATCTCCTTAAAATTGTTTCTTCACAGAGGCGATATTGGCATTCCGGATCAGAAAATTCTTCACTGGACAGAACAGCCCTGCTCATTACAGGACACTGGACATTCCTGACCCCTACCCACAGTGAACATTACCTTTATGACAAAAAAAAAGTTTTTACAGATGTGATTAAGAATCTTGAGATGAGAATATCATCCTTGATTAATGCCACCTTAAATGCCACCACAAGTGTCTTTATAAGAGAGTACAGAGGGAGATCTGACAAGATAGTAGAGGAAAAGGCCATGTGAAGACAGAGTCATAGGGTGGTGTGGCCACAAGCCAAGGAATATTGGCAGCCACAAGAAGCTGAAAGAAACAAGAAACTCATTTCCCTCCAGAACCGGTGGAAGGAACGAATCCCTTAACTTCAATCCAGTGATAGTGCTTTCAAACTTCTGGTCTCCAGAACTGTGAAATAATACATTTCTGTTGTTTTAAGCCACCCAATATGTGGGAATTTGTGGCCACAGGAAGCTAATACACTAACAACCCAGAAATGCCAGAATTAAGAGGGTCCCTTATAGCCCAGTCAGTGTGGCTCAGTGGTTGAGCATCAACCTATGAACCTGGAGGTCACAGTTCGATTCCCAATTGGGGCACGCAGGAGAGATGGATGATTCTCTCTTATCATTGATGTTTTTGTCTCTTTCTCCCTCTCTGAAATTAGGGGAAGAAATATATATATACACACATATATATATATATATATATGTATATTTTAAAGAGGGTTCTTAACAAATATTAAAAGGGGAGCTTGTGGTAAATGAAAGGAACAAAAAGAGGGAATGCTTGGACTCTGGTTTTGAAATGCTTGTGAAGTCTTCCTTTGGGTCTTCTCAGGAGCTGTGGCCATGTCTCACTGTCCTTTACCTCCCACAATGCTGTGTTCAGCCCTTCAACATAAGCTTGCAAAGTGTCTGTTCTTAATATTAAGGTATTATAAACCCCCTTTTCTGGAGGCCAGGGTGCTGTGCTGTTTATGATTTTGAGCATATTCCAAAAGCAAGCCAGTAGTCCCCTGAGCATTTGAGAGAAGAGGAGTCACAACATCGGGGACTTTAGTCCTCAGGGGAGCCAGATGTCCTCACTTAGAAGTGTCTATAGGGCATGGTCTATTGTCCCAGCATCACAGAGAACCACAGGTTAGAGTCCTGGGGTTGGGGGGGGGGATGGGTGTTACATTGAGAAGTGACAGCTGACAGTAGAATCTACCCCAATCACCACCCAGGGACTCAAGACAGGTCCCACCCAGATTCAATGCTGTGTTAGAGCCCAGTGGAGACCGAGAAGAATAGAAGGAGGCCCTAGAGAGTATCCATCCAGTGCTCCTCAGTTTACAAGGTAGGAAACTGAGGCGGGAAGGGAGGTGGGGGGCTGAGCGATGTTCCTAAAGATGGCTGTGAGTCATCAGAATAGGTTGTGAGTCACCCATTTAACCACACCTAGGGGACACCTGCTAAATATTCTATCAATGACTGGGTACACATCTCTGTTGCCCTCAGTGGAAAAAAAGATCATGATTTTGATGGGAAAAAATGTTTTTCATGTAATATTATTACATAAAAAACTTCTATGCTTAAAGGGGTAATCTTCTGTTACCTGCAAAAACTCAGCTATGTAAAACAGCTTATTATCCCCAAATAGTAAAATGAGGTATTACTGGTCTTCATGGCACACAGGGAAAAAATTTAGGAGAGCTTCATTTCAAGAGGTGATACAGGATGAAACAGACACAGACCACTGATTCCAAACAGATTGGGTAAATACATGAATTATAATAAGGTACAAAAGGAAAGTAGGATTTGGGGGGAAGGAGGGGACTCTCACTGATAGTAACATCAGGCAGAGTGCTACATTCTAGCCCCAAGACAAATGCCGGAAACTAGACAGAGGCTGGCTAGACATGACCTAGCTTAGAAGCTCCTTCCTAGCCTCCTGCTGAGCACCTGGTTATGGGGTCTCCCAGGAAGCTCAGGTTCCTAGCCTGTTTGCAGAGAGCTCCTCAGGTGGTCAGCAGGATGGTGCAAGACCAAGACTTCTTGGATTATACTCCAGTCATGTACACTCCCTGACCTTCACACGTCTGAGACAGTGGGTGCTATGGACTAATGACTGTGTCTATTGAAGTCCTAATCCCCAGTGATGGGATTAGTGCCGTTTTAAGAAGAGATGGGAGAGACATAAGCCCTTTCTTCCTTTTTTCCTTTCTTCCTCCTTCCTTCTTTTCATCCATCCAAGTCTCCTATGGATGATATCAGGAGTACTGAGTAAAGAAGTATATTCAAAAGACCCTGAAGTGTCCAAAGCCCTAAACAAATATAATCTTTATAAATTTGTGTGGAACCAGATAACCCAGTGCACTACCATCACCATGGATACCACAGGGACACCACCTTCTTGAGTGAATGACAAGCTGCCCAGGGCAACTAAAGATCATGTACAGGACAGTGACAACTAGTACTACAGAAAGACTAGACTTGATGTTAATAGCATGTTACTAATTACTAACGCATAACAAGTCAATGGGTATGCACAGTAACTATCAAAAAGTATTCACTTCAGCTTGGGCTCAGGTAGATCCCTCAAGAGTGGAGTCTATGATCACAATCATAATCATAGTCACAATGAGAGCTCACACTTACAGAACACTGTATAGCTGCCAGGCTCAGTCTGGGAATGGACATGTTGTCTCAGCCAGGGGCTTATGGAGGCAACCGCAGTAGTAGATGTGCTGGAAGTGAAATTGTGAGTTTATCTGCTTAGGGACAACGGGGCTGGAGTTGGGAAGCCAGAATATAGGCCCAATGACTGGGTACACATCTCTATTGCTCAATACTGTACACTCAACTCCTAGCAAATTGTAGGCACTCAAAAAATGTTTGCTAAATGAACACAGAGGGGCTCAGCCAATGCACCCATATGTAAGGAACAGCGATTTCTTGGTACCCGGGAGCGTATCTGGCTTGGGTTTAGTGGGTCCAATTTGGTTCTATATCCACGAACTTTCACTTCCCATTAATTCTTCACCCCCATAAAGAAGACTCACAATGTAGGACATATTGGCCTTGCATCCAGAACTTGGATGTTCCTTGGCATCATCAAGATCTCATCATCTGTCTCTCTCTCTCTCTCTCTCTCTCTCTCTCTCTCTCTC